>CM052245.1:11530263-12131624 GCA_028455795.1 Lasioglossum marginatum | reverse complement strand
TCGTCGGCTAAAATCATTGCCGGTCAAAATCGTTGCCGGTCAAAGTCGTTTTCGGTTAAAGGCGTTGTCGGCCAAAGTTATTATCGGTCAAATCTGGAGTCGGTGAAATGTTGTCGGTGAAAATCGTGTCGGGGAAAATTGTGTCGGTGATTTCCATGGGACCCGTCCGGGACAGGCCCGAAAGGGTTAAGCGGCAAAGGGGATGATGAAGAAGCTGATTTGGCAAGGTGATTGTGTGGCAATTGTGCCGAAGGTGTCACGGATTCGAATCTAGTCACCTCCCCAGTGGAGAGGGAACACAGTCGGCCTATGTTTTCGACAATGTATCTAGCCGGTTCTATAATAGTCCCACGTTCCAAATCACTTATGTCTCCTCGCGAGAGCCGCCTTATAAGATCATCTAACCGCGAGGATCGCCGATCAACAGATTCTCACACCTGCCGTGTTACCGTCTCTATCGATTTTCGATTCGATAGAGAATTGCATCGCGTGCAACTGTTCTCACAATTCTTCCGTACGTTTATTTCTAGTAAAAACGACAAACAGAAAAAAGTCAGGTGAAAGTAAATTGAATTTTCAATTCTAAAGCGAAGTGAATATCGTTTCAAGCAATCTAGTAACCTTTTCTAAAACTGGCTGCAAAAACTTCCGCTTTACAATCCGTTTGCATAACATTGTGATAACGATTTAGCACGATACACGGCCTAATTCGATTTATATTGCACAGACCTCTTATCAGAGAAACTCATTGACTGCTGTTAATAATTGATTATGGAAGTCAAAACGGTCGTTATGGTCGTTCGGAGCTAAATGGAACACGTTTACGCGTGAGTCTATTAACAATGTTCGTGTATAGCATTTTTCCACTATTAATGCGTAACATCTTATATACTCAAAGAAACGATAACTTTTTTAATATTCGATTATACGATTTAAGCTTTTATCAGAAGTTAGAGCAACCAGTTTACTGCACGATGTGGAAAGAAATTTTTTCAAAAATTGTTCACGATCCAATTTTATTTCTCCACATTGTGAAAATGTTATTTTCGTAACGCTTATCTGGAATTCCTGTGACGATAAGCACGCCGACGATCAATAATTTTTAGAAGACTCGACGAGAAGCTCCATAGAACCTTGTGAAAAACAAAAATCTTTTTCACGGAGGAATGATGTTTGTTCGTTATCGGGTATACCGAATTTGATATACAGATAAAGAAAATAGAGATATCGGCGATATTTCGTTCGTATTTGTTGCCTAACGAATTGATTAGAAGAATACGACGGTCACAAATCATCGTCAAGATTCTGATAAACTAGCCGAATAATTCATTATTCGTTTCGAACGTGCTCGTGAATACGGGTTCATAAATTTTCCATGCGTTTGCTGGTTCTGTTGTTGCTTTTTACAATGTGCTAATGTGTTGTAGAAACGTGTCTCCACTCTATCTTCCCTCTCTACTAGCACTATGTAGTAGTACTGGCAGAGAGAGGGTAGCTTTTTCCCCTCGATTCCTTCTCCGTCCCCTCATCTGGCGACACTGCTTCAACTTGTGTAATTTTTTGGACGAACTTTAAGAAGATGTTATTGTTAGTGGTAGCAGCCTTCGTAGATCCAAAATAAATAAAAATAAAAAAAGAACTCATATTAGGCTACTTGACTATAGCTCGCGAGGAAGATAAGCCCGGTAAATATAGATAAAACGCGTTCCTTACATTTCGATGCGTGGGCGTGTTACGTAACGCCAAACCCTGGCACAGGAGCCGAACTCGATTGTAGTCCGGTTAGCAGAGAGACGTGTTTTGTTGAATGCCGATTGTCAGACGCTGTTGGGTAGCTGCTGCTGCGTGATGTTTCTACACTGTAGATAAAGGATCATTGTCTTGCCAGCGATCGCTTCCAACATTCTGCAAAAATCTGCACAGCGTTCTAGATCGTGTTCTCCCGATGGGGGTGCCGAGGAAATCCGAGAGGCGTCCGAAATTCCAAATTCCAATGCGATGCAGCGAACGAATTCGTCTGCGGGACGAGTTGATCGGAGTTTCAGCCCTTATTTGGGGGATGGCGGCGCAGACTATCGTTTAAACTGTTTCCGAAATCGTGGAATCGGATATCCGAGCGCGATGGGGGACGGGTCGGGCCGAGACAGAGTTCGCTAAAACGTAGAAAGCGATATGAAGAAAACGGAGTAAGGAAACCGGGAGGACAAAGGAGCAAATAAAGAGAGAAGGGGTGTAGGGGGTTGGGGAACGTATCGAGGGCAGCTTCGCTTTCCCAGCAGTCGGTCTCACTGCGCAGACGCTTTTCCATTTTCATCGATGATACAGTGTCGGGTCATAGACCGAATTCGAGGCTGCACCCGGTAACAGATTCCAACCCGCTCCTCTATTTGCGACGTTCCATCGGTCAATCATTTCCCCAGTCTCTCTGTTCGCCGATCATCAGCTTTGCACACTTTTGAGCACGCTGATCGTCGAGCGATCGCGCTCGAAAGGCCCCAAAAATCGAAACAGTTTCATTGCGTTCGTAATCAACTTTCAGATCCAGAATTTTCGCCAGACTGTGTATAAATAATTGGGAAACTTGTCGTTGAACAATTGATCTTCGTGTTTCAACAACAAGGAGAATGACACGAGTCTGTAATAGGCTGAGGTAATTGAAAACTTGATAGTTTACGAAATATTCAATTTTTCGCGTGTATGAATGAACACTCTGATAAACTGTAGACACGGGATTAGTAAACATATTACATATATATATATATATATATAGTCTATCAATGAATGACGCAACGTTTGAATCAACGTTCAATGTTTGAAAACGAATTTTCAAATAGAAAATTATTTTCTTCGCGAAAACGATAGTGACTAAAACATTCGCAAAATGTAATTGCTATTTCACGTTTATAGTAGCGATAATATCTACTATGCTGTTGAAACATCGTTGCATCAGACTAACAAGAACACAGACCAATCAGTGCGCGGTGCGAATTCTTTCGAATGAGCTTGAGAATCATCCCCTTTTCAAAGAGACAGATTCCTGGGACACCCTCGTTTGCATTAATTCGCGCGCCGCGATGCAGTTGGCCCGTCGCGCGCGCACGCAGGGTGTCCCGAAGTGCATTGTAGATCCATTGCACTGTGCACAGCGTAAAGCACAAGGCGACATGTTCTTTGCATTGCCTAGCCGATCGTTGATTCGCGCAGCCGCATTTCCGGCAGCCTGGAAAATTTTCTCCATCCACCCTCTTCCGCTTTCAACTGTTACGTCGACTGAACTCTCCTCGCCGATGTCTTTTCACGCGGATCAATGACGATTCGACGTCGTTCCGATAAACATCCACGCTTATTATGCAGCGAAGCTTTCAACCTTGGATGCACCGTCTCGCGAAACTCCTCGGACACCTGCTCTATTGTCCGTACTATTCCGACACTTATCGTTTTAGCTATAAATGCCAAAAGTTATGGCAACGTTTAGAATGCAGCGTTATACATATGGAAAAAAGAATTTCGCTGTTTTCAATTCTATTTGTTTTCGATTTGAAAAGCATCGGAGAAAATTCACAGAGATCTTTCGGCGCAGCGCAGCGCACGTGCCGTAGAATTGATCACTGACAAACATGAACTGTTTCGTCAGACAAATACTAATTCCGGCGAATAGATCAGGAGAAAGCATGTTCTCCTGTGGGTCAGCAGTGACTTAAGTCCCGATATACACGTTCGCACGCGATAAATATGCATTAGCCTGGCGATACGAAAGGTTTCGTCATCTTTCGTAAATATACCATGCATCTTAACAGTGAAAATGCTAAATGGCGTGGATAATAGTTGCATTCGATACATCGATGACCCGCGATAACGATAAGACCACAGCCGTCACGCACGCAATTATCGCTTCGGTTAATGACATCTGCGAGTGTTTCATAACTGTTATTGATTCTTGCGGTTCGTCGTGAAAATGTCATTTATGAATGAAGGATACTCGGTGAGTCACTGGTGACCCACGATCTCGCAAATACGTAACACACGGCAATCATGTACAGTGAGTGTGCGAAGTATTCGTAGACCTACAACGAATTACTTTTTCAAAATACGACTCAACAGCTTGAGTTGTTTTTGAAATTGGAACTCAACTCTCAGCAGCCCAATTTAAATCGAAATTCAAATTCAACTCTCAGGAAACCAATTTAAGTCGAAATTCAACTTCCAATCATTATATTTAAATCTAAATTTAAATTCGGACCACCTCCATAATTATGGATACACATATTTGCCCAACAAGAGCGGCGTCTTTAACAATAATTATAGACTCCACAGGAATTCCATTCCACGGCTGCAACTCACAAGAGATAACAGTAGTATAGGGGTGGAACGTACGGGCAGCGAACGCGAAGCATTTAAACTTTTCTAGAGACATTGTTTCCGCTTAGAATAGTTTCACGTGCGTCGGATCGACGACGTTTCCTCAACCGTTAAACTTTGATGATTTTATAGCGTGACAATGTAACCTGGGGAAAAGTTCTGCGAAGAAAGGTTGAAAATATATCGTCGGGCGTGGACTCGCGACGGCGAGCTCGTTGACATCGGAATTTCACAGTGTAACACTATAATCAAATCATGCGTCTGCGGGGGATAACGTTAAACGGATTATTGTTCTTTTACCCCTTGCGAAATCTTGAAGATGCACACTTGCATGTGCAGCGAACAATGCGGTGGCTCGTTGCAGGGAAACTACCCCTAACAAACTACCCCTGTTTTAACAAATTCATCAATTTCCGAAAACATTTTTAAAGAATTTCAATCCCACAAAAACTGTATTACTCAGAATCACCACTAAAAATTGCTATACCATTATTCAATATATTGTCTATTCTATTAAATATGTTGGTATCTAATCAATTACTAAACATTTAAGAATTGCATGAGATGTTATATCAATTTCATATCCATAAAATGAAAGAAAGTTATATAGAATCGAATTATTCTAGGTCGGAAGAAATCTTTAATTTTCAAGTTCAAATAGTTCTGAGTGCAAAGGGTTAACAAAAGGACATTATCGAGAAAAATAAAAATGCAAGGAAAGAGAAGGAAAATAAAAGGTTGCTTGTCTGCGCAGTTAGCCTAGGTCGCGAGCCTCATCGACGATCTCGTAATTAATTATACCGCGGCGCGTCGCCCCTTTGGCCAGTGTGCAAATAATTGCGAAGCGGGGGCGGTAGAGGGTGACGGTGATATTTTAATCACCCTGTAGATATTCGCCAGCGGTCGTAGACACGAGCCGGTCGGTTCGCCTAACGACAAGCCTTGTGTCTTGCGCAGGCCCGTCGAGAGTGTGAGGGAACTAGCCTGGTATCACGCATGCGAGTGCGGGGGTGTTGGCCGAGCAGCTAGGGGACGTTGCGGGGGCGGATAGACAGGGTACGATGATGCGAACGGGACGGGGGAAAAAATGCAAGCACCGCTGGGGATGAGCCGGCGAAGGAAAATGTTTAAAGAGACGGGCCGAGAACCGAGGGGAAAAATTGCTGGAATGCGCTGGAAATCCGTGCGACGAGGGTGAAATTAGCATCTCGGTTATGGGAATGGTCTTTTCAACCCCACGAGCGATAATCAACCTAACCGACTTCGAATGAGGCTCGAAGTTCCAGATAAGATCCGTTCCGTTCGACGAGATGGATAATTGGTGAACTGATTCGTGGTCCTTATAATTAACTCTTTATTTGTGGATCTTTATGCATTTATGGCTTCTGAAAATTTTGAAAAAATGCTAGAATATACAATTCCACCGAATTTGATACGATTTTTACTTATTTCAGATCTATGAAGGCCAGTACCATTAAAAATAAGATTATACTTGTTTTCGCTTTCTTAAAATTTGCCTAGAGAAATCTAGTCTACTTGTATATGCAACAACCTAATACTTTAGTTTGTCGCAATTCAGGTAGAAAGCTTTTATTCTACATAAAGATCCGCTGTCCATTGATAACACATACATATTTATTAGACTCTGTTCGGAATGATCATCACGCGACGATATGAAATTTCGGGAGAAAATCAAAAAATGCAATAATAGGGGATGAACGAGGGGGCAGGATTAAATCCCGGAAGAAGACGAACCTAATAAGATTGCTTAGACGGCGAGACGAGGCAGGTGAAGGGTGGTTGACAGTGGTGAGTTAGCTATAGCGGAGGGGCTCGCGAAAAGGGGGAAGGAAGCGTGCGCAAAATGGGGGTGGCTAGTGGGGGTGTGGGCGATGCAAAATCGTTCGCGGCTGCACAGTCGCAGGAGGATCGAACGGCGGCTGGCAGTGTGGCTTACACCGGCGCAGCATTCACTTCCGGTTCCTCCGTTTCCGTCGACTGTCTCTTTAGCAGAGACGGGACGAGCCATGCTGCTCGACGCTGGTTGACACCGCGGTCACGCATTCGTCATCGTCCGGAGATCATCAACGGAGGTCATGACACTGGCCGGAAGTGTCGCGGCCCGCGGGTGATTGCTCTCGATCGTTCCATCTTCGAATCGCGTCATCTGACTGTTTCTCTGTCTGTGATCCCCGATTGCATTCGGTGGCTTTCTCGATACCGCCAGATCCAGAATATCTTGGATACCTTGAATCTCTGGATCCAAGATCCAACGGGAATTGATATCGTGGTTTCTTACGAGAACATCATCTTCTGTGACTTTGTTGCCTTGACGAACGTGAGCTTTGGAGTTTTTCTGTTGGGTCAATAGTAGTTACAAGAAACAAATCGTGCTGCGGGTCACCGCGAACCCGGCCATCGTTACACGAGGGTTTTAATAACACTATAATTTCTATTAAGTCGGTCGGAAAGTCATTTCGTTTTTCGTGGAGAGATTGTCTAATATGTTAAATTATGCACGTTTGTATGTTGTAAATTTGTATATTGTAAATTTTCACTCACTTTCCACATTTTCCTCAAAAAAAGAAAAAGCTAGTACTGTAAACTAGTTACTGTAAAAAAGAAAACAAAGGCCTATATGGTGATTGAAGAACAAATTTTATGTTGCATAACGATCCACAGTGGTCTGCTAATAAAACGCTAGATATTTCAAGATCCTCTCTCGATCTAGACACCCGTATCTCCGCAAATTTCAACCGCAGAAGTCGACAGTAGATCACAGGCTCGTTAGAGCAGATTCTATTCGCAAACGAAACCATTTAGAATCCTCGAAACCCTAGAAATTCCGTTCTACACGATTCTATCTCCGGCGCGGCGTCTCGCGAAGCCTCGAGTATACGACTATCTTCTATTTTAACGTCTGTTCAAATAGTCTCTGGGAATGAGACACAGTGGAATCTTTCTTGAAGTCGTGCAGGACAGGTCAGGCAATTAATCAGGTATCGTGAGACCAGCACGTGATACCACGAAGCCGCCTATGGTCTCATTCATAGTGTATCTCTCGTGCGAACAAACGGCGAAACGTGTTTCGCGTAATTGCGTCTGGTGACGCAACCACTTGGAAACCCGATAAAGGACGTTTCAGGAAACTGTCCGTGCCGTTCAAACTATTCTGAACTCGTTCCGTCTGCCTGTTAAGAGGGCGTGAAACCCTGGGAGGAAACCCTTAAAGAAAATTGGTGAATCTATTCTTCTTTTCTACATCTGTAAATGTCCGGTAGAAAACCAAGGTTAATAGAAATTGGGTTGCTGAGAGTTGAATTTGAATTTAGATTTAAATATAATTGAAAATTGAATTTGTGCCCATAATTATGAAAGTGAAAAAATGATAAACTCATTTGTTTTAAATTTTCACTTAGACCACTTTCACAATTATGTGCATACATATATGGCCGGCGATACTTCGAATCGGTACACGAAGCACCCAGTACGACGGCTAAAGGGATTGCGAGGATTGCATTATGAAGCAACGACACGGCGGTTCTGTAAATGTCGTTACCGCGATCGATAGCTACGTGGCTGAAATTTCTCCGTGTCTCGTTGCATGGCATTCGTTTTCCTCGAAAGCGATGAACGTGTGGCTAGGTGGCCGTGATAACACCGGTTACATAACCGATGATAACGGTCTTCCTCTTATAAACGCAGCTGGCTATCTTCGTTGAGCCATATAGAGACGATTGTCCCTGTACATTCAACTTCGTAATGTTTCCAGTTAGATTCACCCTTTTTTGAAGGGTTGTTCAACTGAATATAAAATCGGAGAATGATCGACAATGTCTATTCCCGTACAAGAAACTCCGGCACCGAAATGACGAGTGCTTTCGTTCCCAAACGAAACGAAACCGCTTCGAACCGCCTTGTCCGCTCGTTACACAGAAATCCACGCACGCTCTAGATTCCCATGCAGCCGCCGACCACGTTCCAAGTCAGAACTACTCGGACTGCCGCTGTTTGATCATATCTGGTACACACCGGTATGCTTTTCATTGATTGTCCGGTCTTTTACTTTTCCCGGCTTCCTCTCGGCAAACAGGTCGAGCATAATGTCCGTCTTTTATCGCATCTGGACACGCCGCAGGGGTCGTTTCTTCTTTACTCGTTTACCGATGGCAAACTTGTAAACAACCTGCTCGTTTACATAAGTTTTGCAAATCAATTTCAACCTTATCCAAATCAATTTTACAATTTTGCAAATCAATTTCACCCATTAATACCTAGTATACCTAGATTTACTTTAACGCTGAAATATCGATTGCAAGATAATTGAATTTCATTTCGTCTTGAAAGAAAGACGTAACATTCGTATTTGAGAAATACCTTATTTGTAAAAGGTTGAAATTGACTTGCAAAAGGGTGTATTTCGAGTGCAAAACCTGTAGAGAGTGCAGGACTGCGAGGAAAACTGTAACTGCAGTCGTATTTTTAAATCTAAGCCTGCAAATTTGTTTTTGTTACATTGATTCCTGCATCCCGAAGAAAACCGTGTTTTTCACATATGAAATTTATAGGTCCTAACCACGGTACTGTAGCCGAAGAGCAGTTCTGCATATTTTTAACTGTCGAAATAGTAGGAGGGTAACTCAAGATCACGTTTGCGCGAGCCGTCATCGATTCATCTGGCAGCCATTTACGCTTTCGACACTTGGCTCATCGATCCCCATTACTCGTCCTCTTTTGCAATTTTGTTTGCACAGGTATCGGTCCGTCTGTCCATCCGATAATTGACCTATTTGCGCGGCTCTCGTGCGCATTTGAAAGTCATATTACCGTCTCTAGCATCTCCGAATAATATACCCGCTACCATTTCGAACAGTCTCTGACAACACTTATTTTTGTCACAGATTATTCTCGGTTGTTTATACTAGCTTCGTTCTCATATTCCACTGATTCATTGTGTGATTACTGTTTAATTCTACTTGCTTTGGAGATCAGAGAGAATTAGATAACGTTTATTAGTTACTTCTACTCGCGCTAGCCATTACGTCTATGTTTACCTAACTATTACGCGTGTTTGTATCGTGTGATTTGTACAATCGTTCGATGCAAATTGCTGTGATACGAGGATCCAGGGAAGAGAGATGATTGCCTGTTTCTTGGAAATAGATGCGGTCAGATGTAGCTAGACACGTTCACTTGGAAACAGAAAAGTATAGAATGATTTGTCAATTGTCAAAGGACAATTTTGTCGGGGCTAATTGAAATGGGCTATGTTGTAAAAAATGTTTTTTTATCGTGTCTTCTTGTCTTTCCGGAAAATTCACTAACTTCCCAATTTTGTAGAAACTGATTGAAATGAACGATGTTGTAAAAAATCTTTTCTTATCGTGGCCTCTTGTCTTTTCTTCTCGGAAAATTCACTAAATATCCAATTTTCTAGAAACTAATTGAAATGAAGAATATTGTAAAAAATCTTTTCTTAACGTGTCTTTTCTTCCCAGAAAATTCACTAATTTTCAATTTTAAAAAATGCGCCAACCGCATTCGACTAACACACGTTTAATTTGAATGGAACAGCACAGAACACGCCAGCAATCTGCTCGCCGAAAATCTAAACAATGTCTTTGACACGTTGAAATCTCGACTGTGAGACATCGTCGGTCGAACAATTCCTCGTTTCTCAATGGATTGTCTGGCTGGGCGTGCGAATATAATTGCATGCGATAAATGGCGGATTAATTTATAGTGTCGGGCGTGATTAAGAAGGCGAACGGCGGCCAATTATTCTACACCGAATCGAGAAACGCGGAAAGGTCACGAACGAGAAGCAGCAACACTTCGGCGCGCTGCAATTATGGCACCGTCTCTAAATGACACTAATTTCTGTTCACAGCTCGAGCTAGCCGCGATCTTTAATCAGCGGCGTACACATCGAGAGAAATTTCAGGCTCGACATGTTTCTCGTCTTCTCAATAACAATCATATATTCAATATAATCAGTATTGCATCAGATATTCAATATAATCATGATTGTATCAAATATGCAATGTAATCGTGATTGTATCAGATATTCAAAATAATCATGATTTTGGTGGAATTTCATAAGAGGAGATCTCTTCGTCTTCTACAGACGAAGAGTTAATCAAATTAATCCAAGGACTTACGTAAAAGTTCTGATACACGCACCTAACAAATTCAATATAATCATGATTTTGGTGGACTTTCATAAAAGCATTAGTGTAGCATTTTTCACAGTTCTGATAGACGTACACAACAACAAATTCATTAAAAATGTAACCATGATTTTGGTGGACTTTCATCAGAGGCTTGCGACTTACATAAAAATAGCATTTTTTACAGTTCTCTTAGAGGGGCTCGCAGAGGCAGCCTTGGTCGTATTTATCTTCGTATTATATTGATTTTGCGGAAAGTGCTGTCGGGTTAACAATCTCCCGAGAGCCTCTCTCTCTCTCTGCCTCCTTCCCTCGAGGAAACGGTAAATACCGGCGCGTTTTATGTAACGCGACAATGAAGCGGTGTGCAACCTACTTGGCAGTTGGCAGTCGAGGCGACTTGCGAGCCATCTGCAAATTCGCGGGTTTTTCTCTCGAGGTTTTGTGAGGCCCGGTTATTTACATAGAGGCAACAAGTCAGCGCGATTGTTGCCCTTGCCATTTGTCATGTGACAGTCGATTGGAACGTTGTACATTGTACCGTGTTCTCGCTTTGTCATACGAGGCGACACCGGTACAGCTCATTTGCGTTGGCGCCGTTCTCTCAATGATCCTCGGCCTTGTCATCGGCCACTCGCATCAAAAAAGAACGGAAAAATTTCATTTCCAACATTCTGACAAATCGAACAATCGATAAGAAATATTTCCAGAATAATTAATATGAACGTTCCACACGATGCTGTCAAAGCGACAGGATTTCATTTTCAGTATGTAACACAGCAGGTCTGCTGGAAGCCGTTTAGTATGTACAATGCGTTCAACTGGACGAAGTATTTAAAGTGCTTTCTATTTGTTACTTAAAATACGGCCGCGGTACGTTGAACCCTGAAATCTGATTAAAACTGGAACGGCCGGCTTTGCGTGCGCTGTAACTCGGAAGGCAAAGCGGCACACCGAAAAAGCTTCTTCTCTCGTTGGTAGGAAAGGGGAACAGAGATAACTATGCTAATCGTTGTCATTAACAGAGTACTCGTCTATATGCAAATTCGTATTTTTACGGACACCGAAATCTTCAACTGTGCACTTTCATATTTGAACGCATTTTTTCAAAGCATTTCGTAGACTCTCTTCAAGGTGATCAATTATTAGGTCGTTCGGAAATTAATTTCGTTCGTCGTGAAGTGATGGCAAAATTTCTTTTAAATGGTAAAAAATTGGCTCTCATTTTCCCTTGAGAAAACTAAGTACGGATTTTTATGCATTTATAGCAAAATTGTTGGAAAATTTTGAAAATTGAACATGTCAATTCTATTAAAATCATTAAGGGAAGAAATAACATTAAATTTAATTTCTACTTCTTGCAATCGATGCAGACGATTTTTATTTTGCATAAAGATCCACAGTCTAATTATCACTTTAAGAGATAATTTATTTCTGAATATAAACCCTTGAATTTTTATAGGAAATTAATTTAGGGGGAAATTTCAAGTTTAAATCAATCTAAATTTCATGAAAAATGGTTAGATGAAATATTTGGGGTGAGAAATTTCAAGAGGGGTATGAATGACTTTCCGAACGATCTAATACAGAATATCATTCTGGCTAGACTGAAAATTTCATGCATTTGGTGATCAAAATAAGAAGTTCGCCACCAGTAAACTAAGAGTCCCATCGACGTGGGGCCCCATGGCCCCCCTACTCCCATGGCCCCCCTACCCCCATGGCCCCCCTACCCCCATGGGCGAGATCCCAGCCATTAGCCGACGTTCGCCAAAGTCATTGAATGAAGCAGGGGCCATCTTCGCCAGCGGCACGGTTATCGCAGCGCCGGCGGCCACTGGTCCTCGTCCGTTTTCTATTCTAATTCCGATGCTATTCTAGTCTGCGAACGGTGGCCAATGGGCTACGTCCGCCACTGAACTGTTCTCTCTCGATCTCCTCTCCTCTCCTTTCCTCTCGTACCCCTCTGCACCCCCTGCCTTGTGTCAACCGCAGTCGCTCTCGAGGCATCGCGTGCGCCAGATTATCCGGCTACATACTCCTTTTTATCTGACTCGTGATCGACGACAGTGCATTTACCCTTATAATAAGGATAATCACCCGAAAAGGACACCTAACCATTCTAGATCAACCCGGGAGAGGATACATCTGAATCACCTGGAGACCCAGATAAGCAACCTTGAAAACGCTCACGTTCGTATACTCGATATAATCATTCAAAAAGGACACCCAGCCGATTCTAGATCAATTCAGAAGAGGATACCTCGTTTGAATCACCTGGGCACCCAGATAAGCAACCTTGAATATGCTTGGCGAGTCTCGTTTCTTGATGCAGCCATCCAAGAAAGACACCCACCCGATCCTAGATCAACCCCGAAGAGAATAAAGACTATAGATCACCGAGGATCCTAGAAGAGCGGCCTTGGAAATGGTTGGCAAGTCCCTTCGATCTATCTAGATCAACCCCGAAGAGAATACAATCATCCCAATCACCTGGGGACCTAGAGGAACGACCTTCGGTAGATCAATCTTCTTAATCTTGAAGAGGGGCTGTGCTCAGAGTGAAAGAGGATCGCTACCCCAAGGAAGAGAGGGTTCTGAGTGCAAGGTGTCTTCGAAGGCCTAACCAAGAAGATGCAGTGGCGCCGACAGCGAAGGGTCACTCACGTGATCGGCTCCTCCAATCACGTTCTACTTTTAGCTAGGTACCAAGACGGTACGGAACCTTGAAGAAGAGGCTGGTCCTGGATTGTAGAGCGGGCTTTTGCGGGCTTTCCTTTTTCATTTTTCTTTTCTGCCGGTCTCTACGCGCTGTAGAACGGTTTTGTAGAGCTTGATGCTTTCTTAGAGGGTAGTGGAGAGCAGTGCTGTCCAGGATAGAGATGTTGCTTGACTTTTTCTTGGTCAATGTTGTCAGTATTATAGAATAATGTACCGTCGGACAGATGACAGAGAAAAAAATGGGAGAGTGATCCAAGAGGTCCGGGTGAGTGATCCAAGAGGAGCTTAACGTCATTAGCTCTAGTCACTATAGCTGTCAGCGAGCATCTTCGAGTGCTTTGTCTTTCACTAATGCTGATGTCGTTCGTTGGCAGCGCGGTAACAAACAGAGATTTAGATCTATAAATGATTTCATTTTGATGGTAATACGTAAGCCTTGACAACGATCACTGAATCTTATCTTGCAAAGTCTGCAAACTTTTTCATCCGTGGACAGCACTTACGTAGATGCTTGAACACCGATTAATACGAGCTACTGAAAATATTGATTGCATTACATGGATCGTCGTCTTTATTAATGATATTGGATTTAAATTAAATATTCGAGTAATGCAATAAACATTTCCAGCAGTGTGTTTCCCATATAAAAGCGTGTAGAAGAGGTATATATGTCCGCAAGTACACCGATAACATAATTCATTACCAGAATCAAATATCTCCGCGAGTATCGAGAACTAATCGGCCCTGTCCGTTCGTGATCGAAAAGTTAGTTAACCGGTTAATCGGATGCGTTCGATTCGTCGATGTGGAATTTCGTTTCAAGAAATTCGAATCGGAAAGTCTGTTCACCGCGGGGCTTAACCTAATTGGATTTGTACACGCTTGGATCCGTTTTGTATTCGAAATAGCTGGAAAGCGATAATCGGAAAAGCCGTTCGAATGGAAAGCTTGACGGCGGGAGAACGATGCTCCCGATGTTTTGCCTACGGAGTTGCCAAATTATTCCTAAAAATAGAAATTCTATGTTTCGCAATGAATCCTGCCCAATCAAGAAAAGCGAGATTCAATATCTAACAAGTAATTATGCCTGTAATTATGGCAGTGGTCTAAGTCAGGGAGTTCCAACTTGTATGCTGCATACCTCTCTATTAGTAACGCGCTCTTTCTAGAATGGATTAGGGTTAAGCTTGGGTTCGATCGGAAAATATCGGAGCCGGATCTCCAAGAGTGCGGTGCTCTCTTATCAGTATCGGGTGGATATAGTGTATCACGCAAGTTGTATTAACAACCCTCTGATACGCAAACAATCGGATTCTTAGATAGCGGCTACCGGCACGGCGCGGCGTGTAGATACTCGGGTGACGAATTCCTTCCGTAACAAGAGTCGGCGCGTGTATTTGAATTATGCTCTTATCTCGGAGAATGCCCATGCCGTCTCACCATATCAGCGCCTCGAAACTTGATGCATAGTAATCTGAGATATGTAGTATAGAATCCGATGGTCTCGGAAAAAGAGCCTCCAAAAAATTAACCTCTGAACCAGGGTTTCCCAAACTATGCTCCGCGGGAAGGTAGCAAGTGCTCCGGTTATTACTTACCCTTCAAATTACACAAGGTGCTCCGTCAAAATTCAAAGACCCTTAAAGTGCTCCATCAGAGAAAAAGCTTGGGAAACCCTGCTCTGAACTAAGTGTCGCAAAGACCTGACATCGGTGTGTTATCTCTGTCGATAGATCCACCAGGCGAGGAGGACGAAGAGGAAGGATTAAGGAACGGGTACGTGAAGAACCGTGACAAGGACTCGAGCACGCACAATTTCGAGCGTCACCGACAAGATGGCTACAAACCTCGAAGAAGCGCCAGCGGTGGTAGCAGCGGATACCATGGCGGAGGGTCGCGTTCACACAGAGACGAGTCCGCTGGATCCCCGTCCCAACCAAAATCCAGTTTCAACGAGGACGAGTACATGCGAATCGCCACACCCCGACAGGATATGCTGTTCAAGAAAGGCTACTTCTCCAGGAAAAAGCTCTGGGCTGGGAACGCCAGCACGAGCGCAACACCGTCGACCACCGAAAGCCAATCTGCTTCGCATTCCACCGCAGGTAGAGGTATAGGTTGAAGCGCAACGTATTTCATCGAGTTTCTGGTCCCTTCGTCCTTTTTGTCGCCCCTCCCTGGCAGCGTGTTCCATCAGTAAAAAAATATATTTTTCTTTTATGTGAAAAATATTGACTTGGATTTTGTAAAGGATGAGAAGGTATAACTCGGCGACTTGAAACTCTGAATTTGGGAAGGACCGTTCCCAAATTGTCCTTAACCCCTTGCCGTACGATTTTCTCCGCGATTGCATTAACTACAATTTGTTTGTCTTTAATCATTTCACTGATGAGAACAAGATTTAGGTTTTGCATTCCAAATTCACCCTTTTGCAAATCAATTTCATTCAGGATAAAATTAATTATTTATTTATTTAGACACGCGTGAATGGTGTCATTACTAAGGTCAATTACTATGCTCAAAACGCTTCAATAAATACATACATATGTACTTTCATTTTTAAAATTGATTAAACAGAATATTTCAAGTGTTGGTCGGGAGTCTGACTCGTGATTATACGGCAAGCGGGGTGAATAGCTAAGCACTCGAGTAACAAGACAAAGTCTGCATTACAGAATGTAACGCGTAAATAACAATTCGTGAGCTTAATCTGCCCAGACCATGGTACATTTGATTCGTCCTGATAATACAGACGGCAGCGAAACGACCGAGGATCAACAGCTATTGGACAGGGACTGTGGAAGCGGCGAGAATCCGCCGGTGGTGGAGCCCAGGGCGCAATTAAGCTACGGTGCATTTTACGACCATGCCAGCGGTTACTATTACGAGTGTCCGGTGATGTTCTTTGGTCCTACGCCAGTACCAGCACCGGTTGGACCGAGTGTCTTGGCGGCTGTACCTTGCGAACCGGTGCCTCTCAGGCCGATCGAGTGGATCAATCCTGCATTTATGCCCAAATTGGCTAACCAACCGTACTGCATGATGAACTACCAGGTAGTAAAGATCCATATTTCGTTCTAGATCAATAATATATACTAACGATCAAACAATGACCAATTGCAGACGGGCACGGAGAGCGGGGCCGTGGTAGAGGAGACGACGGAGGTTCCCGTGGAGAACACGAACGGGACGTGTAACGAGAGCGGTACTGGAACCGAAAGTGCCAGTTGCAGCGGAAGCGTGGTCGGCGAAGAAGGCGAAGAGCAGCCACCAGCGGAGGCAGCTACTAGCTCGAAGGAGAACCAGACCGACGGTGATCTTCAAACGGAGGAGCAAGTGGAAGAATTCTACATGGACAAGCAATACGTCGATGATCAATGCATGGTGAACGGGATGAACGACGGTCCGTACATGAAGCCGATGCTGATGCAGCAGCCAGTGCACGTGTCGCACGTGATACCAGCTGTACCGCAACCGTACATGTACCCAGGCCACTACATGTTCGGCCCACCTTTGGTCAACGTGAATGGTTAGTTGATTGAAACCGTAAAAACACGCGCCAGGTCGATTCTCGACAGTTTACTCTCTCCTCCCTATTTTCTCTGTCTATCTATCTCTATCTTGACCCTTTGGCTAACATACTACGTAGACTATGCCTCGCTCTCCCGTAGCTTTCGTTCTGTTCACGGACAGATGGACGGAACAACGGACGGACAAAGCAAAGGTCCTTTTTCTTGCGACTAAGAGAATCTGCGCAAATGCGGACCACGGGGAGGGAGCAGCGTGCATCGCAACGTTGCGCAATCCGCCTCTCTTTGCGGTCGATCACAGCGACCTGGTCTGCTGGAATCTGTGATCCATTTTGGATCGCAGGTACCAGCTGTATCGATGAGCTCGCTCCATGACCTGCGCCCTTTTCACTCGTCAACGATTACACAAATTCTAGACTTTCATTCATCGGGCTAGCTCCCCTGGCCTGCTTAACGTATACACACCGTGAATACTACAGCTTTTACATGTAGACGCTCTCGCTCGTTACAATTCGTAAGAAATACATTTTTAAGAAATATTAGGTCGTTCGAATTTCGCTTTTTCTGTACAGTGGCATTGCTTCCATTTGTTATTACTAGACTGTGGGTTTTATGCAATTATGGGAAAATTGGGTAGGCACAATTTAAGATAGAATAAGAATTAAGAGAATTTAGAAACATGAATTTACTATTTTCAACGTATTGAAATTGTTAAAGGATGAAAGATTCTTTTACGTGCCCCCCCCCCCCCTCTTAAAATTAATGCAATAAAATGAAGACAATTTAAGAACGTCCATATGTTATTTTCAAATTATTAACATTCTTGAAAATAGAGAGAAAGTTTTATATGGTTTGTGTGTCTGGCGATTGGTGAAGAAAATTTTCATTTTGTATAAAGATCCGCAGTCTAGTTATTATTTAACCTCATTCCAAAACGCAAATTCGTGGTACATCTTGACAGCTAACATTTCAGACTTCTAGTGCTTTCTAACCTTTCACATACTTTTTTGTGACCGCATCGAAAATGAAAAATCAACAGATCATAGAACAAAATGTCACGAAACTTCTAAATGGTAAAAAATTCGCTTTCATTTTCCCTCGACAAACGAAATGGCTGTTCGAACGACCTGACAGATGAACATAAACGAATAAATTCTAGATAAGAGTTACCTTGCTTTGTACAAAGATCGTAAATGGTGTAGAAGTACTGATGCGAGCCAGTGGGAGTCCTTAACCGGTTGATCGACTATCCCGCACACGAAATCCTGAAAGATGACAAGACAATCGGTCAGATTTTAATTGATAAGCGCCGACGCCTGAGAGATGTCGGAAGTGGTTGTTACGTAACATGATTTAATACACGGCTACGTGAGAACCGACGCCGACCACCGACAAGTTATATTTATCAGAGGACGAAAAGATATGATACACAAAGTAGCGGATGATGTATCGCGAGCCTTGGATGCGTCTAATGCTCCTTCCCCGCTCCACTGCCGCCAGTTTTAGCAGTTAGTACGTTTGATTGTACCTGTTTCTAATGTTAAACGAGAACAGTGTCGGTTGGATGCGCGGCGAGGGGAAAGGGATATACCCAGATTCACGACTGCTGTCCCGTCCATCGGCATCATTGCTGTTTTATTACCGACGTGCCTCTACCACATTCAAGGTAAAAGGTAATAATTCAAAGAGACGCGCCTCTCTTTAGACACGATCGCGGGAGGACCGGGACCATTGATACATTCACTTTTCAGGCTACCCCCATTTTCGTTCATTCATCGCGATACAGGCAAAGTGCGTAAGCGCCGAATGATCGCTGCGATTGATTCGCACGCTCGTGAACGGGAAACTGCTTGCGGCATACAGTGGTCTGGATTGAGAAATTCTCTCTTATGCAAAATAAAAATGTTCTAGCTGAGTTGCAACAAACTAGAGCGAAATGGAAATTTATTTTCCTGTAATATTCTAAAATTCTTCAAATATTTTTACTATTTTAAATCACATCTACTCATTTTTATATATTTTAGATATCGATACGAGAAAGTTCATTTTAGGCAAAATGTCACTGAACTTCTCGATCCCGACCACTGCGCGGCAGTTTGTTACGTTTGCAACTCGATTTTTCTACCTTGCTGACCACTGTTCGTTCTCAAAAAGCTAAATTTTATTAGTTTACTATTTTTATTTATAAAGATCCGCATTACATTATTCGTATTTACATTACTTGAATCGAGCAACACAAGAATGAGATGGAAACTTATTACTTATTCATATTCCAGCTCTCTTTAACAAGAGAATCGAAATATTCTAGGTCGAACAAATGTTTAATTTTCGAGTTAAAATAGCTCCTAGTGCAAAGGGTTAAAAAAGAAAACAGTCCATAACGATCCTCGGACGTGATCGTTCGAAAAACAACCTACATACATAGATTTTCATAATTCCGGTAGCGGTCAAGTCAACAGATACATACTAAAAAATCCTTATGCAAATAAATACGACCGTGGATTCGCTTGAAAGACACTGTCTTAAGTGCATACACGAACCGCAGATTGAGTTTAATAAAAAGTTTATGCAAAATAAAAATTGTCCACCTGAATTGGAACAAACCGAATTGACATAGAAATTGATGTTCTCTTTTAATACGTTCGATATAATGGTGTTTTTAAATTCGTCTAATGTTTTTACTGTTTTTACTACCGACGTTTCTCATAAATGCATAAAATCCTCTGTCTACCGATAACCGTCGAGACCACGGTGGATAGATATCGATGGTCCAATGATATCCGACGATCGTAGCTAAAGTCAAGAGATCTGTACACGCTCGATGTGTGTGTGTCTGCATACGTCTAATATTCTGAACCATTTTGTCACCGTAATTCCAATCTATGTGCATATAGTTTATATCGACGTAACTCTCCACAGCAGCACAGCTCGCACGTTACACAAGGGAAGAGGCGTTTTATCACCTGGGGGTCCATTGACTCATAACGATCACACGAGGACGCCGCTGTTTTCTATCGACGTTTAATGTTAGAGATATGTTCTGGCCGATGGCGATGGGCGTCGAGAATGAATTTTGGCAGAGCTTGTACGTGTCTCTAAATAGAACCGGTTCGAAAATAGCAGCTCGCCAGCTCTTCTCCGACGAAAAAGCTGAGGGACGAGGCAGGGAAAAATCCAAGTTCAGTCTCGGCGCCCTTCGACGCAGTCATAAACGTCGTTTCCGATAATCGACAAAAACCTGGTCGAACACTCCGGAGAGGCATTATCATTTTTTTGATCGTCACTTCGTTCACCTAAAAAGTATTGTATCAGTACAATTCTCTTCTTGGAGGTATAACGCATATTGTTTCTGCTGTTCAAGGTGTTACCATACAGGGAGGACCCATGATCAGAACCACGAACGCGGCCAGTGCCAAAAGAAGAGTGAAGAAAAAGAGAAGAAAGCAGAAACTTGCTGCGGTAAATATCAGAGTTCAGTTCTACTCACGTTTCAAATAGATAGAGTCAATGGGTCAACGGTGTTGGATAACTTCCGGGTGAACGTTTGTAGACATAGTGGACCTAACAGATTTGTCTTTGTCAGATTCAAAACGCGGAGGTCGACGTACTCCTTTAAGGGATCCTTAATTCAACATTCCGATGATATAGTTGCTCAGACAGCGAAGATCTTCTAGATACTTCGCGATTCTTCGAACTTGACACACATGGTATTTCTTTATTGTCTATGTTTTCTCTTCACTCACTGTACTCGATTCTCTTACACTTGCTAGACATCTAACACACCGGGTATATTGTATATTTAGGAAAATTGTTTTCGTGGATCTTTTAGGAGGTATATTCGAAACTCGGTACACTTGATCAGAGTAGTCCCAGGCTGTCTTACGGTGCTTTCATTGTATCCCATTTTCAAACATTGCTCTAACAGTTGGATTAGCTGAAGTCTAAGATTAGGCTTCTTTCGAGAGAGACACAATGACAAAAATATCAAGAAGAATTGAACACATCCCAGTTACCATTGATAGGAAAAGAAAAACGATCTGGTTTCCGTATAATTTGAATCCCAGTACAGCTTCATTGGAAGAGCACTGACCGAACCGAAAAATCGTAGACACAACTAACACAATTTTCCCAACCGCAGGGTAACACGGAGGACGAGGAGCAGGATGAATACAGCTCGGAATGTGATACTGGTGTACCGACATTCCGGCTGCCTTGGACGGATTGTTCAACAACGGCGACAACGACAACAACAACGAGCAGCAGGATGCTGAACCCCGAGTGCAAGGAGTTCCAATTACGGTCGATCATCGAGTCGAACGTCACATCTGTGTCCAGTGTTCCAACATCAACGGACACGCCGATTTCCGAGGAGGGCTCTGTGACGAACGAATCGAGCACGCAGCCATCGGAGACATCATCTACGGAGAAGACGAGCGAGTCTTGCAACGGGATCGGCGAGGAAACGCAGAACGGCGAGATGGCTCACGAGAATTGTAACCAGGTGGCGAGGTCGCCTAAATCGCGTCCGCAGGAAGCTGTGGATCAGAACGGGCAAGCTAGGATACTGACGAACTGTGTGGTTGGCAAAGAGGAGCCGACGTCGGTGAACAACGTGAACAACATCACCGGCGAAGTATCGAACAACGTGAACAACGGGCCGAGCGATTCGTTGAACGGCAACGAGATGAAGCACGAAAGATCCAGGGAGGAAATAAACGGCGTGATGAAAGAAGAAGTCGCGTTAACAAACGGGAACTTGGACTTGAACAACGAGAAGACGCGTTCGAAATCGGGCACATCGAAAACTGTGGAGAACAACGGCGAGAAAGAGGAGAACCACGAAGCCCTGAGCAACGCAAAATCGTTATTACCAAAGAGAAAATACAGCACGAAGGGTAGCAAGTTTGTGAGGGAGCCAACCCCTGGACCAGATTTGAACGACGCCGCGGAGTCGGAAATGGAGAAGACGAACGACGCGACGCAGGGTTTGATGAATAACGTAGGCCCGAACGATTTAACGAAAGAGGAGACGACGTTCGAACGCGAAAGAACCGAGAACGAGTTGTCGAGCAGCAATTGCATGTCGGAGACTGTGTGTAATCATTTGATAAGCGAGGATCCGATTGAAGCTTGCAACGAAGACTCTGGGTTCGAGAGTCAGACGAGACACTCCGATTATCCGATCACGGAAGCGGTGACGGAATGGCTACGCCGTGTGAACTCGCCGGACGTGTTCATTATGTCGACCATGACGGAGAACGAGACGGAGGACGAGGACGAGGTGGAAGAGCCGCCAAAAAACTTGCAAGGCAACCCCATGCCTGCACTATCTGCTAATAGTCGCGCGGACAATCTCGGTTTGTCGCGGGCGACTAGCTGCGGTGAATTCGCAAGGATCAACAACGGGAACGTGAAGGTCTTGGACCAGCCGGATGGGAACAATGGCGGGTCGAGGAAGAAGAAGGACGGGAAGAGAAGGTCGGGTGAACGGAGACGAGTCAGACACGTCGAAGGCAAGCTAGACGAGGTGGTGTCTTCGTCGGATTCTTGTGGTCAACGGGACGACTCGGTCAGGAAGAAAAACGTTGCCGATGTTTGCGAATTGACTGAGGAGGATAGCGTTACAGGTATGAGGGTTGCAACTAACTCTCGGATGGACTCCAAGAGGGTCAATGCAAGGCGAACGAAAAGACAGGGAGCGGGGAGATCGAACAGAGATCCTGTGAACAATAATAACGAGAAGACGAAGATGGGGGAGGACGAGAACGACAATAATGAGAATGGGACGATTGTCGAGGACACTGTGAACGTGAAAACGTTCGAGAAAGGGGAGATTGTGGTGTCCGAGGACGGTAAGTTGTTGACGACTTCCGTTTATGAAACGTTGTGGAACAATAATAGTTCCACGGTCAACGTAGCTACGACCAAAAGCGATACAACCAAAGAGTCTGCTGGGAGTATGGAGAACGGGAGCAGTAGCAGTGTCGAGGAAGAAAATGCTAGCGGTATATTATCTTTGGATAGTATAGAAGAGCTTGATGTCCTAGAATGCTGGGAGGCTGAGACGATTGAACCTGTGATAACCCCAAAGAAGATGCTGCAATGTCGAGGTGTATCTTGCGATGGCGAGGCTGGCGAGGAGGACAACACCGATCTTAAAGTCAACGTGGACTATGTGCAGAAGTACTACAGATTGGCACGGGAGAGTGCTAGCATAGAGGAGGATCTCAGCTCCAAAATAACCGTAGATTCAGTGCCAAATCGTTCGGAGGACTCGACAGCGGAGATGGTTGTTAAGACAGAGACGAAGAAGAAGAACGACGGGAGTAACGTACCGATCGACGAGGCTTTCGAAGCGTACGAGAGCTGTTACACCGGGCGGACTCCGTTCTTGACCATTGATTCTAAGATTTTTAAATCACGAACGTTGTATGGACAGGAGGCCGAGGGCCCTATACCATGTAGAGCGGTTTGTTGTAACATTCAATGAGGTTCGTTCACACCGAGTACTTCGCCACAAAGGACACAATCTGTGTCCTGGTACAGTACTGATGTCAAGGCCGTCCTTTTCTAAGCAACGTATGCCTCTGACGTTGTACTACTTTCGCTGCTGGTATATCGATGGACATACACACGCCGTACACGTTCATTTTTTACGTTCTTCATTGCATTAAAAAGAATGTCCGAGATAAAAACAACCCTATGGGTGGTTCGAAAGATGTTCTGGATGGTATTTAGGGGCATGCTCAAGGACAACGGTTGATACAGCAGAAGCCTACGTGTGTTGCTATTCATTTTTGTAAATAGCTTTTAAGGGGATCGCGCTCACGAATCGTGTTGCAAAGGAGACTTTTGTTTCGTAAATTAGTATGTATGCATTGAGGCATATATCTATATATATACACTATTTTTTGACGTTATTGTCAACGAGATGTAACATTTGGTGCACATATTCTTGTTTCTTTTTCTTTTCTTTTCTTTTTCTTTGTTTCATTGCACGAGTATGGTTTTTCTTCAAAGCAATCGAGCTTAACAAAGGAATCAATCGTTTCTTGAACACATGAGTACAATGGACAAGAGTGAAGTCTGAATTCTACGAATGGGGACATTCACCGAACCATACGAAACGCGTCATTATACATTGTTGCTATTCTGTTGGTCTCGCTGTATTTTATGGGCACCACATGAAATGATCCTACGTCAAAGTGATTAAGGGATATTTTTTACAAAACCTACTCTAGAACGTAATCTTAAAAAAAAAGTAATAAAAAGAGAAAACAAGCACGAAGAGAACACCTAGCGTTTTTTCCACGCACCACGTTAGATGGCCTTTCACTTAGGGAAGTTTCGACTGCTCGTAGCAAGTTTTAAAAAGTATGTAAGAGATTGTAATCTGCAATAGCGTGCACTGTTCGTTTAAACCAAAAAAGAAAACGAGAAGCAATTCTGAATGAAATAATGAAACACTGGCAGCGGAGACATTCATGATGTCGATTCGATGCTACGTTTACAAGACACGATATGAAAAGTATGACGGTCGTATACACAAGACGCAGTAGGATCTTTGACTAGATGGCAGAGTAGTTGTTGAACAGAAAATGAATTGGTACCGCAGCAATCTATTTAACTAATACAATTAGCTGTTACAGGAGCTAAAGTAAGGATTGTATATAGACACGAAGCTTTCGAAGAACATTTCTCGATTATGATTACAGTTTTTCTGTTAAGCGAGTAAAAGACGAGCATGTTGTTTTGTAATAGATGTTGCAGTCAGGAATAGGGAAACACATCTCACGCATACACATTATAATGTACAAGTTGCACTTGTTACAACATAGTTCAAGCTTTAGTTGAGTTGTATCAAGTAGGTTGAATACCTCAGGTTGCATATTACGTAAGTTGATTGATTAGACGTGGTTCGTGAAAATCATATATGTATACATATATATATATACATTGAACATTATGTGTGTGTATATATATATATGTATATACACACACCCCATATCATAAGGTGCGAAACATACCTCAAAGATACCTGTATATACAAAACTACTGATCATCCAGGCATTAGTGACATCAAGTATAATAATTAATAATGATAATGTTAACGATAATAACAATAATTATAAACAACAAAAAAAACAAACTATTATCACAACAGCGATGTAAGCACAATCGTTCCTGCGAAGCTTTAGAGATTCCCTAGGCATCATACACACGTAAACACAATTAAAATACAGGACGATTCATATACTTCTAGAGATTCATCAACATCCGAACTACATTAAAGATAACGAACAAAAAAAAATAAACAAATATATATCGCTATATTAAAATGCGCGTTGCATCAATTGTGTGCCTTATTCCGCGGCTGCCATTTTTGTAACCATTTCAATGCATTCATCTCGGCATGAGAGGACAAAGGCTATCGAGTGATTTGTGAGCAGTTGAAAAATGAAAATTTGTTAAATTATGAGAATGACGGAGCTGGTGTGCTCCGTGGCGACGATGGTTTTGTCTGGGCATGCATAAAAAAGAATACGGATACATTGATTTTTTCATACATCAAACTAACATGGTCATCAAGTATTTACAACTGACGTGCATACATTCATAAGCATATAGACATTAACATTGCATCTTACACAAGTCATGTTACCGTATAATTATATTTTAGTTGAATTAAAAAGTAAACGTGTAAGGAATAAGTGTACTTGAATTTTGTTGTGTTTTTGCTTAAAAAATATGAATAAAATGTCTCAATTAATTCGCAGCATTATTCATTCGCTGGCGGAAGAACAAATATAACGTACTTCGTAAATGTACAATCTCCAGTTTCCAGCCTCGCAAATGATTATCTCGTCCAATGCACCTGCTCCGTTACATTTTTAATCAGTATCATTTTTTACGAACCTCTTTAATAATAAAGATACTGTCAATTTAGAACAATTCCAAGCAATGCATCACTGGATGTAACCAAATTCATTTATTAACTCTTTGCACTCTAAGATATTTTAACTCGAAAATTATATATTTCTTCCTAGCTAAAATATTTGCATTCTCTATGATTCTTTAAATCTTGTGGATATGAAATTAGTATAACATCTCATATAATACTTATATAAATGTTTGGTAGTTGATTATATTACATACCGTAAAGTACATATTTATATACCATATCTCTATAAAAGATTTGCAATTCCAGGTATACATTCGCCGCGGTAATATATATAATTAAAATAATCGTATTCCAAATACCTTCAAATTTTCCTGCCCGTTGGATCGCCAATGGAAACACTTCGATCTCTCGAATCCTCTCGACTGCAGGATGGTTGGTATAATTCGATATACCTCGATTCGACACGATACGATACGATGCAAACGCGATATACAAACCGGGTGCTCAGTGGCGCCGCCAACCGACTGGAAAACGAGGTTTACCTAGTCGGTGAGAGAGAGAGAGACGAAACCATAGGAACCGCTAAAATGAGTGAACGTGTGCGATAGAGTGGGAGAAGGATACTGAACATTGATGTAACGTAGAGAGTGAGGTAGAAGATCGTGTCGTGGCTATGAGGCAGTGTTATATAGATGGTTACGGGCGTCACACACGAAGGAACGTGATGCGTGTGTAAGTTCGCGTATAGTAAGTATAGCGGTATCTTGCTTTCTCGTATCGCGAAGCAGGGATTGGGTGTCGTAGAGAGAGCGAGAGCGAGAGACGAGGAAAAGCGAGTGAGCGAGCGAGCGAGCAAGGGCGAGCGCGAGTCGGGCCAGCGAGCGTGGAACGGTGTAGAGCGAGCGAGCGTGTGGTGGTGGTGGTGACGACTGGTGCCGTGGACGGACGGTCGGTCGGCGGTCGGACCGTGGTGTGTGAAGAAGTGAAAAATTCGCAAGTGGTGTGCTGGGTTGGTGAGAGAGCTGGGCTGGTTTTAGTGGTGATATATCGGGGTCGCGCCACGGACAGTGCCGGGGATTTTTGGTCGTCGCGGGGGCCTGTTGCCGAGACGTCGAGGGACGACGCGTGGAACCGAAGAAAGAGACCTTGCGTTAAGAGCAATGTCTGACCGGGAAAGTCTGGACGATCAACCGCAAAGTAAGGATCGCGAAGGCCCTGTCTTCATCTATGCGTATACACGCACCAACTCCGTCCCCTATTCCTGTGCGGGTTCGTCGGATACGTGGTTGCAGACCCGACATCTTTCCGTAGCCGTGGAACCCGTGTGTGTTGCGCCTCTCCGGTTACCAAGACCCGTCTTTCCCAAACGCGACGACTCACGGTCGCGGTCGGAACCCGCCGTTACTCCGCGCGCACAGCCCGCGACCACCGCGAGCTGCTCGCACACGCCCGATCCTTCCTTTCAGCCCTCGTGGCGTTCTGTCAACCGCCGAAAAGAATTGCTATTTTTCAACGATACCCAGGATCCAAGATGGCCGGCCGCGTATCGGTCGAGAGACAAACCCTGTCCTCTTTCCTCCTTCGTCTTACTCTATCTCTTTCTCCCTCCCTCTCGCCTCGACTCTCTCTCGCTCTCTCTAGTTCGCTCCTTCCCTCTGGCTCCCTCTTTACCTCACGCTTCGTACTCGGTTTTTTCGCTTGTTTTCTCTCTCCTTCTCCCCCGTGTACGTTTCGTTCGCTTTTTTCCACTGCTTCGTGCTTTTTAAGTTTTTCTCTTCCCCTCCCCCCTCTCTCTCTCTCTCTCTCTTGCCCCCTAGTATTTTTTTCTCATCTCAGATCTCAGGCCCCGGAACATTCGGTATACCCCCGCCGATATACTTGCTGAGAGAGCTGTTTCTGCCGATGCCGCGCCGGTTCTCTCTGTCCCAGTCCCAGGTGTTCTCCTTTTTGAAAGTCCTGGCCTCTGGGAACTGTGAGATTGTCAGTTCCGTGTGACAGGCACCCTGACCGCGTCTTCACCGACAGACAATCGGAATAAATCCCGAATGAAACACCGCGTGATGTAACCTGCCGATCCAACCTATCGAGCACACACACACGGTGTACACAGCTACGGAAAATCTGTACTAATACCCTGATAGATTGGTCGCATGGACGAAAATGAAGGAACCGTCTGGCTACACGATGCGCGTAAATTTCACACGTGCCATAGGCGATCCCCACCCCAGAACCTGGTGGATCTTGGCCTCGAAACAAAACGGTCACGACATGTATCTACTGGCGATGGCAGTAATTCAATTTATCATTTAAATACGCTCGATCGATATGAGCCTGCTTGATCACCGATCGATCATCCCCTCCTCCTCCGGGTCCACCAGAAATTGTTACAAAGCTAAGCCCAAATAATGATCGCCGATTACCAAATACATAACAGTTGGGAAACGAAGTATTGGCACGCCTGGCTTTTAATTATACGAACGTGTATAAATGAAGAAAAAGCACAATACTAGGTTAATATTAATACAAGAAATTCTATCAAAATAAATCAATTAATTTCCGTGCAAATGATGTATAAACATTTTATTTTGCACAAAGATCCGCTGTCTATTAATCGCAAAACAAAAACAGAGTGGAACGTGTACATTAAAAGCAGTTTTTATTTCGCGTTTAATCCCTTATTATTTGTAACCGAATGCTCTAATTTTGTTTGTAGCTTCTGGGCTCATTTTATTCCATTCTTTTTTGTTTTGTAATGAATCGATATAAAATGTGTTTGGTAATACTAATTTGCTATATGCGTCTGCATAATTAGAAGTCGTGTGCATATAATACTTTTTCTCCTAACTGTAGATTCACCGCGATGGCCGATCGATTGGTATTCGCGGACCTACGGATGCACATGTATACTTGTTGAGATCGGAGATATGCCTCGCCGAGATTAACGCAGAAAAATGTATCCGATTAACGTTATCGCGATGATAACGTTAAACATTATGTAATACTTTCCGTGAAACCCCGCTACGAAATTTCACGTAATATTGCCGTAATACATTATTTTCCAGCTTGAGAAATTTGATGAATTATTCTATTTGGAAGTTAGTAACAATATCGTTAGAACTTGTATTAAAATTCGTTCGTAAACCACGATTCGTTTATAATCTTTCTATGAGACTGTCTTTTGGATGTCTAACCGCGGCCATAGCAATTCAAAATGTCGTAATGTGCTACACGGATTTACATGATAGTCCCATTTGTTTTCGCAGCATGAAAATTAGTTAGTCCGTGGTTTTAGATCTATAATACACATGTAAAAGGCGTCCCTTCGGTTCGGAACGAATTGGAATGGGAAATTTTAGGTTAGGATTATTAGCGGTTAGGTTATCGCGATGCGAACGGTGTGCAATGTACTTTTTTGCATAACTAATGAAATTGTAATGACATTCGCGACATTTGCATTTACAATTTGTTCTTCGCTATTAGTAACGATGAACCTATTCTCTTTTTTCAGGATATGGAAACCCAAGCGGCATGGATGCTGGAGGGACTGAATTCGATCCTGGTGAGTAAATAAAAAAGGAAGACATTAATTTGCGAAAAAATATGTCGTTATTTTGGAGGAATTTTCCTCCTTTCTTCTAATCGCAAATTCGCGAATGTACGCCGTACGTGAGCTGGAATTTCTATTCGGTCAGGTTCGCGTAATTTCAACTCGAATTGGACAATATTTTGCAGAATTACATAATCAGTTTGGTCAGTATTTCACTCAACAATATTGACCCCGAATTTATCGAGCGATACGAAAGGACCAGGGTCATAAATCTCAATATAGATTGTAATGCGGAGATAAAGGCTGATCTGCACGGTAATATATCGGCGTGTGCGAGGCATTAATTTTGAATGAAAATTTTCCTTGTCTAATTTTTGAGTACGCAACGAAATGGACTCCACATTACAGAATTTGTTCGTAGCCTCCACTAAACTTCATGGAAATTCGCCTTATCCTCGGAACCAGAGATTGAAATCGCTTTAGAGTGGAAACTAGAAGGTAGGAACCCGTGAAAACCCTGACCCGTGGAAACCGCCATACTCGTTCAATCTTATATCTAAGCATTGTAAAATGCATGTTGTTAATCAACTAATTCTGGTAGATTAGAATGGAGAGAAAATTTTTATTTCGTCTTCAACAAAGTTTCTCGCCGAACCTTCCGATTCTCGGAAGATCATAAATTCCATTGTCCAGAAATAATCCAAAATCCATCTAGCTCGTGAAAAAAGTCCGGGTTTCTTTCAGCCGCCGAGTAGGATTTTATTTCGGTTGTGAGGAGAGTATCGTGGTTGGGACTTGTCCCGAGCCTATTCTCGGTGCGGCTCCGGGTACGCGTCAATTTCGGTGCGGATTCATCGAAAAATGGAAGTCGTCGGCAGGAGGTTGGATACGGGAGAGGGAGTGAGAGAGAGAGTGCGTGCGGTCGAGTGAGAGGGAGAGAGAGAGAGAGAGAGAGAGAAGTCGAGGAAGAAGAGGAGTAGGGAACCGTACTAGCGCAGTCAGCTGGTCGCGTGACGTCATGCGATCATGTCGTGGAGCCTGGGTCGAGAGTGGTGGGGGATCTCGACGGTGTCACGTGGTCGTGGTGAGAAGTCACGTGGCGCTTGTGGCCCGCGGACGCAGAAGCCGGTGCTAGATGGTCGTTGATTGGCTGGGACGGTTTCACCACCATGATGTACGCATTCCATCGGCATGACGGCGGGCTCCATGAATGACCGGCACGTCATTCGTGTACGATTTCGCCGTTCGACGACACATCGACGTCGTTTCGGTGTATCGTTCTTCGATTTCTTGTTCAACGACATGTTCTGCACTCGCATTCTCGGGATGTGCATCGTCGAGGGAAGCTCGACGACGACCCAGACCTGCACAACTAACAGACGCGTCATCGGATGATTCCGCTGTTGCGCCGGCGGACGGGTTCACCCAGTTCTCGCGACACATCATCATCAACCGCCGCTGCCGCGATTTCTCCCAACAGTTATTTCAACTCGTGGACCGGAGTGAAAGTTTCCCGAGCGGATTTACTCTAGAAATTCTGCTGGTATCCGAAGTCGCTGAGGCCGGCTTGAAGTCCGTTGCACCGTGAAGATAGCGCGACTGACTCACTCGTTGCACTCGCGATCAATCGGGTTCACAGGGCGACGCCAGTGAAATATCTGTGACTGAATTTTCCTCGAGCCGGGAGTGTCTCGTTCTCGAATGGAATCTCGATGAATTGATTCGGACAACGGAGTGACATGTCGGATCTCGCGGTTACGGGAGTACATTGAACCTTATGGTGCGCTCTCAAGAATACCATGAGAAACAACGTCTACAGTGAGGAATTGATCTATCTTCCAAGTGATACCATGGGTGAAATCATCGAAATCTCGCAAGGTGACACGCAACAAGCGACGACGAACGCATGGGGTGACACTATGGGAAAAATACAGCACTGGTGCCCTGAAGGTAGCTACCGATGAATAATTCTGGTAACGTGAGACATTTTAGAGCTGTGAACTGATATATCCCCTAATTAGCATAACTGCATATTCAGCTATGATAAATGTCGGATGTTTAAACTAGGCGCATATGTTAAATAAGAGTGAAGCTTAACAGCTGTACTGTGACAGACAAATTTCAGTGCGTTCGTTGTTAATGTATATGGTCGATTAGTAATCGGAACACAGGGAATAATATGAATTATTTGTTTCGTAAGCATTTTCGAGGAATGTTGAGAGATTAGATGGAAACTTGAAACACGGGTACGAAAATTTAAGGTTAAGGACGCATTCCCAATATGAGAAATAGTGCGCACGCTCTAATTCGCGATTCATCGTAACGGCCAATCTGAAAACATCCCTAGGAATTTTGCGTGGACGGTCTAGGTTAGGTCGCGTGACGCAAGCACTGAAATCAACCGCTGTTTCGATTTCTCAAACGTTGGCATTTTCAGATGGGACAGAAAGGTTCTAGGAACTAGGGTGGACGTGAAATGCTACTTCTTGATCATGTTCGTTCTCGATCACGATGATTTTTCACAGTGATTCGTGATTTTCGTGATCGTTTCCGATTGGCCGAGAGCATAACTGTTCCTCGCGCAAGTCGCACAGCCATAACCTGCATGTTCTATATTAATATCAAAACAAAATTGCATTTTTATCAAATTTATTAGACTCGTAAGACGTTTCTCAAACTATCGTATGCATTTCCTATGATTGTTAAATAATTGGTATCTTGTAAAACTTTATACATAGCGTAAACATAAAAGAAATTGTCTGCGCTTGTATACTATCTGAATGAATATTACGATTATACGGAAAAGAAAATTGATTATTTTTTATTTTGATCATTGAACGAAGTAAGTTTACGTTATAATATATAAAGGAAACGTAATTTTAAATTTACGTTATATGCAGATATTTTTCTGCAAACTACTTGATGTATTTAAAAGAAAGAACTAGTTTAATCCAAATTAAGAATTAGGATGACAGCGAGCTAGTTCGCTCTAGATTAGAAAGTCACGACTGATTCATCACAGTGATCAGAAAGGTTTTTCCGATGATTCATTCGTGGCGGTAAATGTTAAGATGAAAAATAGAGTGACAGAAGATAACGCTTTACAGGGGAACCGTTAAAACTGCCGTGCAATAAAATAATATAATAATCATTTCAAGCGATTAGAACGTCTTCGGGATTCTCTGTAGGGTTTATCAACTTTCGCGAAGATAATTTACCGACCGTAAAAAAACAATGTGGAATTCGAAGAAATGCATTGGAGCTATCCAATCTCGGATACATCAGGACAAAATTGAAGGTTATGTGTCATTGTCTCTCATGCTGAACGCGATTTCCATCTGTTGCGCTCTTCGAATTGTTATAGTTTATCTTTTATACGATATTTCAGACTCGTATCGAATTTGAGCGTGCGCTTTTGTATGGGGAATTTCGTTAGACAGAACTTTGTCACTAGATCATGGCCATGGACAATGTTTGTATTTCATCAGAGTAATATTTTATAAAATTAATTTGGGGAGAATGTGGCTCGTCGGCAAATTTCTTTTTTCGTTTCTGATATTAACTTCCTGTTAGCTATCCAGTGTCGCACTGATAACGAAATCGCGTTTCTAATTACGCGTTCGCTCAGCTAGAACGGAAAATTGGTTTGAACGTAACCTTTCTTGTCGCTGACGAGGCTAGCGATGAATCACGCTATCACTTCAATCCTGATAAATATTTTCTTACCAATATTTATTCGAAACTATATATATTTCTTCGGAAGATATTGTCACTAAGGTCGCGTTCCTAGTATTTCTCAATCGAATAGACTAGCCTTCTGGGAACGCGTTATTTTGGTAACAATATGAGTCACCAGGCAATCTGCGCTACCGACACTTGTCGTTGCGAATAATTTACATCGGACTATTTTGTATTATAGATTATTTTATGATAAAGAGATGAAATCCATAGAAATTCTTGTGTACACATCTTGAATGAATTACGGAATATGTAAACATTTTGAAACTCGTTCATTTGCATAATTGAGAAATTTATTTTTTCCGAATCTACATCTACACGATTTAATCGAGCAGCAACATTGATTTTCCTGTATCTCAATCTTTTATTCTGTAATACAGATATTGAGATGTTGTTACTAGGCTTCCATTAGGAGAAGTGTGAAATCTAGCACTATGGACAGGCCTGAACCCTGCAGGAGCTCAGCATGAGGTCTCAGGTCCTGCCACACCAATAGTACCAGTCCTTGGGGGGTAAATAGTACAGATTATAATATACACTATAATCGTATCCACCACCTGCGGTGCTTCTCAAATTTCTACAAATCACATTGTGTTATATTTATTGCCAGCGGGACCAATTTATTGACCCTTATTATTCCATCTGGAAAGGATCTGTAAACGATACTCTACAGTGACTCTTAGAAAGACTGTAACTTTTTAGTATTGTACCGTACGGTTTCAACTTTTTTGAGAAGTTAGGATAATCAGTTTACCACGTGTTGTGAAAAGAAATTTCTTCAAAAATTGCAATTGGTCGGGATTGTAGAGGAAATACTAAAAGTTGCATTTCACACCTTTTTTATGTGGACCTTATCGAAAATTTTAAAAAATACGTTTCGTAGGTCTGCGTCAAAATAATGTAAATATATTTTTTATGAAATGTATGTTTCACTCGAGCTGCGAAGGGTTCGATTACGATGCGGCAATTGCACGAGGGCGGAAAAAGAACCGGGTCGTTGCAGCTTACCGGTCGGTGGAAATCATGCATGCCTGTTGCAACGTGCAATTTGCGAATAATTTGAGGTGATCAGGTTGGGTGAATCATTCGGTATGATGAAGCGGGGCGTGATAAGTAGGCTGTGAACAGGCTGCACAGGAGTGCAAGGAGTGCATCCAGATTGGCTGGCATTGTTAGAAAACTTGTCTGCCTCCTTCTCTAACGGTACAAAAACTCAACGAGCCCGTGTCGATCATGAATCATGCATAAGCGGGATGCGCGCATTCGTAGCGCACGACTTGTTCGATGCGGTGTTCGATCATCGACGATGCGTAACGCATCGTGGCCAATTGGCAGGAAGAGAGTTGGATAGCGAAGTAAACTAAAAATCAAATTCGAAACAACCGTATTAGTGTATTACGCTTTCATAATTATGGGCACAAAAATACACTTTCATAATTATGGGCACATATTTAAATCTAAATTCAAATTCAACTTTCAATCATTATATTTAAATCTAAATTCAAATTTAACTCTCAGCAACCCAATTCAGATCGAAATTCAACTTTCAATCATTATATGTGCCCGACACAGTCCCGATTCCTGCATCGGCAGGAACAAACTTATCGTTCTCATAGAAAATCAAGCGCATTCGGTGCAAGGATACATCAAAGTAGAGAAGAAACTCCGAAGATGGAAAAGTTCTACTCAATCAATTATCTAGCTCTAGTATAAATTCCTCGACGTAGAAACGCATCGATCACCCTCAAATTATTAACCGAGCCTCCCTCTCCCGATTCCGTCTGCGTTAACCAGTTTTCCGCGCTGACGCCCTAAAGCAGCGTCCCCGATTCCGCGAGTATCGTCGTCGCAGGAGGGCAGGAACTTTTCGGTGGACAGAATGGTGGGAATCAAGAGAGTATTCGGTGTGTCTCGATTGCTCGTTTGTCCGTAGAAGAGGCGGGTCGGCGGGGTGTTGGGGTCGCGTCGACGCGGCAGAGTCTGTTCTGAAGAGCAGAAGCAGAAGCAGAGCCGTGTTCGTACGCGGCTGTTCATGGAAACGTTCTCTCTCGTGGGGGCGTTCGGCACACGGGGAAAAGCGGAAATATGCAGTTCGCATTGAGGCAGGTCGGTGCAGCGCCACGAGTCGCGTTCTAGGCGCAGAGATCAATGCACCCGCCCTCTTCGTGGTCCGTCGACGTCTACGTCGAGTTTGCCTCGTAAATCCGCGAGCATCGTTATGTGTCCAGGGACCAGGATCTCGAAGACTAAACACCGGCAAGATTCCTCTACGATGTCCGGACTTTGCTAGACTTAGCCGGCATCGACAATGGGCGAGAAATACCGGGGTTACATAAGAAGAAAGTCTGGGAAGTGATATGAGAGACACCTGGGGATGCTGTGGAAGCCACGGAGGACGCGCGGTGTTGGTGACGTGGTGAAGAACCGCCTGCGAAGACATCGGGAATCGCGATCGCGGTCGATCGGAGAAACGGGAGCGATAGAAGCACCGCAAAGTCCAGAATCTAGTTCATTAGTCGTATAAAGAGCGACTGGACCTCGTGGTGTGACGTAAGGGGCCTAGACGCGCAGACATACGAGACTGAATCTCTCTGATAAGCCATGTTGAAACCTCTTAACTTAATCCACACGCTGTGGTCGCGGCTCGACCATCGCGTCGACGTTCTTCTGTATAAATGGTGACCTAGAAGAGCCAGGAGAGAGAGGGGAGAGCAGAGGATGCAGGACAGGGGTTAAAGGCTAAAGAGAACGATGATTAGGTGTCCGGGGACGTGGGAGATGGTTTTGGGAGTAGTTAGACGTGGCCCGACGAGGACCGGGATGGCAAGGAAAGGGTGACGAACAACATAGGCAAATAACCATGCGAAGTCGTTTGAGCGAGCTCGGGGAATCGAATATCGCTTGCGCCAGTGCTGGTGCCGGGAGATTAAAGAGACTGTTACGAGGAAAGGATAGGCGAGGAGGCGGAGGAGAGGAGGAGCAGGTCGAAAGGGCGAGGAGAGGGAGGTGTGTGCCGAGAGGTATTGACGGGACGTGAAGCGGAGGACCTTTCTTCATGGAGTGTTCTCGACCCTGCCCCAATTTCCAGCCGGTGGCTTGAACAGGGGCGGCGACGATGCACATGATGCGTCGAGGATTAATGAGCCAACGGAACGACAACACCCTTGAGAACCGGACATGTTCTCAAAGAGAAAATAGTTGGAAAATTGAGTCGGCTGATCCGGATTGTACTAGATTGTAAATGGGACCTAGGGGAGGACGACGGGGATACTCGAAGAATGTACAGGTGTATGAACTTTCGTAGCATAGACAGAATGTTCAAGAGCAGGATCTTCCAGGGCGACCTGAGCCCTGTCGCGATCCCAGGCAGCCTGCAACAGTCCAGTACGTAACAATCAGAAAAACCCCCTTTGCGTCGCAGTTAGATCGATCGTTCGACGCGCCACTCGCGCAGGGGATCGATCCTTCAGGTTCTCTGACTTACGAGCGAACCGGGCTTTCGGAAACCCTACACCCCGCCCTTTTCACTGATCGACGGGATCGGACAATTTTCTTTCATGATTCAGGAAGTCGGTTCTTGTCGGGGGACGCTTTTGGAGGGCGCAGGGAGGGTTATAGGTTCTTCTGTTGAACAAATGTTATAGCCACAACTGTAAGGCCGTAACTGCGCCCTCGGTGAATGTTAAGTGTGATCGATAAAGTATGGAAAAGTTAGAGCCACATAGCTAAGTGGTTAATTAACCTCAAGTTACTCGCACTCTATTTTCTACGTAACTGTTTAAATGGAATTTTATAGGTCTCTGGCATAAATCAATTTTTATTCAGAAATAAATATTTGTTAGTGTAGATGGTACCTTTGAATACTATATGTGAGTAATTCAATGTTAAACAATTAAAAGGGGGAATAGGTTTTTCTTAATTTTTCTACAAAAATTTCCATTTTGCACGAGAAAGGCGCAAATCCCGTCTTAAACCTTGTACCGCGAAAATTCCCCTAATCGCGTCGATCGGATTGTTTCCGGGTCTAGACAAAAGGATGAAGATGTTCAGGAAGGATAAGACGGGTGTCCGATAACGCGGGGAAGTAGGTGGAGGTGTATCCACCAGGTAGTGGGGTACCAAACGGGTCATCGACCCCCGGTGCAGCTGTTATTGATCGGTGGGAGGACTAGCAACATCACTCCGCCGTTTTGCCGAACTCCGGTTCTTGTCCTGTCCCTTCAAGGATCGAACGGTTCTCTCCTGCGCTAACAAAAAGCCTCGTCTCGTGTCCGATGATTCCCACCACCCACATCCCCCCGCCATCGCGTTCACCTTGCCCCAGCCTAATCATTGAATTTCGCCTAGCTTCGACCCAGAAACGCAGCCTCGGGGAATCCGGTAAAGAGCGGCGAGCGCAGGATGACCCAATAAAGACTGGGTGACCTCTTTCCGGAACTCCTCCACCTCCGCAACCCTCGCTGCTCCCTCTACCATCGCCATAAAACTGCCATGGCGATTGCTATAACCGTCCGGACAAGTCGCACAAGTTTATTCTTTTTCTTTCTCCCCCCGTGATTTATGCGATCTCGGTCTCCCGGATTTATCAAACGACCCGAATTCCTCGGAGCTATTCGTACCTCCATGAAAATTTTGGAGGTTCAGAATTCTGTCTGTATATTAATAGATCTTTTGAAAGTATTTAATTTTAAATAAGTATAAATTTTGTTGTGAATTTGAGCAACTAGATTCGTTGCATCCTAATTGAAAAATTGCAAAGCGGAGGTTTATGTTAAATGCACATGAATATGGATCTGTTTGCTCACGTTTCATTTATGTAAAGCGACTATATCCGCGGATCTTTACGTCTTAAGAAACCTTTTTAAACGTTGTGTTATTTATAATTTCTGTAATATTTCTATATGCTGATGATTCGATTTCAGTGTGGTATACTCGAGGGACTATACTAATTTTGTTTGTGAAATGTTACAGGCCAGCAGGGTCAGCAGGGTGAACAGGAATTGGCGTCGAAAATGCTGCACATTCAGAGCAAAAGATTCTATATCGATGTAAAGCAGAACAGACGTGGGAGGTTTATCAAAGTAGCCGAGGTATTTTTGAAAATTTTTTCTATGGGCTCTCAAAGACCGCTGTATTATGTCACTAGATTATGGAGGGGGATTAATATTTTTGTGTCTCTTTCAGATTGCTGTGGACGGAAGGAGAAGCCAAATTTACCTGGCGCTCAGTACAGCGTCCGAATTTCGGAACTATCTTTCGTCGTTTAGTGACTTTTATGCCTCCCTAGGTAAATCGCGATTATCATTCCACGTTGCGCTTGAATTTTCCTTGCTTTACATTGACTATTGATCGATGGATATTATTAATGAATTACTTACATATATTATTGATGAATTATTGATGAATTACGTTGTGCGTTCAGGTCCACAGAACACGGAGAACGTACCAGATGATGGGAAGTTGAAGTCGGAAGTGATGACAAAGGATAACAGGCGGTATTACTTGGACCTTAAAGAAAATGCTCGTGGCCGTTTCTTGCGGGTGAGTTGCTTCACAGTAGGTGTTTCCCTTTTTTTACTATCTTTTTAACATATAAAATATTGTTATCGTATAAATCCTGCGAATCATGGGTAAAGTGTAATTTCTTATTTCAATAGGTATCGCAGACGATCACACGAGGAGGACAAAGGACGCAGATCGCGATACCAGCACAGGGTATGATCGAATTCCGTGACTCGTTGACGGACCTCCTCGAGGAGTATGGTACGGATGATGGCGGTTTCAAGATTGACTTACCAGAAGGACGATATATGCGCGTGGATAGCAAGAATTTCTATTTTGATATCGGCCAGAATAACCGTGGTATCTACATGAGAATTTCCGAGGTATCTATGCATACATATTGAACTAAAGATGCTAGAGATCGTGGTTTGCAACGCGTATTAATAACACACAGTGAAGTAGGGATTTCTAAAAGATACACTCTCAGATGTAACACGTGAGCGACGCTTCAAGGGTGGATTCAGAGCAATGCCCTATTTTCGAGTTACGGCCGCCGCCATTCGTCTAGAGCGTAAAATATACCGCCCACGCGTAATCTTTGCCGGCCATAAGAATTTTAGTGATTGATGCTGCATCGTGAAACAGATACCATTTTAGAAGTTGTAGTTAATGTCATACATGATATACGTTCCTTGAAATCAGTCAGAATGAATATGGTCACTGATGTTTCGCATTATACAGATCGGTGTACGATTTCAACTCTCCTCTAAAATATGTTCGAAAATCAGAAACAGATATAACGCTCCGAATCCACTTCTGAAGTAACGTCGCGTTTATTGCTCAATTAGATAATTCAGAATCCTCCAGATCCTTTCAGGACATTTTTAGGATTTCACTACTACTACGCAATTTACATTTAATAAGTCAATGCATATGAAATTACGCGACCTTTGTTCTTTCATCGTTTTTAATATAGAATAACAGCAGCGTAAATGTGGAGGATGGGGTAGAAAAAAGGAGCACTGTAGTGAGTTAAAAACGCACCCTTATCCTTTACTAAAGCCGGGTGTGTATTTTTAACTTTTCATACGTTTTATCGGTGTTTCTCTATAGAATTATAACTTTTCCTTTCTTTTCGCCCCCAAGTGTACTATTAATTGATTGTTGCGCGTTTATCATGAAACTCTAAAATTATTTCTGTATTTTGTCCGTGCACACGAAGGATAATTTCATATGCATCGACCCACAATATTGATGAATATCGAAAGGGAACTTTGGTAACTCGAAAATTGTTATTTTCGTTGCATGTTGATTTACCGAAGGTTCCCTTGTCGGTTCCACTAGTTTTCGAAACGAGAGGGGTTGCGGGAGGTTGGATAATATCGTGATCGGTGTTTATTGCAGGTGAAGACGCACTTTAGAACAGCAATCACCGTTCCGGAGAAATCCTGGGCGAATTTCCGTGATATATTTGCAGATTATTGTGAAAGAATGAGGGAACGAGGAGTCGGCAACAATGTCGGTATGAACAGCGGTGGCGGAGGGAGCGCTTTGCCCGAGGGGAGGGGCTCGGTGGTGACACAGGTACCAACACCATCGACCTCACAACAGCCTAACCCCAATCCAAATATAGACTCTCCCTTAATGAAGTGAAAAAGGCTTTAATTTAAACTCGAACATTTGGAATTATAACCGTAACTCGTTTTCAAGTCATTAAGCGAACTAAAGGAACTTGTCAGAGTCTATGCCATCGTCATCGCCATTTTCATCGACATCGACATCGACATCATCGTCATCGTCATTCTCACCGTTACCGTCACCGTCACCGTCACCCGTCACCCGTCATCGTTATCGCCACCGTCACTATCACCGTCACTCGTCGTCAACTAAACAAACAAAAAAAAATGATAACACCAAATCTCGTCTTGGAATGGTTACATATATAATATATATATATATAATTAAATATATATATATTATCTATATAAATATATAGATACATGTGTCACGGAGGGTCACACAACTACCGTCAGCCGATCCGTCGATGTTTACGACAGAGAGATCAATCGTGATCACGCGGATTCGCTGAAGGGGATGCGCGATCTTGATCACCGTGTCTGTCGAATGATCTACATATATGGGCCACGCACGTCGAGGTGTTTAAAAAACGATGAAGGATAGTGGAAGGAGGAGGATAGACGATGATGCGCGTCCACGCACGCCTGCGTGCGTGCGTGCGTGCATGTGTGTGTATGTCTGTATGTGAGTGCGCGAAAAAAAGTTTCGAGTCTGCCGCTCGTGCGATTACACAGAGAGAGAGAGAGAGAGAGAGAGAGGGAGAGAACAAAAAAAAATAGAGAAAATACGCAACGACGGGGATCGAGGATATAGAGCTCTAATCGCGCGATGTCCTTAGGTGAATACAAGTTGCCATCGATTAACGTTATGGTTACTACCGTTCATTTCCTGGCTGTACAATGCATTTCCGTGTGGCTGCGCGTCGAGATTCAGTGTTTCGTCCATCCTCTGTTCAACGTTTTTCCGTATAAACGCTTTTTACTAGATAAACACACATAACTGTCTCTCTCTTTGGAGATAGAGGGTCGAAGAAATTTTGAAAATGATCCCGGAAAGCTAAACGGTGGCGAACGAAAAAAAAACAAACAAAAGTGAGTTCTTTAGTGGGGAAATGGACTGTAGTGGATATCACGTTACAATTGAATTTGATCGTTCAGAATTTATGAATAAATGAATTGTTATATTAGCGATTATATCGCGGGGAGAACGGAGAGAGCGTGGTGTGGGTGGTCGCGTTTAGACGAAGGCCCGTTTATCGCGGAAGAAAAGCGGTATCATTCGAAATGTGCGCGCGTAACTTTGCCCTAGAATAACGCGCGGGAGTAACCGTGTGGCGGCTGCTTGAAAAAAAATCAAGATTCCGAATATTTCTCGTTTTCTTTTTTCGATAACCATCATCCTTGTTTTCATGTTCTCGGTGTTCAAGCACGAAACGCACCCCCGCGTTGTCCCAAGCTTCGGGGTTTAAGTTTGCGCAAACACAAAGAGAGAGAGAAAGAGCAGAATGGTTGTTCACTCGTGTGAGAACGCCCGAAAAAAGAACGCAGAACCTCTCGACCGCGCGACACACCGCACACACTCGTTTACAAAACTGAACGACGACGTCTCTATTAAAGTAATTATGAAATAATATATAACATAGGCGAAGAGAGAGAGAGAGAGAGAAAAAAAAAAGAAATGCTAGGCGAATACGAATCCCTATAATATGTATATTATACAAAGTTAATTATGTTATGTTTTGTTTCATCGATTCGCGCGCCGGGAAACAAACGTGCGCGCATGCAGACGCGGATGCATCTGGTGTGACCGGGATTACAGAGACGCCATCGCAGAATGCAATACGCGAGTCATATAAATATGTATAAATGCAAATCAACACGTACATACGTACATACACGTACACACTCGTGCAAACTTTAGACCAATGTACACACACAATGAGAGAGAGAGAGAGAGAGAGAGACACACACACACACAAGCATATTACGTGGATACACGTATAATACGTGTGTAAACACGAATCCGAAACGATTAGTATGACATGTATACATATATACACACACATACACACGTGCGCAACACACAGGGCAAACATATTACGAAAATATTCCATCATTAATGACAGATGAACGGTACAAGAGACGGTGTGCACGCGTACGTAAATTGCGTTTACGTTTGAGTGACGACCGAGTTCTAACACAATTGCATATTAGGTATGTATTATACGAATGCATATTAGGTATTTATATAGAATCTATATAACTGTATAATTGTAACGAAATGCCAATGTCCGTGGACCCAGGCAACTGTGACATCGACCCACTGTCAACGCGCGCTGTCAATCGAATTGAACCGGTGTTGCGGGCGAAACGGCAGTCGCTTAGGTCCAGCTCCCTGGACGCAGGAAGAAAGATGAATTACGAGACACAAACGAACGGGGGAAACGAAAAGGAAGCAAATGAATAATAATTTCAAAACGAACGACCGAGTCGGAGGAGAATTTGAAGCCGCGAGTCTTCTCGTGCGGTGTTGATTTCTCGATGGATAAGGAAAATCTTAATACGCTTTGATTCTGCAACGCTGTGCTAATATCAACAATGATAAGAAAAAGATGAAAAAAAAAAGAGAGAGGGAGAAAATAATGCGCGCGTGTCTCTCCCCAAACCACCAAAAGGAAAAAAAACATGGGGGCTAGAACACGTCGGACCGAATCGAATAAATTGTGAGGTGTAATTTCGCGCTGGTGCGGAATAAAGAATATTAATCGAGCAGTCGAGCGCGGCGTAGATGCATTGAACGCATAAAGTGCTATTTAATTAAATGAAAGAGAGAGAGAGAAAAAAAAAGAAATAAATAATAAAAGAAGAAGACGAAACGAAATGGAGCGCGTTATCGGGCGGGTGATCTTAACTCGTTCGAAGAGATGAGTGAAAAAATTTTATTTATTTTTTAGCAATGAACCTATATTATCTATTTCGATAAGACACTTCTTTGATTGCATTTCCTTCTAAAATCGACAATTTCGGCTGGTCTGAATTTACTTAGCACGTAGGTTTTTCATGAATAGAAATGAAATATAAATCACAATAACAAATTTTCGAATACTTACGAGTGGGCGAACTATCGAGACACGGATGATCCCCGATCCTCTTCAATTTGAAAGTAGTTTGATCTTTATATATTGTATTTACGTAATATCTATCTATATATACATAACACAATTATACGATCTTTTCTTTTCTCCTCTTGTTGTTGACACTTTGTATTGTGATTCTGTTTTCATTTATTTCCTTTTTTTGTTTTGTTTCGATGCACCGGACGATCGCACGTTCACAGACTAATCTAGGGCGAGAACAAAGAGAAAAACTGCTAATGCTAAAACTGTCCCTCGAATCGATTTTATTTTGCACGCTCGCGATCATGCTTTTCAACCGCTTATACTTCTGTTTCGCACGCGAATCGTCAAACTTTCGTTGAGTTCAAGGGGGTCGGTGAACGCGGATCTGTGCGCAAGCATTAATTGTCTGAACCGAGCGTTCTTGATGGAAACGGCTAAATGAAAAGGCATAAGACGGAAGAAAGAGGAAGAGAGAGATATGTAGATGTGGAGAGAGAGAGAGAGAGAGAAGGAAAGAGGAAATCGTTCACTGGCGCAGATGGTATGACATTGTGATCTATACAAATTACAAAGCATGAACAAGTAGTATATATGTAAGATATAAAAATACACACACGGTACACCAACGGTGACCTAGACACCATTGTCTACTCACGTACGCGACTGGCGTGTATAAACACATTACAAACAAACAAAAACTTCAGAAACACAAAACGTACACGTTATTACAAAAGTGAGGACGACTACAACGTACCTAACTGAATAAATAAAAAATAATACGGAAAACGGAAGAAAAAACAAAGAAACGCAGCGAGAAGGAGAGAGACAGATATAATATGAAACAAATGATAAAAAAAAATAAACAGAATCGTCTGACACGTAAGTTGTAAGCAAAGTAATATAAAGAAACAAAAAAAAGAAGAAGAAGAAAAAGATGATGATGAGAGAAAAAATGATGGAAACACACGACGCGCTCCTGCCACGCAGCGAGTCCTTAGACAGCTTTAAGATAATAATTATAAATGATAAATAATAATTATTATTAAATAATAACGATAAACTTTCTATATGTTGAATCGTGTCTAGTGAGAGAAAAAAAGTACTATTGAAGTAAAACGACAAAAAAAAACAAAAACAAATTTATTATCGCCACACATGGATTAACACGCAAGTTTATATCGAACCATTAGTTGTCTATCGAATGTTTTTCTTTTTTTCCATATAGCGGAGAAGGTGATTGTTAGAGAATAGCTTTGGTGTTTCGTTTGCTGTTTTTACAAACGTGTTGTAACGGTTGGCAATCGGCGAGCCTCTTTTCGCATGGGACGCGTCGACGGTATCAAACGTAGAGAAAAGAGAGAAAAGGGTAGCCGAAGTCCACGCCTATGTTTATATTTGGTGGGGCTTGACCACTACTGTTATCATTATCACTTGCTATTACCCACGCAGGGTTTCCATGCCGGGGTCTCTCGCAAGCCGCCGTATTTTCGCGTTAAAAAAAAAACCAAATACTGTGTCCCGTTACTAATTAATACGATAATCAATTCAGAGGGAGAAAGAGCGAGAAAGGAAACACAGAGAGAATGAGAGAGAAAGTGTGTGTGTGTGTGCGCGCGCGCATGAATACCTTTCATTGAATTCTATAAACTTTTCACGCTAGTGTTTAGCTACTCGTCTATGGCGGAACGTGTTAGACTTAAAGAACAGAGAAGAGATGAAAAACTTCTAACTAGCAATTAAGCTGTTTATCCACGGCTTGCGATAGAGATTAACGAAAAAAAAAATAAGATCCGCTGCATGCAAACCCTGCGCTCACTGCGATTATTCTTATTATCATTATTATTATTACGATTATATTGTCATTATACTTATCATTACGATTATTCTCCTTATTATTACTATTACTACTATTAGCATCGTTTATTACGAGAAAAAAATATCACCCAACAGGTGCGTCCTGAATCGCACGATCAACAGGATCGGCCTCGAGCGGGCTGATTTTTTATTTTGTTTATTTTCTTTTTCTATTTTCTCGTTCTTTTCTTTTCCCTCTTTGTTTTTGTTACTTCTCGAACACGCTTCTTGCAACAATCTACTCTTCCCCCGGGGGTTGTTTTCTAACGTAAGGGATAGGAACAAGATAGAGCATTTTTTCTCTTCTTTTTGATCGTGTTTTTCGCTCACCTCCCACTCTCATCAACCCCATACGTTCCTTTCTTGCCCATCTCGGTTCTCACCAACCCTGCAATTATCTCTGCGGTTGCAAGGAGGAACGCCGCGTGTGACAATTTAAAAAAATTTGAGTTTATAGAAATTTATAAAATTTCTATTTCTAATTCCATAGATTATAGAAGTTTATATATGAAATTGAAAATTGTTGGAAAATTTGACTTTTGATTCCTCCTCTGTTAAAATCATTAAGGGAAAAGATAACATTCAATCTAGTTTCTATTTGTTGCGATCGATGCAGACAATTTTTATTTTGGACTCGAAGCAATCGTTCTATCTTCAAACCTGTTTTCTCATACAACAGTAGAGCTTTTTGCAATTTATAGAACACGGACGAGTTTGCTAACATTAAAATTGCTGTTTTGAATAATGTTAATGGCAATTTTCACCATTCGAGTGGGAAGTATGTGACACGCGGTGTTCTACCTGAGAACCACAGATGTATCGGCCCACTCAGGTCTGGCGTACACTCGATGTATAGAAAACGTGTATATAATACGCGCGAAGCAAAAACGCTGTGCGAGGGGGAGAAACGCGACAAGAGAAACAGAAAGAAAAAATACGAACGGAGTGAGGGAGACAAGGGCAGGAGATTCAAATTTTCGGACAAACAGAACAAACGAAAAAAAAATGACGAAAACTAAACATTGCCAACCCGTAGATCGCGACTACATGTTTAAGTGATTAGGTTCGCGATCGTCACGAATCGCCAAACACACAAAACCTCCACCCACCAACAAACACTCTTTTTTCGAAATCGAAAGAAACAAAAAAAGGACATCACCCTCAAGCGTGGCGTTTTCTTTTCTTCCTCTTTAGCGTGCTCTCGTGTGTGTGCATGCGTGCGTGTATAGAAATAATCGACGGAGCGAGCTATTTCTTCGTGAACGTAAGAGAGAGAGAGAGAGAGAGAAAGAAAGAAAGAATATCACGAACCGATTACGGGAATGATGCACCGTCGAAGACATTTACGAACTTTCTTTTTACATTTTAGAAAAAAAATACATTGTTTACTCGATCACCTGGCTAGCTTTCACTGTCGCACAGAATGCAGAGTGTAGGACATTTCACCAATGTCACTTTTAAACCCTACACACTTCGAAAGCTACACAGCGACACATTCCTGAAAGAAATTTGGCTAATCTTTTCTTTCTAATACGATATTTTATTCTTGAGACGATCACTATCATTATTGTTCCATCGCCTTTAGGGGATAGTCTTGTTTTCAGGATTCTCATTTATCCATAATGCAAAGATGGGCTTTTTCAGTAGTCAAAGCATAATTTGCATTATTCCCAATAATGCAAATTACGCCTCGTAAACGTAAAAGTAGGGCTTTTGTATTATGTCTGAATGTTATATCACTTATCGAGAAATGAGAAGCCGTATCCCGCACCCTTACAATACTGGAAACAAAACTACCCCCTTTAGTTCTGAAGCTTTTCTGAAGTTGCTGGTCGACTCGCCATGGAAAAGTTCAGCTGCAAGGGGTTAATAAAACACGTAGAATACTTTTAAAAAATATACCTTGAAATTGCTGATCACTAGACTGCGGATCCTTATGCATTTATGGCTTAAAAAACTTGTATCACTGCCTGAGACACACGTCATGGCCTTGATCCAGAATAATATTATTGTTTGGCGTCGGGGACGTAAAGCATTTCTTCTATAATCGCAGTCAAATGAGTTCGCGTGTACAGCAACTGTGCCTTCCATCAATCGTGCATTTTTCATTCTTCTTCTTCCCTTTCGATGTAGGCTTCGTGAATGAATTTTTGTAAATAGCTCTAAGGGATTACGCTAAAGCACAGAGATTATACTAATCGACAAACATTTTGCCACTCTGCATTCAGAACAGGATCGACTTTGAACTAACAATGTTTTCCAATGAATTGACTTCCAACCTGTTTCTCTTGAATCATTCAGCCCCTCCCAAAAAAACATTTGCGACAAACACGATTGTTTTTTTTTTAGCAAGGTTCTCTTCGAAAATAATGATGTTCTCCGTTGAACTCCGCGATGCATTGTTTCCGACGTCGGTGGAACCGTTAGAAAAAAAGAAACAGACACACAATACGAAACGTTCGAACCGTTCACAGCTCTTGAACGTTATTTATTTCGAGGATCGATAACAGCATAATATTAATTGTTATTATAAACTAATCAAGTCAAGGTTTTCGAGATGTTACGAGCACGAGGATGATCTGTCGGATACGGTTCATGAACAATGATTTCTTCGGATCGACGTTTTCTCGCTATAGTTTGTAATATTTTAATATATTAACTGCTAAAAGAAACAGAGAGAGAAAGAGGAGACGTGGGAGCAATGTCGGAGAGGGCGAAAGATCGCAGCACGTGTGCTTGCACAAGCAGAAAAATTGCCGTCGCTACATTGCGATCGATAGATCCGCAATGTAGATCACGACCGGCGACGACCTTTCGCCCGCGATAAAAAAGAAAAAACGAAAAATCGATGGAACAAAAAAGGAGTGTCGACGATAAAAAAAATTGAACCACTTTGCACACGTGTCGATTGTGTACACGCGCATTTGTTGAGTTGATTGTATAGTTAACAATGAAAAAAGCAATTTGCAGCGCGCGCGAGAGAGAGAGAGACCATCGTAGAGAGTGAGAGTGTGCGTGTGTGTGAGCGAGCGAGAGAGAGAGAGAAAACAGAAATAACGAATAAGAGTTGTCCGTCTATTCGACTTGTGTGTTCGACGAAAAAAAAAGGAACGAAGACAAAGAAAATGAAAAAAAAACAAACGGTAAAAAAAGAAAGAAAGAAATAGAAACAGTACTACTACGGCTCACGCGTTTAAAAAAAACCAAAACATTAAACAAACAAAAAAAAAAGAATAAGATTCGTCGCCTCGATGTTAAATGTAACACGTTTTACAAGGTAACAGAGCATTTCATTTTATAACATTTCTACTGTCTATACTTTCACCCGGACATTCTCACAAAGTAAAAAAAAAGGAAGAAGTAGGCGGTCCATTTGCTCCAAACTACCCCCCACCCCCAAAAAGAAAACCTCCTGTGTTTTTGGCATAAGCAGGCGCTTCCTTCGACGATCTTGGAGGGAAATGTAAATTTCCCGCCACGGCTGTGTATCGTTCGAACAAAATCAATCGAGTTCAAGATGATCGCCCATCCCCCACCACGCTCCGCTTTCGTTCCATCTCTTCTCCGACTCTCGCTTTTGCGCATGCTTCGCAGTCACGTGCTCCCACCCCACTCTTGCTCGGCGGAGAGCCAATCACGTGCAGTGCGATTCGGTCAGAGTAAACGCGTCGATCGGTCGATTTTTGGTCCAACTACGATATTTTCTTTCGTATCGTTTCGACTCGCAAAAATCTGTACAAAGTATAAAAAGGTAAATAAATATTCCTGGTTGAACATGCTCGTTTCCAGCACCGAAAATTAGAGGAACGCTTACTGCGACAACGGGTCCCGAACACGAGCCGTAGTTCATTTTCGTTCTCCTCGCTAATCAAAGAGAACAATGGCTTCTTTTCAACCGTTCGCCTTCGGTATATTCTAAAAAATGGAAGTTATCATTTAGTTTTACGAGAAGGACATTTTATATCTCTTCAAGGTGTTGTACCACGGAAAAAGTATGTGCATAACACGTTGCATAAACATGTAGGAATTAAATGTTGGACTTTTACGATTTTAATCGATTCTGTTAAAAGAGAAGAGAGAGGGAGAGAGAGAGAAATTGAAAATCGATCTTGGTGGAGATTCTGATTAAATCAAAAAGACTAACACTACCTTGGACTTTAACGATAAATGCCCATTCTTCGATCACGTTACTTTCGTGCAGGGTGATTCGTACAAAACATATATACATATATATGTTTTTTTAATTTATCATTAGTCTGCGGATTTTTATGCATTTACGAGAACTTGGCTTGGCGAAATATGAACCAGTAAAAGATGAGAAAATATTTTTCGAATATTGTAATCTAGTTTTCATATAAAACAGAATCATTAAGAGATGAAATGAATTTTTATTTTATTCCTGCTTCTCACGATCGATGCAGCACATTTTTATTTTGCATAAAGATCCGCAGTCTACTTTCTCTTCATTTCGAACAAGTAATAAAAGTTATTGTATGCATCATCCTGTACAACAGGTGTTCCGGGAAGGATTGCATTATCATCAATTGTATAAGTTATTTTGCGTTCTTCCCGGCATATTCTGTTACTACTTGTATTATTATTATTTTTGAATGGTTCTTTAAGGTATACGTTTACCTAAACATCGACAGGAGACCCTACACTATACTCTTGGCTTCAACAGGTAACGCAGAAGCCGCTGGGTGGCATAAAGAACAAAACGGAAAAACGGCAGGCCGATCAGCGGCAACGCGAATCTTTGAAAAGACGCAAATCCTTGCCACGTCAAGCCGAATCATCTTCTGTCAATCCTGAAAAATCCTTGTCCGCTCCTGCCTCTCAAGCCCCAATGTCCAACGATATACCGATGACGTCCGGTTCCAGTGTAACAACGTCCAACAAAACCTCTGTGTCCGAAGAACATATTACGAACGGTTCGTCGTCGTCGCAGGAGATTCAAACGGTCCCGCGCTTAGAATCGGTTCAGGTGTAAAAATGCGCATGCTACGTCACAGCTGCGCCACCTACGTGCGCGTACGATTGCAACGCGACCCGGTATTTCGCTCGTGCGATCGTTCATTATTTAAAATCATCGTTGCGAAATCCTACAAATCATTCAATAATTCAATTTTCTTGATCTCTTCTTTTATGCGTAAACTCTGCAATACATTGATGACTTTTCGTAATTTGTATCTCGTCTATTAACCCTTAGCACTCGAATGGTGACTCTGAGGTGCCGCTAAAAATTGCCGCACCATTATTCAAAATATAATTTATTTAGGTATCTAATCAGTTACTAAAGATTTATCATATCCATCAAATTGAAAAAATCATGTAGAATGGAATTATTCCAGAGTCACCACTAAAAATTGCCGTACCATTATTCAAAATATAATTTACATGATTAAATGTGGCGGTATTTAATCAGTAGATTGCGGACGTTTATGCAATCATGGCTTATGAAAATTTTCAAAAAATGCTATAATATAAAATTCGATAGAATCTAGCACGATTTTACTTTAGATCTACAAAGGCTGTTCCCATGAAAAATAGAATTTTATTCCGTTGCACTTTCTTGAAATTCGTCTATAAAAATTGGAAATTGCATAAACATCCGCAGTCTACTAATCAATTACTAAACATTTAGGTATTGTACGAGGTATTGCATTTCTAAAGTTTTTGTACGTGCTATTAGGGAATGGAATTATTTTACAGGTTGGAAAAAATGTTTAATTTTCGAGTTGAAACAGCTTCGACTGCAAAGGGTTAATTATATGTTCAAGTCGAGAAATATTTCGCATAAACCGTTACGAAAAATTGTTTATTATCGTGTATACATGTACAATTTAAAGATTTCAATTTTTGTTGAACGAGCGAAACACCGTGCGCGGGATTGAAGTCTGTCGTTCCAATTTGTTCTTTTACGTTCCACAAGTTTGTGTAGCGAGTGTTTCGTCGTGCGTCGTCCGATTTCCGAAAGTAGTTGCTTATATTGATGAACGACGAGTTTTGATTAGTTTTAAACATGGCGCAGGTTTCGAGTCAGCGCGGCGAATGGTATGCGCGTGCGTGCTCAACGTCCTCGTACTTTTGCCTAAATTTCACCTTTTTAATTTCCGTTTCATCGACATCGCAATAATCATGTTCCATCAAACATTCTTTTAGGCACATTTTGTTTCAATAAACAAATCATCTTGGAAAATTCATGTACCATCGACTTGACGTTACGCGGCGGTTTGAATTTCAGCCGCCATTTTGATAGCGCCAGCGAACTTTCGATTCGAATGTTTAGAAAGCAAACGCAATTGGAACAATATTTTAACCGACGACAGAGGTGTGCGAGAATTCGAAAATATCGGGTACTCGGAAATTCGGAAATTCGGGACCCGCAAATTCGTGATCAGCGAGTACCCGAAGTCGAAATCGAAAAATTTATTACTAGACTGCGGATCTTTATGAATTTATAGCAGAATTGAGTAGATCAAATTCAAAATTGTTAAAAAATTTACAAAATTGAAGATGTCGATATATGATTCCTCCCCTTTCAACCCTTAGCGCTCGAGTGGCGACTCTGAGGCGCCACTAAAAATTGATGTACCATTATTTAAACTATATGAGATGCATATGTTGGTATCTAGTCAATTGTTAAACATTTAGCCAAATTTTAAAAAATCATTGAGAATGGAAATATTCTATAGATCTAGAAGTATGGAAGTATACTAGTTAAAATAGCTCCGAGTGCAAAGGGTTAAAATCATTAAGGGAAGAAATAACATTCAATTTAATTTGTAGACAATTTTTATGTTTCATAAAGATCCGCAGTTTATCTATGACATTCGGGTCTCCGAACAATATAAATTTTCGGGACCCGACCCGATGCTCGGGGCCGAAAATGTAGGATACCCGCCCGCCCCTCTAGCAAATAAAATTCTCAACCCGACATTTTCGGGTCGCCGCACACCTGCAAACAATACCCGTAATATATCTACTTAAGCAACCTTTTCCAACAGAACTTTCGAGCATAATTGAAAAGTATTTTTGAAAAATTGAAATTTAGGATGCAATTTAGATAAATTCAATCCAAGGATCGATATATAGAGAGACGAGTTTCTGTTCCTTGTTTTCTCGTTTGTTCTAGCAAAGATGGATCGGTATTGTTAGATTAACGTTGCCTGTTTTTTGTGTGAAATATATAAATAAGTTTTGTGATAAACATATCTGATTAATGGTTGGATTCGACCCGTGTTTCGCGGTAGCACCGAGTTAGAAACAGTTAGGTAGACAAACACGGTATAAGAAACACCTACTGTACGCGATTAAATAACTTAATTGACTTATTACATTCTGTTCAGATATATTAAAATTGATATTATGCAACCAAATAGTAATTTAATAAAGATACTTTCTTTTGATACAACAACATTCAAGTATTCATTTCGATTTCGTTGCGTTTTATTATTTTATGTATCTATACTCTTATACAAATACAATTTTTGGCACATTTGCATTAATTCGAGTTACATCTCGTTTGTTAAATAGTGTCTGAGTTCGAAAGTAGTAGTTCTCCGAAGGGTTTCAACCACTGAGGGTGGTGCGACAACAAAGTTATCGCTGTATTCTTATCCCCGGAATGTATATCTCTCAATGTTCTCAATGTAGCATGTTTAGAATCATCTGTATGATACACTGGGTCTATTCGCAACAGAATCACAATAGCTTGCAAGTTTCTTGGATATAGATCCAAAATATCTTTGCCTCGATTTTCACAAGATTCTTTCACGCGATGTAAAGTCGATTGTATGAAGCTTACGACTGTAGGATGACGATCTAAATGTAGAAGCAGCTCTTTCAAAAATGCACATACCAAAAGAAAAATATATTGAGACTCAACAGAAAATTCAAACAACCGATCCAACAAATCAACACTCTTTAAATTGCTCGTGTTATCATCTTTATTGAACTCTGTACAAGACGATGCAAAATGATCTAGCAACGGCTCTTCTATTAATTTATATTTCTGTGAATCGTATATATTCTCTATCGTCGAGAGTTCAAGATTCAAATTAGACTTGGATCGCACAGCGTAGCATAACAATCGTTTACTTTCGTCGCAAGATTGTTCCTGGTCGCTAGAGAATTCTGCAAGTTTCAGAAGAAGTCTTTCCGTGTGGCACTTGTAATACGAATCGATAGACGACAAGCTCATTAATGCACTAGATAATGGTAACAGATTATCGGTTGAATCGCAGGTGTCTAAGAAATCGTTTGTTAAATATTTGTCCAACAGATTTCTGAGGAATGTAGAGGTTTGCTTTCCATCGACAAACACACTGAAGTTTCTGAAGGCCTCGGTAATCCTACAACAATCTCGCAAGACATCCTATAACAAAAATTTATATTGTAAAATAGTGTAATGAAATTGCGTGTAAATCTCTGCTCACAAAGGTATATATATATACATACGATTACGTTAAGTCTCACGGTATAACGTTGATAAGCTTCCCTTGATACTTTGTAAGACAACAGATTTGTCAAAGATAAACATAATGCGTTAAATATATTACTAGATGTTGGTAAAAATTTCTCTTCGTTCACTAATTCTTGATAGTCCTGCGAATTCTCGAGATCTTTCGTCGCACTCTCGCAGCTGCATAATATTGCCTTCAAAATTCTGCCATCCATTATTTAATATTCTTAATGATTTCGATTTGTTAGCGATGAAACAGATAATTCAATAAAATTACAATACAATTAATTCATCATCGAGATATATTAACAACAAAATTACAGTATATTAATTAATTTCATCGAGATATATGAACAACATTCAAACAATCTAGAAATATTAAAAATTCTGATTGATACTTACAAAGGTTATACTTTCACTTGACGTATGTAATTATTTTCTTACATTCCCCTTTGTTTGCGTATACAAGTTAATTTGTTTATTTTACAGTTGAATAGTTCTTAGATAATTTAATTACAAACATTGTTTTCGCTAATATCGATCTACAATAAATATATATTTTTATAACTTCGAAGACTGTTATGTATCGTGTTGGTTATATTGTAGCTATTTCTCATATTTTATTTTGATTTAAAAAATTATTTATTTCACGTTGATTTTTAGAAAATTTTTCTTCGCATTTGATACGCGCCTGACAAATTATATCATTTGTGTAATTAATCGAACGTTAATTACTAATGAAATAAATACACATCGTTTTATAATTCCATACATATACATACATTATACCTATATTCGTACAACTTCAATTATATCAAGCATATAAATCAATTTCAGAATTCAATATTTTATATAACAATGCAATGCAACTTGCGTTAATTAGTTTGTATAAATTCTATGTAAATAATTAGGTTTCTAGTTAGTCTAGGATTGAATGAAAATAGGAAAAGAATGGAACAAACTGCAAATAAAAACTACATGTACAATTTGGAATTGCAGTCGTTACGTTATTGGTATAAACGTGCTCCATCCCAGAATCAATCGTTTAAATATAACAATGTAATGCAGATTATGCGAGATACAGTTTACAATGACAATATTGTAGACATCTGTGCTAGACAGTCTACGAAGTAAGAATCATAAAAGTTACTTACATAGTTAATACAAAGGCTACACAATAACTTTCTCATAACAGAGTTAATTACTTACGTAGTTAATCATTTCTTAATTCCATTCAATGTATATTCTTATTCATAGGCTACGCAATAACTTTTGTAATAGAGTTACTTACTTAGTTAATCATTTCTTAATTCCTTTTTATGTATACTCTTATTTAAAGACTACGCAGTAACTTTCGTAACAGAGTAATCTTAAGAAACGTCTTCGAACATTGGAAAATGTATATTGTACATAAATTACACACAAGGAGAGACGTATACAAAGCAGACTATTTTTACCACAAGAAGCTCCAAAAAAAAGTTCTGAGTGCATTATCCAAGAATGTATTATTCAAATGGAAAAACATTGTCTCGTCTACCTATATCTATAATAATAAATCAACAATTTCAAGATCAAACTGTAAGAAAACTGAGGCACATCATAGCAAAACCATTTTATTAGAAAAGGCCATTGCATTTTACAATTTACACTGTTTAAAGAAGTGCGTAGTATGCTGGAAGATGTACATAAACAATCAACATGAGAAAAAACTTATACAAGATAAAACAGATAAGGTATCAGTTTGTAAAATAGTCATCATCATTGTTTATTATTTAGAAAATAATTTCCGATTTAGGCACGCGAGTTTTATAAAAATAAGATGCTAAAAGTGTGCATTACGGCTTGGTTGAGCATTTCTGAGTTCGCTTTCGAAAGAAACGAAAATGTAGCTCTATACTACAACAATAAATTGTTAGAAAAATATTTCACTAATTGGAGAATGTTTCATGTTTTGAAAATAAAAAAGTCGCTGGTAAACAAACGAATTCAGGAACATAGCAAGAGAATACTGATGAAGCAGTATTTTGTAGATTTTATCATGGTAACATATTTCTGCAATTAATTTTTATAAAATATATTGGAATTGGTTTTTATTAAATTCAATTTATGTTTATAATACATTTACACAGTGTGTAAAGGAATCTATCGCTAATAGGACGGTACAGGAAAAAGTTGAAATATTTTATAGCACTAAATGCTTAGAGAGAACATTTTACGCATGGCGAAATTGGTATCACGAAAAAGTAAAACGTGCGATAAAAATGAATGTAGTTAAAGAGATATTTGATAATAGGAAAAAGTGTGTAACATTCCAGAATTGGCGCGTATATATGTACGAGAAAAAATGCAACAGAAGAAAACTGTTTTCGTCAGAAAATTTCCATAAAAGGAGATTGATGACCAAAAGTTTAAGAAGTCTTTATAATTACAATATTTATAGAAAAGAAAAGCGAGCAAGATTATCATATTTAAACGATAAAAGCGCAGCAATTATTAACAACTCGCAAAGATTTTATATCGAAAAATGGAGGAAAGCACTTTACGTTGTCGTACAAGAGAAACAAAAATTAAGTCAAGCGACTGAATTTTGGGAGGTAAATTTATCTCGTAAGTACTTCTCATACTGGAAAGAATTTTCTCAGCAACACAAATTGAAACAACTTCGTAAGAAAAAGTTAAACGAGCTTGCTTCCAACTTCTTATTAAAAAGATATGTTTTACATTGGCGTGACGAGTTGCAAAATGTGCTCGAAATGAATCGGAAAGAGATCTTTGTAAAATCTGTAATAAATCGTAGAATTTTGGGAAGACATTTATCCTTGTGGAGAGAGTATGTGTTTCGAAAAGTAGCGAAGAGAAAGGACATCGAAGCAGCAAAAGAAATGTATAAAAAGTTCTTGTTGCGAGAAGGACTGAAAGAAATTTTGAGAAATACTCTTTACAATATTGATCAGCGAAATTGCTTGCAATTGGAGCATGCAGCGATGAGATCTTTCAAGAATTTCGAAATTCTAAAAGAATACTTCGACAAGTGGCAGTCTGTAATTTATTTAAAGAACAACTCGAAACCATTACACAAAGAATCTCACTTTATACATGCAGAGATTCCACGTAACGCTTATGATAATATCAAAAATGTAGGTTTAGTCATGCCAGCGTACATGAAGGAGAAAGATGCAAGTTTTACTAATGATGTCATGCTTTCTTTTGAAAAATGGTCCCTTGATTTTCAATAAATACACTTATACAAAATGCTTTATTAAAATTACAACATTTATGTACACGTTATTGTCCTAGACGGCATCAGTCTGTTCGATACAATTGTTGCATTGTACTAGAAATAAGTGAAAAAGTCGAAATGCTTTATACGTAAATATTTAATTCAAGAAACATTTTGTCAAATATTTTATTGTGGCTGAGGTTTCACATTACCTTGCATCTTCGAGTACAAAAAATTTGAGTATCGAATATTACTTCCGGTTAATTAATTTACTTTTTTCTTTTCATTTTCTTTAGTTCGCTCTGTTGCATAGCAGCCTCACCAAATATTTCTTTAACTTTACGCTTGCGCTCCTCGTCGCTCTTAATTTGTTGCTTAATTTGTAATTTTGTGATGAACGTTCTGTCCCTGCGTATCTCGCGCATAGCGCCCTTCATTTCCTTCTTGTATTTGTGTAACAGCTTTTCTCGTTCTGCTTTCTCTTTGGACATGGTTTTATGTCTCTTACCATCATACCTGCAAAGTCGTTTAATACATAATTTATTGAAGATACAACAATAGAAATAATGTAATTTAAAGATGAATACGTACACTCGCTCGATACGTGGCTCGTACAATCTCAGCGGCTTCGGTTTCTTTTTCTGAACCACCAAATATTGTAGTTTCTTCTTCTTCAGTTCCTTCAACTCTTTCCGCAATTGTTTAACATGCTTTTTCACATTTGCTGGATATTTATCGAAGGCATTCGCTTTGAGTAATTTCAAAATCGGTTCGAAAATCGAATACACAGCTTCCAGCTCTTCGAATTCGTTCTTGAATTCTCGCAGCATATTAACAGCTGTTATCAAGGCTCTTATTTTAAATTGATCGTCCAATTCTCCTTCTGATAAATCTGTTGCTTTCATTAGCGCACTGCTTGGTTCGATTTCTAAATTCGTCTGATCGCCATCGAGTACTAATAAATTACTCAAGTCTCCGTTCTTTTTGAAGGGAGGTATTATTTTTGTCCCTTGTATTAAATGCTTCGGTGTGACTAAGTAAATTACTCCTCGCAGGAAATTGATTACAGATGGAGCAAACCTCTTGCTCAATACCGTGTACTATAAAATGTTAATCATCAGCGTATCAATGTAACTTTGACCAAACATATGGTCGCAGCAGAATTAAAATCATTCTTACCTCTAAAATAAGCGTGCACACGAAAAGTCCTTTTGCAATATCTACTTTACTTTTCACATGACACCTGAGCAAGATCTGGGACATAAATATCAAGCAAGGCGTAACAACCGGGTGTCTAAAATCAGATGTTGGAAATATCAGAGAAACCAATTTGAAGAAAACAAACTGAAACAAGAAACGCTTACGTTAGATTTGATTCAGGCTCAATGGAAAGCATTTCTGATATAACAATTATATGTTGAGCATACTATATCTAAATCTGGATATCTCTTTTTATTCTTCTCAAAGATTCCGTGTTTCTCTTTAATTATCTCTTGGATAGAAGTTTTAGCGTGCAGTGGATCCATGTGTGCTAAATCGTAGAGGAAAGGGCACAATCTGAAAGAGTTACATGTGTTTAATCATTGAAAGAAATAATTGAATTTGTTATTTATGAATTGTATATTACCTATCGAAAACGTTAAAGCAATTAACTATACTTTCGCTATCATCTTCTACAGTGCAATCATTAATGTGCTGGAGCAAGTACAAAAACAGATCCGCTAATTTTTCCTTATTCTTGCCATCCAACGTCCAGTGATTGCATTTTATAACACGATCGATAATGACAGATTGATACTCCGCATTACGATTCGCCAACAATTTCTGCAATTCTTCGTAACTTTCTGGTACCTTAAAGATGTAAGGCAATTCTCTCCTCGCTTTCTCCATAATTTCTTTCCTTTTCAACAAATCGTCTCTGATTTCTTTTTGCCTGTCTTTGTTCTCCATCTCTAGGACACTTGTATCAATTTTTGATTTTAATATCGATTTAATTTTAGTAGGATCGGAATTCTCTTTCTGCTTTGAAACTTTGTCATTAGTTTTTGCAAATGAAACGCTCTTCTTGCATTCCACAGTTTCATCTTCGCTAGAAGATTCTGACTCTTTCAAGTCTGATAGATCATCTTCAGAGCTTTCAGCTTCCGAGTGTTCTATATCAGAAGCTTCTTCCAATTCATTTTTCGTAGAATCTTTTGCTCCTTTTTTCTTTTCAATCGTGCCCTCGTTTCCTGCATTAGAATACTCTTCTGTCGCATTTTCAGTAGAGTTATCTGCTTTCTTCGTTTTCTTAAGAATGCTATTTGTTGCAATATTTGATTCGTTATTTTCTTGGTTATCTATAGGTTCCTCATCTTCATCATCATCATCGTCATCTTCATCGTCAGAGGCCTCCTCTGCTCTTTTATCAGAAGCATTGTCTTCATCTTGAGCCTCGTCGTTCACAGCTTCCACTGCGAAATCATCGTCAAGATCATCCGCAGATTTGTGTCTAATCTCATTATTCGAATCATTTACAAATCCCTTCATTCTTGCCAATCGATTAGCTTCCAGAGCCTCCAACTTCTCTTTCTCCTCTTTCATAATTTCTTCTTCGGATTTCAATTTATCCGTTGGCATTCCTCTGGCTTCAAATTTCAGTTCTCGCACAGCAATGTCGTAAGCATCGGCTTTAGATTTTGTAGTTGCTTCTTCTAGCTTTTTATTGACTGCAGTTACAATCGGAAGAAGATCTCTCCACTCGGTATCCAATTTCTCTGTCAAGTCTATCGTTTGCTCTCGTATCTTCTGTTTCTCAGCTTTACGTTTCTTCGACTCTGCTATTAATTCATCGATGATATCTTTCCTAGACTTCTCCGATCTCGAAAGAACACCACCACCAAAGTGGGCTTCGTTGACAAACTTGTCGTCCAATTTTCCTGTCCTATTATCATCATCACTGAGTTCATCGTCGCTTTTTGGATCATCGAATTTCTCGATCTCTTCTAGAGTTTGACCTCTGTGTGTTAATATTTCCTCATCGTTTAAACTGTAAATATTCTTCTTCTTGTGAGCCTTCAAGCGTTCTGCTGCAAATCTAGCGATAGCTTTCTCCTCTTCGTTCATAGTGACGTTTTTCTCACCTATACGTTTATCGAGAAACATATTGTCTTTGTTCTTTAACTTATACTCATGTAATAGCGTTCCTTTGCGTTTCTTGATCGCTTTAGCGCGGGATATACCCGGAAGGCCTTTGTCAGTTTTACTTTTCTTCCCCAGGACATTCTGCTTGTCTCTATTTATGTGTACCTCGAATGGATTCAATCGTTTCTTATTCTGCTGATTCCGTTTTTGTTGAGAAAGTTCCGATAAAAATTTCTTCTTTGCTTTAACCATTGTTAATTGCTTTCGTATCTACATCAAGTGTATATAGATGTTCCTTCTGAAATAGAAACATTGTTTATACATAGTTTCATTCATGAATAAATGGTATAGTACTGAATAAACATTCTGAGTACATATATGTTGATAACAGAACAAATGTTTAAAAACTATTTTATTCGCTAATGTAATATTAATTACATGTTCAAACTTATCCTATTTACCTGTATCACTATTAATTCAAATCTGTCATTCAAAAATAAATATGAAACAAGTATTCGGAATTCATAACCTCTTCATAGAAATAGATCGTAGATATTCAGTTCTACTGAAAAATAATACTTCGTAATAGATAACATTAACATTTGTATCTCGATAAAAGTTTCAATAAAACAGTCTAGATTAAAACGTAGAAATATATATTTTTATTACATGAAGTTTTCCTAAGTGTTAGGTGCTTTGCTGCCGTCCACGTGTGCGTGAATTTATCCCTACCCATACCTAGCCAGCCTGACCTAGCCCAAGGTTTTACTGCCTCCATTCTTGTCACTATAGACAGAGACAGAGCATACACAAGTTCAGCATGGAACAGAACCTCTACATATGTGTACTCAATATGTATGAATCTACAATGAATAAATAAAAACGATGTGATAAAGAATCGTATTTGCGTATGCATTTATTGAACCTTCAATTTTTCCCAAACGTCCGACTTGTCGTTGAGTTGTACCACTGACCAGATACTGTTAACTAATTCCATCCGAAAAAATATGTGGATCTGCGCAAGAGTTCAAAGTATCCATCCGCAATTTTCGAAATGTGCCGATCTATCGTAGAATATTCATAAAAAATTAGTAAATAAAAGCCAGACGGTGGCGCCATCTATGGTGGCGGGTTTGTGAACTAATTTGACCTATCCTACCTATGTGTAAGACATAGTCTCGTTCGTGCCACCTCCTTTTTACCACGTTTTCTGCTACATTTCGAATCCGTTTACCAGGGGAGTATTAGGCGAACATGAGAGCGAGTTGGTATCCGACGGATCTGGATCTTATTTTCAGTCGAGACTATCAGGAGCCACATGAAACGGTGTACCTACATGAGTAGGTGGCACGATTCGCCTACTGCTTTCCTTATCTCTCAGTATAATCTTCCTTGTCTTACACATTAGAGACGGTCGAAAATTTTCGGAAACCTCGAATATTGAGTTTTGTCTAATTTGAAAATCTTTTTCCCAATTTTTTCGAAGATCTTAATCTAATTCTACTATCGAATATTCATGTACAGGATGAGGAGAAAGGAACACATTAACTGTAGTAACTAATATTCTTTGTTTTTCACTAAAAGAATTACAATAAACGTGTATACAATGTTTAGCCTGGATCAGAACCTACATAATCTTTAGCCTGGACATGGACACCAATGGACACCAAGCAGATACTGTCACCACCGATGTTGTTTCACTCAGTCGGTAATGTAGATTGCTTGACTACCGGTTGCACTTGATGCCTACTAGATGGTTTCAGCGAATTATGTTCTTGCTGAAATTGTAAGGTTATGTTCACTGTATGCTAAATAGTGTCATTGTTTATATAAAACATTTCCAACAGGAAAATCAAATATAAACGAATTATCGAGTGTTGAATATTGGAAGTTTTCTAATTTAGCAAGAACAAAATGTCCACTCGATGGTATGTCCAATTCTCGTAATATAATAAAGATCAACTTTCTCAGAATGTTGATACAACAATTTTATGATTTAATAAAAAAAAGTAAAAAAGTCCTATGATTTAGGTATCCTTTGTATCAAATGGGTAACCCACAGCTTCGGGTTTTTCTTCCAAACTTTTGGATGAAACTCGTTCAATGTAAGAACCAACCGGAAAATGTTGTTAAGTTTCATTGTTCGATGGAAATGACGAAATTTGATATTCAGAATTATTTAGAAAAGATTTACAATGTGTACCCGGCTCATGTTAGGACCATAATTAGCCTTGGGGAAATGAGACGGTGCAGAAACACAGGAACTATACTCAAAGATGACGATATCAAAATGGCTTACGTTTCTTTGGTAAGTGGAATGTTTGTTTCTATCTATTTCTGACAAGAATAAAGCAAACCGAATTATATACGTCTAAATATCCTTTATATTTATAGAAAAAGGGTGATAAATTCACTTTCCCTGATCTGTTTCCACCGTCGGATCAGACAACAGATGAAGAAACACATAGGAAACAGTCCGAAGAGGAATACAAGAAATATGTGAAACCCAACCAAATGCCAGGGTTGCCCACTTGGTTTAGGATGTAATAAATTCGCCTGTACATTACAAAAAGAAATAAAGTTTATTTAATCTGCATACCAGCTGAGTGATACTTTATATTCGTATAAAAAATAAAATACATACGTATAAATCGGTAACAAACTTAAAGAATATTCTATAACAAGCGATGCGTTTGTTTCGGATACTTAAAGCTTAAGAATTTGGTATACATTAATCTCCTACATAACTGCTTTCAAAACTCGGTCAACATAAAGCCGTAGGATTTGCACTGTGGACACTGTGCGATATCGAACAAAAATATTGTCTGGAGAAGCGAAAGCAAATAGAGAAATAAATAACACAAAGAAAATCATATATCGCTGCTAAAAATCAGTTTAAAAGAAACAAACCTGTGGATGAATAGGGCAGAAGTAACGTACCCTGCCCTTCGTCCAGTATCCGCAAACGTTGCACAGTACAAAACAATGGGGCCTATAGCAAAGACATTTCTCAGGTGATAGAGTGCTTATAGCTATTCCTCTGCCTCTGGCCATCCTTGTGCAACTGTTTTTACCACCCAGTAGGTTGGAATACATTCTGCAAGAAACCATATGTAATTAATTCACAAAATGATGCAAAATACAATGGGTCTACAACGAAAGAAATTGCAGATTGAAAATTCCTGTTCTTCCCTGTGGTTCCTTCCAACCAACAATTACAGACGTTCAGCATCTCCCTAAACAGAGCGGATAGAACTAAGTATGTTGGATGAAACGGACACTTTCTATATTATACATTCGGCCCGTTTATAAACGGTTCGTTAACGAACGACTGCATTTCGAATCGTAAATTCATGACACAAATTCCTACGCGCGAACGTGATTCATTCTGTTCTATTCGCAACGCCTTTGGTACTCTCGAGCCGCGTGTAATTTCCGGCTGGTCCGAACACCACTTTGCGGACCTGTTGTCCGATTTCTGATCCGCCAATTTCAATTCATTTGTCTTCGTAACGTCTTCACGAACAGCTGACTTTCACGTGCATTCATATTCGCACCGTAGCAATTGAACTTCCAACTTCCAAGTCGAAATTAAATCGAACCCCGTCCCGTTTAATTCAATTAAATGAAGTACGCAGTGTAGAATTTTTCATATGTATTTACTGCACGTAAACAACGCAGTCTACTTACTTGTAATATTAGTAGTTCTTGTAATATTAGACGTCAGATTTCATGTTTCCTTAGAACGTAAATAATGTATACATCAACGTACGCCGTTGCTCGCACAATACCGATCACTGTAAACCTGGCACGGACAAGTGAGACAACACAATAATAAGAATCCGTAAAAACTGAAACGACAGTACGAAACAGAATTTGTCAAGGTGGAAAGTACATTGTATATAATATGTTTCTTGACAGAAGAACTACGAACTCGGTAACGTCTTCTCGGTCGACACGCTGCCGCGTTTCTGGCGCGTGAATCGTTCATCGGTTCATCGTGCCCCGATCCCCGATAAATACCTAAGTAGAAAGAAGTCGAAGACAAAGTAAACACACTTGAAATCAGTCGGCCATCGTGTAAAAAAGAGGATAAATAGATAAATGAGATTGCTAACCTATGATACGACCAAAGATCGACTATTCTATTTTTACAAGAATTTCGGTCCATTTTGATATGCACCCTTGTTTGAAAAGTCTTAATTGTTATTGTTATGGCGAGAAGGTAAAATTAGTATTTTTATAAAAAATATGTAATTTTATAAATAGACTGCGGATTTTATGTATTTTTAACAGAAATGAATAAATGAAATTTAAAACAGATTGAGAGAATCTTTTTTATATTTTCTCATCCTGAAGGAATGACAATTTTATTTTGCTATTGTTAATCTTGTTAAAGATGATGCAGATAATTTCGATGTCACATAAAGATCCCAAGTCTGTTTATAATTGATATATCTTAAAAGGATGATCTTACCGAATTAATTTATGAAATAGGAATATTTATGAAAAAGAACAAATATATTCTTATTCATGTTAATTATGCGGCTAAATCTAAATTCAAATTCAGCTATGAATCATTATATGTGCCCATAATTATGAAAGTGGTGTACATTATCTTAAACTAAATGAATTCAATGTAATTTTTACGACATCGTAAAAAAATGAAACGTTCGATAGTGCTTGTTATTTCAACATTATATGGCACCCATTTAGTGTTAATATCCATTTCCATACCAGTTTCATAATATATGGGCACAATAATTAACTCCTTGAAAACAACGTAATTCCCACATTTTAAGCACAATTTCACGCGAGCTACGAAATATGAAAAAAATCCGTGTATCCACGGTGAAAATCGATCAAACTTGTGCTAACACATGGCGTCCGGTACAATCACCGAAGGCAAACGCGCTGCAAATTTAAGCTTATCCACCAATTATGGCAGGTAAAACAAGAACGAGTTGGTCAAAATTCATTGTCAAAGACTCGATTAAGAAACTAATTAATTACTGATTTGTAAAAGGACGTTGGTTAATTGTTTGCGCAGGATATCAGCTGGCGCAGCGGACAGAAAAGTCGCGTTCTGCACGGACGTGGACAAGTCCATAATCGTGCACAATTTCGAGAAAAGAGGATGGGTGCAGGTCGGGCCGGAGGATGACTGGAATTTTTATTGGTGAAGATAAAGGATGACGAGTCAATCTCATCGATGGAACCGGACGAATAAATATTGACTAGCTATTGTTGTTACAGGGCGGCCACGCAGTCGTGTAGGACCATATTCAGCGTGGAAACCGGATACAGGATGGACGACAAACAGTCCGTTATTTCCCTTCGAAAATAGCAATAAACATTGATATAACCATTAACCGAGTGCCAACGGATTTGATGTATGTATCCCTTCGTTCTAGGATGATCAATCATTTCCCGAATCATTACGAACTCACGCGGAAGGATCTGCTCGTGAAGAATATCAAACGGTACCGGAAGGAACTCGAACGAGAGGGAAATCCTCTGGCGGAAAGAGGGGACGGTCCAGTAAAATATCTTTACCTAGACTTCATTCCCGTCACGTTCGTTCTACCAGCAGGCAAAGTATAATTATCGATTGAGCTTCGATCGTTGCTCGTTGTTTTGCGTTAACTAAACGCTGACGCTCACTGCATAATATCCTACGATATATAACATAAGGGTAGTCCACCTAAATGTCTCCTTTATTTCTGATGACTAGACAGCGGATCTTTATGCAAAATAAAAATGTTCTACCTGAATTGTAACAAACTTCTTTTCATACGTTTAATAGGTTGAAAGCAACATGTTTTTGTTATAAATGCATCAAGTCCGCTGTCTAATAACAGAAGAAGAAACAATAAGCGTTCGTCTCCTAAAAATCAAAATTAATTAGATTAATCTGCTTGATAGACTACAACATGTTCGTAGAAGAGTACCGGAAGTCGCCCCAAAGCACGTGGATCATGAAACCTTGCGGAAAGTCGCAGGGAGCTGGGATATTTCTGATCAACAAGTTGAGTAAATTGAAGAAATGGTCCCGAGAAGCGAAGAACCCGTTCAACCCGAATCTGACGAAGGAGTCGTATGTCATATCCAGGTGTGCAGTCAATTCTTATAGCTGTTTCAATTGCATTTAATTAAAGACGGAATATATTATTCATTTGTAGATACATCGACAATCCTCTTCTAATCGGAGGCAAGAAGTTTGATCTACGATTGTACGTTCTGATCGCGTCGTTCCGACCATTGAAGGCCTACTTGTTCAAGCTGGGCTTCTGTCGATTCTGCACTGTCAAATATGACACCAGCATACAAGAACTTGACAACATGTACATACATTTGACGAACGTGTCTGTGCAGAAGCATGGCGTAAGCAAAAATATTTGTAGTACCCGGAAATTTCGGGTGAAGACTCGTGAATTGTTTCGGTTTTAGGAGGAATATAATTCGAAGCATGGCGGCAAACTGAGCGTGCATAATCTGAGATTGTACCTGGAGAGCACCCGAGGAAAAGCAGTCACGGAAAAGCTGTTCGCAAACATCACCTGGTGCATCGTGCACTCGTTGAAAGCTGTCGCCCCGGTTATGGCGAACGATCGACATTGTTTCGAGTGCTACGGCTATGATATCATCATCGACAATGAGCTGAAACCCTGGCTCATAGAGGTTCTTAAATCATTGTGCTAACAATAATTCTTTTCGTTGGCCGTAGATCAAATAATATGCGTAATCGAGGTTCCAGCGTATTTATAATTTTAATTAATATACACACGGAGAAAAATGTTTTGAGTGGATGCACCCTGTACAAGAATTTTCTTTGCATCCCCGTTGCTTCGACAAACGACTGCGCAATATGTATCGGAAAATGCACTGCATGCTTATCCCAAATTTGTGAGTCAAACGACAGACGTCGCGTTACGGGCAAGCTCTGTTTTCTATCAAGGGAGGTCCTGTTTCCCCCAACGTCGAGTGTCATTAGTAAAGGGCCTCTCCACTCGTGTCAGTTTCAAATTACATCAGAACATGCGTATTTGCGTGAAAACGAGGGCGTGGCGAAATGTCAGCCGTCCAAGTGTATACAAACAGCGAAAATTGACTCCAACCAGAGAACAGATTTCGGAAAACAAAGAATCTCTTTTCTTGAACGCCTCTTATACCGTCGTAACTTATCTCTAATTTTACAAATTTTAGGTAAACGCGTCTCCATCGTTGACTTCAACCACGGTGAACGATCGGATCTTGAAGTACAAATTGATCGACAACATAATATCGATCATTGTACCTCCGGACGGCGTTCCAGAGTAAGTTCCGATTAAAAGATGAAAAATTATAATTCATTCTCTCGGTTGATTGATTGATTTGTTATTTGCAGCGTGAAATGGAACAAGTGTCCACTCCCGGAAGCCTTGGGCAACTTCGAGCTGCTTCTGGATGAAGATATCTGCGCCCAAGAGGAAAAAGAATATAACGGGAAGAATCGGGGATCTTCTAGCAAATGGAAATAGTTATCTAATTGTACAGGGTGAGTCTGGGAACTGGGACAAGTTCATTTCGAATTTCTTTTTAAAATTCTTTTAACCCTTTGCCCTATCAATATCGTGTCAGACTTGTGATGAACTTCTTTCCTTTTTAGATGTTATGGAGAAACCTAAGATGTAAATGTGAACTTGTCAATTTGAATAAGAAAACATCGAAAAGTATTATTTCATCAATCTTTTACCACTGCGTCAATTTCACACCGAGGGACAGATTCAGTTCGTGAAACAAGGGACGGACGAGGGTTTAAAAAGAGCAGTAACTTCTCCCAGTTCCCAGAATCACCCTGTACAGAAGCAATCGAGGAGCTTTTGAAAAATATTTCCGACGTTTAAAAGCAGGAGAATCACATATGTGATCTGCAGCTGCTAAAAGACACTTCGAACTTTAGGAAAACCTCGCTTAGGAAAAGAATTAATCGAAGAATGAACAAGCGCGATTTACAAGATCGAATCGAATCGAATAAATTGTTCGTGTTTGAAACGAGATGCTGTCTGGACCGCGTATCAAGAGGGGGTTCGAATTGCGAAGCATGCGTAGACGCGTCGGGGGTTGGTCCGCGCTCTGCGATGATCAGAGCGCATGTACCAAAACTTCCAAATGTATGCCTCTCGGAGTATTTTGCTTGCTACCACGTCAAATCTGTTGTCAAACCGAGATTCCCCGGAAGAACGCGTCGCAAGCGTCACGTTGTCGAACACGAGTTCTACTAGCAGCCTAATCAATTACGTTAAATCCTCGCGGATGCGTTATGTTCACCCGCATATAAGGGTGAATCTCTTGCCGGGGGTGGTTTAGATGTGCTCGAACCGGCGCTCTGTCACATGATCCGATAAATAAGAAATTAAAAAAGCAAGTTTTCCAGGATCTCCGTCGAACGACTTCTCGATCTTCTCGATTAGAATCATGCTTCCCAATTTTCGAATCGCGCGGATCGAACGTACAGCTTCAGGATGTTGAACGAAATTATAGTGGCCATGAAGGATCTTCCGCGCCATCGCGCTTTGTCAGTGATTGTGAAGTTTCTGGTTATCGTTGGGATCTCTCGGACACTCGGATATGTCAATGTCTCGTTGGGTAAGGTTGTATTTTCACAATTTTTCTTCCGGAAATTGGGTAAACAAGATTCGATCCTCCAGTTTCATCTTCAAAAAATTATCAGAAACAAATAAGCGGCGTACGTAACATCTTGTTTGTAAAACATGTGATAGTACTGTATTGGAGAAAGAACAAGTGTTTGTTCAAATTATAAAATCACTATTTATAAATTTTAACTCCAGCTTGTTCGAGCAGTTTTCAATTATTGAAAATGTTATCGTTTGCGTTCAATGCGTAAATCTTGTAAAATAATTTATAAAAATGTACACGGAGGTCTGCAATCGAATCATGCAAAATTCATTGAATTTAATTGATGATGGCCTCGACGCGTCGAGAATTTGTGTTGTTGTCAGTATTACATAGCTCGTCGTCCCTTCTCCCTTTTTTGTCGGTGTCGCGAGCAGTTGCGCGTATGAAATAGTATGAATGAAATAATCATCGTTTCTGTGCGATTTGTTTCGACGACCGGCAAAGCGGAGAGAATTGTCCATTTGTGTTTCTCGATTGGGGCTGCTCCGGGGACCCCTCGAACGTTTCAATTTTCTCTTCACCCTTTTTCTTCTTCCCTCTTCCTGCAATCGATCTCGCGTGAAACTTTTCTCCCCGTTTATGTTACGCGTATCTCGGTGGCTTCTCTGGATTTACGCAGCTGATCATGGGGACTCCCTGAGGATCTACAACGTCGGTGTTCTGATGGCCTCGCATCTGAACAGCCCGTTCGATCTCGAGAGGTGCGGTCCAGCCGTCGATTTGGCCTTGGCCGAAGTGAACGACTTTCTGAACGTCCATAACGTACAGCTGAGGAAAGTTCAAGGAAGGTATGGGAAGAACTTCCGTCCTGCAACTCGCGGGAATCGGTTTAACACAGAACTTAAGAAATTACGAGGTTCAATTCATTTCGACTCCGTACGATATGTGTGCCCATAATTATGAAAGTGCTCTGAGCGATCTATTTGTGAAAGTTGAACTTGAATTTCGATTTAAATTGGGTTGCTGAGAGTTGAATTTGAATCTAGATTTAAATATAATGATTGAAAGTTGAATTTCGACGAATCTCTACAATTTCAATAATTGCGCAATAAATAATCAGTGATTTGACCAGGTTCGGTGTTGAGCCTCGGGGTTTTGCGTTCTGTTAAGGACCCTCGTTTTTCTTGAACCCGATGATCCCTCCACTCGGAAAAATGAAACGGGGAAAAAGAGGGCCGCGTTTTGTCCTAGATACCGACGACCCTGCGTAAGTTGATCCGCTTCTGACCACGCGTTGTATCATCGCTTCCATGTCATTACATTAATTCAATTGAACAAACGTTTGCATGAAAAAATCCGGAATCCGCCAGACGGGATTCTCTGTTACGCTTTCTGTTACTGTCAAGTGAAATCGTCCAAATTTTGCGTGGGCTGCCTCGGGCTGCTTTTCGAATCTCCCGGTGAACAATCGCCGGTACACCGAGGATTTTTAGCACACAATATTAAATAATTCTTTTACAAATTCGAAATTATTCGTGTCTCTTTATGAATTTAAGAATGTCAATATATTCTCTTCAATTGATCAAGATCGTGAAAGAAGAGAAGAGAGATGTTAACACGTTACCTGCCGGAAGCCTATTAATAGGATTTTCAATAATTGTGCTGTACCAAAAGAAAGCATAGAAATTTTCTTTTACATTGCAATCATAAATGAAATTATTAGATGACGTTATTGTGGGTGACTTGTTAGTTCACAATGAAAATTGCTGTAGCTATTGAAGGTTCCATTAAAAAGTGTTTAGCCATGTACCATAGATTTTTCAAAATTATGCAATAATCACCGGTCGGTAATGTGTTAATTTATTATTAACAAGATACCTTAATGGTACGGTAATTGGGATAAATTCCCTAGCGCAAAGGATGATCCCAGAGGGTGAGTGCAATAATAGTCGTCGAAGTAAAGGACCTAGAGTATATGGTCGGCTTTAACGCGACCCGCCAATATTTGCGGCAAACGTCTGCTTCCTTATCCATGGTGGAAATCTTCGCCGGCCACGTGGCCATTTTCGGCAATACTACAGCGGAAAAGGTGGCCCGAGACGATGGTTATCAGAACCAAGCAATATCGTGGAGGAACAAGAGTAAACGACTTGATTCACTTGATGGATGATCACGTTCCGGGACGCAAACATTGGCGCGATCGAATTACCAGGCCAGGATAGAGGATGGACAATCGAACACGTAGGACAAGGAAGGGCGCGCGAGAATCTGCGGATGACCGGCGATGATCAATAATTAGGGGTCACGGAATGCTGTGTCATTCCAGGTGTAACTAACAATTTGACATAATGATAGATCAATCGTGTCGGTGAATGGGCAATGATTGCACCCAACCGATACAGAAGGAATTATCGTCTTCGACGCGACGCGACGGTGTACGGGTGTCCCTTCGCTCCCCTCGTTAACGAATCGTAATGCGACACCCGCTGGGAAATTAAACATTTCGCTTTAAAGAACATCCTAGATGCGATCTTCGGATTAGTTTACCGATCCGCTTTTTATTGGGTTCAGTTTTAGCACCGAGGTAGCTAGGCTTATGTTGGAATCCAAATTAACGTGTTCGATACATTTCGTTCATACTTGAATTTTTATAAGTAATTTTAGAGGAAGAGGAACTTTAAAGCATCTTTTAACGTTCGGTCAGAAGCGGGTCAAAATGGACACGACTAGCTTGAATTGAAATGTACGTGTTGGGTATATTTTGTTCATACTAGAATTTTGATAAATAATTTTAGCGCGAGAGGAACTTTAAAGTACCGTTTAACGTTCAGTCAGAAGCGCGTGGATCCTAACAAACGCTAAGATAGCATCGGCCATCTTGTCGCAGCGCAACGAAATGGACTAACGAGCGAATTCTAATTTTTGGGGGATGTTAGCTACCCATCGTGCAGCGGGGCGATGGCACCAGGGTTGGCAGCGGACATGCACTTCCGGGACAACGTGATAGCGTTCATAGGTCCGGCTTGCGCGTTCGCTTTGGAACCGGTAGCGAGGCTCGCGGCCTATTGGAACACTCCGATTATCACAGGAATGGGCGATCAAGTATGTTTCACACGATCGATCCGATGAATAAAAGATCCGCTGCTCCCGATTCTCTCAGATTATATAATAGTAATATTTTCCAACGGACAAGCCACCGTCGGAAGGCGAGTTGTCTGTAACCTCCGGCATCCTTGGCAGAATCAATAAGTGGAAAAACGAAAGCTCGGTAAGAAGATGCTAGTCTATCAATCTTCCAGTTTGTTTGCATGATTCTCTCTTTCTCTCTCTCTCTCTTTGCTCGTTAACGTTAATCGATGGTTTCCGTAATCATCGCGTGCCTGCGTCGAGACGAAGAAGAACACGAGACTCTCCGCTTTTCTATTTTCTCTCCCCTCTTCATCTCCCTCGTTTCCTGCGTATTTATGGCCCCATTAGTATTCTTAATTAACCGTGGCCTTGTTAAAATAACCAGGATGAGCCGATGTGCTTCGCAGTCCGGTCCTCAAGCTTCCTCTTCGTTTGCTTCTCTCGTTAAAGGGCATTTTCAAGGACAAGAGCAAGTATCCAACCCTGACCAGGATGTCCTACTGCCAGTGTAGACTGCGACTGGTCTTCTCCAGTATTTTTAAAGAGTTCGGATGGTCTCATGTTGCCTTGATATTGGATAGGTCCGATCTGTTCTCGTGGACCGTGGGGAAGAATTTAGAGTACGGTCTCCGGAAAAAGGGGTTGCTCAAGTTCGTTAGGGAACTCGATGGCAACTCCGCCGATGAACCCTATCACTTTTATTTGAGGGATGCTAGCATGTATGCCAGAGGTAAATTAAACAGCTGGAAACTATTGTATTCATACAATAAATTATTACATTGTGCGTTCGCGTTCTTTGTAGTGTTGATTCTCAGTGTTCGTGGGACACTCGTCCGGAAATTCATGCTAGCAGCTCACGATTTGGGAATGACCAGAGGCGATTGGGCGTTTCTCGATGTCGAAATATTTCAGGTGAACTTTTTTATATAGAACTTTTTCTTATAACAGGCTGTCTCTTCCAGTTTGTTAGATATTCGCAAAGAAAAAATTTTTACGTTTGTGCTGGGTCTGGGCTAGGTTTAATATAGAAAATATAACTGCACTTTTTATTACATATTATTCTCAATTATTATTCATAGAAACTGGGAAAATTTCAGCCATCATGTCGAAAAATCCAGCTGTTCTTTTATTGTCATTGTAATAAAAATTCCGCCGCTCGACCATCGATATCGAGAGATTTAAACTACGGACACTCGCTGCGGCGAATTCTGCCCTTTTTAATTAACGGAACACGTGTTTCTTTTATGTTGGGATTCGCTGTAATCGAACTAGCCGGTTTTTGTAAATGTCTAAAAGACTGAAAGAAAATGCCTGCTTTATTTTTATAGAAAAAAGGTGTTCAGAATGTTGAGATTTATAGCGAAGTGATGACTTTGGCAAGTTTACCAATTATATTGATAATTAGGGTTCCTATTGGGGCGACCATGATTGGGAACTCGGCGACGAGGACGATGCTGTGGCGAGGAAAGCTTACGAGGCTTTGCTCAGAGTGTCTCTATTGCAACCGACAAGTCCGAGGTTTCAAGATTTCGCGGAGACAGTGCGGCAAAGGGCGCAAACCGATTACAACTACACTTTTTCCGAAGGAGAGGAAGTACGTGTCTATATTCTGTAGAAATATTTTACGGATGAATATACGAATCAGTATGTACGGAGCTAAAAAAGAGGATCACGCCTGATTGTCCAGGTGAACTTCTTCATCGGAGCGTTCTACGATGGAGTCTATCTCCTCGGTATAGCTCTGAACGAGACATTGGCAGAGGGTGGCGACATCCTAGATGGAATCTCGATCACCAGGAGGATGTGGGACCGAGACTTCATTGGTATTACGGGACACGTGAGGATCGACGACAATGGAGACCGCGACGCCGACTACAGTATCCTGGATTTAGATCCTATCACTGGAAGGTCAGCGGCAATTAAGCCGGCATTCCTTCGACTGTTTACCATGCCAATCAAGCCCCATTCTCCGTCCGACTAGCGGCGGAGATTTAGTTAGGAGTACGATTAACATACCCTGAATGATGTTTGATTCGTTTCAAGCGGACGCACAGTGGTCCCAAATTGCCGAAACGCGGTCAAAACATGAAAACGTATTAAAGAAATGTTAGTTCTGCTTTAAAATTGGTATTAACAGACTCGAAATAACATAACAGTAGTCTTGAATTAAAATAAAATAAGAATATTCTGTCGAAGAATTTCAAAGCTTCGATTTCAGAAACTTCGAAGGTGATGAGAATCGAAGTTTCGAAGCTTCGAATTGAAACTTTTTTTTCATTTTTTATATTCTGTGAAAATGCAGTCGAATTTTTTATTTACACCTTTATTTGTCAAAAATCATGACATAACATGAGACTCGTAAGTTACAACTTCATACGATTGAAGACTTCGAAACTTCGTGCACTTCGAAGTTTCCTTCGGAAAGTAACAGCCCTTTCGTGCTTGAAACACTGAATTTAATGTTTTGAGATTGCAAGTGCTCTATGCGAGTAATTAAAAGTTAATAAATAAGAAGATGGTTTGCCCAGGTTCGAGGTGGTCGCTCACTATTTGGGATTGAATCGGGAGTACAGTCCGGTTCCGGGGAAGAAAATTCATTGGCCAGGAGGGAGAGAAGGTCCTCCAGCTGATGTTCCGGAATGCGGATTCCTGGGGAATGATCCTGCGTGCACATCGAGGACGGAAGCTTACACTTTCGTTGCGTATACGAGTCTAGCGCTTGCAGCTTTTCTGCTAGCTGCTGTGGCTGCCACGTGCGTTTTGTACAGGCAGGCAATGTTCCCTTCTTCTTCGAGTATATGAAATCTACGCTGCTTCGTCTTCGAGAAACAATCAATTTAGAGAATTAAAAGATTAATCTTTGTTTCAGACACATGAGATTGTCGGCGGATCTGAACAACATGTCCTGGAGAATCAGGCCCGAAGAGCTGTTGCTGGAGATAGGGAAACCGTTTTCGTCGAAGATCAACTTGCACCAAGCCATATCCGAGGTACGCAATTTTTTCTTGTCGTTCCTAGTTGAATAAATGAATGAATCGTTCAAAAATATTTTGGATATTTTGAAGAATTTTGGACTGGAGCAACGGATTCGAAGAGGATCGCAGCTCAGTTGCGAATCACTGCCGCCGAACACAGTGTTCACCACGGTGGGGATTTACAAAGGTGAGAGGGTTGCTATCAAGAAGATCACCAAGAAGAAGGTGGTCGACATCACGAAGAAGTTACTGTGGGAGATTAAGCAAGTGAGGGATGTTGCTTCGGAGAATACTGTCAGGTGCAGCACGATAATCAATCTAATGATTAAATTTTTTGCATTAATTAAGAGCTACTAAATTTCATGTACTTACATACTTAGATTTATAGGGGCCTGTCTCTGTTCTCCGTCGCCGACAGTCCTGATCCTGACGGAGTATTGTCCTCGTGGGTCTTTAAAAGATGTCCTGGAGAACGAGGCGATCAAACTCGACTGGAACTTCCGGATGTCCTTGATTCACGACATAGTGAAGGTATAACAGGTGTAAAAACTTAAAACACTTTTACAATAAAGATAAGTAGCGAACGTACCCGATTCGAGTGGAGCTTTTCATTTTCAGGGGATGTCTTATCTTCACACCAGCGAAGTATCAGCACACGGGAAGCTTAGATCCTGCAATTGTCTGATCGATGGACGGTTCGTCTTGAAAATCTCGGATTTCGGATTGAAGACTCTGACTACGCCTTCCGATTTGAACATGGACGACGTTTATTACACCAGTAAGTGGGAAGATACCAGGCGAAATGGAATCACCAGGAAATCCCCTTTCAATAAGAACTCTCTGTTAAAAATTACTGATACGATTGATAATTATCGTTTATCAGAGTTACTCTGGATCGCACCGGAACTATTGCCATTGACCGTGACTCCCGGAAGCGCAGCGACTCAGAAAGGCGATGTCTACAGTTTCGCGATTATTTTAGAGGAAATCGTGGTGCGTGGTGGTCCCTATGAGACTGTCAAAGGGTTCATGACTCCCCAAGAGGTAAATTCGTTCAAAGTAGATTGCGATTGATGATTTACATACACGATTGCATTGAAGATCGTCAGCCGTGTAGCAGCGTCCGAAACACCGCCGTTCAGACCGGAAGTGACACCGAAGGACTGTCCTCCGGATATACTATTCCTCATGGAGAAGTGTTGGAACGAAATGGCAGAGGAGCGACCCACTTTTCACGCTGTTCGTGGAACCATACGTGGAATTATGAAGTAGGCCTTGTATTTTCTCAAGATGAATTACCATTGCATTAACATTGCAAATATGAAAAAATTTATAATTAGAATACCCTAATTCAAAGTTAAGTGACACAGAAGAGGTAATATGTAACTAGACTGCGGATCTCTATGCAAAATACAAATTTTCTAAGTCAATTCTGAGAAAGAAAAATTTTGAATTTCGCAGGGGCTACTGCGAGAACCTGATGGACGACCTGCTGAGACGAATGGAGCAATACGCGAACAATTTAGAGGCTCTAGTCGAGGAGAAGACGGAGCAGTTAAGTCTAGAGAAGCGTCGCAGCGAGGAACTCCTCTATCAAGTCCTTCCCAGGTGATTATCTACTTTACAACGAACCAAATAACTCGTACAACCGTTTCTAAAAATGAATTTCAGGCAAGTGGCGTGCCAGCTGATGGCAGGGGAGCTTGTGCAGCCCGAGCAATTCGAATGTGTAACAATCTACTTCAGCGATATAGTCGGATTCACCGCTCTTTGCGCTCAAAGCACGCCGATGGAGGTTGTAGACTTTCTGAATGACCTCTACAGCACTTTCGATAGGATCATCGAGTTCTACGACGTCTACAAGGTGCGTCATAACATCGGACACGTGTTTGAATTGTTAATTACGATGAGATTTAATGAATCGAAGATAACAATCACAGGTTGAGACAATAGGGGACGCGTACATGGTGGTTTCCGGTCTACCGGAAAGGAATGGCGACGGTCATGCTAAGGAGATCGCTTTAATGGCGCTGACTATTCTAGACTCAGTCAAATCGTTCACTATAATGCACAAACAGAACGCTCAGTTGAGCGTGAGGATTGGGGTGCATAGTGGACCCGTTTGCGCTGGCGTGGTGGGCCAAAAGATGCCTCATTATTGTTTATTTGGGGACGCCGTGAACACTGCGTCGAGGATGGAGTCCTCGGGACTGCGTGAGTGCGATTTGCAAATCAGTATTTACAAGTACAACATTTTTAAGTACGTTGATTTTGTAACTATTTGCGCAGCGCTGTGCATACACGTGTCCGAGGCAACAAAATGCATTCTAGACAAGTTTGGTACCTTCGACCTTGAGCTCAGAGGAGAAGTTGAGTTGAAGGGTAAGGGAAGAGTGACGTCCTATTGGTTGAAAGGCTGTTCGGAAACGGATCCAAGGCCACCAACACCGAAATATCGAAGACACAGTGCTAGTTCACCGGAGAACAACTTGAACCCTTTGATCTTCCCGCCGAACAACACGAACGGGCCGAAAACCAACAACAACACCTTCATTAATTTATCCGAGCTACAATAGGCGTGTTTTCGTTTGTTCCTTTAAACTCGAAGTAATTGTTAATCATAATTATAATAAATTTATTTAAATTTCCGTCTATTACAATGTGTCCAGACTTAAGATATTACATGTATGACATAGTAATTTTTAAATATTAACAAAAAGATCAGTAACAGACTTCGGCCGACAGACACGCGGATTGAATGATTGTCCGGCTGATCGCACGGCTACATGAAAAATGTAATTTTGTTTTTGTTTGTTTGTTGTCGTAAATTACTATGAAAGGGACATCATTCATCCCACCTGTCTGACTGGACGGTAATCTACACAAAGCTTGCTTTGTCTTAGCTCAATGAAACGGCAAAGTGCGTGAACAAAGTTTTGAGAATCGAACCGAATGATTATTTTTTTCTTTCCACTTTCGTTTCGAAATGAATCTTGCGTACTAGGTTCGCTACAACTTTGTGCCGCGCTATTTCTCGTATTAACACAGTGTACATTGTCAATGTATATGCGTGTATAGACTACAGCAGAATTAGCATCTTTAGTTTCTTTATCGTTACGGTTATCGCTACTATAATAATTGATTATAAATCTCTGTGATCTATGCTCTTATCGCTGTTAAATCTAAAATGTTGTGTCAATAAATCGTTTGCCATAAAATCTTGACAACAATAATCGCTGTGTGAGACTACTTGGACGCCAGGAACATTATTAGTCTGGAAAAAGAAAGTTTATTTATGCAGGTTGTATTCGTTTAGCAAAATTAATATTGGACAGTGGTTATGCGATGATATTTTACCTGAAACTAATTGCCCTGGCAGCAAGGAGTCTATTGCACTCTGCCGTATCGGGTAGAGGTAAAGGTAAGTAAGGGCTTTCGTTCTCCTGGTCGGTGAACTCGAATCTGTGGATTCTCGGTTGTACTTTCATGTCTCCGAAAGGTCCTTTCAGGATCAAATAGTGAAGCGGCAACGGGTACGTTGTCTTTGTCTTCAAGATCAGCTGAAAAGCGCAACAATTATTTGGATTGCACAAACTTTCGAAGGATATATTCTGTTCAAGTCGTTACATACCTGATAAGTCATGTCCCTTTCGGAGCTCTGTGTGGGATCACGCTGACTATTGTTGATCCTCGCTTTGACAACCCATTGGTTGTTAAACGCCGTAAAACGAGAGGTTTCGTAAAAGAGTTTGTGAACAAACTCGTCTGTACGATACGGCTTCATTTGTAAATCTATAAACGACGAAATTCTACAAATAGATTACCCCCTAGGTCTCTGTTGCGGGATGAGAATGGAAAGCTTGTGGGGGGGATAATAAATGTTCTGAACGTTTTAAGGCAGTTAAAGCTAACGCGCTTGATGAAAGGGAGCAACTGTTCCTGCTGCTGCTGGACAAGGCAGAAAAGAAAATAGGTGTAACAAACATGTTCTGTGTCTCGGTTAAAGATAAATGGACGATACGTTTTTAGTCAAATGAGAGATTCGAAGGCCTTAATACATGAGAAACAGATACAGACCGTTGAACGTGATTTTCTCGTAGGACAAAAGATCAAAGACATTGTCATACAGCCTACGTTCCTCGAGGGTGCGGGCATCGATGTCGCGCAGGGCCTCCATAACGTCCAACCCTGTACGATGAGGATGAACGCACTGCGCTTCGTGCTCTGGACGTTCGTGGTTGGGCCCACGCCATGGACAGCCAATTCTACTGAACTTGCAACTGGATATTCTGTAAACAGGTAACGAGCATTGACGTCAGCAGTGTTGTTCATTCAAGTTCATCGGGTTTTGCGATTACCTTTCTTCGCACATAGTCTCTTCATGACGCTCCAAGGAGTTTCTTGGAAACTCCTTAGCGCAATACTGACATTCAGCTGGTAACTCAGACACAGCTTTCTCAACTGCCAGATTTCGAGAAGGCGATGTTCTGCTGATCTCGATTCTGCAGTTGGGACACGTTGCCATTTCATCTCTTAGCCTGGCATCTGCGAGGACATGAGTGAAGCAACCGGCACACATCAAGTGTCCATTTGTACACTGTGAACATTGTTGCAGCATGTATTACTAGCATTCTCGTCTTGGAGCATCTTAAATAAAGATAAGCCTAGCTCGGTCGAAACATATATCGAGTCCGAAGGTATTTTATAATTTCTGACAAAGTATGCACAACTGTATGCAAAATTGAATTCCATTCTTTTTATGCTCGAGAAAAAACGGTGTGGTTAAAATCAATTTATTTTGCACAAGTTACCATACTATGCTCATCGTATTTCTCAACAGATATACATACAACCCTCTCAACGGTATATTAATCGAACTAGAATAAACAAAACTAATGCCATGTATATTACCATGATTTTGATGTTTTATATATTTTAAACCTGAAACACAAAATCGTAGTAGTACTATTAATAAGTCAAGTAATCATTGGTAAAGTAACTGGTAGGTTTAAATCATTGGTGAATGCCATGGTTAATGCTGCCAATATATATATCAATAATATAAAGGAATAGAAAAGGATAATGATGCATGGGATTAGTGAAAAGGGGTATCATATGCGAAATAACTAACTAATAACCTTTGAGAATATTTATTTTGTTTAATTGCTTGTCAACTATACATGTTATACAGATCTTCTCTAGAAAATACGCTTTCTCTCTCTCACTCTCACTCTCTCGCTGTTTATTATAAGCGATAAACATCAATTTCGCATGTGGGTCTACAATCACTTTCTCCTAGTAACTAGATATTTTTGGATGTTTCCTCCGTTTAGATTAGATTCTTACAATAAAACACAATGTGTACTTTGTAATGGGAAGATATCATCATCGTTATCATAATAAGTGCTAGCAACTATGATTGGTCTAGTGGCTTATGTGTCCCTTTCTTTTTTACCTCCCCAACAACTGACTTTATTGGAATACCAACAAGAATGAAGTTGAAGTTTGAATTACTTGTGCACACTTATATAAAAATCAAATGTTTCGTTGTACTGTTCTACGAGTCCACAGATACGTAAGCACAACTCGTGAACCATGGTGAATAAAAAACATGGTACACTATACACCGTCTGGCGCACTGTAACTTACATGTAAGTGTCTCTATTGCGATAAGACAAACGCAACATTCCTCCCAGTGTTTTACAGTTAATGGAGACACTGAATATAGAATGCGTTACATATGTGTGTATATATACATATATATTTTTTAGTGAATAGAATTTAAAAGGAGAACGACAGAAAACAAAATATAATAGTATAGACAGACTGAGATTGCTACAAATTTAATGACAAACCAGTGTTCTGTAAAGAAATATTACTAAAAAATCAGATCGTTACTTGGGCATGCGTACATACGATAATTCTCTTTGCTTCATTTGATCCGTGTAGGTTCTCAATGATCGCATAACTGTACATTCGTAACGAGAATTACTTTACATGCGTGCATGGACAGATATTGCAAACTCAAACTTATTCATTTTTTACAATACAAGCAGAAATTGAGGATTATATATATATAAAAATTTTCTACTTGAAAAAATGTATTTTGTAAAGCATACTATATATATATATGTGATATATTGCCTTCCATAAATCAGCAGTTCTGAATCTCTTAAAATATATATTTATTCAACGACACAAGGTATTCATTAAAGTTAGTATTCGGTATTTTCCTTGCTTTAGACGTTTCCACTAAAAAAAAAATATAGGTACCTACCTGCATCGTTATTGATATATTGATATATTCATATTGGTATATTGATTATAAATATATACATATATAGATTTCTCTTCTTCTTTAAATTTCTCTAAAGAACATTTTATACGATTACAAACTACTATAAAACTTATGTCCCCATTGTAACACTAGAAAAATAAAAGGACAAACTATTTAAAAAAATCATGTTGTAATCGTCGAAGAGAAAAAAGGAAGAATAAGAAAAATGGGCAGAGTGAGAGAGAAAGAATCCAACACATAAACATAGTTTTAACGACCGTTGGTTAATCAATTGAGAAAAATCCAACTTAATTGTAACAGGGATCGAAATCAGCGATACCGTGTAGCCAGAAATAAACAAATTATGTACACGGCAATAATACAGGGTAAAAGATCACAGAATATATTTTCATTCTTTTCCCAAATAAACCATCTAAAGGCACAGTCCGAAACGTTCCTGCGTTTCAACGACAAAACTGATCATTTGTCTCGTAGAGTTGGGCAACTTTTTAATGCAATTAAGGATTACAGCTCAACTATTTCCTTGTAGGTTTCAATCTATAAACACCTAAACTCATTTATTCTTTACAATATATATATATATATATATATATAAAAATTCTACTTGAAAAAAATGCATTTTGTAAAGCATACTATTGGATTGGCAAGAAAGTAATTTCGGTATTTTAAGGTGAAATAAAAGCCAATTTTTCTATTCAAGCAATGAACTTTAATCGGTAAAAGATTTTCCATTTTGTTCGATGATCTTTTGCCATCTTTCTGGTATATATATAGTTTCATAATTCTGCGCTCATAAAACTTTAAAATTTTCCGAAAATTGGCTTTTATTTCACCTTAAAATACCGAAATTTCTTGCCAACCCAATATATACATATGTATATATGTGATATATTGCCTTCCATAAATCAGTAGTTCTGAATCTCTTAAAATATATTTATTCATCGACACAAGGTATTCATTAAAGTTAGTTTGCTTTAGACGTTTTCACTAAAAAAAGATATAGATATCGTATCGATTAACACCTAACTCGAAAACCAGAAAAAGCGACGAAATTTCGACTATAATTATAGTCACCGATAATTTTAATGTTGCTATACCGGGTGTTCGGCCAATGATTCTTTATTCCAACGTTATCGACGAAAACGAAAAATGAAAAAAAATAGATTGCAGCGTCGGCTTCGTTTTCAATTTTATTAACAATTGAATTATTCGAACAGCATTGTGCGCGCCAGTTAGCCCCATTTTTGTTTCTCGTATATATACGTATCTACGCCACTGGCTGCGCTCTTCCTAATCTGACTAACGGGCTTTACGATTGGTCGATTCGTAGCGAATTTTTCATCGTGAATAAAACGAAAACGAAGGCGAAATGGTAACTTCTTTTTTCTCACTTTTCAACTTTCGTTTTGGTACTGTCACGAAGAGCCAATCCTAACAAACCGGACACCCTGTGTATATATCATATGTCCGCTGTGGAAACAACGAGAAAGTCGCTGAAAGTCCCCGGGTTTGAAAATGTCGGATGGAAAAAGGGAGTAATATCGTATCATAACAATGGGCACTGACACACGGGGAATTGCGATGGGCGAGACGCACACACACACGCCACACGCACATTTCTAAATGACCATTCTCGCCGATAGTCCGGCTCGTGAAACAATGCGAGAGAAAAATGATGATATGGGAAGAAAAATGAATTGCAGATGCGTGAACGACTTACCTGGTAAACGGCTGCCTTGGGCAAATCGAGGCAAACTGCGCAGCAAAGGATGCCGCCCAGGCGATGTTCCAGTTTTTGCTCGGTTTTCCCATCGTTCCTCGACGATTTTCGACGCTTTTTGTCGGGCTCGAGGAAGTCCTCGATTTTCTCGAGGTCGTCGCGGATTGGAGTGGCCGATGGAGCCTGCTCCGAAACGCTACTCGACGATGCAGCTTCGTTGCTTGGGTCCGCCATATTGATTGTTTTGATTTTTCCTCGGTGCGACCGTGAGAAATGCGCAGATGTCAAACGCAGGCCACGCAATAGCCCACCGGGGTCAGAAGCAACGACAACGATGCACTTGCTCGGCGGATTTTATCGAACCGGTGGTCGATACCTGCTGTTCCGGTTTACCACTCCGGATACCTATCGATTCTCATACCGTTTTAATTATTTCCTTCTCCGAACGTAAACAACGAACGCTCGCGATTCAAACGAATGTCACCGTAATCCTTTACGACCGAATTAGAACGCACATGCGTATCCTACGTTGTTCTTACTTATTCTTGTAACCGAAACCCCTTCCCTACACTGTTCTTTCTAGGTTTTTACTAAGAGTAACTTGTTCGAACTGAAAGTTTGCTAGCGACTGGACGTCCAGCGTCCAGCGGACTTGGCGTCAGCTGAGTCAGCTCCACTTCCGGTTGTACGGACTTTTAAATGACTTACTGTTACAGCTGATCAAAGAACCGTCTCGCACTCGGTCCGTATGAAATGGTTTAGATCGAAAAAGCGTATTGACGCGATCTAAATTTTTTGGAGAGGAAATGAGAGATTATTTAGAGCGTAGATTAATTATCGATAGACTGCGGATCTTTATACGAAATCAAAATTGTCTGCATTGATTGCAAGAAATAGAGTAAATTTTGAAGGAGGCAATTTTGAATTTCGTCTACTCAATTTTGCTATAACTGCATAAAGATCCGCAGTACAATTATCAATTTTCTTGAAATCTAATCTATACGAGATTAATCAGCGGCGATGATGAAACAGTTTTCAAGCTTACCCTTAGCACTCGAATGGTGACTCTGAGGCGCCACTAAAAATGGCTGTACAATTATTCAAAATATTATTTACATTATTAAAAATATGTTGGTATCTAATCAATTGCTAAACATTTATGTATCAGGTATTATATCAATTTCACATTCATCAAAAGATGAAAATAGAAACTGCGGAAAATTATGGAAGTTTCGGTATCGGTTGTTAATATAGCTGAATAAACAAACGCCTACGTGTCACGTCGACAGCGATAGTGCCTGGCGATTGAAATCGGCAACAGGAGATGGAAAGAATGATAATGGCCGGATAATGAAATTTGAACAATCAATTCTTTATTCACACATCGACGGTGTCGTTTCTTTTATTTTGCACTCCGCAGATCCCGTTTATAAATTCATATCATTTTCACGGCGATGTTCCCCTCGTAGTTCGTTATTTAATAACCATATTTGTTTGTTTCTTTTATCCATTTATCCCTGTAAATGCAATCTTTCGTTTCTCGCTAGAATGGACGTACGTTTTGTTTAAATATATCCGCAATAGCTACAATTCACTCGACGATTACACGCGTAACCATTATATAACATATCCAAGCATAATACAGAGAAATCAACGTGCATCTTTCGTTTACGTAATGCAACCAATATTTAGGGCGCATTCTAAATAATAATGGCGCTAATTAACGGCCCGTTACGGAATACAGTAGATACGAATTCAATAATGCAGCTCCCACTAACGTTTCATAAATCAATATACCCGAAGAAATACCATTCAACTGGAAAAAACGAACTGTAAAGTATAATACCAATATTAATTGCCAAACGCCAAGATTAAAGGATCGAGATCGTTCGAAAGTTTCAATTTTTCCAGTTTCCTGTATTTTTTCAATATTTGTACATCGAGATCATCCTGTACAAAGAAATCAAGACACATTTCCACTGTTTGCATTTCGGCGAGAAAGAAAAACGAAAAAGGTTACGGAACAGATCGTTTTGGCATTCCAGGTTCTCCGGTATTATTCTACGCGAAAAAAACGTAACGGAAGAAACAGTTTCTAACAATTGAAAGTTTGCTGAAGTCCGGTCTCACCGTTGACACGCCACCGGGACGTTCTCGTTTTTTGGCAAATTTATGGCCTACGACTGATCTACAAACGGTAGAAGAGTAGAAAAAATGTCTCGCGACTTACACCGCACGATGGCTCCGAAACACGACGCGAAGCTTCGTCTTCGCGAAGGGACAAGTGTAAACACTCTTTGTACTTTTCGATGGTATATATCTGAAACACTTGGGTAGTTGCATCCTCCGACTTGCATTCGCCTCTCTCTCTCTTTTTTGTTGTTGTTGCATCATCGTTTTGTCAAATACACAGTATTCGAACATCTCGGCGCAGCTAGATCAACGTATACGTTATTGCTCGTTACAAACAGCGTTCCCTAGCTCATGCTCGGACACGAACGCTCGCTTCGGACGAACATGTGGACCGATCGTTCCGTTGCACAGTGAACATGATCCAGGGTATAAATATTTACCTTTCTATGTACATGGGACTTTAAACATACTTAAGTTATTCGTATTTACAAATACACACTTCCTCGTGCCCCTGGGAACGCAACCGCTTCAATCGTGCAAGGCGAATATCCGCTCGTGCGCGGTCGCCACAGATTATGGGGTTTCTTTTGGCCGGTCTGTTGACGCTTTTCTCATCGACGCCTCGTCCAGAACTGCAAGATGAATGTTGAATAACGATGTATTAGGTTGTCTTAAAAGTTTATTTCGGAATGTATTCAGACGATAAAGAATTCGGACATCAGAGGCCCGGATAATCGAGGTTCTACTGTATATTAATGTTAGCTTTATCTTTTTTTAAACGAAGATAAATAAGAGCATTACGACGGGGACACTCGAGTTCAGCTCGACGCCCGCCTCTTAACCGAGAAGTTCAATATTTGTGGACCCGTCTGACCAACCAGACGTTTACCTTTCAAATCAACTCACCTAGCCCATTGCGATTCTGGTCGGTCGTCGCGTACCCAGCGATAGACTCCTCCAAACCTTTCGCTTTGTTCGGTTTCGGTGCTTGGCTGTCCGTTATCGCGTCGAACAACGGGGTCCTGGAGTTTCTCAAGGTACTATGCGACTGTTCCAACAGTTTCACCCTGTCGCTGAGATCTGTGTTTGCAGTATGAATCATGGTCACCTGAACAGTTCAATATTAGTTAGAAAATGTATTCCATAAGGACAGGAGAGTCTGCGGTTGAATTGGAACGTACTTGGTCGTTCAATTTCTTGAAGAGAGAAGTGTTGACGCACTCTGTCTGCAGAGATATTACTGTCAAGTTGATGACCTGCGAGGCCTCGTGCAGCAACATCAATGTTTCCTAAACACGAAATTATTTTAGTGGGGCATGAAGGATTTAAGAGAAGAGATTTAAGAGAAACTGTTTAATATTTACATGATCTTTCTTCTGATCTTCCGTAACCCACTTCACCGTGCTCGACAGAGTTTCATTGACATGAGTCAAGTTGTTCGATAATCGCAATATAGCCGCGTTCAGCTTATCAGTCTTTATCTTTGTTTCGTTCGTGGTCACCATTTCTGGTCTCTGAGTAACGTTTGACAGTTCTGTTACCGTATTCTGCAACAGGGAACGGAAGAAGTGATTTGTTAGGGCTTGATGTTTATTAGAATGATCAGATAAATAAAACTGTCGATTCATTAACCTTGATGCTGGTAATATTCTGCAACATGGTGGCCTGGACGTCTTGCACCCTCGCGTTGGACTCCTTCACGGTCTTCAAAGTGGCACTCAAGTCTCGTAATTGGCTGCCAAACGATGCTACACTCTTCGACAATGCTTTCAAGTCTGTAGGCACGTTTGCCAGTTCGGGTTCAGCTTTGAACCACTCTTCGACCTGATGTAGGTCACGTTGGATAGCTGCTAACTAAAAATCAAAGCGCTCTCTTAGGATCATGCATTATTCAGCCAAACATTTCATTATTCGATACATAATGTCATTGTTCATAATTGGACTGCGGATTTGATGCATTTATGACAAAAGTGAAAATACATTTTTTGCCCAGCAAGATGTGGACAAACTATACTTTGCCAGAACTATACACATCGTCAGTCGATTGGAAGAGCGGTGAATTATTTGTACAGCCAATAATTGTTTCGCCAATAATTAGACATTATTTATTGAACGACTCGATGTCCCACGAGAAGCTTTCCGTTTTTACGGATTTATGTAAAAGCCGATCGAACACGTGTTTTATATATATAGCGACCCTTTGCTATAGCTGCACTGCGCCGAACTCATAATGCGAACTGCACTGTATATAATTATTACAGTGAAACAGAAATTTATTTTCTTTCTTAAAATGTTTAATAGGTTGAAAATAATATAACAGTATTTTTATGCACCTACTCGTCTTTGTCATAAATGCATAAAATCCGCTGTCTAGTAATTATAAAGGTGGTGAATATTATACGGTAGAAAATGCAATTTTCCAGAAACAAAAAGTTGTTTACCTGTGTAGTAAAATTATTGATCTGTAGCTTGAGATCGGACAACTGATTGAACATAATGGTTTGGTTCTTCTGGAGGTCCCTCGACAGAGAATGACATTTTTGCAGCGCATCTGGAACACTTTCGCTGCCGTCTATTACTGAAATGTACCGAAATGAGAGAGATTAACTTTTAATTAACTTGTAGATTAACTTGTAAACGAAAATATATATGCTTGGTAATGTGCTAATTGACGGTATATTTTCTGGCTCAGCTTATTTCGGATCGCGACTGAGCCTCTGGGAACGGGGGAGCTCTTAAAAAATTTAATTAAAACGCTACATTCGGTTGAAGCGATATATAGCGGACTTCATTGCTATCACCGCGAATAAAATTAATTTTTCAGAACTGCAATGCGGTTCTAACGACCTCGGGAATGTTGATTAGGAATTGAATTATCTATGTCGGAATGATTTCCGTGATATCGGGCCACGTTCGCGTTACAAAGAACGTGATGCAACGAACGGCTAAATGGAGAAAAATTCCACATGTGCAGTAACGAATTAAAAAAAGAACTAGGCTACCGCTTATCGCTCCTGTCTGTCCGTTATCGGTTATTTCTACTTCCAATAATCTTTGTAAACAGTGATGACGGCGTTTGAGAAATCGATAAAAGTGCGCCAGTCGTCGCGTATCATTTGAATCGGTCGGATTCTACGAATTCCAAATTCAATTTGCACAGGGTGATTTCGCTGAAAGTAAAAACTCGAGAGGGTACATTTCGATGAAATGGAAAGTTTAATTACTAACAGTTCTGCGATCCTGCATGGGGGTCGAAGTCGATTTCCATTCTGCTCGTTCCCAGAGGCTCGATTAATTCCGATCCCTGAACGTATTCGCAGCATACGTAATCCAATGTTTGTCAACAGACACGAGCTCGCGATCTTCGCCGGTAAACGTGTTAGAGCGCGGTAATCGACGCGTTATAAACAGATTACCTCTGGCGAGCCGATCTTAATAGTATTTGTAAGCCGTAAAACAGCATAACCGGCCGCAAAAGAACATACGTGATCATTTCGCTCGTGCACACGCCTCTATTCTGGAACTTATAACGTGAGGATGGTCGATCCCATTTTCTTTTGCTCTCAAGGGCTCGTGAGAAAATCGCGATCTACACTCCGCGAGACTATTATGAGTAGACAGCGGATCATTATGCAAAATAAAAATGTTCTACCTGGATTGCAAGAACCTGGAGCGAAATAGAAATGTATTTGCTCTCTTAATATGTTTGATAGGTTGAAAATAAATGGATAAAATCCGCTGTCCAACTATGAGACACTGTACGAAACCATACATGTTTCTGTTACGGAAATGAATTTGTTATTATGGTTTCGAATAGTGTCTTATAGTATTGTCGTTCCGGTTTTCTGTCGTCGTGATATTGTTTCTCGACCGGGGACAAATCGGTGGTCAGTACCTTGGTCCAGCTCGGTCCGAAGTGCAGTCAGTTGCTGACGAACATCGATGAACAGCCAAATTAAACTAGCGGTTGCTAACACAGAGGCACAAGCCAGAAAGGCACTACAAGCTTTAAAAAATCCGGGACAAGCTCGACTTCGTCTGCCCCTGCATTTGCGGCCGTTTCTAGTCGATACGTTCCAGTATTCCGATCGTTCGTCGCTGCTATCTGATAGTAACTCCTAGAAATTTACGGAAAATCAGTGACCAGCGTTCTCCGTACCCACGAACCGTTTACACACTCCCAATCGATGTAGCACAATTCAATTTCTCTAAGCGGCAGTGTAAAATCTTTCTAACAAATAAGACATCGAGATTATACAATTTCATTACTTGTGCAAATCAATTTCACTGTGCTATCCTTTCCGATAGAGAGTGCAACATCAATTTTCTAGCCGTTGTACAGCCGCTCTTGGAAATTCGAAGACAACGCTCGCTGGTAAGAAACGATTCCCGCGGAATCAGATAAGAGGATTAAGCGGAACTTCAGAGACAGAAGGATTAGATAGAAACCCTTTGTTAATTATCGCCGATTGTTCCTTGAAAAAGTTCCACCTCGATCCGGGATTACGCGCACGGTTTATTCGCGAATCCAGTGGAATTTGCGTCGAGGGATTCGAACGTATCAGTAATTAGGCTGATTGCTGTTGTCGAAATTGAACATAGTCATGGCTGTCGTTGCAGCCGTTAATAAGCTTACATCAACGATAACAATGTACCGACGCGATTTCTTACAAGAAATGCGAATTTCTTTTATAAACTGTAAAGTAGCAGCGAAAGTTTTTCTAGTGTGTTCGTAAAGCAAATACTACTTTGGAATCGGAGTGAAAGAGAAATTTGAGACGCGGATCGCGTTTCACACAGAAAGTGCTGAATTCGTTGCTGCTGTACAATTTTTGAGACGCAGTCTTGTACTTCTGTTTCAATTACACAATTTCGAGCATACGTGAAAGTAAATGAATGATAAAAATAGAGAACGTGAAAATGAGGCTGAAGCGAAGATAGAGAACGATAGCCGATAACGCGCGATGGCCTGATTGAAGATTAGAAAATTTTATCAAAAAAAAGAGGTACAATTCCCTGTATCGAAGCTCGTTCTTTCATATTCTACGCTTATGTTACAACCAAAAGAGACACTGCCGCGATCAAACGAAACAAAAAGATCGAGAAAAAACGGTTGCACGTGGAACAGCACCTATCAACCTTCGCTCAGACGTAGCCGGATCGTTTTTAATCTGTCATTGATTTGCGTTTTTATCTGGTTGATTTTATATAGGTACGTTTTGTATAATGTTGTTTTCGCGACATCGTAATTTCTACATACTTTCCAGCGTAACGTTCTGCTTCCGGTGAAAATTTTATACGAGCCGCTACAGTTAGCTGCAAATTGAGCAGCGAAATGAATTCCGAGGTGATAATGGAAATTCTAACGAGTGTCATAAACGACCCGCCGTCGGCCACCCGAGGGTTAAACGGGAACTAGTATTCTCTCGGTTCGTAGATCGAAGATCGGATAACGAACGGAATGACGAACTCATGCTCGTCTCGCGTGACGCATCGATGGCATTGTCTGGCAATGTAGCGAGTATGGCCTTCAGGGAGGAGTCAGTAGAACGACGCGACGGAGGAAATGCGTGGGCGGTTAATAGAAAAAAGAGAAAATTGGATAGAAAAAAGCGAAGCAAAGCTTTGTAAAAGAAACCCCAGCTTTAGCAGACTATGGGCAGTTTAGGGGTGGAGCCAGGAAGAAATGCGTCCTCTTTAATCCACTGATGCCCCACTGAAATCGTTTATTTTATCTTTGATAGACACCTATCAAAGAAAAGCGTACAAATAAAAATAAGAAAGGTGTCCTCTCTAATCCACTGATACCCCACTGAAATCGTTTACTTCATTTTGTTAGATTACAGATATGATCTAAGGGCGGAGCCAGTGGAGGGAGGGGCGAACGCGAGGATGGTCCACAAAGAGGGGCGAGAGTGGAAAAGTGTAAGAGATCTACCAAAGAAAAGTGTACAAATCAAAATAAAAGACAATTCGAGAAAGGTGAGTGACCACTAAAACCGCCCACTCCATTTCCATCCGAGGGCGGAACCAGAGGAAGGACGGGGTAAAAGCGTGGGCGTTCCCGGAAGGAATCGGAGACCGAATAACAGTAGTAACAGAATGGATGAGTTAGGGTATTTTCTGGAGACTCTTCTCTGGATGCCATGGACAGTCGGCTCTCCAGGGCCATACGTACTTGCGAGCTACGTTTCCCGGAGCTCCGTCTCGAGACGGTGTGCGGTGGCGCGAGCGCGTCGAGCTCCTTCCGTTTCTTCATTTTTTTCGTCGGCTGACGAAGTGGCACCGTCACCGCCACCGAGTCCATCTCAAGCAACACCGAGCCGCCTATCTTCGCGAACACTGACGACGGTTGATCGTTCGTTGCGGCGACCACCTCGCCCGTCTCGCTCCCTTCCTCGAACACCCTAGCACTGTTCTCCTTCGGCACCGACTGTTCGAACACCCTGCTGCACACCCGGCAGATTCATTTCCGCGGAAAACACGGCCACCACCTCTCATTCACGACACCTCTTCTTAACGATTCCCGCGGGGTCACAAACACTTTCGACTCACATGGTGTCGTCTCCGATCCTAACGGCCCTCGCACGCGACCAGAGGACACTTGTCTGTATACACTATCGAACAAACAAGCCAACTTTGCCTACAAACCGTTCACCGCACCGAGCAAATCTCCCAGGAAAACAGATTGTACAATTTAACCTTCGAATTCGCAATTACGCGATACCAACGCCTACCGGAGTTAGGCAGATCGAGACTGCTTCGTGAATATTTTAACCTTTCGCACTCCATTAGCACCGCAGGGGCCGCGTTCATTATCAGCTCGGGTAATTGTTCCACCAGTCAGCCATTTTCATAAGCGTCGCTGTTATTAAGATCTTCGCTTTTTTACAGTTCGGCAAATATGTAATTCCATGATCAAAACAATTCTTTCTCAACCCAGATCATTTTTATTCTATGTTCACCGTTCGAGTGCAATGAGTTAATTCACTTGTTTACTCTCAGCATTGCGATCCAGCAGGATCGCAATCTCGAGAGAAGCTGAATTGCGATTAGCTCCGAGCCTAATTCACAATGCATAGTTAATTAATTCCATGATGCACGGCTCCTCCGAGATACATCGCCGAACTGACATTCTCAATTAGCACAACAATTAACACGTTCGATACCTGGGCTTGTCTCAACTCTGTTACAACTAAAGCGTTACCTCCGAGCGCAAATGGTTAAAATAATCGAGCGAAGTTATGTCAGCTGTTCGAGATCTAATTCGGTCGCTTTTGCACTTGAGGATTTTGAAGGAGAATTAGATCCTTCGGTAGAGAATCGTTCTCGGTCGCAAAGTTCGACGCCGAGATGTAAAGAGATCCGCGTTCCCGAAGTTTCGAGGAATAACGTTTGGGGATCCGTTTCTGATGGGTTTGGACAAAACGTTAGCTCAAAGCTGCGTCCGTTTATTTTCGCAGCGAGTTCACTATCTCGCTACAGCATTACCGTCGACCGCAGGAGGTGAGTTTAATCTAAGCCACCCGGGGATTTAGGTGAATTTTACATCAGGATGCTCGGGAGACTAAGCGTGGAATGAAATATATACAAAACGGTGACGAGAAGAATAATTAGATTAAGTTTAAATCAACAGTCCTCAAGCTGATCGTATGAAACTTCACAAATCACATTTTCCCGAAGAACTATCTCAACGATACAATTCCACCGGTGAAGAAGAAACTCACGTGGTGCATCGATTCGCTCTTCATCCTAGTCCATGAAGAATAAAGCAGTGTATGAAGAATAAAACGCACAAAGTGGCGCAGTCTGGTTCTCGCAACAATATCCGTAAAAATGGGAGCGCGAGCGTTGATAACGCGTCGTCGGAACGATTGCAGTCGATTTAAGTGTATCAGCGGTGCCGTCGGAGGCACTCGAGGTTGATAAGAGAAGAAGAGGGAGTCGAACAATGCCAGAGCAGGTTTGGTTCGAGGACTATCGCGTGCGTGGGTGTCGCCGGAAGAGCTCGAGTCGTTCGAGACTCGCGTGGATCGACCTGTCCGATGCGGATTTCGACGACCGACGAACACCGGACGATAGTTCGCGTGATACTAAACGAAATCGAGGCTTTCCGCTGCTCTTCGAACCTGCAACCTTCGAACCCCGCTTGCAAAACCAGAGTAGGATCGCGCGGAAACCTGCCAATCGGCGCGTAATGGACCGTTTCTACAAAATAATTTTTCTATGAGAATTCAGAAAGGATTTAATTGTTTTAATGACTTTCTAATAGATGTATTGTTGTGTCCAACATTTTCATATTTCTCTTATCGCTTTCGCTTATCTCCACCTGCAGACTGCCTACAGGTAGAGCAGCTTTTCTCTTATTGTTTTCTTTTTTTTTGTTACACTCTGCCAACAGTGCCGACATTTTTCTCTCCTCGTTGTCCGCGCGCGCACGCGAGCGATTCAAAGATATAGATTGAACGCGCGTGACCACGCGCCGGCTGGCAAAGCGTGCGGGTGTACCTGCGGCAAACAATGTGCAATTGTTCCCGAGACCCGACACCAATGGCGACGGAAACGAACGTCCTTTCGCTCGCCTCGGGTTCCCGCCTGAATTTATCTTTTGAGTGGCAACCGCTCTCCGACCCACCCTTTGACTAACGTGTGCTCTGCTGATGGCGCGCGGAAAATTCGTTTGCAGAGGACACTTTCGTGTGTGACGCTCCTTGCACGGCCCTGCCTCTTTTGCGAAATTTTATTTGCTTTTCTAACGAAAATAACAAAATTACTGATGTTCCATTTCGCAAGCAGTTCGTCACCGATAAACCAGCGCGTTTAGAAGGCAAATTTGAACGCGTTATCAAGTGTTTGCCCCCTTATTTCCGCTGAAAACGCGTTTCGACCTAGAAGTGATTGTTCAACGAAAACACGTTTCCAGATATGACCCCCGACAATCAGGAATTTTAAATACTTTTTCGATCCAGTGTACATAATAGATCTGATGCGATTACGCTTTATGCTATAAAAAAGTGTTGGGTGCGCATAAAAAGGATTACAACGGCGTCAGAGCCAACACGACGCCGCGCCGGAGTCTGATATCTTATCAGACTGGTATTGGAAATAATACGAAATTCACGTGACTGTTGTTGGCAGGTTGTTTGATAACACTTTTTGTCGTCGATCGTGCTCGATTTATCGTCGCCGACCTGTTAATTTCGAGCGAGCCGAATTAATCAATTTTCCTGGTGAAAAACCGGGACATTACACGCGACAGATTTTTCGTTTCTTTCCACGTAAAAAAGAACGTGGCTCCGTCACAGTAACGTAATCCGTGACGGAAATGGTTACTGGATTACAGAACTGATCGCCATTAATTCCAGCCTTCGGTAATGACCAACTTGTTCCGCGAGTATCACATGAAATGCAAGCCGTAATTTCGCGTGGTTATTTTATTTCCTCGTCAAGATGCAACGACAGCTGATTTTCCCCGGAACCACCGAGGAAGAAATTCTCGGAGATATTTATGGAAGAAGGGTCCATTGTTTAGGATTCTCTATTCTTTGATCGAGCGCTCCATTATCGAACATTCTATTTTTTTTCACCTGAAAAGATTATCTTCGGATACACTTCCGCGGAGATGACCCTAAGCTCCCATTTTACTTTGCATTCGCTTTGAGAAACTATTTATTTCACTTCTTTATTCCTCACCTCGGTTTTCGTCGCGTTGCTCGATTCTAGTTTCCTCGACAAGCTTTTTGTCATTGTAATTAGATGTTATCGAAAGTATGCGCAGGTTCAATACGGAGCTCATTTTTATTTCAACATTCTTGGGAAATAATTGTTTAGCAATGTAGAACTTCGTTTCAAGATAACGACTGCTATAAATCACGGTGCACCCGGAAATTGTTGACATTGTAAAAAGATAATCGTGCAACTATAAAGCTGGGAAGTTCATTAACAATTCTAAAAAAATTTATTAAACAGCCCTCCATTACTAATCGTTGACTTTTAAAAGACTGTCTAGTCATCGCTACCGGTCGGCAGTGTCAATAATTATGTGAAAAATATCACGTGGAAATATGACGCAGACTCTATTACGCCGTGACTCGCTAGGCGAACAAATCGCTCCGGTTAACAACTTCATTAGGCAATTATCCCTATCAAGTTATCCAACGAATCTCCCGACGTCACGCATTTCTTTTGTACCGCAATTTAGGTATGATTCCCCGAACCATTCATTCCCGTGATTCCCATAAATGTGACTTCTTATTCGTTTAGCATACTAGACCGATAAGAGAAATTTAGCACGTCGTAAAATGTATGTGCATACTAAAGAGTATTGTACAGATAAACGGAGAGCTTCGAGACACTCGGCGGCAGAGTGATAATCGTATCTAGTCGCTAAGTACAAAAACACCGACGACCATGATGATCTTCTACTAAATATTTACCATACCGTTTTGCATACCCACAGTCGTCGAGAGCTTTTAACAGCGAAGGATACGGTAAGAAAAAAATATAATATGTAGCCGATTATGCGGTACGATAACATTCTGCTTCATTTTTTGTGCTCGACTATTACGGATTCCGGTTTTTAATTTTCTGGCTTTTTATCGATACGAAGGACATTATATTTACGATCGTCTAGTTGCAAATTGCGTCATTGTTGAGCCGAACATACTTTGATCGTAATGTCAGATTTTTAAGGGTATCAAGTGTACTCATAATTATAAAAGTGGTCTGATTTCCTGTTTCGAGATAGTTGAAGGAAAAGGATATTAACGCTAGATTAAATCTTTTTAATGAAATGTAATGATTGAATGTTGAATTTAGATTTAAATATAATGAGTGAAAGTTGAATTAAATTGGGCAAATAATGGGCACAAGTGAATTTCATTCAGGTAAAATGCAACGTCTACTAATATAATTTCCCTTTTGGATATAGTTACCGACGAAGTGGCTGAACGCATCTTCCGTGCGAGGCGTCGTAATTAACGAGATACGCTGAATTAACCCCCAACTCGAAAAAATAGAATCACTTCGAAGGGTTGAAGCCTCGGTTCCCCCTAGCAAATTGTTCACCACACGTCGGATCACTGGAGAAAACAGGAGAGGAGGAGAGAAAAAAAAACAACTTCGCGCCGTCAGAAGATGTTGCAGGAAAAGGATCAAGAGCGAGCTACTCGAGCAACCCTTCCGCGTTTCCACCCCTTCGCGCCGGCCACGGGAAACGAGGAACTTCCCGTACACTTTGTGAAACAAGTATAACTACTCGTCGGAGCCCCATGAAATAAACAACGCGAGACTATTCGATATCCTAGATTACAATACCGACACAGTAACGCGTACAAATATTAAATATTAAATTAGACGAATCAAGGACCATCTACACGTTCCATAGCCACCAACTCTTTCCTAACAAACCATCAAAACCTCGCGATAAATTGTATCGCGCCAGCGTTTAACACAACTGTTCAACCCAACAATATAAAAGAAGGTTCCATCAGGAAAAGTCCCACACACCATCAAACCCTGAAGACAGTCCCCAAATGCTCCCAAGCCTCTGCACGAGCACCGCCTCTTTCCCACGAAACTTTCATCGTCTTCCATCAAAGCTACATTCCGCTTCCACGGACAGATGTTCCATCAAACGTGGGTTTTTGATCCCGTGGCGGCCAGCAGCTAGCAAGGATATCGCTGAAGAGGCCACTCGAGCTCGCACGAAGGCATGCTCGTTGTTTGCGTGGCGGGGAGTAGCAGCGGCAGCGTGATACGTCAGTCTATTAGAGGCACTTTTATGTATTCCGTCGGGAATCGATGTTTTAAAAAAACCGTGCACACCTGTCGGCCACCGAACAGACGTGTCGACGAGGACGAGCTTCGTGCATGCGGAACTTGACCTAGGTGGAGGGTAAATTGTGCGGCGGATCGATCTCTGTGCGGACACCTCGAGGACGTGCCTCGCTTCGTATAAACGTACGGAATCGACAAGGCGAACGAATTCACGCGGATCGCCGCTGTGTGACAGTGGACTGTGTTAGGTCGTGAAGGTGGCTTGTTTGCCGAATAAAATTCGCGACAGTTAGAGGACACACAAACCAGCACCGTGTCCGGGCGAGAAGCTCTCACTGCGACCACTCGCGGCGTGCGCCAGATATCGACTGAACGAGGGTTGGTACGCGGCCGCGACATACACGGCCTATCTGCTGCTAGGGGTGCCGATAACGCCGGATGTAGGGAATTTTCGTTCAAACGCGGCGATCGAAATGTACGGGTGTATTCCGCTTTTTAACCCTTTGACACTCGGTTGTCCCCTCTGAGGCACTACTAAAAATTGCTGTGCCATTATTCAAAATATCGTTTCCATTATTAAATATATCGGTATCTAACCAATTACTAAACATTTAAGTGTTGCATGAGGTATTATACCAATTTCATATTCATAAAATTTCAAAAATCATAGGGAATGGAAACATTCTAGATCGGAAGAAATGTTTAATTTTCCAGTTAAAATAGCTCCGAGTGCAAAGGGTTAAAACACTCTCCCCCGAATAGCGTTTCACCTCGGACCGTGACGGGTGAGACTCGTTCAGTGGCAAGCCAAAGGTCAGCGACGCACAACTGTCTGTCATATTTAAATCTAAATTCAAATTCAACTATTCGCAACCCAATTTAAATCGAAATTCAAGTTCAACTTCCGTTAAGAACGTAGATACGTGTTTATTTCGCGGAAACTCGTTTGATTTACCCGGTATTGCGACATCGATAGCTATCGAGAGCACGGTAACTCGATGTTGATACTATCGCGTAAATTCGAGATGCGTCGATAAGTGACCGATATAGCCGCATTCGTCAGCTATCGATATTATCGAACAAATATCGATTTGCCCAATCGAAGTTTGAATTTAAAATTGCTGAATTGGATTTCCACTGAATAAAATATATCTAGTTGCGCCGTCGATAGGTTATTTTAATTCCCGCTATTTACATTGATCGTTTCGATAATTGTCTTAATTACCAGTGGGTTAATACAGAGTATCAACTGCTCGTATTTATAGATCAAGAGTTTTATAACTGCCTTCGTATACACACTGAACAGGTTTAAATTATTTTATAATGAACGACGATCTAAATATGTACCGCAGTTGCCGAGACCGGAAATAAATATTTATATGACAGAGATTCAAGGATGTCGCATCTATTTTAATCTGATCGCGAAATATACATAGACATGTATCAGGCTTCTTATAGAAGAACTCTCTTGAATTATTTTGTTGCACCGAATACAAAATAAAAGAGAGCAAAAGTAAATATACTAAACAAACATATTAGTTTTCATGTAGGTACACACTTTATTCACACAGATTCTCGTACCATTACTAGTTCCAGAATAAAAACGGCAGAAAGAAAGACCAAACTGTTTCTTTTCGCGTCGAATAAATAAAAAGGAAAACAAGATGCATGCAAATGTTGATCTAACGCTACCGATATAGTCGTAACAATTTTGTTTACCTGATTTTATGGAAATGTCCATCATTTTAATCTCCCCGTAGAAAACAAACGTTAGCCAGGACAACGCTATCAACCAGATCGTAACTAATATCGCTGCCAACCACAGCGATATAATTTTCACATCTGACTTGGTGCATCCGCAAGCATAATCCGGCTTCATTTTCACTGCGTTTCCTCTTCTGTGTTTCCTATAATTAAGATGATCGTTCAAGCAATACGAGTAAATACAGACTCGCAATAAATTTAGGAAGATAACCAAAAAACACTGACACATAAACTAGCCTAAGAAATATACTCTTTATACTGTAAAAGTGTATTGTAAATGCTAAAAAATGAACTAATATCAAGTGGGCACTATAAAAATAAAAAATAATATTCACCGTTTCACTTTTTTCTTCTTAGGTGTGAGCACTAGGTCCGATATGTCTGTGTCGCTGTCCGACAACAGATCGAGAAGATTTATTGTTTCTTTGCTGTTCGAATTGTTCATCTTGACCGAGAACACATAACACGAGCAACGAAACTGGCAGACTGACGCGAAAACGTTTTGACGGCCGATTTAATAACATAACCTCACCGATGCTCTTGTCAGTCATCAAGCGAACTACTTTTTCATGAATAATCTAACGTCCGCTTTGATTATATCGACTACATATTACACGAACTAAATAATAGTACTTTGTGTGATTCTCACATAATACTGCTATGATACGCTGGCGATCAAACAGCCTTTCTTTTCATCTCTTTTATAAAATAACCTATAACACGGCATCCTTACTCACGCGCTTTCACGCGCTTTCTTTTCGTCCGCTCTGACCTCTGATGGGGATAAATCACATCGAAAAAATGCGCCATAAATGATCCATTTTTTAATTAATTTTAGCGTAGCAGTTCGATCGATTCGTAAATATTTAATTGTCCATTTTTCGTGAAACCTCGAAAATTGCTCGGCAAATACAACCGAATTTTATGAAAAGCTCTTCATTTATGGATTAATATTATTTAACAATAGAAAATTAATTTTCAATTGTAATGGATATTATTACACTGTAAATTTTTGTAAACTAGATCTATATTATTCGGTATAGTATAGTTTAATTAATAGTATAGTTCAATATAGAATAGTTATAGAAGCCTTTTCAGATCTGAAATAAATCAAAATTCTACTATAAATTCTCTCGAATTTTATGTTCTACGCTGTTTTGAACATTTTCAGAAGCCATAAATATCCGCATAAAGGTCCGCAGTCTATTAATTAATAGTCGTATTTAGCAATTAAATGGATGAACCTGTATAACAATAAATAAGTTTCAATGAGTCTGTAATATTCCATATGCATATAATACATGTATTATATGCATTTTCAGTAATTTCATTTTAGGGTACAAAGCATAAATGAATGATCTCGACAACGTTCATTCATTTTTATGAACTTCTCCCATGCTGTTATCCATGCCGAACAAGGCTGTTTAAGAACATTAATTGAGAACATTTGAGAACATTAATTAAGAACATTTTAATTGAGCTTTTATATTAAGTTCGTCCCTGCAGTCGCGCAACCCGCTTTGCAGCAGCGTCCGAAAGCTCCTCTACAACAGGAGCCAGAATAAGATAATTTTGAAATGGTTACAATATATTGACAGAATGAAAGAGACGGATAGAATTATTTTCTTGTCCCTTGTAAGTCCTATGTAATGTCTTCAAGGTGAACACGAGGAGGGATCGAAAGAATTGTTCTTCTAATGTATTAATTAACGTGCTCAGCACGTTACGACGATTTCCATTGAAGACGGCATCACATCCGGTAGAAGTTCGGTCAAAAACGATTTACGTGCGTCGCATATGATTCGCTGGACGTTTATAAATAAAAATCCGTCCATGGAATAACTTCCATTCGCTAAAAAATAAATCGAACAAAAAGTACTATCCATTTTTCAGAACAGAATGGCAATATTAATAACAAAGTACTCACAAGTCTCACCAATCTCTTTCTTTTCACATAAATCCTGAACAATAATATATTCAGCAAATTTCAATGGTTGATGGAATAAATCACTGGTTGAGGCGGATGTCGAAGGTTGTGTTGATGTCCGGACGTTCGGCTGGCTGGATGTGACACAGCCGAATTTTCATAAACATCAGCTATGCCGACATCTTGCCTTCGAGGCGTCCAGTTGATTGCAAACATTGTTTCCACTGAAACAAAAGTAATTATGCACTCTCTTTCGAAGCTGAATCGATAACAACGTGGATTGCTCCGTCCCTTTGACTTTCAAGTTATGTTATTTTATTCAATAAAAATTTATTTATGTTGATTATTTATCTCAAGCTGAAACGCTGAAGGAGCAGCAACATTTTCCCTCTTTCCGAGCTACACATAAGACACGTTGCAATAAATTGTAAACCATGCGGTCGGTAATGACCTCGCTGTTAATGCGATCACATTAAAATAAACTATAAATAAATAAATAAAAACGAAGCGCACTAATTATGGAACGACCTAGAGATTACCTCCCTGACGGTAATATATTCCTTGATAATTTCCTCGGAGGTGTTCGGTGGTATCGGCGAACGTTTAACGAGGCAACAGACCGGAGGTGAGATCGGTTCGAACCGAGTTAAACTTGTGAACCGAAAGGAAGGATCCGTGGCGGCTAGAAAGTCGTAGATCGCCGCGTAATTCCAGACACTTGCACGAGGTTGGAGGCTCGCCAAATAACTGATAGCGTGGGCGTCGCGGCACCAAAGACATCGGTGAACGATGCCGGATGTGGAGAGAAGAGCCGGACTAGCCTAACTCGAGAGGGGATGAAGGCTCCCCTGGCTTCTTGTTCCATTGGTTGGAAGCCGATCCGAGCCTCTTCCTCTTCTTCTCGCCACTCTTCGAATCACTCTCTGTTCTTCCCGATCTTCGTATTGCCGGTTTTAACATGTTACCACTTTCCGGTCGACGCGAGGCGTTAATGAACATCCTCCTATCGCGCCACATAACACCTGTTTATACTCGCGAAACTGCCCGCTAACAATCGGCTCCCGTCATCCGGTTGATATCCTAGAGCAGAGGAAAGATCGTCAGCGTTGGTAAACGTGCTCTAAATTCTTTTTCAAAAATTCAGGACGCTCTGTAGTACAGACATCTTCAGCGTGGGCATAGATGAAGACTTTGTATTTCAAGCGAAGAGTTTAAACTTCCACTAGGATCTGCGAATGCAGTTATAAATACGTGACGCGCTTCCTTTTTCAATTTATTCGATTAACAACAAGCGCGGTGTTGTACTGATTTTTATTCGATAGACGTTCGTCGGTCTTATTCATTTTCAGCATATATGCAGCGGGAGCGATTCTACCTTCGCGGCGAATTCTCGGCGGATGGAAACCGGAAGTGGGTGGGCTCGTGCCCGAAGGTGGTCGAAAAACGTACTCACACGAAAATAGAAAGCGTGGAACGGGCCGCGGCACGCTCGGTAAGAACCCCCGAGGTCTCCGTGACTTCCGGTTCTGAACGTCGAGAGCGCGTGTGCCCGACGCTGACCGGATGTGGCGAAGAACCGACTGACCAAATCGTGCGTCGCGTCGAAGAGCCGGCGGCTTCGTGTTCGCTTAGGATTTTCATGCGAATCACGCGTTCCCCTGTACCAAATACCAACCTCGGCCCGGTGACATCATACTCATCGTACACTCGTACCTGTGCAAGTCCGCCGCGTGTACGTGGCGAACGTGGACACGCGTTCCTACCTGCCACTACGAGCGTTCCACGTTGTTGTCGAGCCTCACCCTAGGACTGTTGATCATTCCGATAGGGACATCGTCGCTAGTTCCCCTTCCTCTCCAAACCATATCCAGGAATGATAAATTGATCCTGTTCCTCGTCCTGATTTTTACAAAGCATTTCTAAAATATTTGTCTTTTGGATTCCCCTAGTTCAGCTGGACTAAGAGGTTCCAGAGGGTGTTGATGATTCCGATAGGGGCGTCATCGCTAGTTCCCCTTTCTCTCCAAACCATATCCAGGAATTTTCTGAATGACGAATCGATCCTGCTCCTCGTCCTGGTTTTTACAAAGCATTTCTAAAATAGTTATTTTTTAGATCCTCCTAGTTAGAATAAAAGGATCCAGAGGTGATGAAGGGTAGAAGATGCAGAGCGGATTAGTAAGCAGCACGGCGAACACTGGCAGAGAAAGTCCATAGGGTTCGGTGGCTCTTCGTGGGCTACCGTTCTCTTCCTTCTCCTCTTCCAGGCCGATGTTATTCACGCAACGATCGACAGCGGAGTAGGAGGAGAAGGAAAAAAAGCCCATGGTGGACGAATTGATCGGTAAGCGGGACACGTATCCCCCATGGTTGCATATATAAGACCGTAGAACCGAGTATACTTACATCGAGGAACCGGGAGGAACGGGCACGTATGCACGGCAACGACCACACCGTCCATCCGGTTCTGGATATTCGGATGCCTAATTTTGTTCTGACGGAAAAATGGACCGACGGAAGCATCAAACGCGCGCAAACCAGCACGCACTCTGACTCATTGTCAGACTTGACGTCACAGATGCACGAATAATTTGTTAGTCGAACGAAACAGTCGTGTTCGTTGTGTTAATACATTCCACAGTTTCCGAATTTACTCATGCAATATTTAAATGTTTAGTAATTGATTTGACATAGAATAATTGAATAATGTAGAAATTATTTTACATTGCTGATATATAGCAATATTTAGTGGTGCTTGAGGGTTACCACTCGACTGCTAAGGGTTAATAACAAATGATAGGGTGTTACCGATCTCGTTTTAATATTCGGCCATCGAATTGCTCCGTAATACATAGAAAATTGTTTGCTCTCGGTTGAAGTAATGCAGGTTTGTCAAGGCCCGCCCTATATCGCGAATAAAGTCAGCCTCCCCTAAACGAAAGAGAAAAATGAACGAAAGGCATAACGAAGCAGAAATCTCGCGAGAAGTAGGCCGTGCAAATGAGGTAGCTTCTGTGACGGAGAAAAAAAGTCAGGCCGGCTGCTAATTGAAGAACAAACGGGTACAGTTCAGCGTAGAGATCGGTACAAAAGAATCCGAGCAACAATAAAGGTGCGAACAATATCGGTAAACATTTACGAATTACCTGTCGAACGAATTAGAAATTTTTCTACGTAGAATACAGAACGAGCAGATTTTTCTACATTATAAGAAAATTGAAAAATTATCTTCAAGGGAACACACAAACACGCACACAGAGCGGAATTCTCCTCAAGTGCGCTGATAATTAAAAATAATAATTAACTTCAGTTGAGAGGCCGTCGATAATCAGCCTCACCTGCTAGATTCTTGACCAACCAGCCATTTTACAGGCGATTCATAATTACACGATACTCTGATTTGCAAGCTCCCGGCGCAATTAACGCTTAGGCGATGTTGTGTTCGTTATGGCTGCCGCTCTAATTCGAGAAGACGCACATGAACAACTTGAATTGTTACAAGTACTGTAGCAGTCTAATAATCACAAATAACATCAATGACATAAATTGGTATCAATGTTCTTGAATGCACGTGAAATAGTACATGTGTGTTATTATATAATTAAATACACGTTCTAAACCACGATCTTTATTAAAGGTACAGTGAAAGATATCAACGAATAAATTCATCTTCGCAATTATTCGCAAAGCTAGTCTCTACTGACCTCCGAGCCAATTAATAACTAATCAATGCAATAAATACTCAACATCTCCAAACGGTCCAAAGTAAGACGTCGGCTGATATCGCAACTGCTTCTTAATTAGTTCAAGCAATACCGACGAGGAAGAACGTCCCATCGCGTTATCCTGTACGATCACTAATCACTAATCGGCGACGACTGTCCGAAACTATTCACTCGATAAACTTTTGCGGTGTTATCAGTGTCCACGAGGACCGTTATCGTTTTTCGAAAGTTTGAAGCGAGCCGAACGGGTAATTTCCATTAAGATAAAATCGTGAACAATCCCGATTCGACGAGATGATCGAACAAGAAGAATCCGAGGCATTGTTCCTGATTGAGGCTCTTTTATCTTTGGATACTGTCCTCATGTCGACTTGCTATCACTGATAACACCTTTGCGACCACGGTTTATCAGACGTACGGTTTATCAAGCGTCGCGACGCTTCGAAAATTTGATCAACACTTCCGGTTCCGATGGAGAACGGTCCTCGATCGTCGGTGACTACGACCCGTTTGCAAACCTATGTCATGACACGAAACGAAACACGCGGCTCGCTTTAACCAGGAAATCGTTCTCGTCTTACAGGATGCCAGCGCGTCAATATTGACACGTTTCTTACGAAACGGAACGAGGAGCGACGAGGAACGAGAGAACAATCGGTCATTCGATCTCGCAAAACTTGGATCCTACGCGCGGCTCTGAAAATCACCGGCATGTGCTCCCTCGTACAAATTCTCAGAGATTTATTTAATCGTTCTCCGTAGCAAGATCTGTCCGAACCTGACCGAAAAATTTGTGGCAAAAAATTCGACTTTTTTACTCTTCGTCAATGATCAATTTTCTGTAAAGATTCAGCAGCTTTTTTACTATTCGAGAATGTACAAAAGCCTCGATCAACTTTCTGCTTTTTCAGTATGTGTACCATTGGGTTGGCAAGATAGTAATTTCGTTATTTTAAGGTGAAATAAAACCCAATTTTCTTTGTTCGATGTTCTTTTGCCATTTTTCTGATTGCTTCATAATTCCGTGCTCGTAAAATTTCTGGTCCTTATCGGCCAGAAACTGATCCAAGTGCGATTTCAGGTCATCATCATTAGTGAAAGTTCATTGTCTGAAAAAAAAAAATGGGTTTCATTCCACCGTGAAATACCGAAATTACTTTCTTGCCAACGCAATATTATTTTTGCGGTGACGCAGCATTGAAAATTGTCACCTGGCACGCATTTTGGCATTTACAATGCCCGCGAACGTTCAGTACAATTTGGTAACTGGACCCTCCCATTTCCCGCGTAACCAGCTCGGAAACAGGAAATTAATTTGGTGGACACAATAAGCGACGTTAAACGATGACTAACTATAGATACCGTGGTGTAACTAGAATTATGAGAAATGTTTGCTTATCAAGGTATAATCCTTATCTGGCATCGGAGCCGAATTTCAATCGATAAATCCGATAAAGTGAATCTCTTGAGCCGTGTGTGGATTTTGCATCGAACCCGAGAACGGAATATGAAAATACGGACGCTTAACTGTTTCAACTCTTTTTATTTTTCACTCGTGGATTGGTTGCTCGATAACAATCTGTAAATTACAATAACATACGTATAGTGTATAATGGTGTATAAACCTGAAATGGAACTAGAAACGCGTGGACGTTAAAATAAAATACTAAACTGATAAAAACAATGAATACTGGAGGAACAAAGTCTTCGAGTAATTGTTTAGAATTATTTCAGAGCGATTAAATAAATGTTGTGATGAACACAATTGTGATATCTCCGTAATCGTATCTATAACAGAATATAATTAATAATAATTGATTCGTGTTTAACCCTTCGCACTCGGAGCTATTCTTCGATTTTATACCTCGTACGATGCTCTCGGTAGTTTATTAAAATATTAAATACGTTTAGTAATGTGTTGAATAGAAATTTAATAATGCAACAAATATTTTGAATAAATGGTACAAGAATTATTAGTGACGAGTCGCCACTCGAGTGCAAACGGTTAAATACTTAAAGTAGGGTGTCGTATTAAGTAGAACGATAATAAATTGTGCGGTGAATGAACTTCATGAAATCAATCGATAGTCTAATTAAACCAGTAATAAAAATGTAAAAGAGAATATCGATGTTTCAAATTAGAGACTGATCGAATGTCAACTGAGACCTGTGAAACTCGAGTGTAGAAAATTAAATTCTCTCGTCCTAATATTAACTATGTTTAAATACATTTTCCTTTTACGCATTGTAAAAGTAATTCGTTTCTATCATTACCATGAACTTACTTATCAACTACAAAATTGGCTATCGATATTGGCAAAAATTTCTTACGGTTAGACCTTGAAACGTGTATTACTTCAATAAATGCAACTGCGCTATATCGTTTGAAACGGCACGACGGCCTTCGTTGGTATCATATGCGAGAACGAAACCGTACACAAATTATTGAACAAAGTACCGTGACTTGCACAACCGTATAGACAAGCAGATAAAATTTCAAACAAGTTCAGTCTCTTTGGAGTAACAACCGTAAAAAGAAGGCGGGTCGAGAAAGATAAAAAGAAATCGCCTTTGAATTTTTTTACAATTTAACTGAAGAAAGATAACTTAAGAAGAACTCTATAACAAATGATACACTTCGAACTGTACAAAACTGTCGGATTTCATTTAAAATATACAAAACCTTATAACAACGGAGAGTCGGTGCTATAAATTAAATTAAGAATATATATTCTCGCGGACGATTCGATATTTGTGCTTTCAAAGTTTGTATCTTTTATCACCGTTAGTGTGTTAAATAATAAAGAACCATGCTTCAATGTACAAGTTACAAGATAAAAAGACAACCGAGAACGACGACACCGCGGTCGCGTTTAAAACGTTCACGAATTTCTACCGATTATTATCCGCGATAGTATCGGATTTCTAGCGCTTTACAATTAAATGTAGCTGTAATCAGTCTAAGGGTACGAGTACAACGGAGCTGCGATAGTAGTTTCGATACTAATGAAGAGAACGACACTATCGATTAGGGCTGTTACTTTTCCGAAGCTTCGACTCTTCGAAGATTCGAAGGAACGAAGAGAACTTCGAAGTGCACGAAGTTTCGAAGTCTTCGAATCGTATGAAATTGTAACTTAATCAATCTTTTAGCTGTGGTAGCGTATTTTTTTGAAATGTAGAAGTGTCTGTAATTGTAGTTCGACATTGAAATGTCGAAGTTTAAAGCTTCGAAACTCCGTTTCTTTTAATCCTCTAATAATTTACTACGGAGGTTTGAATTTCCAAGCTTCGAAGCTTCAAAATCTTCGACCTCCGAAGGAAAGTAACAGTCCTACTATCGATGATCGACTGTTAAACGCCGCTGCCTTCGCTACTATCGCAGTTCCCTGTATTTGTACCTTAAGGCATACAATTGATATGCTAGGATCATCGTTTCTTTCTCTATAAGGTAACTGTAATTAGCGAAGTATCAATTTACGTATATATTACTCTTGCACTATTTTCAGAGAAATCATCTTACAACTACGTCTCGATAATGTACTCTAGTGAGAAATTTTCAATAAATAGAATGACAAACGTCCGATTCGCGTCAGTTTTCCTTTAATGCTGATCGATGTATCCTCGGTCACGCGAAGTTAGCATGTATGTGGTACTCCTTTAAATCTTAAGCTTATAAATTGCATTGTTAGATATATGTCTTTGAATCGTATTGAGAACTACGCTAGCATACAGTGCCGTTTTTTCGTTAGGCTCTCTCACTGACTATTCTTTATGCGACTGCGCTTAATAATGGAATATCGTTTATTCGATGCTTTGTTAGAATTGCCACGAAGTGTATGTCGCTGTCCATGGCGTGACGACGGTCCATTGTGGAAATTGAGACAGAAACCGTTTAAATCTCAGAGACTTTTGATGCTCGCCGTGAAGAAAATGACCGCCCAATGCCACGGTCAAACATGGTGCCTTTTGTACGTAGGGGACCTGCACAAATAAGTAGATAAGCATACAATTATAATTTTTAAATTGTGTTAAACTTACATTTAATTCGACGGTGAACGTATAAGGAGTGCAATCAGATGCGCAGGAATAATAAACAAAATACGTCTCCCTATCGTTCCATTTGGGTCCTTGTAATGGTTTTCCTCCTAAAATGGACCATCTTTCCAAATGAACGCTTCTGTACGGAGACAAAATTATGCTTATGTGATCGGGGCCTAGAAATAAAATGTTTACGTAGTTTTCATGTTGCACAATTCATTATATTGCATAAGAAATTACCAGTAACGTTGAATGTAAAAGTGACAATATTCTGTCGCGTAGACTTCGAAATAAGCTCCAGCTGCGTTGGAATGTTGATGAGTGGTGCTGGTCCTGGGATCCAACTCGTTTTCCTATAAGAAGATAATGTTGCGTGTTAATTATGTTTCAGTAAGTTGTACGATAGGTTTTCTTACCATAAGAAAGTTGTAACAGGCATAAAGTATGGTAGGCCACAATACAGCTCCTGTTCGCAGTCCTTCAAAGTTGGTGTCGCAGCACGAACTTCAGGCACCATAATGTCGACACTGTGCGGACTATTCATGTCTAAATCAGCAATCCAATATCCGGTTCCAGAATACCGTAAGTTACCGTTAACGTCGTAGTATTGTCTTTGCGCGTGCTACGAACATAAAATCCATTCAAGACACAGTGTTTGATAATTCTGAAAAGGTTGGCTGTCAATATCGAATGATTTACCGCGATCATAAAACGTTCCGGTGCCAACCACGATGGATCACCGCTGTAAGGGAAGCCAAATGGACTTAAAATTAATACTGCAATTTTCAACAAGAATAGTCCGACCAATACGCTCAGCACCCGTTCTGGATTTTTAATCAGAAGTATTATTGGTAACTGAAAGAGAAACAGTTGGTATTATAGAATTACATTCCGATAATTCGATTCGTGGTTTGTTTAAGGTTTCATAGTCTACCGTGAAACTAAGCAGCAGGCAAAAGAGGATAGATAACGTGTTAGCCATGACAACTTCAGAATTTATGCTGCTACCGGACCGTCCCATTATAGGAATAAATAGATAGAGAGCACCGATTACTAAGTAAAACGATTGCATGTAAGGTATAAACATTGTAGCTAGGTAATAGAGTAACCACTTGCAACCTAGAAGAAAGGAATTCCAAAGATAGACGATTTTTATATCGCATACAAATTCGCAGTCTAGTTAGAAATAATAATTATACCTCTCCATTTGCTAAAGAAGTGATGTCGCAGTAAATTTCCAACCGTAGGGAATACAACCCAATGCAGCGGTATGAAACCGGATCGTATTTCGAATACAACGCAGCAGAAGAGTATTAACATCCATATAATGGAGTACGCGTCGCAGTATATTTGAAACAAAGTCCACGCTGTCTTAACTGCCTGCAATAAATCGATACGATAATTAGTTAAGTATTAATTCGTATAGCATAGACATTGCTTACCTTCTTCTGTCGCAGTCCAATGCACAAAAAGAACATCATCGATATGAAGATGGTTGGACAGACGTACAAAAAAAACAACCAAGATGGTTTCGCATACCAACTCATTACTTTACCAAGCTTGGTAAGAACAATTGCGAGCATCGTGCATGAAATCATTGACACCAGCCACGAAGCAGTTATTGCTCCGATACACAGTAATACGTATTTGAAATATACCATTTTCTTTATATCTGAATAAGAATTGATAGAAATGAATTCAATATAAAATTTTGATACGAGTCTCGTCGAAGCAAATTTTATACGCAAGCGTACCTCTCCGCGCGCTTCGTGCATTCAGATATATAGAATATATGCCCGCCATTATGCTAACAACGTTAATCGTACTAGCCACATGTTGCGGCCATCTAATAACAAATGCACCTAAGAAATCAAAGAACACAAGATTTCCAGGATTATCCTGGATAGACTCGGATAAGTTATTATCCATTACTATTCCTTGTAACAGAGCAAGAATATTATCTCCGGTCCTTTGCAACGATCCTAGGGGTATCTGATCGATGTTATCGAATTTCGTATGGTACACGTAACCGTTGGTCGACCAAGCGAAATCGAGACCTACAATTTTCGAATTATGTTAATCGTGTTTCTAATTTTTAATTAGTACATTTTTGGAGCGTACCAGAAACATTTCCAAAGTCTCGGAATATTCGGAAATCAGTGTCTCCAGGCACAATACCACTTTCGAAAATTTCCTGAGCTAAGGACGAAGCGTATGGGTAGGGAACGGACTTCGAGTACACCTACAGAAACAAAAGCACAGATGTCAAAATGGAACATGCAATTATTGCATGCGTAATTGTGTAATTAAACATTACTTGAAGCAACCAAGAACTGTCAGGCCCAGCCTGGAATAATAATTCACGGCCGCCAGCACCACACGCCTCCAAATTGATGAAAGCGCGTACTTCTTTAGCCCAGGTGTGCTGCGTTATAAAGCCATGAGAAGCCTGAAAAATACAAGTATACGTTTCAGCTGATACATAATATATCGAAGTAACAACAGATATTATACCTGCATTAAATTTTCTTCAGCGCCGTTAAATAGAAATATAATATTATGCTTCAACAATTTTGAACTATGAGCGATCACGCGTAAAATTTCTAACATCACAGCACAACCAGCTCCGTCATCAGATCCACCTATAATCGAACAGAATTTGCTTGAATCTATTAAAAATATGAGTTACATCATTTTATGGTGCGAGTGCAATAGTCCTGTTGGTTTCGAACAATCAAGCACGAACAAATTCATCGTTCGTGTACACAGAAGAAGATAAGAATTGTCTTTTACATTGTAATTAATCGAGACCATCAAAACTGTTGCACGCACCTAGTTATTCTTACCAGGACTATCGGGGAAAGTATCAAAATGACAATTTAATAGCATGCTGCTATGCGTAGGCCTGTGTGGACCGATTTTAACAATGATATTCTGAACATTTCTATAAACATTTGTCATTCCATCAAGGAACTTCAAAGGGAAAGCTCCGCTATGCTTGGTTACATCAACTAGAATCTTATGGTTTTCGTTAGAGTCCTTAACTATATTATTGATAGTGTCCGTTAAATATTTGATCGCCAACACTTCATTCTCGTAGCTTCCGACGATCCGTGGACCGATGGACGTGAGTTGTTCGAGATGATTGCGTGCTCTCTCTGCTATAAACCTTTCCGGATATAATCCTTCCTTGCTTATGGTTATCGGTTCGGGTAGCTTCTTCTCGAATACGATTATGATGATGGACACGAAAAGGAAAAACGTGAAAAGGAAAAACAAATGGTACGATTCATTCGGCAGTACTTCCTTTCTCTTCGCCAAGGCTCTATCGTCGTACAGAACATCGGCGGATGCTCTTTTGGTAACGCGCTGTCGAAATCTTATTCCGTCTCTCTGAAAATTTATGTTGTTAATACTGAACTAACAAATGACATAGGAACCATTTAGAAATATAATATACATTACCATTGTCAGTGTTCAGCAATGGAAACTGTTTCAGAGACTGATGAAATACTCAAACACCAGCGATAGCACAAGCGATGTCATTCAACTTTGATCGATGTAACATGACATGTGTACTCCAAAGTATTGTTTTGCAAAAATATAATTTTGTGAAACAAACAAATTAACAAAGTTGTTTTCTTAGTTATCTTTCAATCGGGCTTTCGATCGAAATTGATACTCGTGATTGCGAAGATTTCGTGCGATGATACAATCACTGCAGATGTGGATATCAGGAGATTTATTTGATAAATCAGATATATTCAAAACGAGTCTGTTGAATCACTTTTCTCGTTTCTCTTTTTCAAATACCAGGCTACACGCTCGCTATATCAGAATTCCCTTTACATAATTCCCGGCTACTATCGCCGTTCATTATCATCAATTGATTTTATCTTTGCTGTAAAACATTTAGATAGAGCTCTATCACATGCATTCATGTGCCACTCATGTGCCACTACGATTAGATCGTACTTATACTTATCGCATTTTCTTTTAAACAAAGTTCGTGTGTCCCACTCGTTTACCCGATTCCCACTAATACGAAATTCCCGACACGCTTGAACGTAGCGTTCGATGGATGAAGTTAGTCGAAATGGGTTATTTCATAATTCTACGATTCTCAAAAAGAATAACAGATATATATATTAACCCGAAATAGACCGACAAAAAAAAGATAAGAATTATCCGACGCTCGCCATTCGTTTCAGATAAAAGTCGTCCGTATAATTAGGCGCTTGTAGACTTAGACGACGAATACAAATGCGTTAGATTGTATTATTCATTATTTATGCATATGTGTGCGTTGTCGTTTATATAAGAAATTGATATTGTATTCTGCAATATAACGTTTTTCAATTTTAATCTTTTTAAAGATTATAGACTGACTATATATGTTTCTCTATTATATATATATTCCTCTAGGTTAAATTCTATATATTATTCTCTAATTTTTAAATAATCATAAATGGTTATGAATAAAGTATATGAAAGGGAAGAAATAACAAGAAAAATCATTTTGCTCGCAGCTACAAGGGATCAGGAACGTATCTACGTTCTTATTTTCCATATAATATATACACTTGTAACTAATATAGTGCTGGAGTTGTTGGTGTACTATACTCTACTCATTTTTCTTATAAATGCATAGAATCCGGAGTCTATTCATGACTGCGCGTGGAACTCCGACACGATCGTTTACCGCCATCTGTTGGTGAGCGTTTGAAAGAGACATGAAAATTTGCTGGTTCGACGATAAGGTTTTTTTTTCCTGTTATAATGGTAGGTGGCCGGGCTCCATAACTAGCAGACGACCGAGTGTAGCAGACGGCGCGTAGCTAGCGTCGTTCGCGGGCGGCCGAGTTTGCGTTTTAAAATCGAACATCGTCGAACATTGAAAGACACGCTCCCCCGGAGGCCGATCGAGTTCTTGTGTATCGTAATTTCTGTGAAAATCAATCAAAATGGATCCCGAAGCATTCCTGGACATGGCGAATCAGTTCATTAAATTGAAAATGTACCCGTACTTCGATATCGCGCACAGCGTACTCTGTGCGCTACACGTCAGAGAGGATTTAGGACCCGGTAAGCCCAAGCCCACCCGAACCATTCTAAATTTAATCCGGTCACAGCAGCTAGCTTATTGCCTTTTCTGTGATTCTCTACCATCTCCTGAAACACCTCGTTCATTTATTTTCTTTTTTTTTCCTTCTCATCGATCCCGCCTATGCGCGGAAATCTATTTTTTAACTGTCGAGACCATTCCTGATTTTATAGTCTCGAATTGCTCGCGGTATAAAAATACTCCCGGTCGCCTCCTAACGATTATGATCGAGCGAATTAGTTTATTTTATTCGACGATCGGATAATATCTCGTGTATTTTCGTACGCGCCACAACCGTTTACTATTTTTAAATTTGTTCTTTCGGTATCGACGGTTCCGTTTAATTTTAGCTCCTTCACCGTGAAATGCATAATTTCTAATCGCGGTAATTAAACACCGCGTGTTATATATATATATATATATATGCATATATGTATACGTACGTTCTATTGGCACATTGAAAAAAATCAAGTATCTGTTACCATATCTTTGGCACAATTATAATAATCTTATTTTGTAGCCATCACCGAAACTGCCCAGATAATCTATTTCAGTATACACCTTTGCGAGTAGGTCAGATTTTCTTCAAAATTTGGTCTAAGCTCTTGTTACATTCTCTATTTGAGCTTCTCCTGTTACATTATTATATTTTTCTCAAGTCTATCGAAAGATAAAGAGTTTACAGTGCGAAAGTGTACTACAATGACTGTACAATTCGCTAAGAAAGTTTCGATGACTTCCTTATGCAATGAACCGTGAAGGATAAATCTGTAAATAACTGGAATTGTTTCAATACTTTCCTTACTTTACCGAAACTTTGAATAAAGAGTTCTACATCTTTGAACATGGAAATGAAAAGTTTATTTTGTACTGAAACAAATCCGATAATATCTTTTTAATGTTCCGAATGTACCTGAAATGTTTAAAAGTAGTATGCCAGGGCAACGTTAATTCTATGTTTGTGGTAACTTGGATCACATTTGTATGTACGTGTGGATGTATCATAGTACACTTATAAGGATTCCGAGTGACCTAGTTGAATTAGCACACCCCTTGATATTTCATGGTCTATCAAATGTTCATCGAATCGCTTAGGAAATTCTTTTTTACCCAAAAAACAGCAGTTACTTGATTTTTTATTGAGATAATTGTTTGCTCGATAAAAAGATATTTTGCTTCAATTCAGTGGACTGATCCGAATGCTGGAGTTTTTGATAGAAATGTAATTAAATTTTCATTAAGATCATTTTTTGAAATTTTAAAGTTCACAATGCTTTTTTTTTTCAAATTTTCGGGAAAAACAGACGTAGACTTTACAATCGCATGTTGAACGAGTACGTGTCGAATTTAATCCAAGTAATTTATGCATTCAGTATGTATATTCGAATAGGTGCCCAAGCATTCTCGAGAAAACATCCCTTATCATGCTGGCTTTCGACAATGTTGGTGACATTCGCAAGCGGTATGGTGTGCAATGCTCTCTTGGGGGAACCAGTCCTAGCACCTTTGAAAAATACACCACAAGTTCTAGTCGCAACCATTGTTTGGTCAGTATTGATTAACCGCAGGATAACGGTGCGAATGATATTTTGAAATACAAATAAATGAACTTATCAACGTATTTAGGTATGTGATATTTTATACGCCGTTTGATATTGGATACAAAGTAGCCAAATTTCTACCAGTAAAAATCGTATGCGCAACTCTAAAAGAAATATACAGGTAAATACAAGACAAATATTTCTTATTAGTTCTTTTAATATCTGTATCTTTATTCTTCTGTGTTATTTATTTTTAACTTTAGGTGTAAAAAAGTATACGACGGAGTAACACATGCAGGAAAACTTTATCCGGATGCGTATCTAATCATGGTCATAATCGGTACGCTTAAAGGTAAGCTTTGAATACTACATGATTGCTTCGATATAATGAAATGGTAAACTTAACTCACTTTGTTCACTTGTAGGCAACGGAGCAGGCTTTACCAAACTGTTTGAGCGTCTAATACGAGGTGTATGGACTCCAACTGCGATGGAGCTGATGCAACCTAGCTTGTAAGCACAATTCCTTTCTTCTTTCTCTGTAAATCATTTTGAAAATTAGTACAGGAATATTCAGCAAGAACTGATTTGTTTCAGCCCTACGAAAGCCTCGATGGTTGCATCAATCATCTTTGTCCTAGATAAAAAGACTGATCTCATCTCTGCACCTCATGCGTTAGTTTACTTCGGCATTGTTATCTTCTTCGTATATTTCAAGGTAAACATTTTTTCCGGCCATCGAAATACTTAATACTCATTTGAACGTGATTAACGTTATTTCAGCTATCATCGATTTTGCTGGGTATCCACGATCCGTTTGTACCTTTCGAAAATTTGTTCTGCGCGCTGTTCCTCGGAGGAATTTGGGATTCGTTAGCCAAATTTCTGGGCCGAGGCCAAGCCAAAGACGAGAAAGCGGATGCCAAGAAAAAGGACTAAACGTTTGTACATTTTGTGCGTATACCCTTTAATAATACCATGCGTGTGAATTACGTAACGTCGTTACAAAACGAAGCATAGTTCGAGTCATATCATTCGTTCTAATCCGATTCTGTTTCGCCTGTAGGTGCATCGAGTCTTCAATGAAATTTATTTTAAAACTAGCAATAATTTGCTGACGAATCAATGAATGGAAACAATTTCAAATCCACATAGCTGTACGATAATCGGATGTTGAAGCGCGACTACCGACAAATCATTGAATATCAGAAGTACAATAATTTATTATTATATATATTTGGGGGATATCAGCGGGATAGAATGACTTCGATTACTGGGAAAAAATCAGCAGTATTATATGCCTGTTAACAACCACTTGCCGCTGAAGTAACTAATATGCAATCCGGCGATTTTATTAAAAAAAAAAAAGAAACGAACGTAATTTTAATATGAATTAGATCGGTTAGTTGAAAAATGATTGTTCGTAGAAACAATAAGATGTACGTGCAATACGATGCGTGAGCATTAGAAATATGTCTCCGGTCACTGATTTTTTGATAATATATATATATACCTCGTATAAATTTCTAGCGATCGAATTTAAAAATGTTGTTGATACGGTAATTTTGTAGTGCAATATGCAATCTTCCTTACAATCTAAATACATGTTAGGAATTATTAAAGCCAATCTGAAGTGTTCTAACTTTTTGGCATACCACGAAGGTACGAGTTAAAACATACTCAGGACGATAACGAAGTTCTATAGTTTCGACGAATATTTCAGTGATAAGATTTCGATTATACAATGCTTGACAGAAAAAATTTTTAAAACAAAGATAATAAAAAGTAAAAGATATTCGAGGGAACGTACACCTCTTTTATACTATTTTATTATGATATCAAAGGGTTGGTACTTGCCGCACATACAGGTATCAAAGTGTTTGCCTTCGACTCAACGATGTGAACATAATTTATTATGAGAATTAAACTATTTAATTTTCATATGATGTTCCACTTGTCAGAACGTTGTACATTTTCATGTAATAAAATGAAGTTTGCTCTTCCACGTTTGTAGCCTGATACACCATCCTTTTCGATTTTACGCAATAAACGAGGCCAGTCTTGAATAGAGAGAAATCTTTTTATTAAAAAGCCATTAAGAAGAATCACGATCGAAGCTACGCTGATCAAATTTCCCAAGAACAATGCACATACATAAAATGTTTATCAAACTCGAGGAAGATGAAAGGGTAACAAGAGCAAAAGTCACATTTCGAGATAAAAATTTCAACTAGTTGCTTCTGGGAAAAGTACATTTACGTGTCTGCTTCACGCACAGTGGAATCTTAGAAGTGTGCATACAGTTAAATGCATTGGGATTCGTTACATCTGTCCAATCCTGATGACAATACAGTTTGCCTTTACAATTATCATTGCAATGATACTTCGGTTCTTCCTGATACGAAGATACGCAAACTGTGTAAGGCACACAAGTAGATCTACCGCACGCTTCTACGCGTTTATCAAGGAACTTCTTCTCATAGTCATCCTCTGTTAGCGTGTCTTTATCAGACTTTTTAATTGTTTGGCTCTCTGTACACTTTATCACTCGGACTAAGATAGGGTCTCGTTTCTGAGTACCAACAGTGATCCTCTGTTGGTTATCGGTGTCTATTTTATTTGAACACACAGAATCGTCCAAACCATTTTGAACACCCGTGTCGCGCGTCTGTAACAATGACCCATTCGTGCCAATGTCTCTGTATTCGCAATGGGTGCAAACTTCTTTGTCAGCAAGTAGTTTCTTTGCTTCTTTTAATGTAGGAACCCTTTCGCTCCCATCCCCCTGGACACCTGTAGATCGGTAAACCAGCTTGTACGGACCTTCCTTGGTCATAGTTAATTTATTTACGCAGATGCTAACTGTTTCCGCGTTGGACAAGGTCTGTACGCACTCGTCTTTGGTTAGATGCACTCCTAAAGCCGCGAATTCTTTGATTCTTTTCACCATCTCCGTTGCATCGGTTGCACAACTAGTACTGCGTTTCTTCTGCTCATCTAAAATCAATGATTCTCTGATGACCAAACGCAAAACAGACAAGCTCAAATAACTTACGGTCGGTTTGCGACTTTATGCAATGAGATCCACGACTTATCTTCGAAGACAACATCTTGCACAGAAGCTGCTGCAGCGCAGTGGTCACCGTAGGGTCTTTCATCAGCTCGGACATGTTACGTGGACATGTCTCCGCATTGCATGCTTTCGTATATGCCTCAGCTGTTATTTTTTACAGGGATATAATAAAAGAAATGAAAAATCTATTTACAGACTTGGATAGAAAAGAAGATTTTTGTATAATAACCCACTTTCTCCTACCGCAGCTTCTTTGTAATGTTTCTGCCGGACGCAACGCTTTAAAGAGCCATGGGACTTTGCTCGAGATGGGGGTACACACTCTCTGCCAGTACCAACATTCTTATAACATACAGTAGTTATGGAACTGCTGCTATGAACTCTTTGAACAGACGATGATGTCTGAACGTCCCTCGTTCTCTCCAACGAAGACGACCGAGCCGTACTTCCTCGCGATACACAAACAGTACTCTGCGTCTCTTTCAATGCTTGGCCATTTACACACACTCCTCTGTCCTCTAAATATTTTACAGTATATACACCCACTTGATTTCCTTGCAAGTGGTTTATAGTTTGAATCGAAACGCTGCGTCTTTCTTCTGGCACGCATACAACGCACTGAGTCCCCCATTCCCTATACACGACCGTGCTAGTCTGCGCATCATTCTTCTTCAATTCCAGAGACAATTGTGTCCCTTTCATACACAATTCTGGTTTCGAGCACTGGACCCCTTGATCGCATTGACAAGCACTCTGCATCCCTACTGAATTTTTCTTTGAGTCTGGTAGAATGATCTTGAATTGAGCACACGCTTCTATAGCACCGCTTTTTTCTTCAGGATCAAGTTGCACCGCTTGAGATTCCGTAGTCTGTGTTCCCTCGTCTAATTTCGGAATTTTAGCTGGCGCTAGTTTGGACGAGTCTCTCGCGAAATCTCCAGAATCGTCTGTGTATGTTTTCGAATGGATGGTGCAGTATGTTGCATCTAAAACAGCAATGTAACGATTAGACTGCGGATCTTTATGCAATTATCGTTTTTATACGACAGAGTTTAGTACGATTTTCATTTATTTCAGATCTAAAAAGATTTTATTTGATTCATAAACATCCGCAGATGTTTACATTTCGATTTGAATCGATGTACCTTTAACGCATCCACCACACGGCGCATATGTTAAGCCAGGAGAGTCACTGTAGAAATTAGCGCAGGGAATAATAATTCTCTGCTCCTGTTTCTCAATCTTTTTATGCTTATCGTTCTCCCAACCGCAGGACGGACACTTCAGAAACGGTGGCTCATATTTCTTGCCACTGACTTTCGTCGAATCAGTGAATACTGAATTGACCGAGTTGGATGGAGTCCTGGGGTACTCTGTTGAGAAGCGGTGCCACATTATTCTATCGATGCCGGTACTTTCCACGAAGACGTTGTACCTGGTACTTTTGAATCGAAGTCTCTTTTAGGTTTACAAGTGCAAGGTTTGTCTCGAGCTTTCGGAACGTCTCTCGCTTGAGGACAAAGGACATACTTCGTCCGTACAGTTGGACGAGCTTCACTGGTTTTTCGAGGTGCGTATGTCACACTCGATCGAGCTGATCTACTTCTTCTCGCGACCGTGTCGCAAGTCGCGTTGGTACACGGCTGAATTCTCGTTTTAGCTTCTTTTCTGTTAGAATAGTGTATGTCGTCGCTGCTTAAAGATTTCAGGACCGATGTGTCCGGATGCACAATCCTCGTAGGTCCCACAGAATTCATTTTCTCCTCGTCGCTGATCACTCTCGCTAACATCTCCGCCACTATGTTGTACCAAGAGACTGGCGACTTATACTGTTTCCGCGTTTGCAGTCCTTTAATCGTTCGCAATTGTTCTCTCTTATACCTACGCCAATGAAAATCATTTTTATTCAATTAAATAATTAGAATCGTCGAACATGTTGTAACCACGACTCGACTACGTTCACGATTATTTAAAAGTCACACGGTAGATTACCGGCAAAGTGAAATCTGTGGTTGTGAATTATTTTTGAGAAAGCTACTACGTTCAATCGTGTTCGTTTCTTTTTACTTTTCTCTTATCAGCTTGATCTGTTGCAAATAATCGGTTACGGTAAAGCCAGGAATACATAGGTCGTCGATAATCCTCTGTAAAGCTTCGTTTTTCTCCTTGCAGTTGTAATAGCGTTTGTCATAAGGATTCCAAAGGCACGGATACTGCTTGTACACTTTCAAGAATTTCATAACTAATTTCTCGCTCCACTTGGACATTTTGATGATCGTGGTGTTCCTATCGACCGTGTTCCGACCCGGTGATCCCGCGAGAACGTCGAATTCGATATATTTTGCACGTTTACAATTTTTCGCGTACTGTCATGATGGAATTTTTAACGGTTAAGGAACACGAGTGAACTTGATCGCGAGATCCATCGATCGAGAACGATGTCGCTTCCGCATCATTCTATTGAACCTTTCTTTGTATATCGACTATTACATTCACCGAAACAGAGTAGTTTAACATTTTATATTTTTCACACTGGACAGATTAAAAGAGATTAAATTCTATTTGCAAAATTGGCAAGACGCGTCGGCTTCAATTTTGATTAAGGGTAAACCGCAGCTGCAAACCGTTTCGTCGCGTACGATTCTGCACTCGCTACAGCTAGAATTATAACAAGCCGCGTTAAAACTATGCGAGATGTATTTCATAGTGCTTAGACGTTCTTGAGCGATCAAGGCCTGTATACGTTTCTCCAGCTTGATGGCGGCTTCTATGAAACATTTTATAAATTGAATAATAAAGCTACTATTTTTAGTATTTATCATATTTACCAAAGTTAATATTCCGCAACTGACACGCTATACTCTTCCCGAACATATCAAATTCGTCGCAGGATATTTTTCCCCCTTCGTGTCCCGCGTCAGCGTCCTCCTGAAAATATTTTTCACTTTTAGATTACCGAGATTCTATTTTAACACTAGATTTACAGGACCCGTCAAAGTGACGGGTTCTATTAATATTCTTAATTTGCGATTATTAAGATTGTAAAGATGGTCCCCTGAAGAATTATTTACCAAATTAACTTCTTTGGGTACATATTATTGGAAAAATGGCCAAAAATTTGGATAGACACATTCTTGTTATGTTTATAAAATAATGTGAAATAGTTATTTCCAGAGCTCCGTAAACCTAGTGTTAATAACGATAATGTTTTCCTCTTTTCTTACCGAAATATTTTTAGCAACTACATCGTTGATCGTACAGGTTTGGCACGCGCTGCTTGCCGTTTTGAAAGCAGAAAGATCTGTTTGCATTTCACTTTCTATAGTGATGCATTTCCTTGTGCTACAACCAGTATTAATCCTAGGTACTTGCGGATGCAAGTAATTTGTTCCTTTGTCATTTTCGCCTGTACAATCTTTCCTGTGAAAATAAGTATGTATTAAATAAGAGATTATGTGAGAATCGTTCGAAGATTGAATTTACCTGGGGCTTGTCCGAGGTTGCGTCCAATTACAATACCTTTGCGTTCTTTTTAATTCTACTGTATTCGAATTTCTTAACTGATCGGTTACCTCGCTACTGTGATAATCTATAATTGGACATTTTTCCTTGTTGCATACCTGATATATAAAAGATTAATCATAGTAAATATATAATATTTATAAATGATGGTTTTACCTTCCAATCGTCATGTTTGTAGCCGCACGTTTTAACAAATGGAAATAGTATTTCGTGTATTACTGGAAACCAATTTACGTTTGGTTTATATATCTTTTCGCACGATATCGCCGCACCAATTTTCGATAATTCGTAACAGTACTGCGCCTTTATCTGCGTAATCTTCTTTATACAATCACAAACAGTTAAACAACTGTTAAACATAGACTCCACGATGTTTTTATAAGCTTTGTAACGGCTGAATTTGCTTTTGAACTCGGGATGAAACGGATTCCACAAACATTCGTGTCGGCTATAAAGAATCACTAATTTCAACGTTTGATTATCAGTCCATGCAATTGACATGATATTGCTTCGATTATTTTTGCATGATCAGGTTATTTAACCGTTCTCGATCAAGTCCCAACGTATATCACATCATCACAGCTTCATCGCATGTCTTGAAGTTGTATTAAAATCTATTGCAAGAATTTTCTTCTTGGAAGTATGCGATGAACAAATCGTGTTTGAACTCTTCATTATACATAGACGTGTGTTTAAAATATGTAACGAAAATTTTAAAAAAGAAATTAAACATTAAAAAAGTGAAAAGATACATGAAGTAAACTAGAAGTCCGTTCACGAATTTAATCCAAGTAATGTATGTATTCAGTATTTATTAAACAATTTTTATCGAAACGTGTTTGCTCAACATTACAAGAAATAAAGAATATTACAAAGATCAAAAAGTTTATTCGGCCATTTTTTCTTGTTAAAAGCATTAATCTAATATTAATCATATACGTGATATATGATTTTAAATTATTTGTGCATGAAGTAATAAAATTAGTTCGAATATGATCAATTTGATTTAACATTGTTTTCCGTTACCGACTAGAACCAACCATCTATTTCAACGAAATTTAATGCTTTGAAGCTAGTGTTATTTTTCTTTTTGCACTACGCGGTGTCTCGCTTAATGGAAAATATTACTTTCTTTACTTAAAATATATATTCGTTGAATATGCATTAAATCTAGTGGCATGATTGTAGCTTCAAAGCATCCAAATTCATGGACACATAATAAAATTGTTCATGTATAACCATGAATATATATGATTAGGTACGCGTTGTACATTCCGCAGATTTACATTTTAAAACGATCTAAGCGTGTAAAGTGAAAAATATTAATGTTCCATGTGTCGTACGTCATTAACAAAAATATACATTCCCCCTTCATCACGCACAGGCTTAGATTATTAATTATATTACTTATGTAACATTATATACAATGATGGTTTTGTATGTAACAAATATAGTGTTACGAGTATTGGTCGAAGATCGCCCACGCAACAATATATATATTTATATTTATATAATTTGTTTTGTAATTGTGTTTGTTTGTTAAGTTTATCTTACTATGCTTACGTTTATATTATTTACGCTACTAGCATGGCTTCATGAAGCAGGTTCAATGGTTGAACATAACGTAGGTAGTTGTTGCGGTTCGAAGTTTACAACTTCGTGATAAACGAGCTCTGAAAACGAGAATGTCTCATAATTATTAGTTCATTTGAATATTGTTCCCGAGTTAAGATGAGAATCATACCTTTCCATTTTTCTACTGTCAAGTCCATGTCCTCGAAACTTTGATCGTACGGAAGTGACACCGGTTCATCCGTTGGATCCGCGTATTGAGCAAGATATGGGTGAGCTAACGCCAGTTCTGCTGTGATTCGTTTCTCCGCATCCAACTCCAACATCAACTCAAGTAAGTCTATGGCTGTGAAGTAACGCATAATTACATTAACTTAATTTCTATTGTGTCTATTAGGCACTTATTGTTACTCAGTTGCACGGATATCTAAACTAGGACTTACTTTTCCGAAGCTTCGACTCTGCAAAGCTTTGAAACTTCGATTCTCATCACCTTCGAAGTTTCTGAAATCGAAGCTTTGAAACTTGGATTCTCATCACCTTCAAAGTTTCTGAAATCGAAGCTTCAAAACTTGGATTCTCATCACCTTCAAAGTTTCAGAAATCGAAGCTTCGAAATTCGAAGCAAACTTGAATATTCATGGGACCATTTCACGTGAAATTACACTTACCCAAAGGATTAGCTCCTCGGAACACATCCTTGAAATTCTTCTTCTTCAAAGGCGGTAAACTTTGTATGTAATTCCTCGCCTAAAACAATGTTGACGATTCTTTACGTAATCTATCTTGCTTCACAAATATACGAATTACATAATAATTTTTTAAAACTACAGATAGTATACATTATTTGTTATACCACACTCTTTGTTTATCTTTAAATATCTTGCTCTTCGTATAACGTAAACTCAAAGCAAAATCATATTGTTGTATGCGATTCATCTGATTAAAAAAAACGATTACCTCTTGGCTGCTAATTTTGCTTAAAGTTTCTTCTGTGGGTGTACCACAGAGTACTAAGACTCGTGTTAGATGATCAATGGCTGCTTAAAGTTAAGGTATGTTTGAAGCATAATTCATTATATAACGGGGAAGATTTGAATTAGTGTGGAGTTATGTTAGAATTGCGTCTATTCAAAGCGGTAATCTTCATTCCGAAAGAGGATGTAACGAAAAGGATAGAACACACGGAGAATTAATATATGTATACTCACAGAATCGATCTTCTAATGATAATGTTGCATTTATTGGCATTTTTATTAAGCTCAATCAATTCGAGATATCATTCAAAATGTTATCGATTTCGATGCCATAGATAAGTACATGCAAGGCATTTAAGCCGTAACACAGTATAAATCGTGCACTAATAAAATACTCCATGGATTTCTATTCGACAATTCATGTATTACTCACCGACTCCGATGATATTTTTTGCATGAACTCGTCTCGTGGAGTACCCAAAATTTCCATTATTAAGTTCAGTTGATGTATATCTGCTCTTGCTAAGGTTCCACCACACCTTTCTCTACTTTCACTAGACTTTTCGTTATTATATGATATTACAAATAACGTGACTGAGCGCGTTGAAGCATATTAAAATACACAGATATATATATATATATCCTTCCTTTTTTAACAATTAGGTCGCTTTCGCCAGCAAGAGTCAAAGCTGTACAAAAAGCGAAGAGTGCCAGGAGGCAAATAAAAGAAAATTGTATTAATGTATTAGCACCGAAAGATGTTGAAGCGAAACAAAAGCCATATGTAGAGCCTTAGCAATAAGCACGTTTTTCAATTCTGTGATAGTTAAAGATTCGTGATACGTGTTTCACAGTTACAAGATGAAGTTGGGATGTACGTATATTAGTATTGCATGATTAAACAGAAAGCACAGATAATGACTGATTGGAGCAAATACTTTGAGAGCTTGAAAAGGATACGATCAGTGCCAGGAAATAATGTTCTTCCTGTTAATAATTCGGCCATTATACATCCAACCGACCATATATCGACTAAAAGAAAGAATAGATTTAAATTCCATAAAAAAACATGATCAGAAAATATTTGTAAACAACAGAAAATAATAATTACCTGTTTGATTGTAATGCATCCAATTAAGCATGATCTCTGGAGCCCTGTACCATCTTGTGGCAACGTAACCAGTCATTTCATTCTCCGTAGGCCTGGCAAGTCCGAAATCTAAAATCTTCAGCTCACAATCTTCGTTTACAGCTATGTTGGAAGGCTTTAAATCCTGTATATTCAAAACGCTATAGTTCAAGTCCTCACTAAGGTGTAGAATAGTTTCGATACTCGTTACACCTTACCCTATGTATTATACCCGCAGAATGTATGTACTTGAGGCCACGAAGGATTTGATATACAAGAAACTGTACATGGTCGTCGGAAAGCTTCTGAGTCCTTACAATATTATTGAGATCTGCACCCATCAGATGCGTGACTAAGTATCTGTATAAAAAGCGCACGATATTACTAAAATTCGCAGTCTAATAATCACTAGACTCCGGATTTTATGCATTTATAACAAAAATGAGCGAGTGCAATTTAAAACATCGAAAATATTAAAAGACTTTAAGGGTATTAATATATTATTTTCACCACATTAAAATTATTAATGAAGAATATAGATTTATATTTAGCTCCTGCGTCTTGCAATTAATGCACAAACTTTTTATTTTGCATGAAGATCCATAGTCTAATAATCATTGGTAAGTTTGTGAAAATACATACACCTGCTGAAAGTCTTCCAGGGAGGAAGACGGATGAAATACATCTAATAGACCGATCACCTGCAACAAATATTAATGAGTATTTGATTTGTTAGCTCGAACATTTGATAATAATCCGTGCAGTCTTGTAATTTGGAAAGTAAAAATAAAACTCGGTGGTCGCCGACAACATAGATTCTCTTAATTTTAGGTGCCAAGACAAAGTTTCTGAATGCCTCTAATTCCCACAGTGCCAACTGTCGGAATGCATTATATACATACATATATACAGAGTATCTTGTAACATGACGATCTCAAATAATTGGTAAATTATTTGTTGTACAAAAAAATGTTTGGAACAAAAGTTGCATGGTTTCCTGGGGAGCATACAGTGCTCTAATCTGTTTTTCATCACTTTGCTTTTTTATTGAAATACTTTAGCGAAAAATATTTTAGTGAAAATGTACAAATTGAATCTGTTTTACTCACATTCTCATGATTCATGTGCTTCAACATACGTAGCTCCCTATACGTTCGCTTAGCATGCACAGCTGACTGGAATGGTCTGACTAACTTTTTGATCGCTACCTTATGCCCGGTTGTTGTGTCAACTGCTGAACTGAAACAATATAGACATTTACATAACAACATTTTATGACTAACCACTTAGTCATATGATAGAAAATAACAAGGTTGCCGCGTGTCTATTGTTGAACCTCCCATTGTTCCATTTGGAAATGCAATTTTATCGAACAAATGGCTTTGTTAGCCAGCAAGATAATCCTACTAGGAAAACATCGTTTCGAACGCTCTAATTTTAGTTCCCACGATATATATCCCTTTGCACTCTGAGCTATTTTAACTCGAAAATGAAACATTTCTTCTGACTTGGAATAATTCTTTCGATGGATATGAAATTGATATAGCTAATACTGAAATGTTCAGAAATTGATTAGATACCAACGTATTTAATAATGTAAACAATAATGGAATAATGGAACAGCAATTTTTAGTGGCGACTCTGAATCACCACTCGAGTGCTAAGGGTTAAATATATAAAACGAGAGCGCTTTCTGCGTTCGAACGAGTCGCCGCGACGATATCGTGTAATCTGACATCGGAAAAATGTAAATATATTATAGAAAATATAAAAATTAGTTATCGTTCAACAGCTTTCCTCGAACGTAAGCAAGAGAAATGCTAGAAATGTCAAGGTTATGATTGGTTCATGGTCAGGATATAATGCCGTGTTATTTGCGAGGTAAAAAAAACGTGGTAGCGGAAAGTTTGAACGGGATGTTCGAGAATCCTGAGATCACGGATGATTGAGAAACGCGACTGTGACGTATTCATTTATTGTCTGACTTACCTGACTTGTCCGTAAGCTCCTGATCCCACTGGAGTGAGCATTTGATATCGTTCCGGAACCTCCCATTCGGTCCTATTTATTTCGACTTTATGAAACTGCGGCATACTACGCGCGAAATTCTTTCACTCCGGTGTAACAGAATTCACAGAAATGCCTGAGACACGTACGACCACTATGCACTAACGTTTGGGACCACGGTTTACAGACACTTCGGACATTTCCAAATTAGCCTACTATTAAAAACCACACATCCATCGTGTGTAACACCACGGTCGACTATGACAATCGATATCACGCGCTGTTTTTTCATCAGCGAGTAATCGACTTTTCTGTCTGTCGATTTATTTAACCATCACGCACACACAGTTACACAGAGCACAAACATATGTAAGACACCTTTGTCACAGAGTAGGGATACAATACAAGAGCGGAGACGACAGAATTAAATTTGTTGTATGGACACGCGGGAAATTCAAATCGACTGGATTTAATATTTTTATTGTTAGTTCGCAGTGTCTAATAATTACAAGTTTATTTATTTTGATTTAGAATGTAATACGTCACATAATTTGTTTCGCCTTCGTCCCACTGTTAAATTTTGTCTAATTCAAATCCAGCTCAGTGATTCTCAATTTACGATGAATTTACGGTAACTTGGCAGTAGTTTACAAGCAGCATATTTTATTTGAAATACAACAGGAAAACAATAATTTATAGTAACCAGCATAAATATAATAGCCGCAGTTTATAATAGATTTCTTCTCAAACTTGATCTTCTTTCGAAGAATATAATATAATTTCTTGCACTGTCATCATAATTTCCATATAAATTCTAGAAAGATCCATTCTATAAATTCTAGAATGACTATTGAAAATTACAATGTATCGATAGAGCAACTTTCAATAGTCTCATATGTAAATGAGCATACGCATGTCTAAATTGTTTTGCTGTACCCAATGATAAGGTGTAGCTCCGTGTCTTTTATGTTCCGTTGTCAATACGTTTCCTATTTCACTGGTGACTATAGTAAATGACGTGCTAAAATTGTTTTGAACAATTGTGTTTCTGTGATCATGGATACGAATGACTCGGACCCGGTCGAATACAAGCCTTCTCTTGAGAATATCATTCAACAACGATCGTTACGATGGATATTTGTCGGTGGCAAGGGCGGAGTTGGTAAAACTACGTGCAGGTAACCATAACCTATAAGATCCGTTTCTCTTTATTAGAGAATTTCAAATAATTACATACAATAGAACATTAAACGTACATTACAGCTCCTTGCCCGTTTAATCGTTCTTCCAGTTGTTCCTTGGCGGTGCAATTGTCGAAAGTGAGAGAAAATGTACTCATCATATCGACAGATCCAGCACATAACATTTCCGATGCTTTTGATCAGAAGTTTAGCAAAGTTCCGACGAAAGTGAAGGGTTTCGATAACCTGTTCGCCATGGAAATAGATCCAAACGTTGGCCTCACCGAACTGCCCGAAGAATACTTCGAGAACGATTCAGGTAATCGTTGTTATGCATACATAGTATGGAACATATTAATGAATATATGTATTCAGTTTCAGATGGAGAGGCAATGAGATTGAGCAAAAGCGTAATGCAAGAGATTGTAGGAGCATTTCCCGGCATTGACGAGGCTATGAGTTACGCGGAAGTCATGAAGTTAGCATTAATCTAAATACTGTGCGGAGCACGAGAGAATTGTAGCGGGACAAGAAGTCTGACCACTCAGATGTCCTTTCCGTTCCTCTTGTCCCATTCCCTTTCCCGCTACAATTCTTTCGTGCTCCGCACAGTACAGTAGGTGTTCGCGCATTGCACAGCTTTGTAAAATATCGAAATTTTCAGGCTCGTCAAAGGAATGAACTTCTCGGTTGTTGTGTTCGATACCGCGCCAACAGGTCATACTTTGAGGCTACTATCGTTTCCACAAGTTGTCGAGAAGGGTCTGGGAAAGCTAATGAAACTAAAGATGAAAATTAGTCCTTTCATTACACAGGTTCGGAGGGAGTTCAGCAGTTAATGTTACATTTGTAACATCGATCCTAATTTTCAATATATTTTATTCCAGATAAGCTCATTACTGGGTATGACGGACTTCAACGTAGATACATTTTCCAACAAAATAGAGGAGATGCTTACCGTGATTAGACAAGTTAACGAGCAATTCAGAAATCCTGACCAAACAACTTTTGTTTGCGTGTGCATAGCAGAATTCTTGTCTTTGTACGAAACGGAGAGGCTTGTACAGGAGCTCACAAAGTGTGGAATCGACACTCACAACATTATAGTGAATCAGCTGCTGTTTATGCAAGAACAGGATGCAACCTGCAGACTTTGTCTAGCCAGGCACAAAATACAAGATAAATATTTAGAACAGGTAAATCATTATTATATCAAACGAGGTATACAAAACATCGAAGCTTAATTCGATTCAATTTTCTCCAGATAATGGATCTGTACGAAGATTTTCATATAACACAGCTTCCTTTGTTAGAAAAGGAAGTTCGCGGAGTCACGCAAGTCAGAGAGTTCTCCGAGAACCTTGTTAAGCCATACAAACCTTAACGACTATAATATATAAGTAAGTACGACTATAATATAAGTCGTGATATCTCCGATAAGAATCCGTAACTTTATACATAATCAAAAGCTTTTGTAAACTTATAAAACATATATTGCGAAATTTGTATAAGAGGTAATATTTTTATTTATAATATGTTCCTTTGCATGTGAAAGCTTTGCTTCGGTGTCTATGCATTAAAAAAGTTCGCATTTCGTTGAAATCGTGTGAATTTAATTTTTCTATCATGTCAATTGATCACGGAGACCTCTCTACCGATCTGGACGAATGCATTTACAGCGTGCTCTATATCCTTCTGTGTGTGTGCAGCACTGATCTGAACACGTATTCTTGCTTTATCCTTTGGTACGACAGGATAACTGAAACCGATCACGTAAATGCCTTTCCCTGTGAAAAGATAGATCAATATTACTCAACCTTTCTAATATTATACATCGAAGAATGTATTGTAAAATCCATACTAATCATCTTGTCGGCAAATTCAGAAGCTAATCTCGCATCTCCTAACATGACAGGGCAGATGGGATGATTGTCACCGCTGATTGTAAAACCTGCAGCCTTCATACCGTTTCTAAACATGTTGGTATTGTTCTCTAGTCTGTTCAGAAACTCTGTAGATTCTGTTATTAGATCCATCACCTGTGCGCAAAGAACATTAACCTCGCTTGAAGTCCACATTATACATCATAATACAAAGAATCTAAACGAACCTTGCTAGCTGACGCTACCACAGGAGGAGGCAACGAATTCGAAAATAAGTATGGCCTGCTGCGCTGCCTTAGCAATTCGATTAATTCTTTTTTACCAGTCGTGTAACCACCAGCTGCTCCACCTAGAGCCTTGCCTAGCGTCGAGTTAATGATATCGATGCTACCTAGCTGGTTAAAATAGTCTTCTGTGCCTCTGTAATTTAGCAATCAGGGATAAAATTGAGTGGACATTTTAATCTGCGGTTCCTCTACATATTGTAAACCAGTTCAATTGGGGTAGCATGTAACGTAACTACCTTCCACGTCGTCCAAAAAATCCAGTAGCATGACAGTCGTCCACGAAAGTGAAGGCGTTGTACCTTTTTGCAAGCTCGAGAATTTTTGGCAACGGCGCAACAGTGCCGTCCATAGAAAAGACACCGTCGGTGGCGATCACGCGTAGGCGGGAGGATATGCTTTCTTGGAGCTTAGTTTCCAAATCTATCATGTCCCTATGCTTGTACCTTTTCATAGAATATCATTCGATGTTATAGTCGTTATTAAAATAATACATTTACCTATATTTCTCACCTGTATTTCTTTGCCTTACACAGTCTGATACCATCGATAATAGAAGCATGATTCAGTTCATCGCTCAGTACAGTGTCTTCAGGTGTTAGCAAGGTCTCGAAGAGTCCTGCATTCGCATCGAAGCAAGATGCATAAAGAATCGCATCTTCCCTACCGTGAAAATCGGCTATCTTCTTTTCTAATTCCACGTGAATGTCTTGAGTACCGCAGATAAACCTTACAGAACTCAAACCGGCTCCATACTTATCCAAAGCCTGCTTCGCTGCTGAAATCACTTCTTCGTTGTTCTAAGTCAGAGAGATTAGTTGTTACATGTATGAAATACTGCGTACAAATGTTAGTAGTCAAACTTACGGATAAACCTAAGTAATTGTTAGCACAGAAATTAAGAGCTTCTACTCCATTTGTTAATGAAATTCGTGTACGTTGAGGCGAAGCAATTACTCGCTCGTTTTTCCATGTACCAGCTACTTTTATCGCTTGCAATTCTGGTTTTATGCACTCCACTAGAGAACTCATGTTTCTTTGTAACATCCATCTTTTGTAATTAAGTCTCAGACCTGTTATTTATATATAAGATAATTGAATTATTCTAATAAATATTCTGAAGTTGTTCAAGTAGAAATGAAAGAAATACTTTTCTCAAAAATGGGACTCATATCTAAAAACGTTTGCTGTTTGTATACCTGAATCTATACTGAATGATATCTGATCAAAGTAAAATGAAAGTAAGATGAACTAGTCAAACCTGTTTAGTGGTATAATGACTTTCGAGCTTGGCTTGTTCTTATATTCCTGTTACGTGATATAATGCTTGATCTATCTTGGTAAATAACATTCGTAGTACATTATGAATTTTTGTTTAATATTAATATTTATGTGATATCGAGGTAAGGAGAAAAATGACATTATTAATTTAATTTCCATGAGATTTATTTCGTAATCGTATGTCCTCCTTGTAATTATTACTTAAATTTTAATAATATATTAATTCATTTAAGGACTTTGTTTTTCTTTTATATTCGTTAGTATCTAAGTTTTTATTAGAAGCGTTTTCTGCAATATGACTAACATTTTGTTAAACATTATTTATCAGTTTTTATCTAATGTTTATTGAATTTCATCGATGAGAATGTACTATTATTTGGAGCTACATTACAATATTCAACTGGACAGCGAACATGTTAAACGCATCGATTAGAATGCATCTCGATAATATGTACTAACGTTCTATTATTCTATACAAGATTTGGAATTATTATTACTTTTTATTATTAGAAATATTGTTACATGTTTACTCTTAAATCTGCCAGTCTTTTTGTCATATAAATTGCATTCTGAAATCTCACTATTTGGTCTGTCGTACTTGGTCTTAGTTATCACGTATCTCTTACAGAATTAATTTATCCCGAAGCGGCAAATAATACAGCAACGTAATTATTATACTGCGGATGTTTATGCAATTTGCAATTTTTGTAGACGAATTTTAAAAAATTCGAATCAAATAGAATCTTATTTTCCGTGGTAGTAGCCTTTATAGATTTGAAATAAATGAAAATCGTACTAAATTCTATCGAATTTTATATCCTAGCATTTTTTGAAAATTTTCAAAAACCATAATTGCATAAAGGTCCGCAGTCTAGTAATTATAAGTGGTACACACTTTTACGAATTATTCCGGATACTTTTGCTCTAATTATTATATTGGAAGAAGAAATAGGAGGATGAGAATTTCCATTCGCGTAGCTACACGATCTATATAAATATCTACGATTGAAAAGTTTCAATAAGATGTAGAATGGTAGATAGCTTTTAATTCAAGATTAATTAATTAAAATCAATATACATGTAACTTCGTATGTTCTCCAATTTACACCTACAATACTCGACATATATATATTAATATTTCCCAAAAAAATTGTTCGTATCGAGTTTATCTTTACAATGAAGAAACTTCAACGTCCGTGAACGTTTCATGATGCCTTGCTTTTCACGGAGAGTCGAGTTGCTAAAGAATACGCGTGCGGGAAATTGTGTACGATCACGTAAACCATGCCCAGGTAGATGATGATGGCGATTGTGAGAAAGAGATCAAACACAGCTGGCTTCACACTGAAATGTAACAATGAATTAATAAACGATGTTGTTCGCAAATGGTAAATATAATAAAAAAGTATACCTGTACACGTTGAGCGTGGCTTTGGTAACATCGTAAAATACAAATTCTGGATCTTGTTTATCAGGAGTGTGTAACGTAACTTTAACATCCACAAGATATCTGGTCATCGCTTCCTTTAATGTACTAATTAACATATTATTCTTGTCTGCCAATAAGGGAGCGGCTCTTGGCTGCGACGCTAAATAACTGAACCATAACGATAACGATTCCTTCGAGATCTCCTGCAAGAATCAATAATTCATACAATAAGATCCCCCTTTGTTCTTTCATTTCGCTTAAGAAAATATTAGCGTACCAATGGATCTGTGAAGATTTGACTAGAGCTTAAGTTATATATGTGCCTCGCTAATGCTTCAGCTACTACTTGGGTGTGCTTATGCAGCCTATCTATTTGCCCCGCTTTCATTAAGTCTAAGATCGTTGCTCTAATTGGATCGTCGTGGCTCTTCAGCGTGGACAGAGTTGTAGCTGGTAATCTTCTCATACTGTATCTTTCGTGCTCCCAAGCTAATGTTTTATCGGCTAGGTTTATTTTCTTGTGCACTCCTTCCACAGTAGTTTTATTCAACGACTCCGAAACAGTTTTCAGTTCTTTGTAGAAGAGACCACCGGTTGAATTCTCTTTCGGTGGTTTCGACACGTGTACGTACAGATTATCATCGGTGGATACAGTGTCCAAGCAAATAACGTACGCTGCATCCTAATGAAAATAGATAGTAGCATAATAGATTATGCTACTTCCGCTTGAAATTATAGAGAATACTTTTAAAATGTGTATTACTTGTATTATAGAGCCCTCGAGGCTATCCAGCTGATCCTCCAACCACTTTTTACTACCTTGATAATTGAGTTTACCGGCACCGGTTACTATGAAGACGAGGTTGTACTGTGGCCTCGATCTGCTGGTCGAATACAAAATCGAGAACAGTCTTGCTATCTCCAATAACATAGCTACTCCCGACGCATTGCTGTCTGCACCGAAAGACAACTCCTGTTTATAAGAAATATACACTTCAATTCCCATAATCTGTGCTCTGCGCATTCTTGTATGAACCTTCAGTTATTCGCACTCCATTTTTTATGACTCCAACATGAATAAATGTTTATTCAATAAAATAACTACTTTAAACTTTAAAGTATTGGGTTGGAAAGAAAGTTTGTAGCGTTTTCAAATTAATAATCGAAGATAAAATTAAGGTATTTATTCATATGTTTATTCAATAACACGAGAAGTTACCTCAAAAATGGCAAAAAGTAATAGAACAGAATGGAAAATATGTTATTGAATAAATCTATGAGTAAATATCTGAATTTCGGCTTTCAATTTTAATTTACAAACGCTACGAACTTTCGTTCCAATTCGATACTAGAAGGTTTCGAGATTGTAAGTACTAAATGCGAGTAATTCAAAGTGAAGTGCACACTTACAGGCGCGACTCCTGTGCTGTCATAATGAGTCACCAGAGCTATAGTTGGTAGCTTCTCGTCTGCTCTGGTGCCAGCTAGTCTGCCATGTAGCGTGGCCACTTTAACATCTACTTTAACAAGCGCTTGGCCAGATGGCACAACGACTTGGTAGCCGCTGGCGGATATAGAGTTAAACATCGCTTCTGCAGCTGAACCGGCTTTCTCGTCTGTGATAAATCCATTGGAGAGGTCGTTCAGGATTGTCTGTAGGTCTGGATGCCATTTAGAGAAGTAGACCGGTATCATTGTTTCTGGTCCGAACATCATGGCTTCTTCGAGCATCATAATATGCTGAAATAGCATAAGATAGACATCATTTAATCGGTTCATTCGCAATTCCTGTATGGTTGAAAGGTGGAAATAAGATAAGATAGTAACCTGTCTCTCCTCCGATGTCAGGTCGTCAATCCTCTCTGGTAAAACGACTATGAGGGCTCCAGCTTTGTTCTTGATGGAATGGAACAGAGTTGGTGTGAGATCCAAGGCTCTGGCGACTACGCAGTGCCTGGAGGTGCTCCATCCGGTGAGAGACCTCGCCTCCAAAGAAATTGGAGCACTGCGGCAACCTGAATGAGAAGTTCAATGTTATAACGATAATGATTCTAACGTTCGTGCAAAAGATAAAAGTATGGAGATTACGTTACCGTGAGGTTCACCGTGCAAGTCATACTGGTGCATCCGATACACGGGGAACTCGTGCGATGCCGCAACTGGATTCACCGGGGAGATAATAATGAAAATCGGCAATATGATCAGTAAATAGTACGGCAGATATCCACGGCACAATTCCGCGAAGCTGTCGCATTCTTCCAGCCACATCCTTTCGGGTTTCACTCAGCTGCTGAACCCCTGATTATTTTTCATCGACCTATTACTTACCACGCGTACAAACTACTCTCAACTTATTCGTACCTGTGGTGGTCACGGTGAGAATTATAGGCTAGAGATAGGCAGAGAGTATACGAGAGGCACTGAATCAGTGGTTTCGCTGTTCTCCCGGTACAGTGCTGCCCTCTAGTCTAGTTTTAGCTTGCATCAGAACCCTACGTTATCCGTAGCCTGGATCAGAACCCACGTATTGTCTACCTATCTCTGCCGTGATCAACGTACTTACGAGAAAGAAAGAGAACGCGGGCCTTTGAACTATGCCGGCGCGGCGGCCGACGACGCTCGCCATTCATTAAAGTCTCCACATCATTATGACTCTTTGTTAGACCCAGAAATGAACTTTAGCGCCCGCAGGACAATGCGCATCTCCCGATAACAAGATCCCACGAATTTCCTATGGATCATTGTTCGTTCTCGGAAAATTTCGCGCTCAATAATGCGCGCACATTTTCCTGCCGCAAGAAAGTCGGATCGAACATGAACCGCTCCACTTAGAACATACTATTTTCAAAAATATATTTTCCCAAGAGGCGTTCACTGAACTTACCTCTTCAGCTACCGATTCATTAATAAATGTTTAACAGAGCTTGTTTTATTCTTGTTTCGTTCATCGTTTGTAAATAATCATTTTTAGGCGAGTCAGTCTGGGTCAGCAACGTTTAATCATCGTTTCAGGTCCGTCGTGGCTTTCTAACAATTTTTCATAAAAAGAAGAAGCAGTTTAATACTTTCCTGAGGTCTTGAATGAATTGTTTCCCTGAAACTCCTTCTGCTTCAATTAACCGTAATCTTTCAATTGCTCCATAAAGCCACAGAATGGAAGGAAATTGTTGTTGAACGGCCAGAGGATACCGCGATTTCCAGCGGATTTCCACGACCGCAGATGGTTTACAAAATCCAACGATTTTCTGCGGCGCTTTCCCACGAAATTATACCGTCGATCTTTGGTGTTCGTGTCGGCGAACACTTTTTTCCCCGTTGTTCCGCGTTTAACACATACCTAAGCAATCGCGGTTTTACCTGACTGGAAACATTTTCTACGAACGTCCATAACAGCCGAAGTGAAAAGAACCTCTCCTCGGCAGATCGGGGAACAAGAAAGCGTTAAAAAAGAATGAAAGTTAATGCGACGGCGGTCTTTGCGGCGGCCCGACATTGAAAGTAAATGCACGAAAATTGCATAATTACGTTCGGAACGTGTAATCGATCGGTCGTAACCTGCCGCGTCTTCCGGAGGATGTAAGGATCTTGATGGAAAGATCTTCGTCTTCGTTCTTTCAACCGTTCTTTGTCTTCAGCTTTCGAATGACGAACGCGATCGGTGTGTCTGAAAAGCCAAGGGAAGTTTTTGATGGAATTTTTCAATAAGACATTGATTTGAACGATTTCAGTAACTTGAATTAGAAATAATTTCAAGTCCATAGAAAATAAAGAGTTTTACTATTTTCAAGCTAGAAAAGCTTCGTTGTTCCTAACGAAGAATCCCAAAATGAAATGTTTCCTAAGCCTGGCGCTGCTGGCGAAAGTGCGCAATCGATTTCACGATAACGTTGTTCTGGAATCCTACGTCCTATTACGCTCGCCTTGAAATCAGGGTAAAACGAGCTGCGCCTTGATACGCCTCGCGAAATTACGTTACGATATACTCCGCTTCACAGACGGTCTACTTCTGATGATGAGAGCGACCGCTAAAGTCCGATTTACATATCTAAATGGATTAAAAATCCTCTATCCAGGAAAGTGTTCGCGGTCCGGCGAAAAAACATTTCTCTCTTTGAATTGCAATTGGTAAGGCTGATTTTGAGCAATCTTGAATAGCCGACGGGCACACAGACATCGTGAGAAAGTATCCTCGGAGGAATGCAAATCGCAAGGGAAGACCATCCATTTAAAATTGCACAATCCGGCAGATTCGTCGTTTGTCGAAGAACAAAGTGCAAACCACTTTGTTGTAACGACAAAGGCGTGTCGCGTTTAGACGTTGTCTGATTTGCAGGAATTGCGTGCTGTAAATTGCCGGTCTTCCCCGATGAAAAATCCTGTCGAGACCTCGCAATCATTCCCGTTTCTATCTAGCATCCGCACGATGCTTCTGGGATCAGGCAGAACGTTTTTTAACATCAAGAATTCCACGTTGAACAAACAAATCGAAACTCAACGTAATTGGCCCAGCAACCTTTTTCCTTCGGTTCTTCTTGCCCGGTTTATGAATCTATTGTTGCGGAATGATATTCAAGGAAACATTGGGCAATCCGGTTCAATATCGATCGTCACGGTCCGGCAAAGAATTGCAGATCGTTTCGCGGGTCCATCGATTCCAGGACACAAGTGTTGCAACCCAGGAAAAGATATTTAACGCAGGCCGAAGCCATTTTCCGCGTTCATTCCGCGACAAGCCATTGTTCGATTTGGTTTCGCGTGTACATCAATTGTGCAAAGTTGCGCGAACGTTGACTTCGGGAAAGTGAATCTTCTGTTACAGGCTGGCTATTGTCTTATCTCCGTGAAGATTCAAGGTCGGATCGCTCTTCCTTTACCGGTTTTTGTACGGGAAGATTTTACGGTAAATCATTGCGCCAGTTTCAGATTGACCGACTGACAAGTAGGGAAAAGTATTGTATTTCGAAAAAATGGAGAAAGCAACGCTGCTATCAATTTGCTCGAGATTAATTCGATTAAATTTTATATCGCATTGTTAACAAATGAAAGCAGAAGTCAATGGTGTATGAACGCTTCTTTCTCATTTATAATTGATCATTATCTTGAAATCGGCTCGATTAATTGAGACTCCAGTGTATAAATCGAACGTTTAACGTGCACATGGAGAATACCGCTATAGATGCAACTCGACAGAACCATTCACTATTTTCCCGTTGCAAGTTGCAACGGACAGTCGGTCAGTCGGTGAATTTGTTCCTGATACACGACCCGTGGGACACGTTCCATATCTGGAAACTTAAACAGGAATTATGCCAAGAAAATCATTGTAAACTTCATGTCCGACTCGTAAAACTTTCGGAACGATTTTAAGAGAAATTTTAACACGGTCACTTACGTTGTCCTTTGCCCCTTCAGTTTTATCTGAGATACGCTTGGACTACTTCGAATTCAGATAGTATCTAAATTAATTCTGGAGCAATTAAAAACCCGTCTATTCTCTCATGCTGCGTTTCTTTCGCGTACCAGGAAATTAGTATCTAATATAAAGCTTCCAGACTGAAGATACGACCTAAAGCCCTAAAAGGTGATCGTCGGACGCTCTTAAAAAGACGATAACTTTTTTAGTATTGGACCATACGATTTGAACTTTTTGAGAAGTTAGAGCAATTGCATGGTTTGCTACACGATGTGAAAAGAAATTTTTCCAAAAATTGCATGGAAATATTCCATAAACTTTCAGGCTAGTATTTCTTGATCAAAACGCTTCAAAACCTAATAAACTACCATTGCAAATTCGATCGCTGTGCCAAAGTCTAAGTATACATACGAAAAACGGTGCTTTTGGTCCTATCGAACCCGAACCCTCATAAGCCGAAAGAGGTCGAAGGACCCGGATAGCCGGACCATGAAGATAGAGGATCAGCAGCGAAGTCACGGTGTTTGAAGAGGTGGAATAAGGTGAACACACGCCGCGGGTCCTCTTTTCTTCAAGATGATCGTTGAAAGTGTAACAGTAGGTTTCTCACAGCGAAGCTGTCCGGACGGTAGACGATCATCCGAGGTAGCATTCCTCTCCGAGTGGTGCAGAGTAAACTTGGAGAGGCTCCGGGTCACCTGGTCAGAGCAGTGAATTAGAGGTCGTGAAACCTGTAAGCACACGGTGGAAGGAGTAACAATAAAGGGAACCATTCAACCACGCTCGATAGGATCTGTCAGTGCTCGGCCCTCCGGCTCTGGAGAACAACGGAGACGACTAGTCAGTCTCTTCAACATACTGATTGTAAAGAACATTTGACAGTGTTCAAATATTACGAAGTGTCCTCTTGCGAAGTTTACGAATGGCTTTTCGCTTTGGATCGATTATGTGCATCGAACGATGAGCTTTTCTGCGGAACGCGTCGATCCTGTGAAACCAGGACTGTCGGTTAGTATTATGTGGGACGAATTGAGAATGGCTCGTAGCTGATATGAGGACGTGTGAATCAATGAAGCGTAAGAGGATCAACGTCGCGCTGATTCTTCATGGACCAGGGATGTTGCAGCCGATGGTTCACTGGAGGATCTTCTTCATCTTGTCGTTTGTGATACTTGTGTCATCGCCCTGTAGTGATAGTCGTGGTACGTAATATTCGAAATAGTAAATTATCATTTCAATAACACTTTTGTTTCACAATTTCATCAGTTTCGTCGCTCGATTAATTATTATATGAGAGGAAAATTCTGTCTTTTAAATCAGGGGTCGGCAAACTACGGCCCGCGAGATTAATATTGTTCTTTACATGAAAAAATTCCTAATAAAAAGGTGTTGAACCTGACCCGACCCGCCGAGCCAAAAAATTTTACGATCTGGCCCTCTCTGAAAAAGTTCGCCGACCCCTGTTTCAAATGATCGATCGCGAAAGATTGATCTGATCGGTAAATCGCGGATCAGATTCGATCGTCGGACCTTGTCAGTGTCGTGAACGCACCGAGTGGCACACTGCAGACGGAAATGTGGCTCACTTTGCAAGATCGCGGTGCAACTAGCGTGAAACGAAAGAATCCACGGATGAGGAAACTCGGAAAAATGTGCGCTCTTGTGTAGACACACGCGCTCCAAAAAATGAAAATCATCACGTATATTTTATGAGAGTTCATTCTAGAAATTTATGTTGATGTAACTTTTGAATGCGCAGCCAGGAATCCGCCGAACATCCAAAAGATTGCGAAAACGCTTAAATCGAACAAAAACGAGCCCTCCGCTAATCGCATAGACGATGGATGGCGAGAAGGAAATCTTCTTAATGAAGAAAAATCCAAGAAAAATATTTACACGCAGGAGCTTCCTTTTGTTAACTTTACCCACAACGATACGGAGAATTATCAATTAATGTGAGTCTATTTTTTAGTTTTAATGCGAAAAACTTTCTCAACTAGATTTAATAGAAAATATTGGTTGTTCTAGGATACATAACGAAGAGACTTTGCCGCACAAAAGGATCAAGAGGGGAGTGATACACCTTTATAATATGCTAGTTTGTGCTACCGGGTGTAATCCTTTATCTTACAAAGGATACGGATGTTATTGCGGTTTTCTGGGTTCGGGATACGTCATAGATGGAATAGATAGGTGATTTTTTCTTCTGAATCACTCGGTGAAAAATTCAGCGAATAATTGATCAATTCCCTTCGTCTTAGGTGTTGCAAAATGCACGACTGGTGCTATGATGCAACGGATTGCCCGATGTTTTCCGAGTACATTGTTCCATATTATTGGAAGTGTTATCACGGTTACAAACCGGTGTGCGGTTCGTTTCGCCTTTATTTAGCTTATAAACTGTCCTCGATTTCGTGTTTTTTCGACTGGTTTGTTTTGCAGCTGTCGAACACGGAAACTGGGGCGGATCCGGGTCATGTTCTCAGCGATTATGCGAATGCGATCGTTCGTTCGCCGAATGTCTGAAACGTTACCCTTGCCCAACGACCAAAGCTGTGTGCACCTCGTCACCCTGGAGATTGGTGCAGAATCTTTTCATGACTATGTGATGCGAAACACTGAAACACTGGAAATTAATTGATCAATTGCGTTCATATACCAAAGATAATTCTTTTGTAAATGCTGTAATACTTCCAGCTACCGTAAGCGAAGGTACAAGATTTATTTATAACGAAGTATATATAAAAATAATATATCGTTACAATATATTTTGAAGTATAAAACTTTGTGTAATAAACTATACACAAATATTATTAACAACGTTCACTTTCCAATATTGATTATTTACAAAGTACTAATGCCCCCAGTTAAATGTACAACTCTGTTTTTATATTTCTTCGAAATGTCTTGTTCTATCTGTAAATAAATAAAGAACAAATTATTGAAGAAATATTTGCCGGATAGCGCTAAATAAATATTTACAAATACCTGTGTTTGCAACTCCTTTGTCCTTTGGATAATACATTGTAAAAGGGGTTGAAGGGACTCTACTTCTTTCGCAGCGTCTTTCCTCTTTTGTTTCATAGCGTTTTGCAAAGCAATCATCTTATCCACTAAACTTAATTTCTGTTTCAACGTCGTTGCTAAAACATCCATGTACCTGCCAACAGCATGATATGTTAGAAGATGATGTATTGTTTCATCCTGTAGAACCTTCGTTTATTTACCTCGCAGAATGTTTAATGTTATGTAGGTGTTGAACCTTTGTATCCAACATTTGGGATAGAAGAACTTGTACATTGTCCAGCATGTTCTGAGTGTTTTCTAAATTGGAATATTGTAGAACAGAAGACGAATCATGGAACTGACTGAAGCTTAGGAAATTTACTCTATCGTCGACTTTCAGTTCGTACAGTCGCAGTTTAAGGAATGCTTCCAGCTGCACAGAGGAAAACAGATCAGACAAAAATTTGAAATTCTAGCGATATTAATCGAATCTGAAGAAGAGGTGTATACCTCAAATAATTGGTTCATAAAATCACTTCTGGTCGACGTATTGTCAAGAACCGTGTACGCTTCGCTACCACTAGCTACTCCACCTTCGTGGCCAGCTGCTTCGACAACTATACCGGACTCTTCCAAGGAAACATTGAAATCTATATCCTCCAGCGCAACTTCTTCCACATTCCCTTCGCCCCAATCGATGTCACCTCCATCTTCCAAATTAATGTCGCCACCTAAATCCACATCTACGTTGAAGTCGATGTTCCCAAAATCGATTTCCTATCGTTTCAAAAATGGTAAAACAGATCTGTTAAAATCTATTAGGTGAGAGGGAAAGTTCTGTCGTGTTTTAAAGAAAACATTTGAATTACGTACGGCATTTTCTGTGTCTTCAGCCTTTCTATTTTCCAAATCTTCGTCAGTTTTCACGTTCAACGGTGGTTCGCTAATCGATAACGGGGGTTCTCCATAAATCCATTCGTACGTAGTAGTATTCCCCTTCTCTATTAAATGTATTCATACAATGTACCATGAAAATATTTAACATGAAATATTTAATATTCTTTCTAATCAAATTTCAGCATACCGATCACATATTTTACCATGGGGATGCAACCACCGTCGTGCAATCTACCCAGAGTATAATTAACAAAACCCGAGTAGAACTGTGTAGCCTTCTCTAATGACTTCGACTTTTTGGCAATGTTCTCATAAATCTCTGGTAGTCCTTTCACTTTCTCCGCTAACTCTTGTTTAATATGTTCACCGGGAATGCCTAATTGTTTGCAGAGTAAATTGAACTCCGACTGAGCTGTGTTCTCCGACTTTTTGTACTCTGCTTCCTTCTTCTCCAAATCCTGAAAACACTCTGCTTTTAACGCAATGAAAATAGATTTAACGCATTCTATATATATATACTTACAATCTGAGTCTGTTCCAATTTTTGAATTTGCTTCTTAGTGCTAGGTACTTCGTAATTCACGTTTCTAATCAGAATTTGCGCCACTTCTGCCAAGTACACGTTGTCCTTCTCGTACGCCTTCACTATTTCCTGCCAGTCTTTCATTCTCTGCGAACCGTACCTTCCGAACACATTTTTCGTGTCCGCCTCGGTCTCCTTTAATATTTCTACTATCTTTAGACAGTGAAAGTAATTGATATCTGAAAGACGTAAACGAATATGAGGGTAATTGAAATAAGCAGTGGATGTTCAAAAGCAACTTACATGTTCCGGACAACAATTTAGCGATATCATCGTGCTCAGGCATATCTTGGATCGCATTGTTAATTTTCTCTCTGATAACCAAAACTTTCGTGTGCCAGTCTTTATTGCAATGTCGCCTGCTGATTAACCATTCTAATAATTTTCCGGTGTTGATGTCGATGGAAAAGTTTTGCTCCTAATTGTTGTTGGAAATGATCCTTATCAGAAATGTATCGTAACCGATTTGAAAATTCGATATTTACCTCCATGATTTGAAATGAATTCTTCTGTCTGTTTCCTTGTAGGTTATGTTACAACAGCTGTTGCTTTTTGGTTATATTGTTACAGCGTTACGAAGTGATTACAACGAACAAGATACGACACCGGCTGTCTTAGTGACACGTGCATTACGTACTTCCGGCAGGACGGGATTTAGATCTGCCATCGAACGTCATACAATTGAACAGATATGCGTGCCACGTATTCGAATTTCGATCGATAAACTTTAGCAGCAGTTGCACCGGTGAGATGCACGCGAAATTCGAAATTCGTTGTTACTAGATTTTAAAGATACGGAAACAAGGCGCGGCTCCTCGATGGATCAATAACTGAAACGTTCTCGTATGGAAAAAAAGTTGTGAGATTTATTTCGTTAATTATTGTATAATTTCCGTGTACAAATCTTCTGATTGATTTAACAGTTAAACTGTTAAATACATGTGTAAAATATTGAACGAAGAAATTTTTGCCAATTTCAGCTAATCGATTCAGGAACATATTGATCGTAGAATGATCGAGAACAAGGAGAATGGATAGTGGCAAACACAGTCGTTCGCGCAGATACTTTAATTTATTATATTACAGTTTCACAGTAAGAAAAAATGTGTTTGACCCGCGGCAATGTCCGTTACGTTGCCAGTAGCAAAGTATAGTTACAACTTGAGAATTTTGTGTGAGAGATATATAGCAGTTCCCATTCTATAACGGCCTATCGTTCCTATAACTTAATATCGAAATGATACACACATGAACGCGCATACACAACATTTTCATACACAAGGAAACAGAATTGATCTCCTCAGAATGTTCCGCCTGTTTGATATAGAGTTTTGTTCCGTGAAGAACCTGCCAATGTTAACATGGCACCGTGACTGGTAGTTAGAGCTCGTGGTACACGTTATTTATCACGTCGCTCAGACGGAGACGGTATTTTATTGTGAGCAAAGAAAATACTGTCATTTGCAAGTACACTAGTAGACGCGCTAGGGCTTTCTCTCCGTAAAGAAAGTCTTTAAAATATACACCTGCAACACGCATATAATTACAATGGTAACTGTTTCTACGAAGGACCATTTTAACACATGGTCGTTCAGATCCTCTGCATTCTTACGGCCCTGCGCTTCTCTCAATCGATGATGCGTTTGGTAGTCTAGAATGTTGTTTAAATGTTTGTATACTTCTTCCACGGAAGACTCCATCTAAACAAACCCATTAATTTCATTGATTATTTCAAAGGTTATTTCAGATTCGAAAATAACATTACTATTACCTGAGTCATGACTGTTACATGGTCTCCCAGACCGACCAGAGGCATCTGATTGCCCACGCGGAAGTCCATGTAAACAAGCTTGTGTGAAAATGTTGAGAACTCATTGCTGAAACAAGCCTTGTATGCTCCTGACATAGCAGCCGTGAATTGATGCGAATCGAACTGTGTTTTAATCTGCTGGTAGATCACTTCTTTATTTGGTGCTTCTAAGGTTACGTCTACGTCGTATTGCCCTCCTGTCACAACCTGCGAAACGATATTTGTACAAGATTTCAGTGTCAGCTGAATTGCATTGCGTTGCGATGAATGAAACTGGTTACACTCATTCTCTCGTAATTGCGTTTTACTAAGAAAAGTATTTGGAAACACACAAACTGTGTAACACAGATTTCAGTGTCAGCGCAATGTGGCCAATACTATTACGTTGCGATAAATGAAACTGGTTACACAGATAAATTAATGAAATAAATGAAACTGTGTAACACACACACAGATTTCAGTGCCAGCGCAATCACTAACAACTGGTGACAAATTCACAGTCAAAGTGCGAACGTGGCCAACACTATTGCATTGCGATGAATGAAACTGGTTACACTTATTCTCTCGTAATTGCTAGTTACTAAGAAAATGATTTCGAGCTCGGTCGTGTGGAAGAACGTACCTGAAATTCCAACATCGCCGTCTCATTCTTTACGATCTCTTGATAGAAACACTGTTTCTCATTATCGGGCAGTTCGAAGGTTAACTCAACACCACCAGTGCGTAATATCGTACCACACAGCGAGACTAACAGCAAACAGACCGACCAGTAGTCCATTTTTCTTAATCTCTTTGTTTTCCTGTTTGTATACTATTCTACATACATTAAAGCTTTTAAATGGGTTTGCGATGTTTAATTCGTCGATCAAGGCCCCGGGCCAAAATTTTATCCAAACAAGCTATTCTAACGTGGCCGGATATTGCTTGCGCTGAATAGACTGGTGCGCCGTGCGAACGGAACAGGCTACGGTGACGTCCGATTTTTAAATACGCCTGGCAAATCGGCAAATGTGTTAGTTTTTATTGAATTTTTATCGGCGTACTCGGTCTTGTATCGTAAAACAGGAAGGACATGATTTGAGTATATTCTATCAAGTATATTACCACATTTATTTCAAGGCCACCGCGATCCAAAGAAATTATACGACACATTTACTCCTTACGCTTACAAAATCAATATATTACCATAATTAAAATGAACTTTGCATTTCATGACAGAAACATTCGAAGTAATTCAAATCAACATTTAGAGCTTAGCTTATAATTTATAAATATTATACGAAGATTATGAAAGAATTGTTTCGTCCAGTATATCGAAAACATATATATATATATATTTTTTTATACATGGTGACACTGCAAGGATCGATAAGTCGCATGCGATTCCGGTATAGATATGTTCGTAGATAAGCTTGCAAGTTTTGTCACGTTTTTGATTGTGTATTATTGAGTACATGTGCACGAGTTCGTGGAATATTTAATAGTTTCCTGTACGTGTTTCCTTTAGATTGCATGAACCAGAAAACCGGAAGTTCGTTCGGAGACTATCGGTTATTTAACACTTGGCGTGTAATGAATGAACTAATCCGACTGGTAAGACGTACTTTCATTAGTTCATTTATCAAATGATCAAACGGCCTGCATCAGATATTCCCAATTTGCCCGAACGAATAATATCTGACTTGCAACTAGAAATTTTGTAGAATTACAACGAACGTTGTTCAAAACAGAATATAATAATAGTTATCTATAAGACAACGGATCTTTATGCAAAATAAAAACTTTCTATCTGATTTGCAACAAATAACTGGAGTGAAATAGAAGTTTATTTTCTTTCTTAATCTGTTTAATAGGTTGAAAATTATATAACAGCATTTCTTAATTCTTCTAATGTTTTTACTGTTTTAAATTACTCATTTTTAAAAAATTTTTGATATACAGATTGTGATAACGTATACGTATACATAAAGTATACCACCCTACGTTTCAGTACTGGAAGCTGATGTGTGTATATGTGCACAGCAGTGTTTGCGTGAGGCGCCCTAAGGTCCCGCCTACTATTCTAATAGAGTCTCCTCGTCTGTCATGTTACTTATTCATGGAAGTGTGTTGTAGAACAACTCGCGTGTATCGAAGGGCAAAGGGGGTAACCGAAAGAGAGGGAAACCAGTATAAAGGTCCTTTTCATTGTGAAAGAACACGGAGTGCGATAGGGCGTGCAAAAATCATACGCAATCTTGAAAATCATTTGCTAAAGACACATACAATATACAATCACGAAAAACAACATGATAGTTAGAATCATATATAAACAACTAATACAATTGTAATGTACAGTTGGGTAATGCAATGCTGTGCACATATACCTTATCCGTGCCATCTGTATATGTCTTATCATATAATCTTGGCTCTTTGCTGGCGCAGCAATAACCTCCGCGAATTTTTTGATAACCCCGCATAGCGTGCTTGAACGATCCTTAACGGTATCGAGAAATCGTTCTAAATTTAGCGTCGCTATGTATATCGAGAACGAAATCGATACAGTCTGATCGAAACCGAACTGCGCCCCCGTCGTTTCCCCGCGCAAATTTTTTGTGAACAGTGGATTTGATGCGTTTATGACAAAAACGGACAGTAAAAATACTAGAAGAATTTCAAAACACTATTATATTATTTTCAACCTGTTAAACATATTAAGAAAGAAAATCATTTTCTATTATATCACTCAAGTTTGTTGCAATTCAGGTAGACAATTTTGATTTTTCATAAAACTGTTCGATTGGTCGAACGTGATATGACAAATTTTAAGAAAGTGGAATGGAATAAAATCCTGTTTCTCATGGGAACAGCCTTTGTAGATCTAATACACATAAAAATCGTGCTAATAAATTCTATCGAATTTAATGATGTAGCTTTTTTTTGAAAATTTTCGTAAGTCATAAATGCATAAACATCCGCAGTCTAGCGATGAGCACGTTGCGAGTGAAAGTAAAAGTCGAAACCGAAGGAGCATCTCGGGTGCGTTTTAATTACCACAGTTTTTCCCTTAGGCCACATATACTAAGTATATACATATAAATATATGTGGTCTAAGGTTTTGTCCACACTTGGCACACGCGTGAATTAAATAAATAAAGAATAGAGACGTCCGTGGACGGAGAAGTATCGATCCCATCCTACGGCCGTGAAATTTAAGAACGTCTTTTCCCACTGCACGTGCAAAACCAAGTTTCACGGGGGTCGGTGTGCGTCGGTGTTGCACGGGTGTGCGTGCTCGGTACACGTGCCTATGTGTACACGAGGAGTCAGGTTCGAAATACGAACAACACGAGAGGTTTCTACACCACGATTAACTCGACGGGAGTGGGGAGGAGGAGCACACGACCGCATCAAGCTGCTGGGCACCGTGCACCATGAGTTTTCGAACGACAACGGTAGGAGGCACATCTCTTCTCGTGTATCTTTTTCTTTCTCTCTCTGTCTTGAACCGACCGGTGTTATTTTTACCCACTGAAATTTCCCTTTCGCGGTACGCTAGAAAATCCATGCCGGGAAGTGTGTTTCCGTCCAGTGGGGATCATAAGTCGTGCCAAAGGAGAAACGCGTTCGTACGGATCGAGACCGAAGATGATCCAGTGTAACGTAGGTCGGTGACTCGAAAAATCCTCGTGGCGGATGTTCGTAAGGTAAGCATGCGATTTACAATGATTATTACGAAAGTGTACTTACTTGTATATGTCCGTCTTGTTTCTGAAGCTTGCTGTAAATGAGCAGCGTATTTTAGTGAGCATGTTGTACATACGTAGAAAGAATACGCTTGGTTAGAAACGTTAGTAATTTATCGTTTGAAAGTAACACGATACAATCGAGCATTTCGTGATCGAAACAATATTTGTACATTGCTGTTCGTAGTAAACGTACATTTAGAAGGGAAAGAAAAAATCTGTTTGTAAACGTTAGACGCTCATCACCCCCCTTTCACTATAATATCGTGTCAGACTCGCGAGGATGACTTCAAATGGAATCTGCTAAGTATTTGTATATGTTATTAATTCCTTTTCAATTGAAATGAAATTCTGTTTCATCGTAGCCATTGTAAAATAAATTGTAGTGCAAGGAGTTAATTAAGAATAAATAAGAATTTGATGTAGACGACCATGAATAATGAGAATAGAAAGACACTGTTATCTGATTTGGAATATCGGATCTACGTAAATCGATAGATCGATGGGGAAACGTACGTACAACGTAATTATAAAAACCGTCAGAGTACAAATACTTGTTCGTGGTGTTTTCGAATAGTAAATTATGAAGAATAAATTAAAAAAGATGGACGAACAAATACTTTTTCATATCACAGTAAATAGAGTAAAGCGTGGGTTAAATAAGCATCAGTTAAGCATACAACAATGAAAAGATGAGCAGTGGCCAAATGGGAATATAGTTCAAATGTTTGGCGGATGACAGATCGAGCTGTTTAGATAATTAGCGATACGTGACAGTTATTAATCGAATTTATCCAGTATAGAGAGAAGCCTGATCTGGGTTAGATCGAACGCGATATTTTAATTATTACTGTAACGTGTAATTATCACGTAGTTACTCGCTATTCTCAAAACGTTAGCATCGTAAAAGAGAGATTAGTAATTCTCAAATTATACGCAAGGATCTAATTAGCGGTTCAACTAGTCTAGCAGTGTTTCTAAAGAATTCAAATTTTATACACTCGATGTTTATCAGAAATAGACTGCGAATTAAATGCAAAATAAATATGTTGTGGAAAGCAGTTAATGAAAATGGGTTCAGTGTTTTTGGGTGGGCTTCTAGGATCGAAGTGTAAATGAAAGGTAGGGGGGTTGTGTGTTGTTGTAAGTGTCCTTTCGACTTTGATTCAGAATATTCAGTGTTCTTCTACCTGGAATCGAGCGTATGTAAGAACTTAGTATATTCTAGTTAAATATTATCGACAGGAATATTGCGTGGTAGTTCATTGTGGTGATCGTGATTGTTTTAACAAGTATTCGTAATTAATTTACCGATATAGTTTGCTGCCATTTGCCTCGTTTTCGGAGTCCCCTCGAGATTTTCACGATCGACGGAGGAAAGCGGCGTTAGGTTATACGTGTATACGAGCCGAGGGTTGCCGTAACGAAAGTTAAAAATAGTCGAATATAGCAAATAAACGAAGCAAGGTTGACGGACGCGATGCTGAAATACCTGGCTATATTAATAAATTTCCCGTTGATCCTCTTGCACCCTAGTAAAAATAACGGTGACATAATATTAGGTACTATTTCGTTCTCGGAAAACATAGTTGGTTTCACTTTGAAATCTTAAATTCTCGAATTTTGTTTTCAGAGCAATGATTATCCCCGCGCGCATGATTATCTAAAATGGCTAATATATCCTCGAGTATAAAACTTCGAAAATTCAATTTTGGTCACAAAAATAAAGATGGGTCTCCAATTCACCGTGCAGCACGCAACGCGGGGGCGATTGCGGCGAAATAAATTCCTGGCGAACATCATAAAGGATGCAGTACAGTATCCGGGTGCCCTGGCCGGTTATATTCTCGGGAAACGATTTTGGCATGAGAATGCCATAAAACGGCGCGCTGCCGACTGTCTAGACTCGAGTTCCACATAAATAGTGCAATACGCGGCTTCGATCGATCTTACTGTCCGGCCGATAAACCGTAGTTTTCACCGCGGCGACATCCGCTGAGCGGACAGGTCAACGGCCTGTGACGGATAATTGAGAATCGCTTGGTTAATAATTAGCAGGCGATCTGCCAATGCCGGATTGGAAGAAACGTGGCATTTGTAACGCACCGCTGCTTGCCAGCTTTTATTCTAGGCAGACCAATTTAGCGAGCCGCACACGATACTTACACGTGCGCTGCGTAATCCCATGTAGAACCGTGAGTCCGAGATTTTTTTCTAGCCGGTTTCTAATTACCAGATTGTGCGCTCGTACCGTTCGAACAACGCAGAAAATAACGATAGAGTTCACTTTTGAACAAAACGCCGCTTGCAGTCAGGAATAACACGATCCTGCACTTTCTTGGCGAACAAAAAGAGACACCGAACACAATCGACCTTTTTCACTCGAATGCCCACTCTGAGGCGCCAGTCAAAATTGCCATATCATTATTTGAGACAGTTTTAAAATGATTAAATTCTTCCGTATTTTAGAAATTGCTAAAAACACCGGGTAGAAACGCGTGCACAATTTTATGGAGACGTTGTTAACATTGAGCAACAAGCGACGGCTACGCGAAAAGAAGTTGTTTGCGGGTTCTGCCTTTTTACCGGGCGCCTCGATAAAAATATACTGTTCCATATACGGTGAAGCGGATGACCTTGAGATCTCGATGAACCAAGAAGAAACCACGAGTAAATTCTTGATCGTGTATCGTTGACCCGTTTGAATCGGTCGTACGCTTTCCTTATAAATTTTGATTGCGCCATTAAAAACAATGCTCGAAGCGTTTAATCCCAGGTGAGTCACCCTTCAGACTTTCTTTCCGCGTGATTCCTTGTTCATCAACGGTGGCAAGACAGAAAGGAAACTGTTCAAAGAGCAGAAGAGATATCCCCGGTTCGGTAATTGTTCTCGGAACCCAGGCCGAGCGAAATTAAGTAATTATTAGAACAATACTCGGTAACTACTACGGCCGGCCGCCGCCGTGCCGTGGTCTTTGGTAATTAGACGAGCGTACCAGATTGCATTAGAGCGCGGATTAATGAAGACAAACGGATTCACGGCGAAGGCCGTTGTACCGATCTAAGCAAAAACTGTGAAAGCGACACGGGCACAATTAGGCGAACAACCGGAAATCTAACGCGTTATCTTCCTGCGGGGGAGAACTTTCTCCCGCGCGAAATCCTCAAGCGAGAAAATTTCAATGCGAATTTTTTGTTCACATAAATCCGTGTTTTTTGATCTAATCGCTGATCGAGTAATATTTATCGAAGCTAGGAATTCGTGATGGTTGAAAATCATTTTTGCGTTTCGTTTGATTGCGCGGCAGCTTCCTGCTTCCGCGGCACTTGCACTTTTAACAGTCCTCCCCTGTCCCATACTTTAGTTCTTACACCGGACACGCCTAACTCGCGCGCCTCGAATAACTAGTTAAATGATGCATTGCGTGCTGAAGTTGTTGTACAGGGTGATTCGCGCGACCGGGACACGTCAGGGAGCTTTCCTGGTCGATGTCGCGAACGGAAACGCGTTCGAGAGGAAAGGTGAACGATTCTTCTGTACCGGTGCTATTCAAGTGAGTTTTTTTTGCAAATTTTGAAGCTAGATGTATCTTGAAACGCGGCTCGACGAGAAAGTCTGATTTGTTTTCGACTATTTAGTTTACAGGCGAACTGATTCCTTTGTTGGTTGTGCTGCACAGCAATTAGCGAGGAACATGAACGTCTCGTTACCGAGTTAGCCGAAGCAAAGAGGATGTTCTCAATCGGACGATGCGTTTTCTTCCTACAAAGAGGATAACGAGATTCCGAAGGAAACCCAGTCCCATCCAATCCTGCGTGGACGACTCATTTCCGTCGAACTTTTGCGCGTTCGTCGAGATATTCCGCGTCATTCTCATAATTTCCCTCTTGGGGAAGAAACGAGGGGAAAGAGAGAGAGAGAAAGAGAGCCATGAGTGCGCACTTCACGTGCGTGCGTTCTCCCGTGTGTACAGGAAATAGAAATTCAATACGTTCACGGCAGTCTAGACCGAGAGCAACAGCCCAGTGTTTCACCTTGCCTTGGGAATTAAAAGGCACTCGCCTCGTTTTTATTAGGTGATAGACAAAATCCAAATTCCAATTCCTCTGCATATTTGTATACTCTAACAGACTCTAACTGAAGAACTAACCGTTCTTGCTCAACCCGTTAATTCGCGTAATTAGCGAGGCGTTTTTAACAAGGATAATATTGATCGCTGTCGCGTCTCCGTAAGGAAAGTTGATCGAGATGCCTTTGATCATTTTAATACGCTCGTCCGCGATCGGGAGAGTCAGTCGCGCGATCATCTGGGTCACGTATTGGTTTCACACCTTTCGTGCGATGCGGCCAACATAATTAAAATTGTTTATCGACGTCGGACCGGTGGAACCGCGTCTGCAGGAGCTTGTCTCGTCTGTTTCAGCTTGCTTGAAGCCGTAATTAAGCCTCGAACGATAACGAACCGCTATGAATCCTCCAATTTGCGAATCGCACGCGCTCTTCACTTTCAATGGCCGGTTAAGAAAGCCGATAACTGTATGCAGATGGATTGCATATAGATAAATACAATCGAGTGCAGAATTTCAAATATCGACCTACATTTGAGTCCCGCGAAGACAGATTTTTCGGCGAAGAACAATTCAGCAAAATTGATCGGGCGACCCACTAAACTGGAAGGCGAAGAAATTCCCCAAAGTTGTTCAAGTATGTAGGCGGTATGCGCCATAGTAATCGCGTTCGGCACGTGTTCGCGAATGCGACGAGGTCTCGTAAACGTGCGCAGCTTTTCTTCATGACTAACCAGATACAGGTCAGACAACGAGCTTTGTACTTTTATGGTATTACTTGAAAACCGGTAGACATTCTCGCCAAGGCATCTTCTGTTTTTGTACCGAGCCTTGCGACTATAATTAACTGCAGGAGAATCCGTGACGGTGTTTATAGTTTTTACCGTCCCGATTATGCATTCCGATCATATTTATTCAGAAAAACCGATCTATCCGTGATTCAATTAATCTGATTTCTTTTTCTCCGGAAGATCCATTTGATCGTGAACTAAATATGCAGAGATAGGTCAATTTTCTTGTTGATCGATCTTCCTCGACCTTGATGTTGACCTCAGTGTTACCTTCTCTCGTTATCCTTGGTTTCGATGCAATATCTGCACTTTTAGGTTGACAATTTGGGCATGCAATCTTGTCAATGTTTTCTGAAAATAATTTTTCCATGTAGGCTAGAAAGACAGGAAAATTCACCGAGTTCCGCAGACACGGTATTCAGCTCTCCTCGAATTTCTCGAGTATAATTGGTTATCCTAATGTTTGCTCATCTCGGAGTATCACCGTGTTTCCTTCTCCGAGACTCGGCAAGGGGAGCAATTATGGGGTAGAAGATAATTATCCGCAGCTTATGACAACCTTCCGGAACAGCATACTCGTGACACCTCTGTCACATGCGATGATATTCACTGGTTGAAACGAGGAATGTGGGTGGCGATGGCCATTTTAGACACTCCCCTCGCAAGTTTCCGAGCAATTTATCCGTATAAAGATTTTATCGCGTCCGGATCCTAATCTAGTCGAGTTTATACGAAAACTCCTCGGAAGTGGCAGTTAACTTGATACAATGCGCATCGACTGTTGTTACACTTAGCATTTCGTGTTCATAACTAGAGCAGAAGGGTACTCGTCATTTTTACGGGCAGATTCTAAAGGCTAAAAGCTTTAGAAGTATCTGACAATAATGTTACAGTATTGCGACCAAAAGAACTCAAGTTGTTGGGTCTAATTTTGAAAAAGCGATTCGTTTTTAAAAGGTGCACGAGTACTTCGAGTGCTTAGGATTAAAATTAGTAAAAGATGAAACACTTGAGCAACAAATTCGGACGAAAATTCCGATTTTCTCGACGTGAAAGCTTTCTCACCCCGCTTTCGATTGCAACGGGAGTTCCTCCTCGCCCTGTACAGCCAGAAACGACACGAGGGGTAGTTTCTCTCCGGCACGATTAACTTCTATAGTGAGGAGTGGGGGTTTGGCAGCGTCGTGGTGGCGGCGTCGAGCGTGCACCATGAGTTTTCGAACGGCAGCGGATGGAGAAGGTTCTCCTTGTGTCTGCCTTTCACTGTCGCGAGTAGTGTTAATAACATCGCTTTGTTGTCAAAGCCTCTCTTCGATCGTGAGTCGAGAGTGTAGTTCTCCTTGTCGCGTCGGTACGTGGACTGTTCCTCAACAAGAATTTGGAATAATCTTCAGGGAACGGTGAGTGAAATCATTCGAGCAGGTGTCCCGGTAATAACAATTCCCCCCTCTCTCTGTATTCGTTGCCATTCTCTTCTGAATCAATTTTTTCAATGGAACGAGAAAGTTTTCGTTGATTCTAATGATTCCTCGCTGTATGAGACTCGCTGTGCACAACGAGATTCATTCGCGCAGATCGAAAAGCATGCAAGTGCTTGCATGCACAGTAGAGACTCGTTTATGTTTGTTTTGTGAGATGCACTTTAAAAATTATTAAAAGAAGAAACACGGTTGAATCGAATGAAGATCCGCATTCTAATTATAATTGTTATCGCATATAGTTTAGTTGCACACGATAGCTGAAGTCGCAAAGATATCGCAGAAAGGTTGAACTATTCGAATAGGACTTCGCAGACCATTGTTTTCTCCTCACAATACCGTTTTACCTGGCCACAGATATCTTGTAAATCATTAACAGCACGGGACAAGGGTGGCAGACATTTACGAGGCGACGAACGAAAATGAACTCGTGGAATCGTCACCGCCGAGCTTACCTGCGACTGCGACTTTGTAATATTCAGAACGAGGTTGACTTCTCGAAATTTGTCAAAATTGTGTTTGGCACTGTTTGTATCAACCCTTTAGTCATCGACGGCGAGATCGTCACCGAAGAAAATACAATTTTATCCGCCTTATAACAAAAATGATGCAGTAATCATGCCGCACAGTTTTGTTAAAAGAAAAATCCTCGAGCACGGACGTCGCGAGGCTTGGTATACTGGAAACGTGTTAATCAAAATTAGCTTAGCGTACCTAAGTCACTCGAGGCTTATTTATACGGTGGTGTTTCAGGAGACACGGTTATTTGTGACGGAGTTGTCGACCGCATTAATAAATTCCACGTAATACGGCAAAGGGGACAACCGCTGTCGCGGCTATATTTTTGGAACACGGTTTTGGCATTAAGCGTCTGTAAAATGGAGTCCTCGACGGTGTAGTCCGTCTCCGGTCGCACACTTTGCATAGATGACCTGGTCAGTCTTAGTGTTCGAGGAACTTCAGTGATTTTAGGGGCGTGATGCATTGTCGAGCGGCCAAGCCGCTCGGTGAAATATGTATTTTGTCATCGGACAACCTGTTAACATCAATTCCGGCCCGACACTTCGGCCAGGTAAATATTTATCATCCCGGTTCTCGGCTTTCGTCCCCTAAATCGCATTATTTCTGATCCCCTTTTAAATAATCGATGATGCGCCGACTTAAAAATAATTAAGAACCTCTGAGCGGCTCTGGAGACCAATGGAATATTTAGACTTCGGAATATCAACCCTAAAAATCACACGAAGTCAATTTTCACAATTTTCAATTTTTGTATAGAAATATTAATAACATTTGTAGGCCCAAAATAAATAAAAATAGTACTAATTCCTGTCGATTCTGATACTCCAGCATTTTGAAAAAATATTTGTAAACCACAAATGCATAAAGATAATAATAATAGAAGCAGTAGTACGGGATTCCTTTTAGTTCTTCATTCATGGTAGACTGCAATCGCGTGTTTTTTCTTATGAAATCTAGTATTAGGAGATACGTTCTCGCTATCGTTGCGACAATGTATAATAAAAGTGATTAGTAATTGCACGTGATTATGTAAGGTTTGCATCATCCCATTACAAACACTGAAATGGTTTCCCGGTAAGAATCTGATTATTGCACTTGTCCATCGGGGCGTCTTCAATCTCGCTGTCGAGGCACGTAGAAACTGAACGGTTTATTTTCGAAGCAAACAATCATAAAACAAACAAACAATCTATCAGTTAATTAATTGATTAGCTGTGCAAGATCCACAAATCCTATAAATTCAGTATACAGTTCCTGTTCCATATTTCGATGTAAAACGTGAAGAGGTATGAGAAACACGAAGGATTATGTTACACCGGGCGGTCTCTTCGGACGAGATTCTTTATGGTCTAGTTTGCCGAGTCGTCACCATGGAAAGGGGTCGAAATCCTCTCCAGGTTTTTTTCGAGAGACGCATTCAGCCAAAGTTTCTACCGGTTTCTTGTTGCAATCTAGACTGGTTCCAGTCATGGACCACGAAGCGAGACAGACGCGCTCTGGCAGACCCGCTACGCCTCCATTCCGCGATATTATTTTCTATGAAGTGTGCCTCTCCGCGCACAAGTTCGCCTAGGATTCGCAATTTTCACATTAAACGCGAACTACTTGTTTGTTACGGTTAGGTTTAATAACATGCTCCTTAAATTACAATAGCCCTGGCATGTCGTCCTCGTGATTACCGGGCTACGGGTCTCTTTACATGCTAGCTACGTGTACTTAAATACACGTGCAGTCATGCATTCTCATTTCAATTTGCATCATTTCTAGAACCTTGATATTACTAAACATTTATGCACGAGGTATTACATCAATTTCATATGTCCACGAAAAGATGAAAATGTAAAATGGAATTATTCAACAGCTCAATGAATTTTTCACAATCGTTTCATCGTTCGAAAAATTCCATTCTTCAATTTTTCGCAAATATGATGCCCATCTCTTTCGCTGCCGTACTAATTTAGATCAGGATCCCGTTGCGGGGAATCCCGTTGCGGGGTAAAGGTGGAAGGAAATGGAAAAGCGTGGGAGCAGATAGGAAAATGTTGGCCAAAAAGATGGCGACCGATGTGTATCGACTACGGTTACCATGCCTCGGAGCACGCACAAACAAACCGGTCGACGGTGGAGAGTGCAACTTTAGGGTTCCCTCTTCTGGTTCGCGTGCACGCTTTTCACGTGGTGTGCAAGTGCCGGCGGGGGTGGAAAGAGGGGGTGGTTAGTGGGTGGTAGAAATGGGGGTTGCTGCATTTCCTCCCCCGTCGACAAAGGCTCTTTTAAGCACGAACGAGTGCTGCACTTAGCCGCACAGAAGCGTGCACACCCGCGAGAACAGAAAAGTCTTGCGATCCAGCGACACCGTTGATTCGGAGTTTCTTGGCCGGTGAGAGAGGGTGTCGCCGCCACCGCCACGCTGTCACCGGGTTTTTTTACTTTCGAGTGGTTTATTGTTCGAATTCGAAACGAGAGCCGCCGATTGTTCGCGACATCCCGCGCGGCACGCTAAAAAAAAACGCTCGGCTGCTCTGTCAATGTGTTTTATTTGGTTGTTTCGAAGGGGGTGGACCACCTTTATCGTTCAAAAATTTTTTCCTTTCCCGTATTTTTTCAATATCTTCTTCGGGGAAAAATTGAGAATTTTTCATTTGTTAATCACGCTTGGAAAGAATTCCCGGAAACCCAGTATATTTTTAGACAGTCAAGGTAAAACCAACGCGACGCCAGCCAAAATAGAAAAATGTTGGTGGCCTCGATATTGATTTTTCTCGTCACCGATAACAAAGTGGACAATATTTGCTTTCTCCTTATATACATATATTGCGTCGGCGAGCAGAGGATTGGATATTTTTCTTTGCGCCGTTTACCTTTGATAGTTATTTACTGTTAGAGTGAGACTGGTCCAAGAGAATCACTGTTTTAAAATTGATTACTTTTTAATGACATTTGGAGTCGCTTCTGCGGAAATTCAGCCTTCAGATTGGATGAATAGTATTATGCTCATGGTCGTATTCCAATATTCGACGCTAATGCACCCGGAGAGAGGTCACAAAGCTTTTTTCATTTAAAATGCATTACCACGTAATGAGAAAGAATTGTAGATTAGCTGTTGGCATAGGTCGATCATGTTTTCATTAGATTATTATACTTGGAAGGCTTCCCGCCCAAGAAATTCAGTTTACCTGAAAGCTTCGTAAAAAGATTCGTAATTTAATTAATACAGTACTTGAGAGGCGTGACAACAAAATATCGAAGTGAACCGAAAGAATGTTACGACGCAATCAGTCGATTTTAATTGCGAAAAAAAATCGGAAAAATCGTAATTTTAATTGGACAATATTTTTAGTGGTAACGAACGTTTGTTTTTCCCGCTGTTTGTTATAGAATTCGACTCGGATGGCTGTTCATGTAAAAGCTGGGCCCAAGGGCGCGGTGAAGGCGACAGAGCACAGCAATGACGCTTCCGGTATCGAACTATCAGGAACTTCTTATTCAAGTTCGCGAGCTGACCCATGAAACGATTCGTCTGCAAAGACAATTGTCCTCGGACTTGTTCGACAATGTCGACCCGCCGGATGTGAATCACAACTTCTGCCTTGGCCAGAAGAACTATGAGAAAGGTGAGTGTGCGATCGATCGTCGAACGAGCCGTCCTATCCGGCGAATCAATATAATAATTTCTGTGTAACAACATTTGACGACTGTGATTTGCAGAGGTGTGCGAGAACCCGAAATTTTTTCGATTTTTTACGAAGGACCCATGGATGAATTTTTCTAGTGTACATGCGCGACAGGAATGTATGCGCTTCTTTACTGTCCCGTGAACGCGACATTACCGCAGGTGCATTGAACTTGAGATAAGCGTTAACGTTATACCGCTAGCCTGTCAGTGGGACGCGCAAAAGTGGGGAAAAAATTCATTCCAGGTGAAATTCATTCACCATTCAACAATCGCGATTATCTTAGAAGTTCATGGAAGAATTACAACGGGAAACCTCGTCGAAATTTCACGTGTCACGTGACGTCGTGTAAAAGTTGGAGCGCGCAAGATCCGCAGTCTCGTCGCAAAAGCTTGTATTTCATTGCGGGCTCCTAAATCTGCCAGCGTCCGCAGAGCGACGACACCGTTCGCAGCTCCGGGGACCGGCAAAAAAACAAAGGAATCCGGGACACAACGGGCGCAAAGAGATTCGCAACGGACGCAAAAGAAACTCCCGTCCCAGGTGTCGTCGTCGTCTAGCTTTTACTTTTGCCGGTGACGGATCCGACGAGCGGGTTTTTCTCGTTCCCGGAGACCGCGCAAGTGTGCTTTACGGAGACCAACGTGTGGCATCGGTCCAACTGCCTTGCATCTACCAGACACCACTTGCCAGACATAGCACACGCTTTTCCCATCCGTCTAACGCTGATAATACCGACCAACTATGCGAGAGAAATGGGAAACGATCGCCTCTCGTCAAACGCACGCGGAAATATGTAGTCGTGACGCGACGCGGGAATCGGCTTCGAGACTGATTCAAACCAGCCGCCAATTTCAATGACGATCTTCATCCTTTTGGATTTCATAAAACTTTGTTCGTAATTATTAGACAGCGAATTTTATGCATTTATGACAAAAACGAGTAGGTGTAATTTAAAAAAGTAAAACCATTAGAAAAATTTCAAAATACTGTTACATTATTTTCGATCTATTAAACATATTAAAAAAGAAAATAAACTTCCAGTTCGTTGCAATTCAGGTACAAAGTTTTTATTTTGCATAGAGATCCGCGGCCCAGTAATTATTTTTTACATTACACTAGCGAGACTCTTCTGATTAGATCGAATTCTTTGGAACCTCGATTATCCGGATTGACAATTGAACAGCTATCCAGCAGCAGTGGAAGGTGAATAATCCGTTTAAAATGGTCGGAGCTGCAAAAACGCCTAATCGCGAGCAGCCTCGACCGCTAATCACGCATCAATCAGTCGCGCACTGTGCGCTAATGTTACACTTTTCCAGTTTACATAACGATGTTCAGGGCGGTTGCATAATTGGGATCGCCGCGCAGGTTGGTTCGCGAAACAGTTGCATGTGACGATGCCGTCAAAGCTTCGAAATTAGAAAAGAGAGAAAGATCGGGAGCCCGTGTGTGTGCGCGTCGTGTGTCTGGTCGCGGATGCGGTTTTTCAGGGGTATATTTAGGCGACCATAATCGGCGGTAGGAAGGAAGCGCTCGGCGCGTCGCGATAAATCTTGTCCGAGAGGATGAGCGTCCAAAAGAGCGGATTAGCGGGCGTGTGCTAGGCTTGTTGACGGAGGTTATCACGTTTTCCTGGGACAAATGATACACGAGAGATGTGAAAAAAGAAGGAGTGTATCGCGTGCGACACGCACTTGGACATGATCGTATCTTCACTGATGGATTACATAAGTGAGCGTGACGAATTTCTCTTCGGGAATCTATTTTTAATCGAACGTTTTACCCGTCCCCGAAAATCGTGTACGATTTTCTTGTAATGCAATTTACTGCTTGAACGTCGGTCTGTACGCGACGCATTCCGATAAGAAAGGTTCAATTGCCTTACAAGTTTACTCGGACGAGACAACGTTGAAGACAGATATCGCGAAAGCTGATCGATCGTAATTGTTCTATTTAAAGAACACACCCTGTGCATGGTCTCGTCTGGCGTGTAACTCCATTCAATTACAGGAACGTGTGAATGCACCGCATATTTATGCGCTTTCGTCACCGAGGCCGCGTGCGAACATCCTAACGAGTATTTTAACATACAATGCAGTTCGCTAAAGGCTGCGATCAACGCATATTAAAGCAGGAAATCAGTCATCGATCTATAAAACAAACGTTTAACGTACGATTCTATCCGCCACGTGACGACGGAGACTGGGATAATTGGCGTTCTCGTTAGAAAACAATTTCATGTTTCATCCACGACATTTTTTAACCCTTAGCACTCGAGTGGTGACTCAGAGTCGCCACTAAAAATTTACATTATTAAATATGATGGTACCTAATCAACTACTAAACATTTAAGTATTGTATCAATTTTATATTCGTACAAAAAACAAAATTAATATAGAATGGAATTATTCCAGGTCGGAAGAAATGTTTAATTTTCGAGTTAAAATAGCTCCGAGTGCAAAGGGTTAATCATTTTCAACAGCGGAAGCGTTTCAAGCGTTTTCCTCCGTAGTTTCATTTCGTACTCTCCATTTTTCGAGTACACCCCACCTCGTGTTAGGCTCTTCTATCATAAACGCATGTCCACGGCTCCCATCATGCATCTGCAGTGGTCTGCACTCTGTTTTTCGGTTCTCATCACTCGCGCGTCACAGCCGACTGTGCTTTTCTGCTCATCGTCTTTCGACGGTTTATCTCTTTTTTTTCCTTTCCCCACTCGAATTTGATTATTTTTGTGAGGCGTGCCGGTAGGCGAACAGGGAAGATGCAACGCTGGTCCGTGAAGTGCACCCTCGAGATCCTCGAAGAGCCCGGAAATGCTCGGCGCATTGCAAAATAAAATACTGAACGATCAGAGGGAAACGCATTTTCATTTGATTACACTTTCGAGAGGACTGCGAAACGGACGAGCGATTTTTAGGGGGGAAATTCTACGGACATCTGGAGGACCGTGTACCCGACAAACGTATCACTGAGTAACTTTTTCTCGACAGATATGCATTTTTAATCTTTGATGAGTTCACCTTGAATAATTTACACATCGAGTGCCTCGTGAAAGCTCGTTATGTTCGTTAAATGGTTTAGTATTGTTAGGAGGACACGAGCGAACGTATTTTGCAAATGCAACAATCATGTTACAGAACGTTCAAACTAGTTTAGCATAAAATGTTCCTGCTAGGTTCCTTTTGCAACTTTACGCGGAGCAGAGCTGTAACCTGACCCAATTGTTGGGAATTATCTTATATAATGATCGCGTATAATTAGACGAGCTAATAGCAATCGGATTAGCTCCAGTGTTGCCGTGCAAACGGAGCATTCGGTCTAATTGGTAGCTGAGCAAAACAATCGGTGTACAATAAAACAAGCAAAACGTTATCGCGATTCTTCGGATTATTCTATTGAAGAGAAAGATTTGCTATAATGAACGAGAATGATAATGAATGTCCCCGTTCTAATTCGAAATGAAATGATCGCGTTCCAGGAAAACACCTGACAGACACCGTGATAAGGCAGCACGACAAAATCAGGAACAACGAGACAGCGCAAAATCCCGTGGCCGAATACAAGTAAGTGGTGCATTAAACGCCGCCTTTGAACAAGCTGCCGCCCGTTTCCTCAAAGTTCCATTCACCACGCCGCAAGAGTGTCCCCTAATGCGAGCAATTATTGCCGGCACGACCGTCCCGCTCCGTTTCAGAGATTCATTTAACGAGACTCATTCGGGACACGTAACGATTGCTTCATATTCGCGGAAACTTCGTTCGCAAACTCGGAGAAAAGATGAGCTGTATTTTACAACTTCGCAAAAAATGTTTGTTACAGTAATTTTCGATTTCAACCACGCTTCTGTCAGAACTTGGACACCAGCGAGGGTATACGTGCTGGAGAATTGACCAGTCGTCTTTTAACTTGGAGAAGCCGAAGTCACAGGCCGGTGGTTCTGCAGGTGAGCTGGTTTCCGATATCTTCGACTAATTATAATATTTCAATGATCATTCAACGACGATTTTTTTTAATTTTGATAGAGAATTCTCACTTTCACATATCGTAAGAAATTAGTGGTCGCAATGAACACAGTGTGGCCGGCCTTTCGCCGTTGGTTTCCTAAATATTACCGCTGCTTGTCAATTCGCACATTAATGCGCTTACGCTATAAGCGATGCACATGCCGTGCGGTGCATTAATGACCATGATATGCTGAAGTGGCGAACAAGGTAATACGCAGCATCCGCGTGCTGAAATATCCCGACTGGAATCTGAGACTTGTTCGTACTTTCTGCTCGTCGGAAGCAAAAACAACGTCCATTATCAATCGCAAAATTCGTGCAATCTTCTTGTAAGACACAAGAATCAAATAGAAATGTCTTGCATAAAAAAAGTGCATCTAAATGCATAAAAATCTGCAGTCCAATTGCAGATACTATAGGAGCGGTTCCTGAACGATCCACACCGATCGGAGTCAGTGTATTTGCAAATCGCGCGGTTCTTTACCAATTAAGCGGTCTATTTGCAAAGCTTCGGGGGTGTGCGTTCACGATCAAGGTCACCCGGTATCAATGAAGACCGTGCGTAGAGCGCAGTGCGTGCACTTTTCGCGTGCACGCACTTCCGTGTATTTATTTTTTTCGCATGCTCTCCCCTGCGGCCGGGAAAACGGGGGGCGAGTATGGCGAAATCGCGAGAGGGGGTGGCATTTAATTCGTGAGCATGCGCCACGATCATAGGGGAGTTATTGCAGAGGGGTTGCCACTCTTTGAGGTGGATGTTATTGATCAGAGCTTCTTCTGCCCTTCGAAATGGCTCAAGTGTATCACGCCATGGGGCATCGAGCTCTTTGATTCCATGTTTCGCTTTTTTCTCCCATTTTGCTCAACTTGCAAATCAAAAATAAACATCCTTTAATTGAGCCCACAAATTGTTTCGACTGCGTCGATGCTCGTTAACTTTCTGTTCGCATTGTACATCGTGTATCACTGAAACGTGGAATTGTTATTAGACCGTGTGGATTTTTATGCAAAAAGAAGTCTTTCGTTTCATTACTTAGATTACTTTTTCTGACAGGTTTAGCGCTGTTTCGGACATCCCTTTTCTCCCATAAACGTCAAAGATATTTAGGAGGGTTCCCTCTTACATGCCCCACCCATGTATCGATTTTTCATGCAACACGTAATTCAGGAACAATTTAGGGTAACAGAGGTGTTTCGCGCACCCTATGTGTATTTACAAGCGATTCGCTCTCACTTCTTGAGTTTCGCAGAAAAATCCACAGTCTAGACGCAACGGATAATCGCGAGGAGTTCGTATTGTGCGAAAACACTTTTACGCGACCGCAGTGTTTATCACAGAGGAAAAATGGCTATCCGGGATAAGGAAACATTGGAAAGCCGCGAGCCTTGATAAAAGGCAGATCTCGTTTCGAGGAGGAAGAAGAGAAAAAGAGAACGCACACTAAGAAAAACGGTCGACAACGAAACGCAGCGATAAGGGGCCGATATTGAATAAGGAGAGCCTGACTATGCTTGGGTGCTGCAGTTCGTAGCTTCCAGTCGACACGTAAAGGCAATCCGTTAGTTAATCAAGAAACTTCCGAGGAAAACTGGTCTTCTAACGAGAAGAGAAGAAAAAGGTGGTCCGATTGGATACGAGAGATAAGGGGGGTCAACGATCGCGAGATTGAAGAAATTTGAGAGAGAAAGAGAAACGACGGGAAAAAATTAGAAAGCGCCGGAGAAAGAATATCAGAGACTGTTTTTCGCCTGGGAAAGGATACGGTATTACGAGGGAGGTTATCCAATCGTAACACGCCAACTTTAATGATGTTTTGATATGAGGTAGAGTTTTTAGAGCTGTCGACATTCATGTTAAGGGAGTAAACAATCCATTTTATTGAATATCTCCGAAACTAGTAGGCCTAGATGAAAATTTCAAAATCCAATTTGTGCATGTTTTAATGACGAATCTTTTAGTGTGAACAGATTTTTAGAAAAATAATTTCTCTTTAAAAGATATGCTAAAAATTAACTTTTTCCTGTGAAATTTTTGTGTAAAACATTACAATTTTTTCATGAAAATTTGTGTACTCTCTCTACATACCTTGATAAAAAATATGGGAAAAACATTTTTTTGTTCCTATAAAAAAATACGTGTCAAATATTTTTTTCAGTTCTATATCGTAGCAAAATTTCATTAAAATCGGCGTGTTACGATTGAGAATGATGTAGCGTAAGAAACAGAATTTTGATCATTTAGTTAATTCTCGAGTGAACGAAGACATTACGACACGATTCGAAATTACACGGTGCGTTAATGTTTTCAAGGTATCATTGACATATTATCGCTTGTAGTGTATCGCTCGGTGCATAGCTCGTTAACCACTAATTACTCAGAGTAGCGTCTATAGAGGGGACAATTCGAGGCGAGTAATGAGGTAGGGAGGCGCAGTTTCATGCGAGAGAAGCGAAAAGAGAGCGTAATGTCGAATGACGTAAGAGTAATTCCGCACGAAAGATCAAGGTAAATCAATAATACGTTACGGTGCGACGCGGAAACCATGAAATTGCATCACGAACGAAAAGTGAAACAAAAACAGCTCGCCGTTGCGCCGAGGATTTTATTAATTCCGCGTTCTCAATGGAAAGAGAACAGCTGGCGAAATCATCGCGTGGATTTCGTTTTTTTGAATGGCATCGGAGATTATTCCGTCGGATTTTATCGTGAAACCTATAATAATTGTTTTCTCAATCAAAGATCACCGTTCATCCGTTTAAAACAAGTATAACAAACAAAAATAGCACGCACACTGGATGACAACGAGTCATCCCAAACTCGACAGTGCAAGAGACTGATCCGCCGAAAAACTGAAATATTGAAAACTCACCGACGAAAAACAACAATGCTAGGATCGTCGATAGCGAGCCGTGCCGGACGGGGAAAAATGAAACCGCAAATTCAAAACAAAACGTTAAACGCGCACCCTCTACAAAAAATAATTCGCTCAATTATGCATGATCAAACAAACCGAGCCGACCGGATAAATCGAAATAAATGCATCGGAAAAATTCTCAGCGCAACAAAGGAACGAATTCATCCGCCCAGAAAAAATGAAAAATTTTCGGAGCACCCGCACAACGTACCGTGTACACTGTACACGATGTAAACGACATTTGGGTGCCGATTTTTTCGCACAAAAAAGCAGCAATTGGACATGTGCCGGTGGTAAACGAGCGGTGCCGATCCAGCGAAAGGGGCAGATCGAGCACGGGAGACTTTCGACGGCGACCGAGAAAGACAGTGATCTAGAAGAAGATGGAACAATGTAGCTGAAAGAGAGAGCGAGCTGGAGAGAACCAGTAGGAATCACGATCGAGGGTGGAGGGGATCGAAGGAGAGGCTAATAGCGAGGGAGAGAGAGAGAGAGACAAGTGGTCATGGTCTGTTGTTGGATAGAAGGAGAGGGTGGATGGAGCGTCGCGTCGTGGGGGAACGAGAGAGTAGAGCGCACAAAGGAGGAAGTCGGAGAGAGAAGGAGAGAGACATTGAGTGAGTCAGTGATGGCGTACAGCAGCCAGGCCGAGCCCAGCTGTTCTTCGATCCCCTAACCTACGCCAGTTTATTTCAGCTACGAACACTGGTCCTGGAGCGCGTCGTGCTCTCTCCGAGGCCCGTCATCAACCCATAGTTCTTATCAGTCTCTAATCGCTGTGGTTTTCATGTTTTCTCCCGGCTCGATCGTCCTCGGGACTGCCGGTAGCAAAACAGAGGAACAGGGGAGAAAAACCGAGCAGTTTCGCTCTGCGAGAGAACAGTGGACCGATTGTGCAAAAGTTTTCGGGGGATCCATCCGGGGAACTCTGTGTTTCGACGTTTGAGATCACTATACTGCCTCGGAGTGCCGCCACCGCCGGTTGGTTCGTTGTCAGCGATCCTCGGGGACTTTGAAGTCACCCTTTGCTCACTTGAGCCGCCAGCCAACCGAGAAAATAACGAATCGAACACTTGTGCGAGCTGATTGTTACGCGGGTTTCTATTCCGAAGAGTGTGCGACGATCTCGCGACGATCGAGCGTGGCTTAATGATCCACGGGAGGGGTGGGGAACACGGATCTTGATGGGGGTTGAGAGGAGGTTCGAAAGATCTTCGCTGGATGTTATGGATTGTGTAGGGTTTCGGTGATCCAACATCATGTGTGATCCGCTCATGTCTTCGAGTGAAGATTTTTGGTGAACGGTGACATGCGTTCGACCAGGAAGAGAATTTGGCGAAGAGGGAGCTAGTGCGAAGGAGAAAGATTTCCCTTCCTTATCACTCGCCGCGAAAGGTGCGTCCAGTCGATTTGCGAAACGAATGGAAAAACGTGGGCCGGCAACGAGCAACAGAGCAGCGTACACCTATAAATGGAACTCGCGGACGGCGAGACATTGACGTCTGTGTCGCAAGGAAAACTCGGCTCGACCTCGAGATCGGAGAAGAATTGACAAATTGCGATTCCGACCACGGAACGGTAATTACTGACGCGATCGTTCGGCGAAGCGATCCTTCGTGGAACCTTATCGGAAGCGCTCTGGTGATTAATTCGCCAAACATTTGAAATATTTTTTTTAATATTTTTGTTTCGAAAGAAATCAAGGAATGTCGACAATTTCATGTTGGAACCAGCTGGTCGGGGGTGAAAGCCGACGCGTAGATTAAAGAGCTGTTTCATGGTAGACAATACGCGTGCGAAGAAGAAACGAGGAAGAGTCGGAGTCGGCGAACTCCCCGAGGAGTCTCGTTCGCGCATCGCCGAGTCCTCGACATCGTAGGAAGCGCAGAAGGAGGACTGACTTGGGGAAAAGCCTGAAAGCAGAGGGGAAGAGAGAGATATATAGCTGCAGAACGATAAAGAGAGGAAGAGAGAGGGGAAGGCAGAAATGCCAGAGGGACATTTTGAAAATCTTTGGTTCGACGCATGCGTGGGGATGTACTCGACGCCTGATGGAGCTGAAGCGATGAAGCTGCCCCTCGGTGGATGAGGAAGGGTCGAAACCCGGAGAAGAGTGGCTGTGTCTGATGGTGCGCCGACGTGGCTCGTGCCAGGACACCGGGCGTCGCGACGCGTGAATCCCGACGATCGTGCATCAATTATTCCCACCGGACAGGATCGTTTTGTCCGAGCGAGAGAATCGATTTCGGGGGCTTCGATTTCCTGTGGAACAATGCCAGGAGAGAAACAGCCTCTGCAGACAGCTTCCGGTGGTAGGCAGGACGCCTCTCCGTCCAAGACGAGCGACCCAGAGAAAACTCCTCGTGGTAGTTCCATGATTCCTTTGCCGAGAGCCTTGCAACATAACCCGAAAACTGTCAAGACTGAGAAGAACCGGCTCAGGCTCATCATGGAGAGCAGGGGGTTCACCGACGTTCTCGAGAAGGAGAGAAAGATCAGCGCCGAAGACAGGACCGAGGACTATCGCCTGGCTTGCGGGGAGTCGGCCACGAGGCGGTCCAATGTGTCCAGCGACGAGTTTAGGTGTTCTGCCAGAAAGGTGATTCGTCGTTTCAGGCTACCGTTCCTTTACTTAACTACGTGTCCTGCTACGTATCTTGTAGTATGTTCTGCAACGTGTCCAGTCGCATGATCAGCAACGTGTCCTGCTGCAAGCATACGCGTCTCGGTATTAAAGATGGTCTCTTGGCCCCTCGTAATAGGTGCCATGCAGGTCTTCCAGCTACTCTTGTTTTGCTCGCCGACGCTCTGATCGATCATCGATGAAAATAGAGTCTCCACTACCCTCTGCAGGGGTGAGACCACGTCGACTCGAGTCGATGCTACGCAGACAAGTTTAATTGGTGAATCGACGTCGCCACGAGCCTCGTGTAGTGTTTGTTTCTTGACGGAGCAGGCCTCGAGACACCGGTAAGGTCGGGGCACGTTTCCTCGTGATATTTTTACGTTAACTGCGAAACCTTTCAAACCGGGAACTTCTCTAAATTTGTATCACTGGTTTGTTTGCATTAGTCGTAGACTGTGAAGATGAACTGAACGAGTGAAATTTGAAAGAATTTGATACTGTCATTGTAATTTGGACCTCCAAAAAAATTGTGTACCTAAATTGCTTTCTTAATATGTTTGAGAGGTTGAAAATAGTATAACAGTGTTTTGAAATTCTTCTAATATTTTCACTGTCTTGAATTGCACCTATTCGCATCAAATCCGCTGTCTACTCGTCATCCTTCGATCTCGGACGATAAAATGTGAACTCGTCCCCTAAATTAGATCTCCTTTCATCATCCCGTGTCGCAAGACGAGCAATTTCCCCGAGGAAAATTTGCGCAGCCTTCATTTGCCTTTGTGGCGCCCGGCATTGTATTTTAGGTTGTCTCCGAAAGGCTCGAGTAGTCGAGTTTCTTTCTCTTTCCTCAGGATCGCCTTTGTTCCCGTCGAATAATAGAGCACGAGAAAGTCCACTTGACGATGCGATTTCGTAAAAAAGAAAAAAAAATACAGGAGCCTCCGTCCTTGATTTCTTCAATTCCCCTGCATCGTCACTAATTCAATTCGTTGAACGTAGTACATACTTCGTCTATAAGCCAGCGTTCCTCTTGAAAATATTCTCAACAAGTTCCTCCTTCCTGCTGCAGATGAATTAGTCCTCTCCCTCGACTGGCACTTCACACGTGCGCCTTTTTAAAAAGCAATTTATATTCGATCCGTGAACCGGCGAACGTGAATCGCGAAGAGGGAACTCCAGCGAAATTGAAATTAATAATACACGCGCTAATTGATCGCGCGCAAATTACTTTTCTGCGAACAACGTTGCTTGCCTTCGCATCTTTCTCCGTGCTTTTTATATTGTTGTCAAGATTTTTCTCAGATTTTTTCGTTGATAATTGCAGTCGGAAAAGTTCTTTCTCACAGTCTCGGACGAAATGATTTCTCCGGCACGCATGTCGCGCGTGCGTCATTCGATAGGCGATTACCGATCGACCCATACGATACCTGCTTTCGATAATGACTCATTTATCGGCACACCTTCTCGCAAACACCAACCGGAAGATCGCACTCGTCTTTCTCGCACCACTGATTAGCATGCTCTGTTTTCTAGCCGGCATTTCAGCGTCAAATCTTCGCGTACTCGCGGAAGATCTGATCTGGTTACTTCTCCGATTCACAAATGGGTACACGGGTGACCTGGTTTTCATGATTTTTGCTTCCTGGAAACGGCAGGATTCTTTTTGAGAAACTGTCAGTATCACACATTTGTTATATAACATTCGGTATCCCACTATTTCCATGAATGATAAATAAAGAAGAGTATTTCGGTTGTGTAATCTAGACTATAAATTTTTTAGTGGCGTGTAAAATTGAACGTGGACCGAGAGGATCGGAATAGAAGCTCTTCATTAAGAAACCGTCCGCTGGAATGGTTGGACACGCTGTGTCGCGTAGGCTCTTGATTGCTTCTCACGATGCCACCAGTTTCGTCACAATACGCTCTCTTTGTCGCTTTATTTCTTACAATTAGGTCGAAATAGGCCAAAGAAGAACACTCGTCGGATATACAATTCCGTCTTGACGACGTCGCGCTCGTGATCGCTTCAACGAACACGTCGTATCATCGATTCCTTTGTGAATCTCGCATTTACTTTCTAATTTTCTTCTCTTGGAAGCTGTTAAACAATTTTAGGTGCAGGTAACATGGTCATTCAACGACAGAAATGAATCCGACACTTGGTTTTCAATTATCCCAATATTTATTAGGACGTTCGGAAAGTAATTTCGTTTCTCGTGTAGAGATGGCATCTTTATGCATTTATAACAAAATTGAGTGAAATTCAAAATTGTTGGAAAATTTTAAAAATTCGAGATGTCAATGTATGATATCTCCTCTATTAAAATCATTAAGGGAAGAAATAACATTCAGTTTAAATGGAACTTTATACGAGGCAGCGTCCCTCGTAGCCCGTGAAAGACAGGATTTGCATAATGATCCGCAGTGCACTTACGACACGACCAATAATTTCGCGGCCTCGTTGGCAGCGGGCGCGCGAAATTTTTGTCGGGTTTCTTTGCCAGCAGTGCGGTCGCTGCTTCCTCGATGCGATCGAGATCGAGCTGTATCTTTATTTTTGACACGACCGAGCAAGGAAGCGTATTTCAGTCACGCGCCGCAACACCGCGGCCAGAACACCGCACGTTCGTCTCCTCGTCGAACATTCCCGGGCTCCGACGAGGAATCTTCTCCTATTATCGGAGCCATCGAGACAGAAAAAATCGAGGATTTTCCGGGAAAACTGTTCCGACAATTGTGCTGCGAAAGATAATGCCGTAGTTTCGTAATCTCATAGCTTGCACGGGGATCGAGCCCACAGCGGCGAGTCACTCGACGAGATAACGCATTAATAGAATGTGATAAACGCGATTACGACACGGCAGCTTGAGGCGTTACGATTTTATGGTTGGTTCTCAAGACGAAAATGATATTTATGCAGTTTGAAAATCCTACTTGGTTCCAATGATCTGCTGAAAATTTAATTTCGCGAGATTTTTCGTGTCCGGTTAAATTTGCAAAGATGGCGAATGTAAATGTTGATCGTAACGAGTCCGTCGTTACGGCGTTACACCCGACGATTCAATTAGCATTTTCGCTGTTCGCCGAGCATTTCTCGTTGCTCCTTAACACAATTCCCTTATCTTGATTCCCTATTCATCCAGATGGACGTTCCAGGGTCTACGGAGATACACTTGAAATCCGATTCACGGCTGTGTACACGGGCGCTTATGTGTTTTTACCGGTACGTCGCGTCGGGACCGTAAAAACAGCTGTCTATCCGCGATAAACGGTTTACCTGATCGCTTATACTCCCTCCTCGTCACAAACATGCTTCGTGACGAAACCTCTCCTCTCTGTACCTATGCGAACGCATTATCTTTCTAATGGCGGCGCTAGATCGCCGGATTACGAGCTGGAGAAAGGAAACGAAGCACTCCGGTGAAAGCTAAATAAATAATGCCACCGCTGCTCGCCCGGCTATCATTTGTTTTTACTCGGACGATTTCCCAAACAAGGCCCTGGCGCGGCGCGTGTATTTACATTCTTTCACTCTACGGTAGAGCCTTGGTCTATGAAAGACGCTTCTTAAATCTATGATAGACTGTTTCTTAAATCGCGCGGTTCTGTAAATAATAATAAAAGGACACTAAGAAGCCGAGTGGAACCATCCGAGCGTAGGGTGAATCACGAGCCAATTAGGGATGATTCAGCCCGCCGGTAGTGAATTAGCGCGTCGCTTAATATGCAACTACGAATTGAATAATATACTGCGCGTAACTAGAGATTACGCTCGATCACGAATTACGGCGGTCTCGTTTAGTTCATTCCGCCCCGATACATTTATATCGCGAAATGAATTTCTCGGTTCGGGGCGATCCTATTGCAGAAACCTTTCACTGTGGATGTTAATGCAATTTAGAATTTTTCCAGGCAAATTTCAAGAAAGTGGGAACAAATAAAATCTTATTTCCAGCGGTAGTAGCTTTTACAGATCTGAAATCAATAAAAATCGTATTAAACTCTGTGGTATTTTATATTCTAGCATTTTCCGAACATTTTTTGAAGCCATAAACGCATAAAGATCCGCAGTCCACCGATCGCTTACGTTATCCGTGAGATAATCCGAAGTAGACTGCGAGTTGTAATCTCTCGCGCATTATCATAAAAATGACGCTGTACAGCAGACAGTATGTATTTCTGTTTTGTAACTAATCTGAGCCACCGCGAGAAGAGCATTCGGCATAATTCAGCGGATAATGTCGCTTCTTGTTGCTCGTGCAAATATTTATGCAGAATAATGCCGCTCGTTGTTAGTCGGCCGCGGATGTTTATGCAAATTCCTATTCCCGTATCTGGACTGCGGATGTTTATGCAAACACCTATTTCTATACATAAATTCAAAGAAAGGGAAGCTAAACAGGTCTTTCATCAACGCTTGATGACTTCTAATATTTTTCTCTTGGATGTCTCCTCGTAGAGCATCGAAATACGAATCAAACGACTATAATGACCACGAGGTTATGTTCATTTAATCTCGAGATATCTCTGTCTGAATATCACAATGATAGTATCTCTCTCTCTCTCTCTCTCTCTCTCTCTCTCTCTCGATGAAGCGGTTGTAAAACGAACGTTGCAGATGTTCCACTTATTTGATCAACCTTGGCCACGATTTTCGAACGGCGCGCTGCCTCGTTGGGAATTCAAATGCATTCCAAGAAATTATTCCGAAAGCAAAACGGTGACTGACTGTACGTATAGTCCTTCGCGTTTCGCGTTGTTCCTACGTTGTTCGTGGATAGAGTAAGAGCAGAGAAAACCGGGTGAAAGTTCCGGAGATAAGCAGCAACAATGCCTGCTCCGGTGATCCGCGGTTCCTTTAATTATGCATTCGAACAGAAACCGAGATTTCAACGGGACGCGCGCCCGCGTCTCGTTAATGCCAGACCGGCGTACACCAGTTTTCTCTTTTTCTGTTCGCCAGACGCGATTCATGGTTATTCACTTAACAATACGATTAACACGTTCCTCGCGACTGCCCGACGTTTACCAGGTCTCGAGCGCTTACTTCGGATCAAATTCAACAGTGAATTGAAATTTTCTCGATTTCTTTTGAGCTTTTTCATTTTTTGCAAGCAGAACTTTCAATTGAAAAATCCGAAACGAATTGCAAAGTATGTATTTCGGTGCTCGACGGGTCTCAGATTTTTCTCGGAATTTCTAAACATCATTAACTAGGGAAAGTAGGCGAAAAACTGATTTTTCGATTTTACCCCATAACTACCCTCCCGATCGAGATGTAGGGTTGAAATTTTACACAGCATGTTTGTTCTTGATATCCTATCGAATGATCCATCGGCCATATAATTCGGCTCGAGGATACTTCTCACATTTCAAATTTCATTTGGTGAAATTTCATTTACAGATGTGATTAAAAATTGTTGAAATCAGTGAAACCAACGTAGATTCGAAGATTGAAATCTCACCATTAAAATGGCCCCTCTATTGTTAGTTATTGAACATTACAAATGATTTAAAATCCAACATTTGGTGCTACACGACCTAATAGATAGAACCGAAGAAGAAGCGGTTAGGTGTTCGTCGCGGTAGAATTTCCATAGGATTTTTCGCGAATTCCGCAGCGAGCCGTGTCCGCAGGAATGTCTAGGATTTGTTCGCGAATCGATTCGAGTTTCGCAGGACCGGCAAGGATCTGGCAGGCTCGCAAGGACGACCTTTCGTTTCGCGGCAGGTTAATTGGTTCTTGCACGCACCGTTGTAGCGTACAGTTTCGTTTCGTCTAGTGCGGCGCCTAACGAACCAGTATTAAAACCGCGATCATGTAACGCCGTACCGGGAAGCACATCGGCGAACAACGTCCGTGAACCTGCTGGAGAAAGTGCAGAAAACCGATGGATTTGCAGTGGGTTTTAGAACGAGCCGTTCGAACGTTGTTCCTTTCTCCGGCGATGTTTGTTTTACTTTGCCGAAAGAGAGCCAGCCGAGCCTCTGCAAACGACAAAATGACAAAAACGAACGAGCCGCTCTCCGCTACCGCAATGGCACACTGGGCTCTCTCGGAACACAGGAAAATCTTTCCGTCACTTTTCTAAACTCGACTGCTTAGAAGAATACCGAACCAATTTGTTTTTCATTGAAAACATTGAAAACATCCCCTAACGATATTCTTAGATTTTTCTAATCGTTCACTATTTTCTATTTCACTTAGCCAAAAAATTTCTTCATAAATGCATCAAAATCCGCAGTCTAATAGGGACAAATAAGATCTTATTTTCAGTGGTAGCCTTTATAGATCTGAAATAAATCAAAATCGTATTAAACTCGATGGAATTTAATATTCTAGCATTTCTTGAAAATGTTTGGAAGCCATAAATGCACAAAGATCTACAGTCTAATTACAATCATTGCTTAAGAAAAAGAAAATACGCGATTCCAACCGCGATTCCCTTTGTTCCAGGAGGACCTGGAGCCCTGTCACAAGAGAGCAGAAAGATTGCTCTCGGAAGAGTGTTGTCGCATTCCCCACGGGCCGGTAGGCGTCGGCGTGGAAGGTGTCGGCTCCTGGAGGGGCCAACGGCGCCCCCACGGCGTCGAGATACCTACGCCCCTGGTCGGCGTCGCGGCGCACGAGCTGGAGTCGTCGTTGGACGGCGCAGCGTTCAACCCCGTTGTCGTCGCATCGACGGCGACATCCGCGAGATGTTCTGCGTCGAAGAACGCTCTGCGAACGGCAACATCATCTTCCCCCGCGTCGTCGTCTACCGTCAATGCCGTCAACTCGAGGCCAAGGTTCTACCTAGGCAGTGCAATCGCTGAGACCAGCAAGGAAGATGCGATGGAGCCGGAAGTCAAAGAAGAGGACGAGCGAAGGTCGTCCACGCCGAGCCCTGAGGTAAATCGTCGTCGTCGTCGATCCCAAACAAATCCCGCTCAATCATCGTCCTTTTCATCGACACTTTCCTAAATTCAACCTCGCTTGGCTAGCCGACAATAAAATTGATCGGTGTGCGCTAGCAGTAGGCGCTAGCTACAACACTCCCCCAAGTGTCTGTGCTTCCTCTCCGTCAGGAAGGCCTGTAATCGACAAATAGAACAGGCTTTCCACCCCTAAGATATTCGGCTTAGACGATCGACCTGGTCTAGCTACCTTCTCAGTGGTTTCTCAGTGATTCTGTCAAATCCAAGTGTCAACATAGAAGCATCGAATCGTTCGAGACTTCTTGCGCAACCGAATACAATCTCGTGAAATCTGTGTTGCTTCGTGACGCAACCCTCGGGTTCTAATACAAATTTCGCGTTACGCGAGGGGCCCTCGAGTCCCAGCAATTTTGTGACGCGTCAGCCTAGATTCCAGATCAATTAGCGACCGGATCGAATCCGAGGACTCCCTGTTTACGGAAACGTCGATCCTCGATTAGGGGCTTCAGGGTTCTCTGAATATCGGACTGCCGCATCGTTATGTAACTGACGGCAATAAAATGCGCATTAATTTGGTCGTTTAGTCGATGCGGACTAGCGCTTCGCGGTAGATTGACCGTAATCAAATCGATGTTTCTTCCGAGTTCTCTCTTTTTCGTTCAGACCTGTTCTAGTTGAAGAACGGTTGGATACCGCTGGTATATTGCCTCGTGCTTGTGGGCACACGAGCCCCCGCTATATACACATCTCTCCGCCAACGTAGCCAGCGTATTGATTTTACGGAGAGAGAGAGAGTGAGTGGAGTCTGTCTCTCTCCGTTCTACAGGTTTACGCACACGTACCGTGCATTCCCTCTCTCTCTCCTTCTCTAGCTCTTTCTCTATCTGTCTTCTTATCTCTCTCTCTCTCTCTCTCACTGCCTTTCTCTTTCGCCGCCCTTTAACTCGGCCCTGCCACCGAAAACCATTCCGCAAAGAATTTATTGTACACTTCCCTTCAGCAAGGATCGGCCCTCGCGAGGGCGTTTTTCTCTCTCGCGGTTGGAACAGCATTTATTTTTGGTCGAGTGTATTCGATGTAACCTTGGCTTGATTCTCTCTCTCTCTTTCTCTCTCTCTATCTCTTCATCCGCGTCCTCGGGAAATCTGAATTGACTTTTTATTATCGGAGAATCTGAATCGAGAGGATCCCCGCCATTGTTTGGACCGAATGTCACCAACCGAATCTTCCCTTTTGTTGCGGAACAAGCAATTGTTATCAGTTTTTGAATATTTTGTGGGTTTATATCGATTTACCTCCGTTTGCTCCGCTGATCTCGCGTTGGATTGTACCGAGTATTTCGGAGATGATTTGTGTGGGATTCTTCGTTTCTAGTCAATTTTCACACCTGGCCAGTTCTGATCGCGAATATTTAAAGTTGAATAACTAGACTGCGAATTTTATGCATCTATCGATAGATTCGAGAGGTGGCTCGATGATGAACGGGTGTTGAACGATTTGTGGGATGCTTCTGTTTCAGATTTATGCGAGGAGAAGTAAACACTACAATGAGGCCGGTAGCAGCGAAGAGGACAGCAAGCCGGACACGTCTTTGCAAGGGCACAGGGTACCGTCTTCTTACAGAGGAACCTGGCCAATCAGAAGAGACTTGTGGGCCAGTCAGCAGATGGGCTTCTCCACTCAGCAGAACGCATCTACCACTGTACATAACGTGAGTCGTCTCATTTTGCAACTAGCAAAGTATTAGGCAGCTAACCCGTTGCGCTACGATTGTCTACAGTAACATACATCTTGTTCCAGGATGTAGCGAGCGTGATGAGCTTCTCATCGAATTCCGGCGGTACCCTGGGTTGTTCCTCGGAGGTCCAGGGCGATCGAAGGTTAGGAGCAAAGGTGGATGTGGTGTACAACTTATTGGGGATGCTTGGTAGCACGGAGGGTGGCGAGGACATGAGCACGACTCTGCTTTCGATGAGTAACTCGACGGACAATTGTTTGATCATGAGGCAGTCGGGGTGTCTGCCTCTGCTGGTGCAGCTGATTCACGCTCCGAGACAAGATCTGGAGACCAGAGGTAGAGCCTCGAGGGCTCTGCACAACATAGTTCACGCGAAAAGCGACGAGAGGGCTGGTCGTCGCGAGGCCAGAGTTCTCCGCTTCCTGGAGCAGCTGAGAGACTATTGCCAGGCTCTGCGATCATCCTTGGAGACGGGGCAGGTTCCCGACGACCTGGAGAGACACCCAGGACCGACCATCGCGGCACTGATGAAGCTGTCGTTCGACGAAGCTCATCGCCACGCTATGTGCCAGCTGGGAGGACTTCACGCGGTAGCTGAGCTGATCGAGATGGACCACATGGCTCACGGGAGCGAGTGTGACGACCAGAACTGTATCACCCTGCGCAGGTACGCCGGCATGGCGTTGACGAACCTGACGTTCGGCGATGGAAACAACAAGGCGCTGCTCTGCTCGTTCCGCGAGTTCATGAAGGCGTTGGTGTCGCAGCTGCGAAGTCCCAGTGACGATTTGAGACAGGTGACCGCCAGCGTGTTGAGGAACCTGTCGTGGCGAGCAGACACCAGTAGCAAGCAGACCTTGAGGGAAGTGGGAGCGGTGACCGGTCTGATGAAGGCCGCGATGGAGGGTAGGAAAGAATCAACGCTAAAGTCGATCCTCTCCGCATTGTGGAACCTCTCTGCGCACTGTAGTACAAATAAGATCGACATCTGCGCTGTGGACGGTGCGCTAGCCTTCCTGGTAGACATGCTGAGCTACAAGGCGCCGTCGAAGACCCTGGCGATAGTGGAGAACGCGGGAGGTATACTGAGGAACGTCTCCAGCCACATCGCTGTCAGGGAGGACTACCGAGCCATCGTCAGGGAAAGAGGATGTCTGCAGGTCCTGCTGCAGCAGCTACGATCACCCAGTCTCACTGTAGTCAGCAACGCCTGTGGAGCACTTTGGAACCTTTCAGCCAGGTGTCCGCAAGATCAGAGGCTGCTGTGGGACCTGGGAGCGGTGCCCATGCTGCGTAGCCTGATCCATTCGAAGCACAAAATGATCTCGATGGGTTCCAGTGCAGCATTGAAGAATTTATTAAGCGCCCGGCCAGGCTGCAACAATCTTGTTCATCTGGACTCGACTGCTCGTGGCTTGGGACTACCAACGTTGCCCACGTTGGTCGCTAGAAGACAGAGAGCTCTCGAGCAGGAGATAGACCAGAACCTAGCCGAGACCTGCGACAACATCGAGCCGAGCACGTCTCCCACGAACAAGGATGACAAGTTCCTCTTCAAGATGGACCACAGCTTCTTGGGGATCAACGCAAGAGCGTTGCGCAACTATCATCTGCACAATCAACCGGGCACGTCCAGCGGGAAGTGCAACGGAGTCGCCAGGAGCGAAAGCAGAGACTCCATGCGCTCCATAACCAGCACCCATTCGGACACCATGTTTGAACGGGTGAACCGCCATGTTCTCAACGGACTGTCTCCCACGGACGTTCAAATTAAACAACAGTCTTCTTCCCTTCATTCGGCGGTCGGCTTCGACACCGGGATTACCAGCGACAACCACGTGAAGACTTCGTCCGAGAAGAAGTATACCTTGAGATATAAGAACGCGATCCCTGATCGATTGAAGTCTTCGGATGGATATAACGATCTAGGCGATCTCAGGTGCACCAACTCCACCATCTCCTGGTCCTCCGCGCCAGATCAGGAATCCGCCTGTTCCCAGAACTTGCTGCACTCCTCGGTTGAGGATAACCTCCCTCAGAGCGTGTCCTCGAAAGCTGGCAGCCAATCCAGCGTCTCCGAGGAGACCGAGCTGATCGTCTGCCAGAAAACAGAGTACATCGCCAAACCTGCCATCGACAAGCCAGCCACTTTGTCGTTCAACAGCAACAACTCACCCGGCAAAGATAATCTCAATAATATGTACGAGAAAACGGTATTGCATAATCCTCTGAACACTATACAGAAAACCATCTCGCCGACTGTCAGCCATTGCACAGAGGGAAACTTGTTCAGCGACTACGCCGAGACCGATCTCGATCAACCAACAGACTATAGCTTGCGGTACGCTGAACGTAGTTTGGATGAAGATAAACAGCATTCGCATTATTTCGCCAGCAGCGAACAAGAACTCATTCACGACGACACCTTGAAGACTTACTGCACCGAGGGAACACCACACGGCTCGTCCTTGAACTCTTCCAGAGCTGCTTCCGCGTCCGATCTCCAGGAGGATAATAGACTGAGGTGCACCATGAAGAAGATACAGGAGCAAAGGAAGATGCTCGATAAACAGGAGTTTAACTTGCAGGCGAACGCTAAGAGCGGCGCTGAAGAGGGACGGGCTTCTGTCAAGATCCCATCAAGGTTTGTCTACCTGGATTTTAAATAATAGGTTTAGGTTGTTCCATAAGTTTCTTTCGGAATGTGTTTCTTTAATATTGCTAAATAAATATTAGGTTGTCCCAAAAGTTGGTTTTCGATTCATGTTAGGAAGTACTAAAACATTAACATAAACAGATTAACGCATTGTTTGTATATTTATTTAGTAACATTAAAGGAACACATTCTGAGAGAAACTTGTGGGACAAAAGTAATACATGTCGCATTTTTCTGCGATGACTGGACTGCGAATCTTTATGCATTTATGGCTTCTAGAAATTTTTAGAAAATGCTGGAATATAAAGTTCTACAAAATTGAATACGATTTTTATCTATTTCGGATCTATTTATTAGAAGATTTTATTTGTTCCCACTTTCCTGAAATTCGCCTGCAGAAATTAAAAATTGCTTAAATATCCGCAGTCTAGTCATCACAAATAACGGAGATATTTAGCTATAATATTTTGCTTTATTCCTTTTTTCACTAACAGGTTGAGAGCACCGCAAGCATCAGCAGACAACTTGCATTCCGAAGAAAGTAATAACATGGCATCCAGTTCGGGAAACGTGAAATCAGGTAACTTGATCGACTCTTAATCACGAATAATATTTGTATAAACTATAACGAAGTTCTACGTGCGTACTTATGATTGCTCGTGTGTTCGTTTCACAGACGCGGAAAAAAAGTATGAAACAGAGAACGAAATGTTCGGAAAAAATGGTAAAAGTTTCCCCACGAACGGAGTTAATTCATATGGGGCCAGTGCATTGAAAGCTTCTAACGATTCAGGATGTAAGGAATTTGAACTAAAAGGCGATACGCGTAACATGCCTTGTACATTAAATATAAACACCTCTTCCGAATGTTTAGATCAAGTCAGTGATGGGGACGAGGATGACGAAGATCTGCTTACAGCTTGCATTAATATCGGAATGCAAAATAATAGGTGAATATATTTTCAGAGAACCGACTGGAACCGGTACTGACAGCGTGTTGTAATTAGACAGTGGATTTTATGCATTTGCGTAAAAAATGAGTAGGTTTTATTGCTATCACTTTTCTTCCAAGGTCGAAGATTTTGAAGCTTCGAAGCTTCGGTTTCTGAAACTTCGGATTTCGAACCTCCTTAGTAAATTATTAGAAGATTAAAAGATCTATCTATTTCGTCTTATCTTATGTTCTTCGCGATTCAAGTAGAACATTTTTATTTTGCATAAAGATCCGCTGTCTAGTCAGAATAAACCGACTGTGTTTAACCGTTCTTTTACTTTGTATTCCAGGCACAGACACTCCTTCATAGGAAACAATTTTGAAAAGCTTCCTCGGAGTGAAAGTAATCTAGCCAGGTATCAGACAAGCGTGGCGTTAGACCAAGTAGAATGCAACGTATTGACTGATTCCACTATGAATAGTCTAGACACGAATCGAATAGCTTGCGAAGAGAGCAATGATACGATTAATCTGCCAAGTATGAATATTATATGCGATTATAGCGCGAATACAGCAAAATTAACTCGAAAGGTAAGATCATCTGCAATCCCATACCACCTTCTAATCCCTCGAAACTGAAATACCAATTTTTTTTCCAGACGATAGAAAGCGTTTCAAATACAAATATCCTACAAAATCAACTCGAATACATAAGTGAGAACGTGGAGCACATAACTGGCGTAGGCGACGATACTCTCTGCAAGTTCTCGCTGCCTTCGAACTTGAGGAACAGTCCTATTCTCCACGAAACGATAGTGTTCAATTCCGAGCCGAATCAGCAGCAGTATCTGTCGAGCATCGACATCGAGTCGAACGAGGACATGTCATCCTTGGTTCACAATGATATTCTGGAAGACGAGAGGTTGGCAGAGGACAATGAGATCGACAAGACAGTGGAGACGTCGAAGGAGAAGCTCACGGAAAACTCGATGCAGCAGTCGTACACAAAAGTAACAGACTCGGAGAGTAGCGAGTCGATTGATTCCGTAGAGCAGTCTGAACATGCGCTTCTGGAATTATGTATTCAGCCTGGGCTGACGAAGCTTATCGACAAGACAAACAAAGCTGCGATGAAATCGAAGGCGTTGGATCGATTCGAGGAAAAAGAGGCTGACTATTCTAGCGGGAACAGTCGCATGGAGGACACGTGCGAGGTGGACGGTGTTCGGAAGGACGAGGCTAGCGAGAAGCATAAACTATCACAGAGAAGCAACGACACGCCGAAGCATGGGAAGAAGGAAGACATATACCGTCGACAGAGAGACCCAGACGCCATGATTGCGTCTCTAGACCGGCTGACAGCCACCTTAGTGCAACAGACGGAAGCGATTCGAGAGCGCGACTCCGGCACGATGAAGCAGAGCATCCTGAGCGACACGTGGAACGAGGACTCGCCCAACGAGGTTTCATTCCCCAGCATCAGTATCAGCGCCCCGATCATCGCTTCGTTCAAAAGCGACGCCGCGGAAGACCCGGGCACCGTCACCTCCGAATACGCTACCGCCAGCAGCGAGAGCGGGCACATGACGAACTCGAAGATCATTCAACGAGAAGCGATCAAGCTGGCCGAGGCTGTGGACGCGGAGATGAACAAGCAGAACGAAATGGACACGACAAGCATCACGTCCATGGACCTGGAGGCTATCAAGCCTCCTTCCTTGATGGGTAGCATGTTGTCTTTGATAGCGAGTTACGCTGGATCGGGCGACTGCAGCGAGACGTTGGTGAACAGAGACAGATGCAACTCCACTTCGCTTCCGCCGATGCAGATGAGGAACGCGTCGTTGACGGACTCGAGAAGCTGCCGCAAGAAGTCCCTGCCTCTCGGCGTGGTGGCTAAGAGAGCATTGAATCAGAACCAAACTTACACCAGCAGCTTGGAGAACTTGTTGAACGAGTGCAGCGGCTCGCACTTGGACAGCGTGAAGCCGCCGTCGATGATGGACGAACTGCCTGACGTAGGCGACATGGAGAACAGCATGCTCAGTGTGGCGAGCATTACTTCGGAGGTGGCGGACCCTAAGGAACAAGACTCGCAGAGTTTAACCGGCAGCGACGCTGTCTTCGACTTGCTGAAGCCTGTTGCTAACGTCCTCTCCATGACGTGCATGCGATACGCGGAGAACATGCAGAGCAGCGCGAATAACAGCTTGAGCGAGTACCTGGAGAACATCAATCCACCTTCGTTGTTCAACGAGGTGTGCGAGATGGACGAGTCGACGGTGGAGCACGTCACCGAGACGGTGTGCAGCGACACGCTGTGCATCGACGCGGAGTTGCGCACGGAGGAAGCCCCACATCCTATGGTTGTCGAGAGGATCGACGAAGTGGGCAACGACACCGATGAAGCTGTTACTCCGATCTCTTCGGAGTACTGTGTGTCCAGCTCGGCCGAGTCGACGCCGAGGAAACGGCTGCACAGGAACCTCACGCCGAAGCAGAAGCGGAACTTGGCTAAGGAGAGGTACAAGACGTACACCATCGCCGCGGAGATGAGCAAGAAGGAGGCTGAAGCGGAGAAGAAGGATAACGAGACCCGGGAGAACAAGATTCCGCGTGGAAAGTGCTCGCCGTTTTCTAAACTGACGCCAAAGCAACGCAGGCAGGAGGACAGAGCCAGGTTTCGGACGCAGGTATTGGAGAATCCTTTCCCCGAGGTGAGCCAAGAGCAACCGGAAACCGACAACAGCTGTGACACCGAGAGTCCTGTGTCTTCGGAGCCGATGTCCCCTGTGAAATCAGCTATTCCGAAGCCGACGAAACTGTCGGCTTGCAAGACGCTGATCAAGAAACGCATGGAGCAGAAAAAGAACCGAGAGAGGTACCGCACGAGAACGTTGAACGACTCGGAATGCATATTTAAAGACGCCGAAGGGAACACTAGTTCAAACGGAACCGGGGAGAACTCGTCAGCTGTGACGCACACTATCCAGTCGGACGAGATCCAGACTATGCTGGAGCACAACGCCACGATCGTGTTGAACACGTTGAACGAGTCGAACAAGGCAAACCAGAACGTCGAGGAGCCGTTGCTAGACTGCGAGACCATCAGCTTGGTGTCGAACGAGTCGGAGTCTGAGCGGAACTTGCGGATGCGATTCGTAAATGGTGTCTCGAAGAAGCTGATAGGCGCTTGCAGCCAGCAAATGGAGGAAGCGAACGAGCTGGAGGAGAACAAGGACAACGCCGAGATCGAGTGTAGGTCGCAGGAAGACGTCAGGTACGATATCGTGGAGAGCGACAGCGAGAACGAGTCCAATAATACTGAAGAGCAACCTCGAGAGACGAAGAGACCACGGATAATCAAACCAGGTATGGTGAGAGATCCCAGCAACGATTCGAACGCTACAGACAAATCGGAGCCGGAGAGTCCGAAGGCTATCCGCGGCAGGAGGAAGGCTCTCTACTCGAACCCCATAACGAGGAAACCAACCCCTCAATCTTCCCCTTTGAAGCAAGTGAACCCTGTCAGCGGTATACCCATAGGCCGCAGCAACACGTCGCCTATAGTCAGAGCAACCAGAGCCACCACTCTTCGGCAGAACAACAACAGCTCGAACAACCTAACTAAAGAATCTCCGAAAGCTAGCTTTCAGAAGACACCACCTTTAACGGACGCGGAGAAACGAACGAAGAACGTCTCGGCAGCCGCGAAGAGGGCGTCGGTTCCTCAAAAAGGATCGTCGTTGACCTTCACCAAATCCGTGAAAAGACACAGCACACCTCCGACGTGTTCCACAAATTTCCAGCAGGATGGTAAGACGGAGGTGGCTGTGAAACCCCTGGAGCGGCAGGGGACGTTTACCAAAGACGAGCCGGAAGTGGAGAACGCGCCCCTGGTGGTCTCTTCGTCCTCCTCCCCTGTGAAAACGAAAATCGCGAAACCGATCAAGGGTGCCACCTCGAAGGTGCACCCGACGATGATGGTGAAGCCGAAAATCGCGCCAAAGAACCTCCAAGCCCACCAAACGAAAGTCGCCAAGGGGAACGTGTCCGAGAAGTTGCAACCGCCCCCTAAAGCTTTGCCGCTGTTAGTCGCACCGAAACGTTTGCCCACGGGGAAGGTAGCTTCAAGCGTGAAAGCCCCAGCCGTTGTGCAGAGCAACAACGCGCAGGCGGAGAACGGTAAGGTTTTTCGCAAAGTAGGTCCGCTCGGTCAGAGATCCAATAGTAATTCTAGTATCGTGTCGAACTCGTCAACAGGGATGCAGACGAGAAAGCTAGCGAAGGAGGCGACTAGCAAGATCGCAAGTCTTTGGAAGAAAGTCGAGGAGAGTAAGAACAAGCAACGGCTCGAGAAACCCGACACCAGACAATGGTTACAACCGGGTTGTTGTGCCAACGTTGTGGACGCGCCCTCGCCCCTCGCTAATAATCCGCCAGCTTTCAGGCTATTCCGTAGCTCCACGTTCGAGGGCGTGCCCCAGGATAACGAGAATCCCGAGTCCGCCTTGTTCAAGAAGTCGAAGAGACCTCTGGTAGTGGGCGTCCAGCCTGGCAAAGTGAAATACAGGAACTCTTGTGATTTGAGTGGGATGAACGCGAACGATGCACCCTGCAAAATACCTGTAAAGTCCGGCGACGCTTCTACGTACAGAAAGGACGGTGTCCAAGTAGCCGACGCTTCGGTGATCTTACGGAAACCGCAGAACACTGAGTCTTCCCCGATGGAGGTAGACCCCACCAAAAGAATATCACGCCTCGGTTCCTTTATTAGAGTGGACTCTGCGACCGCAGACGGATCCGCACAAACGTACGCGAACGGCAACGGTGTACGCACCCCAGCATCGGCCATTGTACCACCCTTTAATTACAATCCGAAACAAGACATTCCTTCCCAAACAACCAAAGTTACACCGAACGATAGCGAAAGCAAATTCGGGGCGACGGATTGTCACAGCGACATCGTCACCGCTTCGACGAGAGTTACGACAGTATAGGAGGACACGGTGCCCCGTTCTATATTTAAATAGTAACAAACCCTTTTACGGTGTAGTATCGCTTTTTCGTTTTTTCAGGCTAGTCATTGTACATTTGCTTGACGGTGTGCCGCGGCTAACCCGATGCCCGCACACGCTGTACGCATTGCAAGTACACGATAAGTAAGTTTTAAAAAACCATTCTCATTTTACCTCATTGTTCGACGGACACTCTGAAAAAAAAAGAAATCTCCATCACGTTTCACACTGGTTTTTACACTCGATCGAATTACGTAGAAATGGTCATCGGACAAGTTTGTTTGTTGCATCGTCTCTGGTGCAAGGTTTTTTATGAGATACGAATAAAGTGTGTAAAAGCAGCTGGAAATTCTGATATCATTCCTATAATTCACTTTGCGTGTTGTATATACATTTTTAATATCGATGAAATTCCACGATTAGGGGGAGAGAAACAAAATATTTGAAAATCTTGTAGTACGTAGCAGTGATTATCCTCGATTATTTATTCAATTTTGTATATATTAAACGTGAACGAACAAACAAACAGAAAAGAACTAAATAAAACTGTAGAAAGTTTAGTGATATATTATAGAAATATATTACGACCCATGATGTATGACGGCAAGAGATAAAAAATGATTTGCTGTACATCTACGTATAGGTATAAATTCGCAAGGAATGAGATCTGTATTTTGTTTCCATCGTAACTGATTTGTATTCCTTTCGACGGATACAAAATCTGATTACTTTTTAAAGACTGATAGGAACACGACGAGGATTCGGACAGAAGCTTGGACACCTTCGACACGAGACAGAATGTTATCGGAGGGAGAAGGTAGTAACATTTGTATCGATGTAGCGGTCTAAGTAACGCTAAAACCGGCAGTCTATAAAGGAGACAAAATTTTGTAAAACACTTTTACTTTAAGTTTCTAGTCTACTTAAAACAAAAATATTAACAAGTGAAGTAGCTTCTATTTTGGTCATAATGTACTACGTAAACACCGAGATTTGCATGTAAGACCTGTCTACAGGATTCGACTGTTACCCTTTCTAAAATTCATATAGGTACGACTAGAAGTGTGTACGGATCAATTACGTATTTACCGATCTGAAAAATTGAGAAACTTTGGCATATATATATATATATATACTTTTCCTTTTCGATTTTCTTTAGGCGAAATTTCCTGTATATTCGAAGCGTTCGAGAGTATGAATTTTTGCTTAGTTTCCTTCTATATCGCGTCATCTTTCCTTCTACACGCGTCGAACAAGATTTCGAGCGTTCCATCGGAAGGAAGATGCTTGACACAATATAGAATAGCTTTTATCGTGGATTACTTTCCGAGATTTGTTACGCGTGGTTTTTTACCCTGTTCCAGTTCGAGTTAATTAGATTTAACCCTCCCAACTTGGAACCATACCAGGGTAGCTTTTACGTTCTCCTTTTTCGCAAAGATTTGGTCTGTACACCGGATTCTGTTTTTCTCCTATGGTTCATTTGTAATAATCATTGTCTTTTTACTTAGATCTTAAGCGTAATTCATCTTTCGTTACATTGTACTTTAGATTTGGCAGACGATCTTAATGATTTGTATATTAATAATTGCAGTACAATAAAATTTATAGCTACTAATATCTACTTTGATGTTTCCGTCACGGGGAGGATATGATACAGCTCTGTGTGTCGCTAAAGCACATGTGTCAAAGAAGAGTAATAACTTCGTGAATTGTAAAATACTTCAAGGAAAACAATAAATATAAACATTTATTAATCTATCTTTATAAAACATTTATTTATCGTATTTCGGGCATTCGTATAAATTAATGGATTTGTCGTCCGATACAGATACAAGCACGTCGTTCCTTTGAGGACTGTACTTCACGGCCCACACCTGAAATAACCGAATGAATTAAGATGATAAATGAATTAATATTACATATAGTACCAGTAAATACCTGATCGTTATGTTCGCTGAAAGTGTGTAGACATTGTCTTTGCGCTAATTCCCAGATTTTAACCGTATGATCGGAGCTGCTAGATGCAAATTGTTTTCCACCTGGAGCGAAGGCAACGCCGTGTACCCACGAAGCGTGGCCTGACATAGTTCCAGCTAAATTAGCGTCTTTCCTGTATGATAGAATAATTTCGTTTATATCTTACTTCAATAGCGAATTTAATACAAAGTTTATTTCATCGTGAACAAAATTACTCACACGTCATACAACTTCATATGTCCGTCAGCCGATGCGGTAAGAAGCAGCTGGGAGTCCGGTGAAAAACAGAGAGACCTGATAGTCATGGCATGACCTGAAATACACAAGTTTAATATCTCAGATGAACAGAAATGATCTAAAGAAATTTGTATATATACCTTCCAGTGTGCGTAATACTTTCCCATAAGTAACATCGAATATGTTAATGATTCCATCTACAGCACCACTGGCGATGTATTTACCATCGGGACTCTGAAATAGGTGAAGCAGTGAAACAAGAAATTCTTTAAAGTAGAGTCGATTTAGATTAACATACATAGGCAACGCTGACTGTAAATCTTCCACCTCTGGTATCCAATGTTTGTTCACGTTTACCGCTTTCTGTTCCATACAAATGTATTTTGCCAGAGTGACTGCCAGAAACGATGAACTTGTCGTCCGGAGAGAACACTACCGTCCAGATATCTACAGGACCCACATCGATACTTGATATTTTCTCTCCAGATTCTAAATCCCATATCTTCAGACTTGAGTCAAGCGAGCTCGATGCACATTCTAAAAGTATTAAGGAGAATAATGAAATGTAAGTGATTCTACTTCAAAGTAATAGCATTTAAGAGGATAGATATGTTTCCGAGACTGCAAGGTGCAGGATGCACCTTCTCGTTGCGTGCACCCATACCCTTGCGATCCTGGAAACGAGACTGTCCCCTTTATAATTTCAACTAACTACTTACTCGAGCCATCTGAACTTACTGCGACAGATAATACACCGAGGGAATGACCAGTTAGCTTATGTTTCTGTTTCAATTGTGCAGATTTTTCTCTGTATTCCCAAACTTTGACAGTATCATCAACAGACCCAGTTACTATGTATTCCACGATTTCCTCTTCGTTAGACCGCATCGAATCACTATAACACCGTACAAGAAATCAGATATTGAGAGATACAAGTATCATATGCATTATTGAAGGTTATGTACCGTGAATCCTCATTGTCCGGTTGAGTTTCCTTTTTCTTCTTTGGACAGCCCCAAGCACAGGTCCAGATACTATCTTCGTGAGCATTCTCTGTTTTACTAAGCAACGAGTACTAGAACAATTCGAAACGATGCTTTGATACTGTCAGGAACAGTGGGCAACCTAACCTCTACGCATCTGGGTAATTGATAAACTTATTCAGATTTCTCACCATTTTAAAAAGCGGCTATGATCGGAGATACACTATATAGAGTCTTATTAACGGAAGCGTTCACGAGAACAAATTCGCTTTTGCATGGAAAATCTTATTGGCAGCACAAACTATACATGTATGTAAATACAAACTTTTGTTTGTAACACCAACACCGGGTATTTCCCTTTACTGCGCTGCTGTGCTGTCGGTGGAACACAAAGGCCAGAAGAAAGATGAGAATGCGATTAGCAGACAGCGGAATCTATTTATGCATTTATGACATAAACGAGTAGGTGTAATTTAAAACATCAGTACTATTAGAAAAATTACAAAATACTGTTATATTATTTTAGGTAAGAAAGAAAATCAATTTCTACTTCGCTCCAGTTTGTTGCAATTCATGAAGAACATTTTTATTTTGCAGGAAGATCCGCTGTCTAGCGATTAGCTTAATTATTACAGAAGTTTTACGAAGGATGCTAAATTGTTTACTCAATACTCCATACAATTTATATATTATACAGTTTGCTCAATACAATTCAATACTGCGCGAAAAGCGATTACATATATATAATAAATAGAAATGCCATCTTGTAAATGCAATCAATTCAAATATCAAAAAAATGGAGTTTTCTTAGCAAATAGCGATTCAAAACTAACAAATCATTAATCTTGTACTCCTTCTTATGAATCCGAGCGTTGTTATACAATATTACAGGAATTATAGCCCTGTTAGTATTTTTTTACATTATTGTGTTGGTGGGAACACTGAATGTTAGGAATCAGGAAAGACTATGTAGAGTGGGATGCACAACAATTGTGTTTACAATTTATACGCTGTTGAACATACACTTTATTCATAAACTATTCAAAAATATACGCAATATTCTGTGATTCCAGTGAGAACCGCAATAATCTAATATTATACTGTAAATATACAGAAAGTGTATATTAAGTACACGTCGGAGTTAACCTAATAGAAATCGAACGAGACTTCCAAAGATTATATTTTTTTGAAACGTTATGTGTCACTGAATACACGGTAAAAGATGTTGAAATCGCTGAAATTCGGAAGAAAGGGCTATCGTGTATTTCAAGAGACGGTAGCGTCCAGAAGATCATTTTTATCTGAAGCATACCGGTGTACGGAAGCATGGCAAGCACGGCTTCAGACTCCGTTATTGCAGAAGATTAAACCCAGCGATTATTTCATAGAGATAGATCACAAACAGACTACCACTGGTAAAGTCAGCGCGATTGACGTTGATATATTAGCAAATTCGGTACAGGATCAGTATCAGTTGGAAGAAGTGTTGACCACAATTTACAATTTAAGGTTGTCCGAACAAACATCTGATACGTTGGACTCAACGCACCATGCTATCATTAGGTATTTACTAGATAATGATTTTACGGAAGAGCTCATGACTGTCTTGCACGACAGACTGAACTATGGAATCTTCCCGGATTACATTTGTTATAATATTCTTATGGACACATATTTAAAGAGGAAAGATTATGCCAGTGCTGCGAAAATCGCAGTGCTACCTATGCTACAAGAAGATGCCGACAACCCTATAACTAACTCGCTATCCATTTATTCTTGTCACAAATATTTAGAAAAACCCGACGACTGGGTGAAACCACAAACGCCGGAAGATACCGGCGAAGAGATTAAAATACGCGTACGTTACCTTACAAACGAGTACTTCGACGATCATTTTGATCTTACGGATCCACGCGATCTGGTTGGCAAAACTTTAACTTTCTATGGTAAACTTATGAATAATACATTAGGAAGGACTTGCCAATTGAGGGGTTTAATATTGCACAAGAAGTATGAAGATGTATCGGATGTAATAGAGCAGTGGCTAAAAGATGTGAAAGATGATATTGTATACGAAGAAGTTTTTGATTTGATACAGAAGGATAATAAAAACGTACCTGAGGAAGAAATAAAGGATGTAATGTCGCAAGTTGATAGATTGAGAGATCAAAAAACTTGTAAAAACAGTTTGACCGAAGCAATAGAGAATACAGTAAAATCTGCTGTTGATAAACAGGCAGATATAGATATAGCTGAACAATTAAAGGTATATGTCAATATTGCAAAACAAAATAATATCTTTTTGATTACTTAAACATTTTCTGATGTTGCAGGCTTACATCAATTGGGGAGAGAAAAGGGAACTAATGTTGGAGTTGCAAGTAGAATCGAAGAAACGGCAGACTAGACTGCAAAATGTAAAGAAGATAAAGCAATCATTAATCGAACAGGAAAGATTATTGACATTCTTTGACAAAGAAGAGGAGACCGAGTTGAAAATAAAAAGTTTGAAATCGAAAGAGAAATGGGAAATGAAAACTCTTCTTCGTAAGCCCAAAGCGGAGCATAAATTAAGAAAATTGAAGCAAGAAGAAGTGTACATACCGCCCACACTTTGAAGCTAGATCGATTAAGAGTCTAATGTTATTACGATCGATGGATAATAGTTTGTAGTTAAAACATTATTTAATAAATTGCGTTGAAAGAAAATTTGTTTTCGAAAGGATAAACATATGGTAAGAGACAATAAAAATATATTACATATTATTTATCTTCCGTACTTTGTACATATTCACTTAGAAGAGTTCTTTTCCTTTGTTTAAATGTGTTTTACATAGGTTTGTAGGAGGGTTTCTTCTCACGAAGCCGCTTATCCTTAGGAATATGAAAGATAATTGTATAATTAAATTTTATGCTAAAAAATTATTAGGCTCTGTAACAAATAACGTTCCCTTTGAGCGTTAGTATCGGATCAGTGTATGTTCATATACTTGGCCGAATTTTAAGCACATTTAAAATTACGTAACTTCAGACCAAGGTACACATTCAGCGATTAAGTCTCAACAGACTCGAGAAGACTGCATTATAAACAGCTAGTGTATTCCGGAGACTTCACACAGTACTAGAAAATTTGGTCTTCGTTTCCCAAACTGCATTTGTTTGCGAGGAATGTTCTGGAAACGTAATTACATGACTTTAGAGATTTTATAAGAAATTTGATGTTGGTTTCTATTTTAAATTGGTCGTATCCTTACCCGATCGTACCATAAATTATATAACAATCACGATGATTTACTTTGCAGTTGTACAGTTAACGCTGCTGTTTCTTGTTTCATTTGTTTCAGATCAGCAGTTATTCTCTCCAAGTTTGCTCCAACGTTTTTCGTAGATTCGGAATCGATCTACGAAAATCATGTATTTGATTTAGGACGATGCGTGCAAATATCAAATTTTTAATATATATTTGGTGTACATTTACCTGTTCTTCTAAGTCTCTAATTTCTCGTACAGTGGCGCCCGTTTCCTCAACTAAATTTACAAGCTCGCTGCAATCGGAATGAAGCGTGGCCAACAATTTGTAAGCTTTCCTCGATGCCTCGTTCGTTCTTGCGTCTCGAAATATTAATTCATCGACAACCGTGAACGACCTCTCTACTCTGCCCGTAAGCATGTTAATCTCTTTTTGGATCTCTCGAGTATCGGCTAGAACTTTATTGATGTCATCCTTTTGTTTCCTAACGTTATTAATTATTTCTAATATTCGTTGGGTGTACGCCGATCTATTCACTTCTTTCTGAAGTTTTTGAACTTCAGCGACCAATTGCGAGTATTGTTGATCTTTGTTGCAGCATTCTTCCTGAAGCTCTCTTTCCTTCTCTTTTAACAATTTAATCTCATCAAGCTTTTTCTGGCTTGCACTCTGTATGTACAGAATTTGAAGTTTAAGTATAGAATTCGATTTTCACACTTGCCTATTAAGATAATACTTACAGCTTTCGTCGAGTGTTTCTCTCTTTCTTGCCTATATTTTTGTATCAATGGTACTCTGTGCTTTTCCCATTGATTGCCTAGACTAAGTAATTTGTTTGTGGTGGCTTCGATCGTCGCTTCCAGATTTTTAATATTCTCGTCGCTGTCTTGTAGCAGATCGTAGATTCGAACTTTGATCTTTTTCTGTTCCTCATTCATCGTTAACTCTTTCTCCTCGTTCTGATGATTGATAGTTGCTTGCGTTAAGCTAGTATTCAATTTTTTAATCTCATCTTGCAACTCTTCCACGTTGCTTCGAAGACTTTCGCACTCTACTTTGATTTTCTCGACTTCTAACTCCTGTTTCTTCGCTTTGCTTGCGGTTTCTGGTTTCGGCAATGCAGGTTCCAAACTGCTCGCCTCCTTTACTTGAGATTGCTAGAGATAAAATAAAAATCTGAATGGTGAAGTAAGATATTGTGCTTGTCGATAATGCGTGCTTACAGTCATCGATATTATTTAAAAGAAGCTTACTTTAGCAGTTTGCGACGTATCTTTTATCGCAATCCTACTGAGAACAGTAATTTCGCTGGGTGCATTAGCGTCTGTAATCTTTTCACCATATACTTTATTCAACCAATTTATTCGATCGAGAATATCCGTCGGTTGAGTACAATGTGCTCTTGCGTTGTAGGATATCAAAGAAGGTAAAAACGATTGTTGATTTTGCACTTGCTTAGGCACAGTTTGCAAATAGTGTATGCAATAGTCTTGATACTCTGCGACATTGAAAGTTTTATCTACGTTGGTCAAGCATTCGAACGTAGCATTAAATCATGCAAACATTATTTGTTACCTTCGTTACTGTTTATCGTTGGTACCTCTAAATTTACAGATATATAAGGGACACTTGCTCTGCCTTTATTTCTAAATCCCTTCGTGTGACAATAATGCGGCAACCATGGAGCTGAAAGGCCTTGCGATATTGCTGCTGCGATAGACTTCTCCAATAACGCAACATTGCTAATCGGTTCATTTATAGTCTTGTCATGTTCCTTTGGTAATTTATCAATTAGAAACATAAAAACTCTTCGCAGATCAGCTTCCGAACTATACAGAAATGTCTGGTAACCAATATCACCTTTGTATCCTAAGTCCTGAATTCATGAACTGATATTAATGATAACTAAAAAATCATTGCTCGAATAATACTGATTTTTGTTCTTCCAAAGCTTACCGAACACGCTTGAGCAAGTGTGGCACCCAATCGAAAACGGGCTGCCATATTCATAGGTAAAACTGTGGACACTCCAAGTCCTGGCCTTATTATGTCTATGCATCTTACTGTTGCTTCTATCACTAACTCTGTAGTGAAACCGCCCAGGTTTGTTATACTGTCCTCTATGTCACTGAAACATAATTTTATCTGAAAGATTGGGATAGTAAAAGGTGTTCGAAGTACGCAAATGTAGTACATACATTTTTTCAAAATTAGTCGTTGTATATTAATTGTGATTCTTTTCGTAGGCAGTATCAAAATTAGCCGGTAAAAATATAGACCAATTTAACAGTATTGTTTCTATTGTTTCTCGTTCTTTCTATAAAGTATAAGGATTTCGAAGATTCAAAAAAGAAAAGAAAAATGTCACGCTCGACTCGGATAAACATTACCGCCCACTTTTCATCGTAACAAAACACGGCCGACATCGGGATGTCAAACAAAGTGAAACGCTATGTTGAAAATATGTAGAATGCAACTCACCAGTGTATTTGACGCAACGAATGAATAATTATATTGTCAACCTCCTCCATCATCCGTAAAAATATGAAAATACTAAAATCCTCTACGATGCAATCGTATTTTAACAAATTCGTGTCAACTCACAGTAGCCTAACCTGTCCATGAGTGAACAAATATTTGTGCACTATGCAATTATGCAGATGGCGTAACAGACCATCCCAGTATTGCCAATGTCTTGCACATTGTTTCGGTGAATCGGCTTTATGCAATAATTTTTAGCAAAAATATATAACTGACTTGAATTTATAAAACGCATGTTTTCAATTTCATTCTAGTTTGCAGAAGGAATGTGAGGAGAGGACTTTTATTATTCTCTTCGCGATTCTGATCGAAGCAATTTTTCCAACGAATTGTTCACATATTATTCAGTGAATTGGTCATTCTAGCACATATCTATGCAAATATTTTTATGCAAGCTAATTGATGTATTTAAAAAAAGAACTAATTCAATCGAGACGAGATTCAAAAATCGCAACCGTGATCGTGATTCTGCGATCACTGATAAATCAGGTTCAGTGATTTCGTACGCAATCGCTAGTAGCGAGTTTGAATTTTCGCGGCGCGAGTTTACGATGCGCGCGCATCGCCGCTCGCGGCCAATTTCACGTTCTAAAGTAAAGATCAATTATTCGCGGCGAGAGGCCCGCACTCCGCAGAGTCGTGCGTTGCGTTCGGTACGCGTCAACATCAGCTGTTGTTTCGCTGTCGCGTGAAATGACAGTTTCGTGGAGGTTCACGATGTGGAGATCGTTTTCGTGAGGGTGTTTCGTGTACCGTGCGGGTGAGAGCCATTTCGCATTCGGGAAAGATGAACGGGAGCCTGGGAATAATGCGCGGACCCGAGCAACATCCACAGAGGTTCGCGGATTATTTTGTCATATGTGGACTGGACAAAGATTCGGGCCTGGAGCCAGACAAATATTTCGGTGAGTACCATCCAATTATTTCCATAATCCATTCTCTATATCTGTCCCCTTCGCCAAGACAAATCTCGGCCGCGAGCGTTCAACCTTCGAACCAGTTCAATCTATGTATACGTTCGACAATCTTTTTTCTATGTAGACAGCGTAGTCGTGGTGATGTTGCAATTTTTCGGAATCGCTATGCTTCGCAACGACGCACCGATTACTCTATTTAACCTAATCCGGTGTTTATAACCCTTAGCACTCGAGTGACTCTAAGGCGTCACTAAAAATTGCTCTCTGTGCCATTATTTAAAATATTGTTTACATTATTAGATATGTCGGTGTTTCGTCAATTACTAAACGTTTAGGTGTTGTACGAGATATTATATCAATTTCATATCCACCAAATTTAAAAGTCGAATTATTCTCTTAATTTTATCGATATTAAATGTGTTTAGTAATTTATTGCTCGGAAGAAATGTTTAATTTTCGAGTGAAAAGAAAATCTTTTGAACAGCGCACTACAATGCGACCAAAAAATTGTTTAAAAAACGCTGTCCATGTATATCTTGCCTTTGATGTAGAAAGTGAATTTGCTGCCACTTAGGACACATGTACACGACCTGTTAAAACAGTTTCTTTTTTGTCAGTTTGCTTGTGTTCCTGTTTCGCCGCTGGTAGGACGTGATTTTCGTTTAATTTACACGTGATGAACACGTGAATTGTAATCGATGACAGTGCTGCTAGAAAATACGGGTTCGGTTGACAAACTCGTTGACAGCCTGATCCGCGCGCGCGTTATCGTCGCAGCTTCTTCCCGATGCGCGGGATAATAATATTGAATATCGAATATCTGCGCGTCCACGTTTGTAACACCAGGACTGCTTATACGCCAATGCATCGTTTCGAAGCTCGACTCGCTCGTATACGCATTTATACATTGTAAATTGTATACTGTCAACAACGAGTAACACGATGCTTTCGTTTAACAGAAGAAGCTTTCGATATCTGTTGGTAACCGGTTCGCCGATTAGTCTGCGTATTTTTAATTATATAGTTTTTTTTAATACCAGTTCAATCGATATACTCATTCGCTTATTTTTAATCCCCTTTTACCAAGTATGCACCGACATCATAACAAAGTGTCGCGGATGTTGTTCAATGCGAGTTCCACGGTGTTATCAGATTATTTCACGTAATATTCGTTAGTGTTATGAAAGCGGTACTCTTAATTGATGGAATCATATTTTATTAATGATAGTAGGAATGTCACTGATTACGCAATTTTGAATCTTATCTGTTTCGGCACGCCTTCGTTTCGTATGATTCGACCGAGGAATATTTAAAAAAATTTTGGAACAATTTTTACAGGTTTTTTAATCGTTCGTCTTTTCCTATTCGGGAGTCACTGTGTATGATAGTTGTATTTCCATCCGCATTCTTATACTATAGATAACGGTGTCATTAGCAAAGTTGCTTTTCAATTGTTTAGATAAACATTCGTAGCAGCGGTATTGAATCTCGGTAAATATCGTGCGCAATCTTTTTATCGGGAATGACTAATAGAACGCAATGCAATAACGATCGATCAGTTTACTATTGTATGCAGTATGCAGAGAATTACCTTTTGTACTCTGTGACGTACTATAACATATACACAAAATGTTTCTTTGGATTTGATACATTTTTCATGTTATTTCAATCATTGAGAAAATAAATGAATGTCTCTCTCGCCTCCTTCTAGCTTCTCGAAACAAAATCGTCCGGTCCACTTTGAAAGAATGTATTGTACATACATAGTAATGCTTATGCGACTCACGGTAAGTGTTCCTAACGGGGTCACTCGCCATATTACAGTGTCATTAATATTTTAATGAATATACGATTGGTGGGTGGGCGAGATGTGCCATAGTAAAAGGTTGCTTCTAAACCTGTGAACCAACTCGAAAGTTGGAACAATGGTGGCGCAGGATGTCTTCCCAGGAAGCCTGCACTTCTCTCGTTCGGTCCATTTTTCCGGGAACCGAGGCCGGATGGATCGTTTTACTATCTTCGCCGGCTGTGCTCCTGGGAAAATTCCGCGGGTAAAAAAGTTGCACGTGTCGGCCTGACGGTTTATACTCGTTTCGTTAAACGGCCAACTCGCAAACTCCTATCGCTTATTTATGTAACATTCGCGAGCTTCCTGCGACACTGTTTCGAATTAACGTTGCGCGGCCATGTTGGTCTTTCCGTCACGTATCATTTATCCTTGCATCGAGAGCGTTTTTCATTCAGGTACCGGCAGCTGCCAGAACCGGAAAATGACCTCTAAATAATCTAAATTAGGGCTTCGCTCGTCTGAAATCTTTATGGCAGCGGTTCGATGGAGTAAAAAAGGGTCTATAGTATTCCAGGGGTTTATTGGGGGTCGATCATAAATTTTTCTGTTTTAAACTTTTATCGAATTTCTAAGGAATGTAATTATTAGACAATAACATCCGTTTTAACGCCTCTAGAATAAAACAAATCTAATAAACCACTTTTTTTTTTGTTATTATGATACATGCTGTTTATTATGAAGAAAAAGGTCTGGAACCCCTGGTTTAGGGGATCCTTAAGAAATGCTGTTACTGTTCTAGCAAGTTGTTTTGCAAGCAACTAACGGTACAAATTTCCAAAATTCCCATCGAGACCTAGGTAACAGTTGTAATAATAATTTATTGTGCGCGGCTGTTGACGCAGTTTCCCGAGCACGTGTGCCGTACTTAACGACCGTAGAATTCGTAGCGAAACAAGTGTGTCGTAACTCGACACCAGGGTATGTACTTTCATCGGCCACGATCGCCAGTTTTCAGGATTGAGTTACTCCGGCACATCCTAGAGTAAGGATGGAAACGATACCGCGGCGTGCTCGAGCGGCTGTGACATTACAAGTCCCTGCTTCCTTTTCCCGGAATATAATATTCTTCGTTTAATCCGGGAAAGCGCTTCTCGCAGAAATCGCGTAGAAATTCTTGGCGGGACACCCGATGCATTCCGCGCACCGAACAAAGACTAATTGTGAACAATGGCAACAAGAAGGAGATAATTCCCGCCTTCGTTGAATTGCGACCTTCGACCTCGTTCTTCCTCCATGTTTAGCCGTGTCGCGTAAAATGAATGCTGTCGGTGGAGCATAGGCAAACTACATTTACGTACCCCAACTCCGAGCATTTGTTTTGCAAACTGGCTAGCATGCTCTGATTGCTATTTAAATCGGATCAGCTGATTGAATGTTTAACCGTAAATGGACCCAACAAATTTCTTTCCATCTTTAACAATTGTAATAAATTGAAAATAAAACATGTGAATGTCCTTAAATCGTCTGATAATAAAAAGCGGAAATTCTACGATCAAGGGATCTTTATAGATAGAACAAAAAATGTCATAAAACTTATTCTACATGGTAAACAATTAGCTTTCATTTCCCTTGAGAAAACGAAATGACTCTCCGAACGATCTAATAACATAAAAGCTTTATACAAACTATAAAGTAGTCGTAAAGGTATTTTCGAAGAAGTTCACTAACATTTAACAAAAATTATGGCTTTGTCCATCGATAGAAATCACCACAAAGGTAATTGATCGTACGATCGGCTAGGTCGGATGAACGCTCGATTAGGTCTGGCTCCTATGTAACCCATCATGAGTAGCGAACTTCGTTTCCGAAAGCTCTGCTGATTAATTTCGTGTCTCTGTTTCCGTTCGTCTCTCCTTCCGGGGGTTTCACGGTTGCACTGCTGCATCTGTTGCAGCTGCTCTCTCTCGGCATGAAGAAGTATCTTTAGAATCCTCCCTGGTTTCTTTGTCGCGGCCCCGTCTATTCGGGAACGGCCGGAGTTTTCAGAAAAACTGCTGGAAACTGCGACAACCAGTGCGGATAATCCGTCCACATTGTGCTTCTCCTTTTTTCCTCTCACTCATGCTCCTTACACGCTTGATCCTGCGAACTGTGTCTCGGAAATTCTTCGGACTTGCCAGTGAACCGGAGAAACTCGCCTTGGACAATAAAAATTAGAGTCGTTCACCATTTTCAACGTCCTTCGCGTTTTCAGTCGGATCGAGCAATGGCCTTCGTAGATACAGGATTCATACAAACCGTACCAAATTGTATTGAACTTCGTATTCTAATATTTTTTTAAAAATTTTCAAGATCGAATCTATTCAGACGTTTCAGTGTGCAAATGCCAATGAAAATAATTAATTAAATTGTGCCGGTAAACCAGCCACTCCTTTCAGGAAAGTTCTATCGAAATTCGGTGTGACGCGCGTCGTCGGAGCAGAACTCGAACAGAAGGAATCGCAGGTGAGAAATTTGAGATGCATTAAAATTCAGCAGGCCCCGATGCACTTTAATACCACCGCAGGGATCTCGAATGGAAACTGTTCGCGAACTTTCCAAAAATCCTCCGTTTACATGGATCGCTCAACAAAATAGCCGTTTTCTACTCGGCTGTTCGCACTTTTCTTTTTCTTTTGCGTTGGATAATGCGGCACGACACGCAACCGAACTAAAGTGAAAAATGATCAACGTTTCTGACTCGCCTCCGACTTTTTTTTTTTATTAATTACGTTGAGAGATTCTCTTCGGGTCGTTACGCATTGCCGAACTCGCGCGGACGCTAGTGCAACATTTGATAGCATCGATTTTGATTTTCTTGGCTTTCGAAATTCACCAGCGAAAGTTTTCTTCTCGCTGTTCGAATTGATCCGCATCTCCAGCGTGAAGAAAGAGCGCGATGATGCAACTTCCTTTCTTCGAACGGATCGACCTATCGGAGTCATCTGAAGGTCATCGACTCACGCATGGTCGAATTCGTTTATCTACAAGCGTGATAACAAAAGCGTATGGCGTCGTTGAAAAATCAGAACTGAGAGTTGTTCAATTTTTGTGAGAAATTATACTATTATCGATCGCTGTTTTGTATTTGGCACATGTGCGAACGCCACGAGTGTACGATGTATCCGCAGCCCGCTGTTACTATAGGGGGTAAGTAATCGAGGTATATTAGTGTCCAATATTTTCGGCGTAATTTGATAATGGATGGAAATTGGCCCACCATGCATAGAACACGCTGGGTCTACATTGATCGAACAAATATGCTGGAAAACTTCGTTATCCCTGCGAGATCCCGATCCAGGGCGTGATAGGGAGCGTTGGGGATTTTCTTACGGGGTGTTTTAGGGGTGTGGACAAAATCGAATTCCTTTGCTCCATATTAAAAAATTTGAATGTTTTTCAAAATCATACAGAGAGATCCTATTCGTCACTCTATATATTTGGAAATGGGAGAAGAAGAAAATTAGACGATTGGAGGTTGCTTTTCCAAATGTTTCTTTCTGCCTCCTTGTGAATGTAGATGACGTCATCGTGCACGGGGTCATTTGTGCGCGAAGGGGGTCCCTGTCACTTAAATGCCCGCTTAAAGGGCGGAAGTGTGGTTACAGAACAAAATCGTGTGGTGCTCGTATGACCGGCACGAGCGATGATCGCCTTACACGAAATGTTTTTATGTATACGCGAATCTATCCTGGTATAGCCTCCTCCAAAGAAAATACAGAATTTTAATGAATTTTCGAAGTTGTGGACGTAACCACCGGCAATTGTGTGTTCAGAACGTGTCTCTATGGTTGGAAATAGTAATTCTATTTTAACACATTCCGAATAGTAAATGAGCATCGGAGTATCTATTTTTAAAAGTACGTGGTATAATATTGTTATGTCTGTACCTCGTTATAGACACTGAGTCATGGCACGGTGTTGTGAATATGCGACTGCTGTTATGGATCCTTGAGTGGTCTTATTTTAAATATCATCGACCCCAATCAATAATAGACTAAATATGTGCGTATAATTATGAAAGTCGTCTATGTCATATATTTCTCGATATTAATACCAAATAAATTTAGATGTAATGATTGAAAGTTGAATGCTGAGAGTTGAATTTGAATTTTCTTTAGAAACTCGTTTTTTTCAATTCTCGCTTAGACCACTTTCATAATTATAGGCAATTTTAACGAATTCGAAATGTAAAAAGACGCCACGTGGCGCCGAAGCGTCTAAAAATGGCGTCGCCGCACAAAGGGGGATAATAAAGAAAATGGCTACAGTATTGGCCGAATTTTGCGATGGAGAGGTTAACCGGGGGAATTTAAGATTAATTCAATTCATCTGCTGTTCAATGACCCAATTCGATGATCACAGCAGGGTGGTGGGTGGCGGGTTGGAGGGATGAATCCACAAAACTCGTCGTTCGACAAGGGGTGACCCTGAAATCGAGACGCCCGCTTGTGAAATAGCCCTCGAACGAGAATCGAATCATCGGTTCGTGCTCGCGATGCTTTTCGCCTCTAAAAATAACGTTCTCTCCTCGCGTGGTAATGCAACCCTTTCGAGCCAGCCGTTTTTCGACCGAAAGGGGCTGCGAAACAAGCCCCTTTCTAACAATTAGACAATTTTCGCTGGCCGGCGCCATCGCGGCGATTAACGCGATTTTATTTCGCTCGCACTTGAATGCTAATGACATTCCCGAAAACACTATCAGCTTCTCATTCTCTCGCTGAAAATTAAGCGAAAATTCTCTGGAAATCATAAATCAAATATGAGGTGGTTGTTTTCCTTGGGAGCGAGAGTATAGATTTTTCTCGAGTCGCTGAAAGTTGGTTTGTCGGATTTCGCCGGTCGCTATGATAACGCTGCGCAAAGGTTCGCATGAGTCATTGCGAATCCGAATGCCTCGGACCTACTATTGCATTCAGACAGTGAGTGGCCCTTGCGTTCGTGAAAAATACTCGTTACACGGTGTCTCACGCGTGCAACATGTCCCCGAATCAATACTTTCCGCATTATACGGGCCTATCTACCGTTTAATGCTCCTTTTTCGTTACCCTCCACGAGCCTAATCTTCTCCGAGCGCCTTTTATCCCTCGTTTATCCGGCCTCTGCGCACGGCATATTTCTACTGTACTGTCCACTATACATAAACTATTCTGCAAAACAAACAAAAATTCTACCGGGTATAGCAGAAAAAATTGAGAGCGTCACTTTTCACAATTTGTCAGAGACCTTTCATTTTCTTTAAACTTGTTGTAAATGTCGTCGCGGTAACGCGGTTCGGTTGTAACATTGAGCGCGGATTGTTTCGCACGAGCCAACCCGGGATTATGTAACAAGCGTACTTAAGTGTTACATTTCATGCCCGTTTGACGACACCGGTAGCACCCATCGTTTAACGAACAAATCACCGTACAATTTTCTCCGGTCGCTTAAACGCGGTGACGACAGACGAGCATAATGCGCGGCGTGCATAGAAAGTTCGCGTCCGAGGCTTTCTCCGTCGACTAAAACTTTATTGGCCACAATCTAAGTCAAGCGATAGCGCAATAATGTGGCACCTCTTCAGCGACGTCGATACTCCTCCAGAACTGCCATAACTTTCGGCAGCACCAAATTGCAGTTATTAGTAGTCTGCGGACTTTCTGCGCACATAACTAAAATTAGTAGAAGAAGTACTGTGAATTGTGGCCGCAGGATGCAAGGACTGAAGAGGGGTGAAAAAATGATGAAAAAGTGGTTGGAAGAGAACACGCTCGTCACGTAACATCCTCGACTCGACGGTCGATCCTAAAGGAAATAAAGGTTTTTACGGCGTTGCAACCGCGGCGATAACTGTCATGGCCGATGCAGCCAACCCCCTTGGTAATTTCGGCAGGGAACGATGCCAAAACTGTTCAGACGGACGTGCAATATTTCGACTGAACGCGATCAGAAGACGCATCTCCTTGGGAAAAAAAGCCGTCTGGACGCCGCGGAAGAATTATGCAGATGCCCCGAGAGATTTCGCGAAAAATTCTCCAACGTGATTTGTTAATCTGCTTCGACAACGGGACAAACCTGCTAATATTTCGCGACGAGGAGAAAGCAATTCGAGGGGCTAATCGTCACTATTTCGGTGGCTCTCGGCGATCGCCAAATTGCATGGCCCATTGGATTATCGTCGTTACTTCGTTCATGGAATTCCGAAGCGGAGATTAGTCCCGTGGAACGGTTGATGGTGGCAATTAAAGTCACCGAGTGGACTTAATCTTCCTCTGGTTCCTTCGATCAATGCGAATATCACCGGCGTGGCGCGGCGGCTGGCTGATAACTTCTGGCTCGCGTGCGCCCTTGCTAATTCCTGAGACTGGATCAGTCGCGTGATTAGAGACCGGCCAATTTGCGCGGCGACTTCGTTGAAACTGCGATGCGCTCAAAGAATCTGAAGAAATTCAAAGAAACAAAAGAAACATATAAAAGCGAAACATTTTATAGAAGCGAGAAGACTAAGTTTACTGAAACATTGTACGGTTTTCATTATAACATGTGCGTCATTTCATATGAAAGCGTTTCTACAATTTCAACAACTATGAGGTTGCAGGTTTAGCGTTATAATAAATGTGACGCGAGGCGAACGACAGTATCGTCGAGTAATGATGTTTGAGGAAGAGTCGCGCACACACGGGATTGGAAAAACGGAGTAAAAGACCAGGGCACACTTTTCAAATCCAGGATGCCTACTTTCTGCAACCACTAGAAGTCACTCGGGCTGCAGAGCACTCGTACTACATCAGCTCTCCCGTGTTTTTTCTTCTCCCTTTTTTCTTAACCCTTCTCCCCCCACCTCCAAGATAGAGAAGATCATTCAACGTGAAAATTTGTCGAATGAAAAAAGATACCTTCATTAATTTCGCCCGGTTGTTTGAAAGAGTGGTGTGGGAGGGTCAAGTATGAACAAGGACTTCTTGTCTCTCTCCCGATGGCAAATATTGATGCATTTCGTTATGACAACGCTAACAGGGAACATTATCGAAGTGTTCCGCGTCCGTTGTTTCGCTCTCGACTATGTTGTCCCGCGTTGTGTGGAAATTCAAGAGACCCTCGCTTTGTCGGTTTTTCGTTTAATTTTCACGAGCCACTCCGAACCTTCTCTAACGATTACAGCGGAGTAATCTAAGAAAAACGCTCGCGTCTTCGGGTGTAAATTAGAGATCGTGGTTTTGTACGCGTATTAATGACATGCGTGTATAGATGTACACGTGTATTTAAATACATGTGTATTAATGAACATTGATATCAATTTATGTATCTAGACTATGGTTTCACAAATTGCGCGGTTGTTGGTACAACAATTTAAACATCATTCTTCTCTAATACACTAGAGGTTTGTTACGTGCATTTAGATATACGCGAAGAAGAGATCTCCAGTGTAAATGCACGTATTCCGATCGCAATGAAATTTTCAAAGTGTGTCCGTGTCGAGCAGGATTTCGCAGCGCGTTCTTGGGTGGCTGTTCGATCATGAACGATTAACCCTGCACAAGGGTGCTCTTGTGTTCACCGTGGACGAGGCAGCTGGAACATCGCCAAGACTTCAACAGTCTCATTCAGGTCGAGCTGCCCGGGGATATGTACCACGTTCAATAACAAGTTGCCGACGTTGCCGTGTAGAGATTCTAATTTTTCCATCCCGGGAAAGGCCAGAAGACGTACGGACACCATCCCCTCGGCCGTTTCGCGTGTGTGTGCTCGCGCTGCTCTGCAACCAGCCTCTGCTTCGAGGCTCCAAGATGCACACGAGAGATGCACTTAGGCCAGCGTCCGCGCCAAGAACAATGCGCCCACTATGTTGTGAATACACGTGGCCCTGGATGTAACTTCTTCCGAAACTCCGTTTTCTCCTTCCGACGCTGAAGAACGCTGGGAAATCGTGACATTTTAATTAGCCTTCCGCCGAGACAATCCTCGTTCTTGCGTCACTGATTACTAGACTGCGGATCTTTGTGCGTTTATAGCAAAATTGAGTAGATGAAATTGAAAATTGTTGGGAAACTTGACAAATCGAAGATGTCGATAGAGACGATTTCTCCTCTGTTCAAATCATTAAGGGAAGAAATAACGTTCAATTTAGTTTCTAGTTCTTGCAATCGATGCAGATAATTTTTATTTTGCATGAAGATTCGCAGTCTACTGGTTACATTTTTAAAAAATCATGCAGCACACCTCTCGGTTTGGTATTCGGTAATTGCTATACATATAACTGTCCGGAGAAAACTATGCTCGAGAAATGGAAAATAAGTGCGGCCACGCGTGCGAACACGACTGCCTCAGATTCGACTCGAGTGCTCCCGTTAGTTGGCTAACGGAAAATGAATTATGAAATCACAAGAGAACTGTATATTTCATGAAATTTCGCTCGCTTACTCGCAGAACGCGATTTTCAATCGAACATTTGCTCGGATCACGCATTCTCAAGCAGCTTGAAACATTCATGAGAGACATATCTACTATTCGATCGTGAAGCGAATCACGGCGACCAATGGGAAAAGACAAAGATCTTATTTTATACTTTAGCTACCTCGATTATTTATTTAGACATCGGTTACCTCGAACCTAACGTAGAGCACCGCTGTTTCTGTTCCAGGAGACTCGTTGCAATGCACACCTCTGGACCGGGCGTACAAGAGCAAAGTGCTAGGACATCATCCGGACTCTGTACCATGGAACCATTTCGACGAACACGCTGTTTGCATGGTATTTACCCGTTTCAAGAAAATACAAACAAGAAAAATCGATGTTTTCAAGGTTCTGGACTAGAAGAGTCCCTTGAGGGGCTAATATAAATGTTATTAAGGCCGAGGAAGTTGTAATAATTACAGTGGAGAAGAGGTTCTCCCTTTGACAGTGGCTCGTTTGAATCACCGGTTAAAGGTCTAAAGCGAATCGATCGTGAAACAGCGATAGGCCAAGTCTTTTAGCATAATTCTCGCGAAGGGAGTCGGTCAAAAGCGAGAGATTCTATGCTATGATCCTCTCTCGGGGCGATTGTGCGGCATCATCGCGGTCGCACCCTGTGTAACTAGGTCTTGGGGCTTTCTAGCTATCGTCGCGTCGTGCCGTGGAAATAAAAGTAGATACACAGAGGAAGAGAGTAGGATGGTTGCGATGAACGGTTGCACAGTGGCGAAACGGGCGCGAGTTGTCCCAGTTGTGTGCCATCGCAAAAAAGAAAAAAGAAAAACGTGAACACCGCGCCGGCAAGCTGGGAAATGAAAAGGCGCGTTCCGCGGAATAATGTACGGTTGTATATCTCATCGGATATTCAATCTTTCAGCTTTGCTTGCCGAGCGGCTTGAGATTCCGTACCCAGAAACACTCCGTGGAGCCGATGTTCCACTCGTTCGTGCTCACCAAGGCGGATGGCCACCGAACCTACGGGTTCAGCCTTGTCTTCTACGAGGAGTGCCGGAACCGAAAAATATGCGCCGCTATGCAAACGCTGCAGGCGATGCATATCACGGAACTGAGTAGCGGCCAAAACGGTACACCGCCAACGTGAGTTTCCCCGATCGACGTTTACCTCCCTTAATCCTGCCTAAAGGTGGGATCCCCTAAGCGCGTCTGGACGCACAAGTTTGCGTTTCTATGATGCGATTTGGTATGTCCTTCCTTCTTTTTTGCTTGAGAAGAAAGTCGAGTTACCGTTGGCGTTTTGAGTCCTCTAAATATTGCGCCAGATGCAGAGGCACGCGTCTTCGGACTACTGTCTCTGGTTTTGCTCTTTCGATATATCGTAATAGCTAGCAATGTACGTATTTCAAAGGAGTTTTACAGACGTAGAGTAGTTTTCAGTAGTTTTCACTTCTGATGAAGTACGACGAATGGAGCACAAGAAGCCCCATACGCGCTTAGGAGATCCCACCTTAATCCCGTGTTGATAATAATCGTCCTCTGAAACCTTCGTTTCGCAGGGTAAGGAAAGGACAGGACGGACACAACACGCGTTCGTTGCCGCGGCACTTCAAGCTATCGGCGCACTCGCCGAGTGCTGCGTTAGGCTACTATGACTCTACCAAAGACAAGTTGCTAGTGACTAAATCAATATCCTTGCTATGCCAGCAGCCTTACCTTCACGCGGCGAAAACGTTCCTCACTAATCTCTACAAGTAAGTAAGCCCCTGGATCCTCATCATAACGTCGCGACGTCATCCCATCGTCGTCGTCGGGTTTCAGAAAATAAAGGATCCTCTCCAGAAGGGTTTTGTCTCCCGGATTTTAAGATTAATCGCAGGGGCTAACTCGACGTATTAAATTTCCTTTTTTTTTCAAGTCCCTCGGAGCGCCTCCCGGTTTATCTTCCACTACTTACCATGCCTCATAGTCGCCTTAATATTATCCAGTAAAAAGTTTGATGGCGCTATGAAATTATTTTCTGCTCAGAATTTATTAAGGTTTTACCTTGAAGAATTTCCTTCGGGATTGTTACACAGAAGAACGTCATTAAGCTACCTTTCGGTATATAGCTTGCACATTAAGAGACCTATAAATAGGCTCCTTGTAGGTAAAGTGTCAACAAGCTAGACCTTGGAGTCGAGCGAAAACTCTGTTGGAGAATAGTGTCTTCAACAAAAACTAGAAATAATTCTTTCTTTTTTCAGATGTGTTCCTAGACACCCAGGGCCCGGTCTTAGCTTAGAGTCGTACGTGTACAATCTCCTGTACAACGTGCCGGTACCATTGCCGGGGAAGTCGCTCAAGTTCTTCGTCCCGAACGATGAGCCAGCGAAACCGCCGTTGGAGCTGGTGATACATCAACCGACACCGTTGCAGGAGTTACCGATGCTAGATTACCCTTTGAAAGACGTTTTCACGTGGCTCGGAGCAGATTGCGTGATCCAATTGTTCACCTGTGTCCTGTTAGAGAACCAAGTGTTGCTTAGGAGCTCGGATTTCCACAAGCTGATGGTGGTGTCCGAGTGTATTACCGCGTTACTCTTCCCGTTTTCCTGGCAGCACGTCTACGTGCCCATATTACCCGCAAGTTTGCATCATTTCTTGGACGCGCCGGTGCCGTTCATAATGGGCCTGCACGTTCAGAACGAGGGCGGTGTGCTGAAAATTGCTAGCGAAGTGAGTTCTCGAGCTTTTCAACCAATTCGTTTAATACCTCTGGCCCTGTGTACGTAGGAGTTCAAGCACGCCCATTAGAATTCATTCCATTCTACGCACTATCCACATACCAGTGACTCAATAAATAATGTATACACGCTTTCGTTGCAGGCAAACCTTTGTTATGTAGATATAGATAAACAAAGTACCCAGTTTCCGGAGGAATTACCTGTGTTTCCTCACAAGATACAATTCATTGCCGAGATTAGAGCTCTCTTAAACAAGTACAAAGTACCATACTCAGGAAAGTAAGTCAAACGATGATTATTTCCCTCGTTGAGAACCTATTCGATCAAGATGAAATTGCAAATGTACTTTCAGGACTGACAACATGGTCATCAATCATTACAATGGCGACATCATGACTAGCAGTTTGACGCTTCCTGGTTCTGGGTTTCATCTTCCTCGCAGAAAACACTCGTTACACGATGTCCTCGATTGGGATCGACCCGAATCCACACCGCCATCTGATACCTTGCAGAGAATAGTCGATATCGTTAAACGAACAGGTACATATGTTTACTAATTAAACATATTAATTCACGTATATTTAAATACACGTGTATTAACGTATCCACATTTTAATTCATATTAATCTTTAGGATACAGTTATTAATTTTCGTATATAAAGTAGACACAAAAATTAATTTGGTAACCACTCCCATTAAGAAAAATGTGTAATCAACTAGCCCTCTAGTTTATTAGAGAATAATCTGATATGTTTTAATGTTCCGACGTAAAAAGTACAATTATATAAATATCTTTTCATTTTTCTAACAGGAGTGAACGTGGACGACATCGAGTCGATAGAAGACAACGCGAAGGAGAGGATACTAACGCCGCAGGAGGAGTATCAGGAGACGCTTATGTTTAATAACGCCATTAGGGAGATTTTTTTGAATCGTTTTGTACAGATATTTTCTAGTTACGAACACTTTGTTATCCAACCAAGCCAGGTACGGGCAAGGATTTTACACAGTGTCACATTTAAATCACTCTGCCGAGCCTTTCTAATATAATAATTTCTTGTAGGACAAAGACGAATGGTTGAATAATAGGGACAGTATGCACGTTTTTGATAAGGCCACATTTTTATCTGACCAGCCCACGCAGCATTTACCATTCCTGTCCAGATTCTTAGAGACGCAAATGTTCGCGTCTCTGGTAGACAGTAAAGTTATGTCAACGTGGAGCGAACTTGACTTCAACATACGAGTATTCGATCAAAGAATATCTAATCTGAGGTCGGTGTAATCAAATCTCTTCTTGTAAACGATGTAGAACAGTTTTCCAATTTTACTCTGGTTGTTGCAGGAAGAAAGTTGGCGAAGCTATAGTAAGATCAACGCGTTACGAACCCTGCACAAGCATAGAGGAATCGCAAAAGGTGCTGGAGCAGAGATTGATAAATGTCGACTTCGAAACGAATCCGCCCACCGAGATTCTTCCTCACAGGGCAGCGTACTTTCGAAGTTTTCCATTGTTAGACTGTGTTGCGTTGAATAAGGAACCGGCTCAAAGGTATACGTCACACGCAAAAGTACTCTGACATACTATCAAAAACAACATACTAACATTTACTGTCTTGTTTCCTGCTTCACGTATAGCATACTTCGGTAAGAGTTTGTATAACATTGTGCACGTACGCTTTGTGTTGTAACCCGATGTATATTATTATTTCAAACTTCAGGGGTTACGTACACCTTGAATTTTTGGGGGGAGTATAGTTTGAATGTTCTCAAGACATTTTCGAAAGCTCGTTTGTGTTGCGTACTAAGCTTTATTTTTCAGTTTACTAATTTTCCCTTGTTCATAACAGCAGTCGGAGGGGACAGACTCAATGGAAGTATAAAATGAAATCCATGGAAGCAAACGGGAAACCACCTGCACCGCAAGAGACTCAATCACCAAGGCCGCAGACTAAATTCTCAGCAGACATAAGTCCAGCGTTGATAGCGCAAGCGAATTGGACTTTCGTTGAAAAATTGCTCAAGGTATCTAGAAAGCAAAGTATTATCCTCTGAAAGTTTGTAGAATGTTAAAGATAATTTGATTTCGTTCCGAAGGATTGTAAATCGAAGACAAAGAGGATGTTGGTTGAGAAAATTGGTTCCGAAGCTGTCGCATTGGGTCACGGAGGAGAGTCTTTGTCCGACGTAGAAGAGAATACTCTGGTTGCTAGTCTTTGCGATCTCTTGGAACGTGTTTGGAGTCACGGATTACAAAATAAGCAAGGGAAAAGTGCTCTGTGGTCGCACCTCACCATGTACCAAGAACTAGAAGAGTGTAACGACACGACTAAAACCATAGATCCTAATTTCCTCACTCCTGGTGAGTTGATACGTACCTGTGGACCCTTGTACATGTTATACATACATATATATATATATATATATATATATATATACACATAATTGTGCTTCATCTTCGAAATCACCAGACCTAATACATTTTATCACATTTGGTAATTCAGCGCTAGCGTGGTGCGTACTACGGAAACGGCTCGAACGTACGTGCCTTATATTATTTCAAATAAAGTGTTCAAAGTAGAGATTAGTTTCTCATACGTAGATACTCTGCACTGTATTAGTTGTAAGTGACCCATTATTGATAAATAATTTATCACTCTTTATATATATACATGTCTTCCGCTGAAGCTGCACAACATTGGCTGAAATACTCTAATACAGAGATTTGTCTATTCGATTAGGAATTTAAAATTCTATTTCTTATTTTAAATATTTTCTTCTCGCTGAATATAATTTACCTTCTATCTTGTATTATTTCGTTCTCTGTTTACAGCGATGCAAATTTAAACATACTTCGCAATTTTTTCATCGCTGCATTAGACACAGAACAACGTTTCTCTTTCAGTTAATTTTTATTTGTTTCATTTCCTGTGTTGCACATAGACAAGAAACCTTCGCATAAATTTTTCGGATTACCGGACCGTTTAATTTCATCGTTTAAGAGCAAAAATATTTTTGAGATCGCTTCTTGTGTCAAGGAGAACTTCAATGGTAAGCCCCAGAGTGTCGGCTTGCCACGAAAGGCGTTGTTCGGTTAGCCTGATATTTAACAATACTTTTGCAATGCCTTTGATATCGTGATTGTCAGTAAGCTGCATGAAAGCATTCTTCTTATTGATGTTCAAATCAAATTATTATTAATTCTAGTACTACTGTTTCTCATATTTTTTATCGTAAACCGTGCTAGTGGAAGCATCGTAAAAATTTATGTAAACAACACTGTCCGACATATATCGCTGAGGGATTTAAAAAGATTTGCACACTAGAAATCTGTAAAAATCACCTGTTGTATACCGAAACACAGAAAAGAAATAAAAATCTGTGGGACAGTGTAATCAGCATGCGATTCTCTGGAAGAGATGGAAATGAGAGAAAGTGCATTCCGTTGTTGTTGTTGTAGTCCAAAGCATGAAACATCGTTTGCATGGATTGACGAAGATATTTTTCAGGCGATGTGAAAAAGAGTGATTATTTTCCACGTTTATCGATCAACCATTATCTAATCGAATTTCTCTATTGTTGAACGATAATAGATTTGTCGAATCTGGCATTGGAAACGGACGTCTCGCCAACGCGAGGGACGGACAAACATAAGTCCCCTGGGGATAGAAAGATCGGTTCAGAGCACCTGAGACCTTTGCCTGACTCTTTGCTCTTTGATATCAGAAATGTCCAAGCAATGACAGACATCAAGACGCACATTGGATACGCTAGAGCGTGGGTTCGATTAGCGCTGGAGAAGAAGCTGCTCTCTCGACACTTGAAGACATTGTTATCCAACATCACGTTGCTGAGGTAAGTATTAGCCAATTCTAATTCTTGGTAGAATTACGCAACACACATGTGTTCAAATGTACAATGATGAGGATTGATAATCACCAATTTATTTAAAACGCAACAGTACAAACACTTCGCGTTATTACTTTTCCAGAAACCAATACAAGCGTTCAGCGTTCCTGCGTTGCGAAGAGGAAAAGGAACAATTCCTGTATCATCTCCTGACGTTGAATGCGGTCGACTATTTCTGCTTCACCAACAACTATCCAACCACCAAATTGCCATATAGGGTTGTTATATTTCCTAGTCGTAAAGCGAGTGCAGCTACCACTTCCGCAAATAGCTGGATCGCTATCTCGGGCAGTCTCTGCGAAACGAATCCGGTCCCTATACCCAAGGGAGCACTAGAATTTGTATTTCACGTATGCATCCGCTTCTTCTCAGACGTATCAAGTAGTTCCACGAGCAAAATGCATTTTCCTTTATATATATTGCATTGAAAAGTATGTTGATTGATCGGACGTGTTCCAGCATAAAAATCTGGGCGTGCTATCGACGCTACGCATAGGCCACGACAATACCGGTCTCTCCCCTAAATGGATGGTAGAACACGTTGTGGTGAGGAACGAGGTCACAGGACATACGTTCAAGTTTCCTTGCGGTAGGTGGCTTGGCAGAGGCATCGACGACGGCTCTACCGAGAGATTATTGGTAGGTGCTTTGGTACCGCACAGTATCGACAGCGAGGAATTAGTTGAATCGTGTTCAACGCCACCGAGATGTAGGTCGCCTAGTATTCCCAGGCGACCGATATTATCTCAAGTCGAGTTGCAGCACATGTTAGGTAAACGATTACGAACCAAATGTCTTTTTACACTTTACACCCAGAAATCACAGTTTCGCTTCTTTTTGCAGGAGAAGCTGTGAACGCGATCGTTAAATTCCACTTTAGAAGAGAGTGCCAAGATGGCTCCCTGACAGCCTTGCTCTGCGGTGAAGGCGGTCTTGTCCCATCGTTAGAACAAATATTTTTATTCGGTTTTAAAAATCAGAGGATATTCGGTAGAAATTTTTACGTTTGGGACTACCTTTGTAAGTTGGATTTCTCCTTTCTAGCATTTATGGTTGGCCAACGGTGGCCAACGGTTGGGAGTTAATTGTAGCTACAGTTATAGTTATATATGCAACTGATCTACGCTAACAATGATCTTTCTTTAGTGCGCATAAAGGAGAATTTTGAGATTTCATTGTTGGAGGAGATGGACGAATATTCGCAACGGCTGAATAGAGATAGGCGAGGAGCGCGCGTAGAGAGTAACCAAAGGTTTACGACATTGAGATGTTACTGTCACCTGATCGATCAGATTAACATGTTCAGTCAGACCCTGGGCAAAGACGGGAAGTTTCAACTGTTTATCTGTTTGGCAGCGAGGTAAATTGCAATCTTGTACATCGAGTACTTGTTAATACAGGAATGAAAATGAAACATTTCTTCCGACCTAGAATAATTCCATTCTATAGGATTTTTGAAATTTTATGGAAACGGTTAATGAATATGAATTTCTAGAGAGCAGCTTCTTCACGCGATGCTGCGGCCAATGAGCGAAGCGCGTTCCACCGCGGACATGTACGAGGAGAACTCGTTTCTGCGGAATCGTACGTTATTAAATTTTCTCATTCATATTCTCGAGCCACTGTGCGAGTTCCATATTGTCCTTGAGAAGAGTCTGACTCACGGGATTTCTAGTATATGTTAACTTGCAAGAAGACATTCCGCTTGATCAGGGGTAAGGTATATATATTCAGTCCAATGACAAACAATTATAACACGAACGATCGAATCTCTCTAAACAATATGTTTCTAGCAGGATGTGTTTTCTTCGAAGCAGCACAATTTTACAAATTCTAAATGATATAAAAGGCGATGGAAGAACGAGAGTTATATTGAAGAAATGGAGAAGTTTCTAAACCTATTATTAAGGAACTAAAGAGGAATTTAATAACACAAACGAAGACTGTTGCGGAACTGTAAAATAGTCGTTTTTAGATGACAAATCATTTGACGAGAAGTTAATAACGTGAGTGACAATGAAAACGAATAGATAATGAATTCATAGATCTTGCTCTGTTTCCGAAAAAAATAAGAAAATGATGACATTAATATATAATTAAGACGAGAGTCCGCAGCGAAGAATGAATTTAATTCGGCCCATCTTGCCGTAGGTATTCGTACGAAGCAAAATAGAGTTGAAACCGATGAATCGTGTACCAAAGATGTGATCCTATTAGTTATTAATATTAGTATTATCGATATCGTCATTATTATTAAGTCCTTAGATTTTTTTTACGGTGTTTTAGTAAGCAGACATTTAAGAAAAGAGCGCAAACAACGTATACACCGCAATTGTGAAAAATGAATGAGAAACAAAATTATGGTTTTCACGCGTTCTATGTCGTTGATTGTTTCACTTGAACGAGTCGGACGAAAATGTAGAATCTCCTTCCAAAAGATATAGTACTAGAGAAGTTTCATGCAATTACGATAACGTTCTCGAATTTCTATACGTTGTTTACTCACACATGTACGAACAAATGCTTACAATGTTGCGTGATATACTCCTTTTTATGAAACTGTATATAAATAGTCCGGAGATTTTTATTTTTGTTAGTCGGAAACGTATTTAATCGTATCTTTTTAAGTTTTCAAGCGTATAACTAGAATCAGAGAGTAGCAACCGGTTTCTCGTAGCCTCTCCCTTCGACTCAGTCATTTCCTGCATTTAATACTTTCTCTCTTCTTCGCGAGATTGGATGATCGACCGGTGTTTTATAGTTCGTAAAAAAAAAGCAAAACAAGAAACCAAAAAACGATGTGCGATGCGTCGCGAGAAACATTCAAATGCGTTTTACAAAAATGGACCAAATAACGTTAATCGTTTATTACAACTTCTGAAGCGCGGTCGTTCGTTTTTAACGTGCAGGGTACATGGTACCAAATGTCCTTCGAAGTTTTGAGGTACTCAATCTTTACTGCGGATCTTTATGCGTTTATAGTTTAGAAACATTTTCGAAAAAGGCTGGAGCATCGAATTCGACAGAGTTTAGTACGATTTTTATTAATTTTGGACCGAAAAATGTTATTACTAGACTGCAGATCTTTATGCAAAATAAACATTTCTTACCTGAATTGCAACAAACTGGAGTGAAATAGAAATTTATTTTCTTTCCTATTATGTTTAGTAGGTTGAGAATAATATAATGGTATGTTTAAATTTTTCTAATATTTTTGCTATTTTAAATTACACCCACTCATTTTTGTTATAAATGCTTAAAATCTGCAGTCTAGTTATTACCAATGGAAATAGGATTTTCTTTGGTACCACTTTCTTAAGATTTGTGTACAAAAATTGAGAATTGCATAAACATCCGCAGTCTAGTTATCAGAGCACAATTTCACATTCAATGAACCATCTCGTAGGTAGGAATCATTCTATCGTCGTATTGTTAACTCTTGTATTATTGCTCGCCCCTCGTATGACCCAGTGTGATGGGAATTTCGAGTTTCAACCAAAAACAGAATTTTTCTTCCAGTCTGAAATATTTCCATTTTACATGATTTCCTTAATTTGATTGATATAAAACTGATGTAATACCTCGTATAATACCTTTAGTATTTTATTGAAATATTAAATACGTTCAGTAATTTATTGAATATAAATTCAAGGACGCAACTTTTTTTTTTAATTTCCTCTCGCACAGGGCCAACGTGTATATTCATTGTACTCGTGTCGCTAACAAATACTCCTCGGCGAGTCGCATAATTTCTGAACATAAAAGTTAAGTCATAATTTCTGTTAACGCATTGCTTGTCGAGTAGGAGCGTTTTCCGATTTCTTCTGTCGATATAGCGTACCACACATAAGTTCTAGTACTTGTAGAGACGGTGCACGTATATGCACGCGTAAGGATGCTAAAGTACGTTTTACTAAGGGTGTTTCTACAAGGGTGTTTTATATTCGGAGCTAACTTGAATTCTCTCTGACAACTGGTAAATGGAAAGCAAATGATGATGAGCAAAGGAATAGATTCATTTTGGTTTACATTGAGGATGCGGTAGTTGAAGAATTACGCTGCTACATAATTAGGTAGCAAAAGTAATAATACTCATGTAATGATCTGGTTGAGTTCCTTTTCCTGACTTTTAGGAGTAGACGATAAAATTTCGTTTTCTTTCAACAGAATAAATGTTTAATCGTTGTAATGGCAATCGTCTCTTCGACTGAAAGGAAACAATATGCGGAAAAATGTTATGTTATATGATTGTAAAACGTGTACTGTGATGTTTTGTAACCAAAAGGTCGTGGATTGCGTTTGACTACTTTGTTTTACACGCGTGCAACGTGCTGTCGTGTCGATGTTGTCGCGTTATCCATTTCTTTTATTGTTTTTTCATGCAACCGGACGAAATAACTGTTTATTGTTTCGCTTTACACTTCCACAATAAGAAAATTAGTTTATTTGTGGATGAATAAATAGTAGAGGCTATAAATTATAGTCGTTGTCTCTTATCGATATTTAAGAGCGATTAACAAACAAGATTAATATAGAAAATTGAAAGGGAAGCATTACAGTTGAATCATGTTCAACATCTCTGTATGACATCCACGTGCACTGATTTGTAATACTCAATTTGTAATAACTTTATTTATAGATTCCGAGTTTCCAAAACAGTAACTATAATATTTGATCATCATCTCTATATGTTCGATCGATCCTCATTTTAAAAAACAACCGTTACTCTATGTAATTTGTATATATAAGTGAGAAATTACAAAGCTTGATGTACCGTATAGAATCTTTTACAAAACGACCGTCATATAACAGAATTGTATATATACAAATGGCAAAACAAGATACAACATTGTACAGTAGAATAAAAGTTTAAAAACAGAATTTTTAAATGTGTTTTTATTAACTTATTACCCCTCCAAAGTTTCATAGAGAAAAATTCGATTTCCGAGGTTGAAAATAGAAGAACCAACAATTAGACTAAGTTCAGAATAAATGATATTAATTTTGACTTACTCGTAATGATTCCACGCATTGTCTTTAATTAGTTGCGAACAATTTTTGCGCGTATCATTCTCTAATATCTTTAATGTGCAAGACAAGGAGACTATACTGAGAGACAAGGATAGCAGTAAGCGAATCGTGCCACCTACTCCGTTTCATGTGGCTCCTCATAGTCCTTGTCGGATATCAACTCGCTCTCATGTTCGCCTAATACTTCCCTGGTAAACGGATTAGAAATGTAGCAGAAAAGGAGGTGGCACGAGCGAGGTATCTACTGAAGATGATATAGATCGCCGACTCTACAAAAATTTCATAACATGACTAGGATTGGTCAATAGTAATTTAGCATAGATTGCCGACTCTACGGTAAAATTTGTACTCAGTCGGATACCAACTTGCTCTCATGTTCGCCTAATACTCTCCTGGTAAACGGATTAGAAATGTAGCAGAAAAGGAGGTGGCACGAGCGAGGTATCTACTGAAGATGACATAGATCGCCGACTCTACAAAAATTTCATAACATGACTAGGATTGGTCAATAGTAATTTAGCATAGATTGCCGATTCTACGGTAAAATTTTGTTACGGGCAGATCGGCAAGCGCTAGATTATAGCAGAGAGGAAATGAGAGTGCTCGCGCCCAGGTTTTGACCGTGCCCGATATAGTGCTGCTCCCACACAAAATCCTAGCCTAGATCAGTTCCTAGACCGGCGGTAGAGAAAACTGGTGTGCTCTCTGTTACGTGGTAAAAGTGGGCTCTACCGCCGATATAGGAGCTGTTCCGTGCTAAGCGTGAGCGTGCCAAACAGTGGAGTCAAGTTCAGAGATAGACGTGAGCACTCTCATTTGCTCTCTGATATTATCTACATTTTGAATGACTATTCTTATGGTACAGAAATGTTTATATTATTATCCCACAACGTTCTCCTCTGATTATTCTGCGAAACACACAAATAATTAATTAGTTTCAAAAGATATAAAGAGATTTTCTATAAGATCTCCAGTCTACCCTATAAATTGTCTCTGGTCGTATCATAGTGATTGGCGCGTAGTAGATATATCTGATCGGTGATATGGTACAGACACTGTCGTAGTCGAATACGATGAAACAAAATATTAACGATTAAATAAAATTGATATCTAACTAGCTGATAATGCCTCCGAAACCAAAGCCGGCATGTTGATTTTCCTCTTTGATTATTTTTTAGAAAATACACAAAATACGCCTGCTTTCTAAATCCTAACCTCCAAAATATTGAACAATTTTGTTTATCATTTTCAGGGCAGTAAAAAGTCACCCACGGCCAAGAAAAGTACTGGCCCCTCAAAAGCAACAAACTCCGCAAGTGGTTCCGGAAATAAAAATACGGAAACCGCGAGTGGTTTAACGCAAGAAGCTGAGGATCAATTCGAGCTTGAATTATGTTGGTGCATTCAACAATTAGAGGCTTGCCGGAATTCTGGCAAGCTTTCCGACAAGCAGGCGCAAGATACGACTAGAAGTTTAAACGTTTTAAAAAGCAACATGGCGCCATTGGTAAAAAAAAGACAAGTAATGAGAAACGCTCTAGGAAATTACAGAGAAAAAATGGCTTTAGAGGAGCAGAAACATGGGAAAACAGCGTGTTCGATGAACTTTGTATCTACTGGAAAACAAAAAGGAAAATATGTGTTTGTTAAAAAAGCAGCTTGTAAATCGACAAAAGATAAACAGGATTTGGATAGCGATAATGTGTCTGGAAAGACAAACGACGAATCTGTTAATAATGTTGAGATTGCGTTTAGATTTAATTTTACAATTAAGGAGTAAATTTCATTATTTAACCTTTATACTGTATTTTATTATCCAAAAATAAATATTCTACTTCATTCTAAACGGATTAGAATAATTTTCCTGTACAAAGTTTTCTGTAGTAAATTAATTATAATGAGACATAAGAAGCTTACGCGTGTTGTTATTGGTATTCGTTTAAATAGGAATACATTAAGCATGTTGATACGATGGTCCTGTGGCGCAACGGATAACGCGTCTGACTACGGATCAGAAGATTCCAGGTTCGAATCCTGGCAGGATCGGATTATTTTTTTCACGTTTTTTAAATTGCAATATTAACTGGAGGTGCTAAAAATTATCACGTATAATTAAAAAATATCACGACTCGTGAAATGTTAGAAAAAAAGAGTACTTGTTAGGGGTGTGCGAGAGCAGCCTGATGGTCGCGACGAGTCGTGTTCCCGAAAATTTCGAGATTCCCGAAAAAACTGTGAGATTTACAAAGGAATCGGGTTTTCCTGAAAATTTCGAAATTCCCAAAAGAATCGAGTTTCCCGAAAATTTTGGGATTCCCGATATTTCGGGTTCTCGCACACCCTTGATAATTGTTTGATTCGAAGAGATGAACCTTAAGGGGGGTTCGGGTACGAATCTCAATAAGAATCCGGTTATGTAAATAAATATTATGTTATGATATATTTAACAACCAGTAGTAACAAAGGTATTTCGTCTCTCTTACGTACTTATAGCAACAGAACAGCACTCTTTATCGTATGGTACAAGCTGGAATCCGTATATAACTATATGTATATCGTATTATATATGTATAATACATACACGTAGGATGTCTCAAAAGTCTATCGCAACATTTCATTAATCCGTCGATGAGGAGATGCGATTGAAAAGCAAGATCTTTCGACGATGTAGTACGAATGCATTTATAAAGGAAAGAATATATTCTCGTGTTGCTTATTGATCGTCGTCGGATTGAAATGAAATGTGTGTACCTCGTGGAACCTTGATGATATGGGGTATCAAACATACGAATTACGGAAAAGAATGCAATTAGACTCTTACGACTTCCCGTACAAATATACGTATTCTCCAAGGAATCGCTCGGCCGTTCGTTCCTCGCCATTCTTAAATAACGTAACAGTTGATATATGTATCTAGAAAAAGAGAAATCAGTTCCTCCGCGGACCGGGCCAACTGACTCAACTCATTAAGACTCGGTTAATGCGTGTGTATGTGTGTGTGTGACTTCGTTACGATCCTAAATAGAAATATCCTCTTATTTAAAGAAATATGTTTGTTTTTTTTTGTTGTTGTTTATCTAGTATAGTCTTATATTAAATATATAATTCTTTTATATCTGTTCATTTTTCTCATTTAAATAGTTCTTTGTTTCTTTATCATCATCATCATCATATCATTTATCTCTCTCTCTCTTTTTTTAGTTTCTTTTTATTTTTATTCTCTTTCACACTCGATTGCTCTCACTCTCTCTCTCTCTCGTACGTGATAATTATTTACGCCCGAATAAATCACGATACAGTTTCTTTTTCTCACGCTCTCGACAAAGGTAAGCGCGAGTTTCATTTTTGGTCTTTGCAGAGCAATTTCTATTTTATCGTTTTGTTTTGTTTTGTTTGTTTGTTTGTTTATATATCGCTTCGGTCGTCTTTGGTAGAAGCACGCGTCACTCCGTGGAACGCCTATTTTTCTCGTGTTCTGCTCGTTTAGAGAATTTTTTTTCGAGAATCCTCGATCTTGTCTCTCTGTTCCCTGAGTCGGTGTACAACCATATCAGTCTTCGCCATTTTCGTCGCAAAACACGTTCTCCATTTTCCGAACATCTCCTTTTCTCGCGAACTCATTAACACGCGCGCAAAAAAATCAACAAACCTTGCTAGCTTCCCTCGTTTAACCCTTCGCAATCGAAGACGAGTTCCAGACGCCTCTAAAAATAACGATATCAATAAATTATGAATTTTCAACAAACTATATAACCAAACACGCCCAATTTTAATCTTTTCGATGTAAAACGTTCTAGATCCGCCAAAGTTTCTGGTGCCTGGGGTCAAAACAGCTTCGAGTGCACAGGATCAAGTCTTTTTTTATCACAACTTTGTTTAGAATACAATATTAACAAAACAAACAGAAACAATAAGAACAGCCGGCGGTTCTAGTTCTATGTTTAAAAACCTATCGGAAATGTGAAAAGAATTTTTCCCGTAGCTCGCTTAGTTTCCAAGACAATGATACTTCAAGGTGAAGAGCGTTCGAAGCCACGCCCACGGAGCAGGCCACGCCTTCCGGATCTTAAAACACAATTTTCTCGGAAATGGAGCCCCGTATGCGAAAATGTTATTCCACATTTTCGATTTGTCTTTGTAGAACGCTCTCTATGGGTACACTGTACACTCAACCAATCGTTCAACGAAGCTCCAAACGTAACGGACTACCACCACCATTTAAAGAAGTAGCTCTCTATTTCTCTCGTTCTTTCTCATACAACAATACAACGGTTTCAACTCCTCGCCGATGATCGATACGCGAGACGGAAATCGAAATTTCGAACCGGCTTCCACGAGACAGCAATTTTGGACTAGAGTAGGCGTGTTCGTCGACGTATTGCGGGGGGGCTCGAGGGGCAGCGAGGGGTTGGAACGTCACGCTAAAAACATCTACGAAAATAAATCTCACCGCGGACTCTCCTCTCCACATTCCAAAACCTTTTTCTTCCTTTCTCTCTTTCTAAAAAGTGCAACTATCTCTCCTTCTCGCTCTTCAATAACAATTCGATGCTCCATCGATTAAATCGCTCTCTATAATGTTCTCGCTCGATCGAAAGAATTGTCGGGACGAACCGAATCCGATGTTCGAGGCCACTCAATTAATTACAGTTTATAACAGAATACAATTAATTGAAGTTTAAACGGTCTTCAAACTGTGTTAACTCTTTGCACTCGGAGCTACTTTAACTCGAAAATTAAAAATTTCTTCCGACCTGGAATAATTCTATATGCGATTTTTTTCTTTGAATATAAAATTGATATAATACATTATTTAATACTTGAATGTTCAGTAATTAATTTTCACGACCTCGAACAATTGACTCTGTGCGTCTCGATCGGTGAATGTAAGAAAGGAATTTCGAGAAACACGTATAATACTCGATGACCTCTTCGACCCTAATCTCTAACATCCTATATAATGTACACATGTATGTTCTTATGTGTCGTCCGTGTACAAGTACATATATCTATGCATGTGTGTTTGTGTATATATATGTATATATATATATACTTTAATATGTATAATATTTTTATAAAGATTCAGGACTAAAAATCAATGTATAAGAATAGCATTGTCGATATATGCTCGTGAACAGAAATCGGCGGGTATCATTCACTTATTTTCTCTCTTTCGCTCTTTGACACACACATACAGTGACTCCCATTAATATCCGGACGCTCTAAAATAAAGATAACTTTTTTAATATTGGACTGTAAGATTTGAACTTTCTTGAAAAGTCAGAGCATTCAGTTTACTACATGTTGTGAAAAGAAAATATTTATAACTTTTTTTCCTATGCCCAAATAGCACCCGGACATCCGATGGACCTCTGTACATCCCATGGACGTCCGAATAATGTCAACGGACGTCCGGTGCTATCTAGATGTGGGCCTATATTGAAAATTTGAAAACTACGTTTTGCTACGTTCTGTGTCAATTATATGCACTGTGAAAGTTTCATCGAAATCGGTTGAATGCGGGAAAAAACGACAGACAGTGAAAGCTGAAAATCGCGAAAAACTGCAATTTTGACAGTTTTTAAATGTTTGCAGCTCATTGCAACGTCGATCAATTTTTATGAAATTTTCAGAATACGTTTAATCGTGTTTTCTAAATTTGTCATATAAGTAATATAATTTTAGTAAATATAAACTTTTAGTATTTTCTCTGGAATTCCTACAACTTCCAATTTTTTTTCAAAAATCTTTGTCACGTGTAGCGAACTAACTATTCTAATTTCTCAAAAAGGTTCAGATTGTACGATCCAACATTAAAAAAATTATCGTCGTTTCCTTTTAGTCGAGTACACACCTATTCCGTTAAATAAATAAGTTCTCCTCGCCGTTCACGAACCGTTCGAGGTGGGAGCGTGTACATATTTTCACCGCCCACGAAATTGTCTTTTCTTCCACTCGCTCTCGTTTGCGAGCTTCCGGAGGCACATTTTGCTAATTTTTTTCGGGGAGTTTTCGCGAGCAGTCCTCGCTCGGGACGACGTCACGTCGCGTTTTATCGGCTCTTATTCTCTGCGTCTCTTTTCCTCTTTCGATCTTTTTCCTCTGTTCGCGTGTTGCGAACAAGATGGTCCGAGAACGTTCTCGCAACCGGCAGGACGATCCTGAGCGAAAGTGTATCATTTTCGAATGAAGAGTTTCCGAGGACCGCCATTTTGAAACTTAGTAAGTAGAAGCAGCGTGCGATGGACAGACACAGGCGTCGGGTTCTGCTCGATGACACGCGCTCTTGAGGAATATTCACGGCCGATTGCCTCGGAAATCATTTCATTCTTTTTACAGCGATCTACTTTCGCCGAGGATCGTCCAATTTACGATTCCACAGAGTAGATGACTTTAAGGGATGCAACAAGAAGTTATTAGTTATTAGTTATTTAAGTGGAGGAGCAACAAGAATGTTGTAGCTTCTGTTAGGTCTGGAGTAAGTGATTTTAACCTTTTGAATTCGAATGGCAACTTTGATGCGGCAGTCAAAATGATCATAGCATTATTCAAAACAGCTTCAAAAAGCTCCACCGTTGTATCAATGAACAGGTTCAATTTTAAAAATGGGGGACGGATGATTGCATGTAGATTTAAATTGATTAGATTTAGAAAACAGATGATTTTATGGACGATAGCTTGCAAGTAAAGAAGGATGAAGAATTCTTGTTTCACGCTTTTAAACTCATTCTCCAAAGTCATCTACTCAGTTTGCCAGGTTCTAACAGCTAATAATGGACCACCCTGTGTGTTACGGAACGATAGGGAACAGGGGGCTGATTAGAAGGCGATTTTGGGCATCGGGAACCACGCCCAGGGAAAACGATGAAGCGCTTCAACGTTTTCACGGTTCATCACAGACAACGTGAAAGAAAGAATCAACGAGAAGGAGGCTCTAATGCGTTAGGATCGGGCTAGGAACGTCGACGTTCCCGCGCAACAACAACGGTGACGCTCGTTTAGGAGAATATAGTATCATATACACATATGCTTAGTAGTATCGACGTCGCGGAGCTGATTGAACATAGTATTCGCGATAGGAAACATCGTTTAACTTAATTTTTATCTACCTCACATATATTGCGTCAGGGAAATGAGATAAATCAGAAGATGTAATAAAATTCACAATATTATCGTTTCATTTCAGTCATCCGATTATGCTTCTTCTTCAAACGTGAATACTGGTATAAAATGAAGAAGATTTAGAAGATTAAGATTCCTGTTTAGAATGCTACATCGCCAAGCTCCACTCGACGATTCGTTACCCTAAGCATGGCATAAAATTAAAACGTATCTACAATAATTTAAAGATTGCGATAAGGAACAGTGTCGCGCAGGGAGCCCACGAGAACCAAGTGCGAGTCGAACGACTAGCGGCAGCGTTCAGCTAAGATTATCGAATTCTCCTAATCAATTGTAAGCAATTTCCAAAACAAATATATATATATCATCGGTTCCCGGAGAATATCAAACAGCAAACAGAAACGCTATCTACTATATTAGGCACTCTTTCCTCAGGAAATCTCGAGCTCCGAGTCTCCACGATAATTCCTTAGACTACATTACAAATTGCAAGATCACTCTAAGCTGTACAAATTTCGAAAACATTACACCACCTCGCATAGTGACAAATTAATTGAATCGCCAATCGAGAAATCATTCTCAACACAGAGATCTGATGATTTGCCCTCCGATCAACGATTAGTAGACTGCGGATTTTGATGCAAAATAAAAATGTTCTGCATTGATTGTGGGAAGCAGGGATAAGATAAAAATTGATTTGATCCCTTAACGACTTTGTTGCATTAAAAACAACATTAAATATTTCTAATCCTTTACTGTTTTATATTTCACCCAACCAATTTCTTCATAAATGCATAAAGATCCGCAGTCTAATGATTAGTATGGACACCTGGGCCTCGGTGAAACGGAAGTTGATCGTGATACGCTGACCGGACGCGCACGAAATTCGAAAGGGTGCTCCCTGGGCCTCGTTCCGGAAATAGGAATGACGCAATGGTTCGCTCGCGCGTGAGCTTCGAAGGCAGCAACGTTACAACAGCATCATCATCATCATCAACATCATCATCTCATCATGATTATCATCATCATAATCACGTGGCAAATGCATAGGAGACACGAGGAGGAGCGAGACTGCCGAACCGATTCGAGGTGGTTGCACAAAATCTACTCCACGATGATGGTAGCTATCCTTTTTGGTCGTTTGCCGGCTTTTTGTTTCCGGTGAACGTCTCTGGGATCTGTGTGGGAACCTTCCGAGACTACCAGGTCGTCGTTATCATTGACAGTCTGCTCTTCAAGCTTTCTCTTCCTGGACCTGGTGACTGGACCGATTCTACTTTTGTAGACCTCGTTGTCGCCGTGTCTCTTGTGCCGTTTAGACTTGGTGTCGTCGTCGTCCCGCTTGCGCCGTTTCTTTGGCGCGTCCTGCTGCATGATCCTCGGCGAGTTAGAATCGGAAGAAGACGAGAGGGAGCTGAGGTACTCGTTCACCTTGTCCTCGCCGAAGTCGAAAGCGCTCGGTTGCGCAGGGGAAGCGGAAGTAGCTGGGTTCGTCGCTGCGCTAGGAGGTCGTAGCAACTGTACAGATGGGCTGGAGGATGTGGTGGACGCTGAAGAAGACACCGAGCTGGAAGTGGATCGCTTGTGCAGCTTCCTGCGCTGCGCCAACCTGGCTCCGTCCACCTCGCGCAACCGGAAGCCCTCCGGCTTCTCCAGGTGACACGCGTTCGTGTTGATGTCGAGCGTGATCACGTCGACGGAAGTACTGGATTCGGCGAGCCACGGGTGATTGGCCAAGCCGTTCGCGGTCAGTCTTTTGTTCGGGTCGACGGTCAGCAAACCTTTCGCGACCTGCTTCGCCAGGTTGGACACGTGGCTCCAGGCATCGCTTTCGAAGTCGATCTCCCCGGCCCGGATCCTGGTCGCCAGGTCCGGGGAGCCGGTCCTAAACAAAGGTTTCCCGGACAGCATCGAATACAAGATCGCCCCTAAACTCCAAAGGTCGCAGCTCTGATCGTAACCTTGTCTAGCCACGACTTCCGGTGCAGCGTAAGGAAGAGTGAAGCAAGGTGTATGCAAAGGCTCGCAGCCCCTTTTTATCCTGGCGAAACCAAAGTCCACGATCTTCACCGGCGAGTCCTCGCCTCCGTGCGCGAACACTATGTTCTCGGGTTTCAAGTCTCTGTGCACGACGCCCCTGGAGTGCATGAACCGCACCGCGGATGCCAGCTGACGCATTATCCTGTTCGCTTGTTGCTCCGTGAACGGCCTCGGCCTTCGCAGCAATTCTCCTCCGGATAACAACTCCATCACCAAATAGGTGTGCGCTCTATCCTGCAATACTTCCACCAGCTTCACCACGTTCGAATGACCCTGGCAGGTTCTCAACAAGCTAGCTTCCCTGCCGCAGTCGATCCGGCGGCTCACGATCTTCACGGCGAACTCCTGTTGCGTTTTCCTGTGTCTACACTTCCGGCACACCGAGAAGCTACCATCCCCTAACGCTTCTTCGCGAGGATCCAGTTCGTACGTTTGGAAGAAGGTGGATTCTTCGAATCTAGCTGCGAGCACATCCGACGCGGACGGTCTTTGCGACTCCGTGCTTGCTTTCGTCGCTTCTTTGAAGATGTCCTTGCTGACTACGTTCTCTCCGAAGAGGATTGACGGCGCCACGTACGAGTAACCTCGGAAGATTTTGTCGTAGTTCGGTGGTACTACCGCAGGACTGTCCGCCGCGATCATTTTCGTGAACTCGTCGGAGAAATTGCTGGTGTCCAACTCGTGCGTGATGCGAGGCACGAAGGGAGGACATATTTGTCTTCTCTCGAGAGAATCCCAGCTGAAGGGAGCTGGCGCTTTCCTGAAGAAAGGGTGGTCTTTCAGTTCCTTCGCGTCGTCAGGACCTCCGCCCAACCTTTGCCGGGGATCCTTCACCAACAAACGCAGGATAAAGTCTCGAACCATAGGACTCAGGTGGCTCGGGATCGGAGGATCCGTCTTCAAGATCCTTCGAGAAATGTCCTGCTGCGTGTTCTTCTCGCCGTCCACCGTAAAAGGCGACGCTCCGGTCAGCAATTCGTACGTGAGCACGCCCACGCTCCACCAGTCCACCGCCTGAAAATTATATTCGCGTTATTACCGGTTGTATCGCTGTTGTACCGTTGTTTATCGGTTTCCCTATTCCATTATAATTTTTTAACATATCTTTCGACGTAGGACTTTTATGAAAGTTGCTTATTAAATGTACGGGTTGCTCGGTTCACAGTCAGCGAGATACTGTCTTCTGTTTGTTAACATGCATTGTCTCGAATGTCTTGGCAACAGCCATAGATTATAAACTATTATAGTTTAGCCATATATTGTAAACTATTACAATTCATAGCTGTACGGGAATCTCGCTTACAGTTCTTGGAAATTCCGTTAGACATCGTCTGGGACACGAATACCGCGTGCACGTAGCTTTTCGAACCCTGCAAACCTGAAATTCGGGGATTCGAATTTAGGATCCCGGCAATCCGAGTGAAGCGCTTCAACATTTAAATCTCGGCCACCCGTTTCCTCGTATTCAATTCATCGCGCGAGGAATGCGCCCCGCTTTATGCATAATGGAACGTTTAACTCTGACGTTTTCCTCGATTATCTTATTTGATGGTTCTGTTTAGAATTTAGCGGAGCCCGTTATTTATTGTTCCTAGCCCCATCGATGTCGTATTTAACACCAAACCCTGCCCCAGCGCCATGTCAACATGCTTTATTGTACAAATGAATGGACATTGAATCTAACAGTATTATCTAGAATTCGAGGTTCTACTGTATTGCATAATTTGAACAATTATAAGAGTATGTTTTCGGTGTACCGAAGTTAGTAGAAAGAAAACATAGAGGATAAAGAGATCACGTTGACGTTCCCAGGTTCCCACGTGTCGGTGGTCTCACGAAATCGGACGACGCGCGTCGCGTCGATGATCGGAATAAACAACGAGCCGATAAACATCGTGTTTGACAGTGACGAGGCTCGGGGCGCGATAGCGAAGTTCCAAGAACGGTAAGGGAACAGATCGTGACGTAAATTCATCCTGACTCACAATATCGTGGCCCGCAGAGCCCCCTCGTACCACTTCCGGTGCCATGTACTCGATAGTTCCGCAAAAGGAGTAGGCACGAGCGTTGCTGTCCCTTTCGTGCGGCAGGAACTCTTTGCTAAGCCCGAAATCGGTTAGCACGACATGCCCCTCCCTGTCCAACAAAATGTTTTCCAGCTTGATGTCCCTGTATATGATCCCCAGCTGCAACAGAAAATATTGTTAGTCGTATGGAGCATTTATGGGGGGCCATCGTCGTTCCGTCAATACTTTGTTCGAACGATTGTACAATAGAGAAAGAAAAATTGTTAATTTTGGTAAATGGTATAATTATCACCAGTTAAAAGTGAATAATTCTGATCCTTTTATTTTAACGTTTGGATAATATTGCATATCGCCGCTCGTAATTCCAATCTTTTGAAAATTCAGATAGCGCTGATTATTGCTTTTATCGTGGCTGTTTACTTTCTTTTTAGAGGGGCTATTATGTGGATGATCGGTATACAATAAGATGAACAAAATAAATTTCGCCTACTGTTTTATCTGACGAAAGAGAATCGGAGAACTCTAAACGTTCTATTATGCACGAAATACAGCTGTTGTTTTCGTAGAATTGATCACGAAGGAGGGGAGTATGAATATCTACCGATAAATGGACTGTCATGGCTAGATTGCGAATTTTATGCAGTTGCGGCAACACGAATGCCTCGAATAAGACTCGAACACTCACGAACCCCAACGAAAGAATACAAACTCCTAAAATTTTCATCGAATTTTGAAACAACTTTTACAATTCTGATTCGTTCGATAATTCAGCTCTGATCCTAGACAGCGGATTTGATGCATTTAAAACGGGTATAATTTCTTCCTGCAATCCACGAAGAAAATTGTTATTTCGCATAGAGATCCGCTGTCCAGCTACGATTATTCCATTAATGAAGAATTCAATATTGTACAGATGAAAGCAATATTAATAATAAATCAGCTGTTAAAATTGTTATCACAGAGAGACAGAGAAAGAGATGAAGAGAAGATAGAGGTTGAAACGGTAATAGGATTTACTTTGTGTAGATGCTCTAGCGCCAAAATAACTTCTCCGATATAAATCCGCACTTCGTCCTCGGTGAAGTGTTCCCGTTGATATAAATGCGTAAACAACTCGCCGCCGCTGACATAATCTGGAAGTTAAGCAGAGTTCTCGTTGTTTAACCTTTTCGGCCCGACGAACGATAGACTTCGGGACACGAGACACGGGACACGCGATCGGCGCGGTGGTCGACTCAATGGAGCCGTTTGTTTGCGCGAATCCCCGCGAAACCTTAAAATAGCCGATCTGATACGCGAGAACCGTGGCAGGGCTAAAGGAAAAAACTTCCTAGAACAGATCCGGTACAGCGAACTTCTATTTTTTTCGCGCCGTTATTTCGAAACGAGAGGAGCAGACACGAAAAGAATTATTTAACAAAGTTGGCGATCACAGTGAAAAGAGAGATGATATTTTCTTTAACAACTTGAGTGACAACTTCAACTGATGGGCAACAATTTGATCAACTATCTTTCGTGTCTGCTCCCTGGTGCGGTGGTTCGTCGAACAGATTCCGCAAATTTCTATTTTCTTCGCACCGCGATTTCGAAAAGATGGAGGAGCAAACACGAAAAGAATCTCTGAAATTTCAGCTATTGATTTTTCTCGGAAATGCATAAAATCCGCAGTTTTTGGAGATCACAGTGAAAAGAGAGACGATATTTTCTGGGTCAACTCGATCATTCTAAGAGTAACAACTTGATCAACTGTTTTTCGTGTCTGCCCCCCGTTGAGGTGGTACGTCGAACGGATTCCGCGAACGATTAACAGTCGACGGGACGAGGTTCGCCGTGTGTGTTTTACCTAATATCAAGTGGAGCTTCGCGTCCGTCTGAAAGGCGTAATGCAGCGTAACTAAAAAAGGACTGTCTCGAACGGCCTCCAGAACTTGTCTCTCCGTCTTCGTGTGCTCCGTCGTCTTCTTCTTTTGCACGATGGACGCTTTCTTCAGGACTTTCATGGCATAAAGACGACCTGCGTCGGTGCCAGTCCTCTTTCGCACCAGGAACACCTTTCCGTAAGCTGCACAAAAGTAATTCCTGTTTCTTTGCGCGTCGGAAAATACAGTTCCAGTAACGATACAACCGCCAGAGCCACTCTTGTCCACTACTTAGGAATGTTACACGCGTCATGTGCGATGCAAATACGATTTTACTAGTTCCCGGTACTATTAACCCTTATGTAGCCAACCAAAATGTATAGATTATTTAAAACCTTACTGTATTTAACATGTTTGCACAAATTCTCATTATAAGAGTATAAATTAATGTATTAGCGAGTAAAGAATGGACATTCAGAGAAATTTTGTAATATTTTCTAGAGGAAGATCAGCATATTGTTGAAAGAAACACACCCGGGTGACTACACAAGGGTTAAATACCGATCTTCGTATTCACCTTTTAAAAACGAATCACTTTTTCAAAATTCGACCAAACAGCTTCAGTTCTTCTTCAGACGTTAGAAGGATTAGATCGCTAACTAATGTGTAAATAATTCTCTTTTTGAAATTGTTATTGGTCGCAATTTCGAAGGAAAAAGTAAGGGTCAGGATTTTTAAATTTTTTATCCCAGAACCGACGATACTATCATTAATACTTCGAAGTGTACATGAAACCATGATCCGAAATCATGATAACGAAGCATTTATACCCAACCAAAGTGGCGACCGATTAAAATTCCCGGATACAACGCTACTCGCACCTGAAGCATTCGAAAGTAATGGCTCTCGAATGATTAACTGCTACCTCGTTACGAATTTAGCCTATAGAATGGACTTGGTTCGCGTACCTCCAGTTCCAAGGACCTTCAGCAAGTCGAAGTGCGTCATGTCTACCCTCTGGCCTCCGCTGTCTGCCAGGTTCACTGCAACCAGAAAGATCACTTTGTTATTTATTCGCCACTTTTTCCTGATTGCGCAGCGCGTAGACGCGGAACGATCGACAAACAAACAAAACAATTCCATGTCCTTAGTCACCTCGATCGGCGAATACCTGGAAAGGAAAATATCGGGGAACAGGTGCTCGAATATTTCTCTCATTCTCCTTTCGATCCTTCTTTAACCAGTTTACTGTGTTCGACGTGTATACTCGTCATTGATTGATTTTAATTCCGCACTCTGTGGGGGATTTTTAAAACTAAATTCCGCAGTTAAGAGGTTAAAAGAAAGATTCTATTCCGTCCAACAAGTAATCAACCGATAAAAGAAAATGGCTGTTTCATGGACCCGATAAATCTATTTCTGGTGTGTCTCCTGGACGGACAAAACGAAAAAAGGAGCTCTCGCGACCGAGGACTTTCATCGGGACACACGGTTATCGAAATACTGTTAACTGAACTTTCTATTCGAATGCCTTCGGACGGACTTTCGATCGGCTTAACTTTCGTCCGGACTTTCGAATATTCGACACATCGTGATAGCGAGTTTACTCGAATTTGTCTAAACTGTATCGCTTAAATCTGCACGACTCATCCCCACTCTTCAAAAAATGAGATACCGGAATACACCTCTTGATCGATTGATTCTTTTGTCTCGCTCTCGACAGAAACGAGGAAACCCGCGTTTGACGCCGCGTTAATGCATTAAGCGGAAATAGCAACGAGCATGCGACTAAACGCAGCTGTGGTCAAGGTAAAATACCCGCGGCCAATTACGCCGAGCAGGATTTCAATTATTCGCGGAATCAAACACGTTCTTACGACGCGACAAGGAATTTCGAATCTTTTTTGTTTGTTCTCGTCCCAATGAAATTTCTGCTCTGATTCATACCACGTTTTTTTTCCTCCTTCGTTACGAAAGCGTCTCCGCTTGCAGGAGAATGATGATCGAGCGGTTTTCGGGACGATAAGTTTCGGAATTAAAGGTCGACTTTCACTGTTCGCCTTGCCCGGCGATTCGACGAAAGTTCAACCTCCGTTACAGGCTCGTTAATGAATTTTCTTAGCCTTCGGATACATCATTGTATAACTACATGCGTTCGATCTTTCTGCGAAGCGAACATTTTCTTTGTATTAGGTTGTCCCAAAAATTGGTTTTCGATTCATGCACATAATGCAAATTCATGTTACGAGATACTAAAACATTAACATAAAGATTATCGCATTGTTTGTATTTATTTAGCAACATTAAAGGAATACATTCCGAAAAAAACTTTTGGGAAAACCTAATACAATGAAATTTAATTAAGTTCCGCTTGTTATTCGTTTCCTGTAAGAAATCATTCTATGACGCATTCTTCTACGAGTCACGGGGTAATTTAGGGAAATTTGCAGGCCAAAGTTTCGACGATTCTGATTGTACGCAGAGGCTAATGAGGTATTTAGGTAGCGAACCTAGGGGAGGCCATAAAACGATGTTGAGGTCCGGGGGTCAACAAAGTGGGGCTATAAAGTGGGGACCGACACCTTCTCGCTGTGGAAAGCAGTATACTAAATAAGTTCCCTTTCAGACCGTTTTGACCATTTGTTGGATCAATGACGATGGGTCTCGGGCTCGGAAAAATGACCTGGTTTCATAATAGCCGTTTAGAAAGTCCAGAAAATCCTGACTCAGTTTCTTTTGTCATTCAACGGCAATAAGCTAAACAGTACCTGAACATTGAAAATATTTATTGCTGAAACAACACTCAGATTTGTTAGACAATGATCGGTCGATGGAAGGGGGGAGCTGCGCTTTGAATCGGGTTTCGAGGAACAAACCCCGTTGCATGGGGATGCGTTTATTGGTCGTGTTGCTTTCCGCCGCGATTTTAAATACACAGTTTGCGGTGCATATTTATGCACTCGGGCGTTCATTCGCGCCCGCACACCTGTCGATATTAGCTGCACCGCAGGTGCATCCACCTTGGCGCGCACAACGCCTCGAATAACAGGCATTCCATTGTCGATATGTATTTCGCGATGCAGCCGAGTCGGATGACTGATCGGACCTCGTCGCATGGTCATTCGCCGTCATCGTCTCGCAGGGTAATTCCCGCGGCGACGATTGTCCGACGCCATCTTGGATCTGATGACTTCGGATCTTTCGTTCCAGTATTTTCGTTTGCGCCTCCGTTCGCTGGATTCCCACCGAAATCGTTCCAACATTTAAACTCGAGTTGCAAAAATTTCAACTTGCAACACGATCTTGTTACTTCGATTCTCGTGACGATCTTCATTTTCCCATTGTCTAAAAATTCACGAACATCGTCGAACCATTAACAAACACACACCCAAAAGTACAACTCCGAAACTCTTCCTAATTCCACATTAAAAATTCACAAATAATTCCCCCGACCTTTCCGAGAATTCTACTAAAAAATTGCAGCGCGACCTTGTCCGAGGTAGATAGGTCATCCGAGATGATTCCTCGAATGATCGATTCCTCGTTTCGTCTTTGTTCGTGCGGCGTTCGGACGAAAGAGAGAAAAGAGAGACGAACGAGAGAAAGAGAGAGATTGAGGGCTTGTTCAAGAATAGATCAAAGATAAATTCGAACAGTGAAATGTTGTTCCACGAAAACCGTGAAAACTCGAGAGCGGCAAGTGGGTCGTAAGACATTCGAATCCACTGTCTCGCGCTAGTAATCTAGATACATGGAGGGACAGGTAAAGGTGTGTACGGTAGCGTCGGTGATACTCGACGTTCGTTCGTGGTCGCTTTTACTACCTTGACATGGATTCTCGGTTGGCAGTCAGGGCCGGGGACACGCGAGAAGGACCCCCGCGTGTTAATTTCACGAGGAAACCCTTTTAGCTTCGAGGCGAAAATTCGATCGCTTGTTCGGACGCCTCTGACACGTTTCGACGTGATTTCAACGGTCAGAAACAACTAACCAGCTCTAAATTGCAAACATAATGTGAATAGACTTCTGATTTTATGCATTTATGACAAAAATAGACATGTGCAATTTAAAGCAGTGGACATGTTCAAATTATTTAAAGATATCACTATATTCAGTTTAATAGGATAATTAAAAGAAGAATACAATTTTTATTTGGCTCCAGTGTCCTGCAATCAATACGAACATTTTTTATTTTCCATAAAGATCCGCAGTCTAATAATGAATGAACACGAATATATGTACATATATAAGAATAAATCGTATCTATTTGCATAAAGATTTGTATTCATTAGCACTTTAGCTGATCGTGCGGCGAAAATGATGTAACCGAAGACAATAGATCGTAATCCTCGGCGACTGTAAGGGACAACGAAGCCTTATTGGATCAATAATCTATGTAACGAGATATCGGAGTGATTATAGATTTATGTAACAGGAAATCGGCATGATTACAACGGTGTGTAACAGGAAATCAACGCGATTGTAAATAAAGGAGGTTGCTTAGTTTGTTTTGAAAGGAACTACTACCCACTGCAAGATGGAGAATGCCTGTTATTATACCTATTCGACGTGCAAACCTTAGAAAGTATTGTGACTAAAAGCTTGTACGCCCGACTAGAGAACGACAGGAAATCGATGTGTTTGAGAATCAGCAAGTTTGAAAGTCAGCGCGGGTGAAAATCTATATAACCGAGAGTCAATATAATCTTATACGACTGATGATCGATGTCAGTGTAATCTGTTATGATCGGACGTCGACGAGACTGTAATAACCTGCGGCTAAAAATCAATGTGTTTTCAAGTCTGCATTGAGTCAGTAGTTAAAAATTTTCTTTGAATTACGGACTCGATTGAACAGAAAATGCATAATTTTCAACCAAGCAGGGATCCTGTCGGAATGGAAATCGCGAGTACCACGTACATTTTACGAAAACAAAACCGGCGCGTGAGATATGTAACATGTTTTTCTGGTGTGAATCGGCGATTTTCGAGAGTCGATCGATTCGCCCCGGCAACAGCTGTCGATGAATATTCAAACTAAAACGCATCCGTACGAATTCGAGAGATATCGTAATATAACATGGCGCGCGTTAGGCAACGCGCTGATACGAAATGGTCCGCCATTGAAAATGTTAAGCAACGCGCGTCATTACGTCAGACGATACGTGCTACTATTAATTACCAACGGTATACTTATTTGCCCACATGTTCAACGTGTGCGTCCATTGTTTCGCGCCGTTGCTGTGCCGATACAATTTTAATAATTGCGAGTAACAACAATTTATTGCGATATCGCACGCGACCATGCCGGTCTATAATTATAAGGGGTGAACGATAAAATTCGCGAGCGAAGGGGAGGTATGTTCGAGAGAATTGCAAATCAGGGGAAAGTGTTTCGGGGTTGGTAAAATGCACAGCTGATAAAAAATTGAACCGGTGCTTCGGGTTAAACGGTTCAGCAGCCCTCGAGTAGTCGCGGAAGTTCCGCTTTTGTCTGACCCAGATGGTCGACATTCGACTCGCTATTTCGTAACGGGACCGACTACTTTCTTTCGCTCGTCGAAAGCCTCCGCGCTATACACGTGCATTTAACGTCGCATGACACTCCATTCATGTACGTACATGTATATATGTAGCTATCTCTGGTCGCAACACCGTCTATCAAAAACTGGCAAGGATCCGTTTACAATAGCCCTCGTAATCAAACCGATACAGGCCGTACAAAAGAAACTAGAAAGAAAACCCTGTTACATCATTCCGCAAGCGATTCTGTCTTTACAATTTATCAATCCTTAATTACAGAAAAATTACAGTAATCGGTTCATCGATCATCCGAGGCGAAGAGGACGTGGATCATCACCAGACAGCGGATTTTATGCAGTTTTGATAAAAATGAGTAGCTGTAAATTGAAACTGTAACTAATTAATCATTAGACTGCGGATCTTTATGCAAAATAAAAAAATGTATATCTTGAAATAAAAATATCTTTCTTCTTTTAATTATGTTATTAAACTGGAGCTAATACGTTGATGTTCTTAAATTTGTTAAATATTCATTCACTCCTTTAAATTGTACGTAACAATTTCTGTTGTAAATGTATAAAATCCGCAGTCTGTTAATCATGTTAATTTTCCTCCACCGAGTAAATATTCCTTTGCGACAAAACGCTGCTCAATAGATTATTACGTTTTTCGGGCTTATTGGAAACACAATTCTGAATATTCACGCGCGTGCGTTTGTCCACAGCAAGTGGAAACGGACGCAATGGACAGACACTTCCTCAGAGTGCTGTTCAATAGTACTAACGCGGCCCAATGAATATTTGAAACCCCATTCCCTCGAAAATGGAACCTCGCGTGAAAAATCTCATTCTACATTCTTAATGTGTTTTTCTGCGAACTATCGGTCGTCCTTAGGTTCTCCATGCTGATAAAGAATTTACTGGAAACGAGTTTTGAAGGAAAATCGAATTTTATTTTATTTTATAAACAAGCACATTTTCGCAAATGATTTTACGAAGAGAATTTACTACACGCTGAAAACTTTCAATTCACCATTGCCCGCTACTTTGAAATTATTATTAACCCGTCCGACAACAATGAGCCCGACTCGTGTGAGTAATAAATTTAATAAACATTATTCCCCGCACGTGACATTAAGTGCAATATTATTTTACTGCAGTTAACGACTAATCGATTCTCTCGGGCAAACATCTTTCACCGGATGTGCAGTTAAATTATTATTCGAGAAGTTCGTTCAAAAGATTCTGACAAAATTATATTTATAATTGGGAACAAGTGATTCTAAGTGAAACTATTGTTAGAGCAAGAGCGAATGGATCGAAACGAGCAGCGTTCACGAGACAAAGTCGGATCGAAAAATCCTGAGGCGTTTCGGAGCTAAATTTAGCGGCTCCCGATTTCAATTTCGGCATATCGTTGGACGATTTCAGGAATCCGTCGCGCGTCCTCTAATTTCTAAATCGAGGCGTGTTTGCTCGTGTAATGGCAGTTGGCTCGAATTAACATACTCGCGCGCCTCGCGAACGAAGTGCAAAGTGCGAGTAGTTTTCACTTCGGCTGCGAACGGGTACGATGATCTCGTTTTCCTCGTTTTACCTTGCCGATGACAGAGAATCGAATGCGAACGAGAGGATGCGGAGAAAGGGTACAAGGGGAAAAGGAAATAGCTGTTCCACGCGCCAGTGAATTTTTCCAGATCGCGGCGACGAGTTTTTGAAAGGATTTCTCCGAACAAAGGAGACACGCGGCTGGGTCGAAAGACACAAAGAGCGAGCGAGCGAGCGACGGAAACAGAGAAAGAGAGAAGAGAACCGGGGAGGTGGCTTTTCGCAAAAGTAAAATGTGACAACGCAGAACTGCGAAAAGAATTTTCCAGTTTTCACGGGCAAACGAGTATTTCGAGTTTGAACGAGCACCGACGACACGTGGCACTTGTAATCCAATCCCGTGTCGAAGCGTATATCCAAACAATCGCTGCCAACAGCCGGAAATCAAACTTTTCCGACACGTTCACCGTGAGCGTTAATTTGATCCTATGAAAGTTGAAGAAACAAGAGCCACGGGCCGATAGAAGTCTCTACGAGTTTCTCCGATTCCTCTCTTTACGGATTGATGCCGCTTTTATGGACCTACTCGATTATTTTCCTCCCCGTTTTACTGCTCCGGAAGCGTCTCCTTCTTGTTTTGTGAGAGGATTAGTTTTCATCCTCATTCAAGTTTACACTAATCAAGGACACCGCCGTGTTATCCCACCCTAATCAATTCCACGGTAACACTCCGATAGCGCACGATCGTTCCGCGAACGTGGTTCTTTCCGTCTTGCGGACTTTCTGCCGCGATAACGAGACGAAATTGCGAAAAAATGCGAGGACAGAAAAATAAGGATACCGATAAGGTGTTACAACACTGATTACAACGTATCCGCGAGAAGTTGTTGGCTATCTCGTCGCCTTAGAACCCCGACGAGGGTTCGCAAGAACCGATGGCAAAAAGAGAAACTAGATCGAACAGCGGCAATCGGACTGATCGATTATGCTAATTGTTATGCGACACACGGTAGAAATGAATGTTTATCTCGGGTTATCCAGCCTCGGTTCAGAGGTGACCCTTTTCCTCGATCACCGAATCAATTGCACGGTGAAGAGGTAGGGTCACAGAGGGTTAATCGTGAAAGTGGTCACAGAGTCGTTCCCGGGGTAATTATCCCGAAAAACGAGTTGCTTCGCGTCGTCGTCACGGGAAGTCTTTATTTCAGCTTGACATGATTTCATATCCTGCTTTTTAATACGACTTTTAATGGCACCGGCCAGGCCCCACGTGTTCCACCCTTCGTGAAAACAGTGAAATATGGTTGTACATATCTGTATGTACATATGCATATATATTATACATACGCGGTCCGTTTGCCGTGGCACGACCGTTATTTGATACGGTACTGGGTTGCGTTACACGCATTCCGTCCGTTGACTCGTCGTCCAGGTAAATCGTGCACGTGTACCGGTACACGTGCGGGGCAAAGTTTCGTGTGTACGCAACCATCGCATTGCTTGCCGCTTAATTAAAACCAGATAAAGAAAGAAGGGCAAACCTGCGGCTCAAATTCTCCTTCGTTACGCTCCTCCATGTCAAGGACGCGAACGAGCATAAATAATAACCCGAGAATATCTACAAAACATGTTCTTCATATTTGTGAAAACTTCTACGCTATACATATAAATATAATGACTGCAAGTTGAATTTCGATTTGAATTGGGCTGCTGAGAGTTGAATTTGTATTTCGATTTAAACTGAGTTGCTACATTTTTGGGTAATAAGTAACACCGTCGATGATTGTGCCACGATTGCCGCAACACCCTGTATAACTGTATAATGCATGAATGAATAAAACAAAGCGGTCGCAGGTGAAATCCCGCTGAAACCGGTTTCCCCTTATCGTTATTGGAAAATAAGGAATGTTTAGTGGAAAATTGTTGATAATATTCAATGAAATGCGACCGTGGGTTACTATTCAACAAGGGACATGATAGCTCTCGTGTCTGTCGCTTGTCGTTACAAAAAAAGAGAAAAACGTGTTCCTAGCGTGCGCGGAATGACGTTATGAAATAATATAAATTATGGAAGGAACGCCGTTTAATGTTAATTAACACTGCACGATCCGATCGTGCACTATCGATCTATCTTTATCTAGCTGGGATTTGCATCGACATATTCAACTTGCTTGAAAACCATTACGTGCGACCGACTCATCCTCGGTTGTGTGCAACACAGTGACCCTGGTTAGCTACTTTGAGAAAGAGATTTTACTTTAACACGTTTTCCTGCGTGTTTTGTTAACATTCAATAAAGATATGAATTATGGACTTTGTCGTGGATAAAAATCTTTAACGTCGATGACATTTTTGTAGTTGTGAAATTTCGTTCAATCAATTACTTTACTCGGAATGTCGTATCTCAAACGAATACAGCGAAATGAAAATAGAGTTTTATTCGCTATCACTTCCTTAAGATTTGTCTATAAAAATTGAAAATCGCACGAACATCCGCAGTCTACTAATAATAAACTGTTGCAACATAATATATATCGTGACGCGTACCCCACTCGTTTTGTTATAAAACAACCGTGAATATCTTGCATAAAGGCTCGTCAATTTTATCAGTTTTGTTTTAGCACCGAGGTTAAGCCCGCTGAATTGCAAAACAACGAGTTTTATTGCAAATGCATGGCCGTTGGAAAATGATTCCGATATTTCTAGAGATAATACTCCCGATTGCAAATATTAATACAACGCGATAATTCCTAACTCGTGTTTATAGTTGTAGATCAGTCTGTAGAAACGATTTCTCGATCGAGGAACAATGAAGTCACGTTGCCGAGACAGCGGCCGTTAATGTTCGCGACTCATCGTGGAGAAGGTGGGAAACACGGAAATCTGTTTAAAGCCAAAAACAGCCGGATCGATAAACTGCCCGAAGGTCTTCGGCAGTGGCACGGATCCTCGATTTATACTCGGCGTTCACGAATATGCGATTGGCGCATCGATGATAACGTCGAAGGATAAATAACTCGTTCCAAGGTAAGTTCGTGGCGGTGACTAAATATAAATTCGCAACAAATCAATACGGCGGCACACGTTGTCCGATGGACATTTAGCAGATACACGCTCGCTGGTTCGCACGTTGCCGGAGCGTGATCGTACTCGTTGCGTAGATCCCACGGGATCTAGGAAAATTCTATGACAGAGATTCAACGTACGAAGTTAATGTTAAAACAGAAGTGAAATGATTGACGATTGAATTTTATCGACAGAAGTTACCAGTTTCATTCAAGCCCTATTAATAAGCGCACCGAAAAGGAAATTGGCTCCGTTTCTGTGGTTTCGCGTGGCGAAACGGGACAACGTTTTCACTTTCAAGATACCGCTGTTTACCGTTTCAATCATCAATGTTTTTATTGCTGATCGATACGCGTAACACCCGTGTAACACGATAACCGGGTCCCATAAAGCTGCCTGGCAATGCGAAACCGTAAACTTTTGCCAGTCTCGTGTTCTTTCATTCGAAACATTATTTCAACCCTTGCAAGTTCCTCACAATTTGCTCGTTTATTTTTAATGATCTTACGACAAATGCGAGAAAGAGACGTCAATTAAAAGATTACTCAACAGTGAATTATCCTGTCGGGTTAATTCGCCAAAACAAAACGGGTTAAACGAAGAGAATCAATGCTAACGAAGTTGAATAGTAGATAAATGGACGGATAACAGAGAGAGAAAAATGTAGATTTAATTTCTGGGAAACCGGAGGTTCTTATCAAAAGTGATATCAGTCGGGAACAATGCATGAGATTTTTCTCCTTTGTTTGCGTACACGAACTGTGCGCTTCGTCGAGGAGTTTGGTAATTATTTTTTGCAGCTCGCTCTTGTATAATAATCGGTATTGTGCCGGTAGTACAATGAAGAGCCACGAATTTAACCGGCCACTTGTCGATATCGTGTCCGGCTATTGTATTAATTCTATTTATACGAGGGACACGTGCCGAGCAGATGCCACGTGGCAATCAGCTTCGTCCACTGTTTTCCAGTAAACGCTGATGCAGATTAGCCTGTGCGAAACGGGATTATGTAAGGTCCCGGGTTCTGTCAAGGAATTTATTGTTCGACGTAAGAATTGAATCCCGATCAATTTAGAATTTAGAGGAATCGTCTTAGGTAGTATAGGGACTTCTTACGAGGGAGTTCTATATCATACCACAAAATTTCATCAAAATCGGCATGTTACGGTTGGGTAATCTCCCTTGTTAGCACGATATAGAACAATCTATCGCGCTCGAAAGCCAAACGAAGCTTCTTTTCTTTTTGCTGTCGGGCAACAGTCGAGTGGGGACTATGCACACGTGTGGCGAACGAGTGTACAGTAAGACGTGAACAAGAAAAATGAAAAACTTTAGACGCGTCATCTTGTAATAATAATAATACTAGCCACGGTTGAAAGATCAGAGAAAAATCTGTTCAATTTTCCATTTTCCCACATCAGTTTGCAACAGTGTCGCACAGGTCGATCCCTTTTTTTCTCGTCGAGTCGACGGATCGAAATCGCGTCCGAAATATGAAATCGAGCGCAAATATCGAGCCGAGAACTATTCCCGGTGCGCGACGGTGCATCGAATCAAAAGTGATAAATAATATCGGCTCCGGTTCGACAAACATCGTCGTCGCGTTTCGCAATCTCGTAATAAATTTACAGATATTTCCACGTAATACTCGTCGAACGACAATGCCCTTGTTTCCGCCGCGAGTGTATCCGACCATCCGAGAGAAAGAGATATAGCGTTCTAACGAGCTCCCTCCGATAACCATGAACAGATGAAATACTGATCGCGACCGTCTCGAATCTGCCCCGCTCCCCTTCTTATTCTTCCGCTTTGCATCCCGGTGCAACGAGAGACTCGGTGCACCTGTTAGACACGTAATACGCGAGAGTATTATGTCATACCTGAGCCGAGCTATCGCGCTGGCTACAATTTATGTCAGCCATATTGCTCACTTGTCGCCCGCTTTGTCGGTCGCAAACAACGAAAATACATACATGGAAATCCGCGCCACCATTTTCTATACTATTCTTGCTAATTTCATTTACCAACGGCCCAGTCTTTCCTCCTCGTCCTCGGTGAAAACTCTACATTTTTGTTTCGAATCAATTTAATTAACCAATTACCAAACATTTAGGTATTGTATACGGTTTTATACCAATTTCATATATTTAAAATTTTAAAAATCATGGGGAATTAGGAAGTAGCATTTCATTTTCGAGTTAAAATAGTTCCGAGTGCAAAGGGTTAAATATGAAATAAGAAATGAACGAAATCCACGGCAACGAGTTTCCTATTCGGGCCGCCGTCACATATTCGTGACAGTTACATAAGTGAATCGTTAACGTTAGAAAGCAAACGTGCCGGGAATGTAACTCGACGAGGTACGTTTTCGGTTTTCTACAGACAACGTTTGCCTGTAATTCGGCGAATATATTTCGCTAATCCCGATTGTCCATCGTGGACAGTGATAAACGGTTTCGCAAACGCGTGCGAACGGTGTTAATTTTCCAGCCGGAGTTTAATCTTCGATCTACATAACGGAAATAAAATCGTTCAAGGCCGGTACGCGCGCGAGAACCAAACTCAATGTGTTCTCCGAGTTATCGACGCGACAAGATTTTCGGAGCAACGAGTTCGAGAGATTTGCCCGTGAACGATCTTCGAGGTGTTAAATATCACGATCTCGAGGAAGCAGCGATCTCGAAAGGCGTCAATTCTCACGATCTACCCCGAAAGAGCGAGCAATTATCGAGGTATCAAATCTCGTTTGCTCGGTGTGCGAGCAGCTTTTTTGGGTGTCGAGTATCGCGTGCATTAAACCCTTGCCATATTTTAACGAATAAATAATTTTAAACTCTAACAAATATGAATATGAATATGAATGTTTCGCGTTTCCTTTTAAATGAAATAAAATTTGATTCGCTTGAAATTGATATTTAAGCATTCAAATAAATGTAGTCATACAAAAAATATAAATTTTTTTTTCTCTTCTACGACATTTTCCGGGATAAAGACGTTCTAATCACTGTAACTGTGAAGAAAATGATACGGCAAGGGGTTAATAGGATACGCTGTAAATGATCGAGGTGTTGCGATGAAAAATCGTCATCTGGTGGAAAGAGACAGGTTTCGGGGATAAAACGGGCTGCCGTAACAGTTGCATTACTCTTGTCTCGAGTTTCTTTTCCGTTGCGCGTATGGCTTATGTCCTACAGACACCCGATGCACCGGTAACAACTGGCCCTGTAAACTGGACCAAATTATATGCACCGGCTCCTCTTCTCGCTTCTTTCTCCAGGATCAACCGTTCGGAGAAGAATGCGGATGAGAAAGCACTCGACACACGTTCTCCGGATCGATGTCCGATGTGTGTGCGTGCAAACCGCGAGCATAAAACAGAGACACCGATTGAGAAAGACGGAAAGAGAAAGAAGAAGAGGACCGGGAATAAAAACCGCACAATGTGGCGAGCTGCGAGTCCTCGGGTTTCTTCGCGTGGAACTTCAGCGACGAGAAACATGAAGATCTAGATCCCTTGAACCACTGTTCCGAGAAAACCGTGAACCGTGGTCCCAGAAAAACGACAATTATTTCTCTGATTATCGCCACTTTTTTCCCTCGATCCGTAAAAAAGATGAATCGGCCCGATGAGCTCGTAAAAAGATAGCGGAAATGTTCGGGGGGTCGAGCGAGGCGATTTATCTCGTGATAAACGCAATTATGTATAATTAATTGACGTCGCAAGGTAATTGGAAATCGAAGCGAATGTAAATCGCGTTCTTTTCAAACAAATTTTTCTTTTGAAAACTTGCGTTTGAAATTGGTTTTGATCGGAGAGTATTAGTTTCTTTGTAATAGAACATTTACATATTTTGCTGTACAGGCCGATGTGTTTTAGTACTTGACAATTCTAACGGCGGTTATGCAACAACGGACACTGGTGAAATAATTACACAAGGGTATCGCCGCACACAATTTCGTATCAACTGAAAATTGAGTTTATCGAGACGATTACAACAGGAATTCTCCTTGAGGAGGTGGTTCAAGGTAGTCTGATTACAAGGAAACAAAAAGGAATCTATAACAACAGAAACAAGTTGTGCTACGATAAGATCAGGTATCAATTCTTGTCGTTTCTTTGTAGCGGAGACCATTGTGCTTCTACGTTCTGTTCGAAGATCATTTTCGGTTTAGAAAAGACACGACCTTCTTGCGACAATACGACAACACGGAGAATTCCGAGATTGCGGGAATAAAAATGTACGAGAGAAGAACGCCGTTCTCAGATGTACGATATGAATCGTTAATCGCGACTTTGAATCGATACGATCGAATTTTACAATGAGGATCGACGTGACTTTCATTGACAGCGATACGCACCCTGTGTATTAATGGCTGGCTTTGACCAATGAATTGAAAGTCTTTTTACGATAACGACGCCAAAACATGCAGATAAAATAACTTAATAACGAGATCTCCGAGAACAACATGGTCAAAACAATTTGAAAACACGCCGTATGGCAACAAGAACTGTACATGTTTATATTATTTGTTTATATTATTTCACCTTTAATGTGAAAAAATATTGTCGCGAGGTGCTCGTAGTTTTTACTGGAAACTCTCCGCGAGTGAAAAGCAGCGTTCTCCGGTGGGAGAAGTAGGCGAATAAAATTGCCAAGGACGAGATATTCAGCTCGGTTGGTTTACGAGTCAATTAACGGGAAGGTAAACACGCGTAACCAACCGCAGTCTATTTATCAGGGAATCAATGAACGCGTAATAATCTACGTAGGTTTCTAATGTGTATCGGAGCGGGCCCTGCTTTAGCGGCCGCGTTTGTCTACCTGTACGGGGTTCCAACGTGACGTTTAAACACGCACTCGTGGCGTGACTCATTATCCCCTTCGAGATACCATGGTGTGCGGGGAAATACACCGTGACCTTTGAAAAGAGGTGTCCAACCGGGGATTCGATACCTGCGGTTCTTGCATTCACCTCGCATTCGTCGAGCCCGGCTTATGAGTAATTAGCTCCGCCCTTTAACGTGCCTGGCCTCTTACAACGAACGACCCTCGGAACAAGAAATACTGAATGTCCTTCGCGAAACAAGTATTAATTGCCCTCTTCTTTCCATCCGCGAGTAATATTAAAACAAAAAAAATCCGACCGCAAGATTGTATCTCACCCCTTTCTAAGCTCCATTGCTGTCGCACCCCCTGTAGTATCATGGAGTTTCCCTTGCTTGATCATCGCTGCACAAAAGCTCACGGAAAATATCGTTCCAGGAAAATTCAGAGGATGTGACGCAATTGAATAATTCTTCTTATATGTATAAACGCGTCTTTACAATCCCAACAATCGTAGATCAGAAAATTTCAAAGCCGTCATTTTGTCGGGTCTAATCGAATAGCCATTATCTCCAACTAAATACGTGACGCAATACGTGACGGTATGTACTAGGAAAATATTATTCCGCGACGATTGGTCAAGAAGTCGTCTACGCAATGAACGTTTGCGTAGGAATTGAAAAAGCATCGATAGGAAAATATAAGAAATTCAAGAGTGAAATTTCTCGCATATCGTGTTCTCGCCAAGTCTGACAATTTAGAGGGGTAATATCGGAACGCAGAGCCACCCGGTACGTGAAACGCGAACGGTTTGGAGGAAATCAACGCGTCCGTACCTCTATTGAATCTGTCCTCGTAGTCATCGGAAACTGGCTTGCCGGAGTCCCTGACATCGAGGTTGTGGATGGCCTTGGTCAGTCCGTAGCAGGCCGATCCATACTTCCTTTCTTCGGCGACGATCGTTTCCTCGACGGTGTTCTCGACGTCGCTCCCATCCTCGAAGTAACCGCTCTCGTGCTCTGGGTTCTTCATGGTGGTGTTCTGAGATTCGCAACACTCCAACATGTCGGAGTAATTCCGCCTGACTCCCTCTCTATATTTTTCTCTCTCCTATTATCCTGCCACCCTCACTGCATAACGTCCGAGAGGACAATGGCGAACCTGGTTCAACCGATCCACCGGCGCATCGTCAACATCGGCTCTCCGACACCCCTTCACCGGTAATCGGCAGGCAATATTCCTGAGCCCGACACCTTCTTGTCGATCCTTTGACACAAATAACAAGCCTGCTAAATATCTCTCCAACTTTTTCTACGGATCCGCTGTTTTTTCTTTTTTCCCCCCCGTTTATGGTCAACCGATTTCTCGTGCCGACACTGTCGCAGGAATTGGACTGGACTCGCGCGACTGCGTTTTCGCACAGGATTTCGTGTAACCAGCTGATTGGCTACACTTTCCAAACCAATACACGATTTTCACAGACCCTCGCGGAAGTCGTTTCTCTCGGTGGCCTTCGATATTTGAGAAAGAGCTGATTTCTGAAAATTTTTATTTTTCGGAGACTCGAACGTCATAGATTTTCGGGTTCCCGATCCGAGACTCAGGTACCCGAAATTTTCCCTACTGATAAGAGCACCCTACTGATTGCGAAGGAAATTTACACGGTTTCGGCTTTGACCATTTTCTCTGCGTCAACCACAAAGACTATAAGAATGATTTTTAGTTTGCAACTTTTTCCAGCGAATGTTGAAGCAGCCAACATTCTGCGAGTGTGTAGTGTTCGTGGTTCCGCAGCCAGTGAGTTTGGTCTCGTCTGTCAGCGCGATTTTGCAGACGACTTCTAAACAGTGGAGCGCAGACGATGGTGCAATAATCGCGGAAAGATACTTTCGACGCGGCATGACTCTTCGAAAATGAAACAGTCTGCGACAGTTTTCGTTTCGAGTGGCCCGAGACGCACGATTCCTCAAGCAAACATCGGGATCCGCGTTGCAATGAACCTCGTAAACAATGCGCTCTATCAGCGATAAAATTGCTCAGAACGCGACGAGAGAAAAAAACACGCGTCACGTCGTATTGTTTCAAAACTCCGTAGACCACTGTCCACGATAAACAGTTCCCTAAACGTTGAACCGCAGCGCGAGTGTTGCCAGTTTCGCCGGCTGGTTGAAATGCCCGTTCCAAATAGATGAGTAATGCAGACGTGGGGAAAGGTACCGTTCGCTGACAATGTCTGTCGAATCAAATCGGAATTCTTTGCTTCGTGACAAAGAAGCAAATTTTTCATCGTTTCAATCGAAATTCCTGGCAATTCTGGTCTACGCTAATTTTTAGAGGCTATTCTTCACTTTGGCAAAACTTTTTATATTATCCTAGTCGAACAACATATAGCGGAGACGTTAGAACAAACATAATGATGAGCGTTTCTCGATACGAGGAAATTCTACCACTTGTTGACTGCTCAGACTGAAAACATTCCTGTGCTATTCCATTTTTAGCGTCGATCTGCATAATTGTACAGCGACAGCAAATAAATTTTACCGCTTGTTAAAATACAGCCTTTTCGAATATTTAGGTGTATCGTGAACGCGTGATGGTCGTACTAATTGCTCTAGCGTAATCTTTCAACGGATCTGCGTAATCTGATGCAACAAAAATGTAAAGCATTGAAAGCTACTGGTTGCGTTTACAGAGGTTTATAAAACACAACAAGCTATTATAAAAATTCCTAGCTAATGAGGGTCGACTATAAAACTGTTACCATTTTCAATTACTAAGGAAAGGACTGTAATTTTCTAAGAACCCCAGTATATAATAATCACGCTGCAGAGAAACAAAGAAACAATACTCGAAAAATTGTCCGATTAGTCTCGTTATCGATACTTCCGTGGCCAAACGGTACTAAAATCGGAGCTTGGTTTGGCGGAAACATCCCGCAACAGTCGGTGAACGAGTATACTTTGATTCATAACAGTTGTTTCGCCGCGGAGATAGAAAGAAAGGGGAAGAAACAGGCGTTTCGTGTATTACGGACCAGCAGAAGGAAACAACACGTTCTTGCCGGGGGCTCGAATTCTATCGGTTTTTGTCCGGACCCAGAGCTAAGTTTCCGTTGGTTCGATCCCGAGGCGCTCTCGTAAAACCGATCATGTTTTCTACGTATCGTTATAGTTGGTCGTCCGTTGGTCGGCAGATAAGAACTGGTCGATAAGGGAGCCTCTCCCTCTTTCTTTCTTTCTTTCTCTCGCTCTCTCTCTCTCTCTCTCTCTCCCTCTCTCTTTCCTCCCTTCTCTAACGTCTAATGTACCGTGTACAGAGAATGGAGGTCTTGAAAACCGGATAACCGGATGCGTTGAGCCGCGGAACCGACTGAACGAGTGTGTACAGTGTGTAGTATCCGGGTAATACGGTTACGATTATCTCTATACCTCTCTTTCCTTGTCCACCTCCCCGAGGCACTAAAATGGTGGGGAAGGGTGGAAACTTAACCCTTTGCACTCGGAGCTATTTTATTTGGAAAATTAAACATTTCTTCCTAGCTAGAATAATTCCATTCTATACGATTTTTTTCATTTTGTGTGGATATGAAATTAATATAATACCTCCTAAAATATTTAAATGTTTAGTAATTGGTTTGATCTCAATATATTTGATAACGTAAACAATATTTTGAATTATAGTACAGCAATTTTTAGTGGTGACTCGGAACCACCACTCGAGTGCTAAGGGTTAAGCGTGCACTACCGTACAAGTCGCGATTAACAGGTAAAACCGTTCGCTAGACGATTGCGTGCGCTGCGATTACATGCCGTTTCTAATAATATAATTAATACAGAAAGTTAGCCGGCAAAAAAGAACATAATTACGCTCGGTTGGTATAATTCCGGTCTAATAAACGGATACCGAGCCTGCCAATAATCTCTGTAGTTACTACGAAACGGCGATGACTATACGCTTAGTAAATGACACGGTTCCCGCTATATAGTCGCCTACCGCGATGTAACAATACTCCCGCTGTAATCAAAGGGAGAAGCAAACTATACTTCGTAGTTATAGTCGTAAAATATGCACACGCTGATAATTTTGCAACATTACGAACGCGATATTGGTCGTACACTTGCGTGCGAATAATTATCACCTTACAATATTATTCGTAAAGGAATGTTGTATATACGCAAATTGTTTTAACTATCCGATGGTAATTTATAGTCTTGACTGTAACATTGTCGTGGCTGTGCATTCGGAACACATTCGTATATAACTGTCCTGTAACCGATCGATTGAGTTGTCTTATTAGCGTGACTATACACCTGCCATGTGATATCGGATATAATGACGTATTTAAAGTGGTATAGTCAATCTACGTACGTTTATAAATTAGTAATCATGTTCTCGTAATATTGAAAAAGAGAAACAATATACTGACTATAAGAACATGAAATTCTATCTACAAATATATACAATCATTAAATCCTGGCCACACTATTCGCATGTCAGTGTTGTGATAGCACAGTCATATTACGGTCCATTCGTTCGTGTAACAGTTCCGCAGTAGGTCAATTTTATTGTCTTATTAGCTGATCTATAGACCTAGCATGTGGTCAGATATAATAGTAACACACAGTGACTCCCATTAATATTCGGACACTTTAAGAAAAAAAACGATAACTTTTTAAATAATGGACTACGCAACCTGATTTTTTCAGAAGTTAGAGCAATTAGTTTGCTACACAACGTGACCAAAATTTTTGAAAAGAATTGAAAGTTGTCGGAATTTTCATGTGGGCTTATATGGAAAATTTAGAAAACATGTTTCGTAGATCTGTATCGATTAAACACATTCTGAAAAAATTTCGTCAAATTCATTTAAAGATCTCTAATTGCAATAAATCTAAGTTCGATCAGGACAGTAGATTTTCCGAATTTACGCGAATAATTTGCGACGTAATTGAAAACAGAGAATTCAGAGAATTTTTCAACAATCTATTAACTGTGGAAGTTCGACGAGATGCAGCATCATTCCTGCACGATACGGCGATATCATTATTCAATGGATACTTATAGCCGTACCCTCGAGTTTTTAATAACAACGTATATTTCCATGCGTTACGATCTCCTGAATATTCCTAGAAGAATAATCCGCAGTACCGACCGTCCCTTCGCGAGATACGCTTCCATCAATATTGGCGATAAATTCGCTACCGTTTCCATCATAAAAGGGAGGCTCCAATTAGCAAGATCAACGACGAAATGAGAACCGCTACGCGATGACTAAATCCTCTGTCAACATTCATGGAAACATCACAGACTCGGTTTGTTTGAAAAACCGGTGTGTCGTATTGGCTCACCGAAATTCGACTTGGAAAACATACTAAAGGTCAGTGAGTCGCGTGTAATCGTTGCAGCGGAGCGGAGGTAACGAAGGTGACCTTGATGCGACTAATACTATAATGAAAAAAGAAGAAAAACCGATTCGATTTCCATTGATCAGGCTTCGGGGATGACTACTCTCGTGTCTTCGATAGTCGAAATTACGAACAATCGAGTGTGCACACTTGCGGGTCGAGCAACACACTGGTTAATGGGATTACATGTGTATCGGCTTAACCGTAACCGTGTTACACGCCCGTACGACAATCGCCTGCTAACCGATCGATATAGAAATAATGCGTGCGCGTATTTTGAAGTTAACGATTTTTCTCGTCTTACGATCGTTCGCGTGACGCAATCATTGCCGAGAAGAGAGATAGTGTGAGAGAGAGAGAGAGAGAGAGTCAGTCACAGCTTTGCACAAGAGCAACAACGATTTCTCGCGCCTCGTCAATTTTTCGACAACGCTCAGAAAACAAAAAAAACGTCGTGGCGTGAAAAGTCCGGGTGTCGCAATCCCTTTCTCTGGTTATGCAGTCGTGTTCCAATTCCTCCGCCGAGTCAGGCAAAAGTGTCGGCACGAACGAAACGGATTGCCGTCGTTATCCTACTGACACACTTAAGTAGCGTACCTTGTACGGAGAGCACAGCCTCGGCCTTGGCCACCTTCAGCGAATATCCGATTCTGTCTCGTCCCGTTTCGGGAAGAGCACAGACACACACAGGCTCACACGCACATGTACACTGTGCGACGTCGAGTATAAAAAACGTGAGAAGTGACAACACAGAGGAAAATTGCTTGGTTGCGCGATGCCACGTGTTTCCCCGTAGTTACAGGCGAGAGGAGGGACCGATCGAAACGGTCCCGGGCCGAAATGTCTGGGGGACGTGAGGAGGAGCAAGGGCTTCTTCGCGTTGGTATTTATTTTTAAATACGCAACAGGACACTGCGGTATTCCCCTTCGGCGACGTACACGGAAGTTTCCACTACGGTGTGCCGTGCTGTGCGAACACGAGCATATGGTTTCGCGAGAACCGATCGCTAATGGGCCTCCCGTGCGACGCAAATAAATCGACGCACTCTACAGTTGCGATATATCTGCGATCGGTATGACACACGCGAAGTACAATCGGGAAACGACCGTCGAAAATTGTGTCCCGTCCTGTTCCACTTTCACTCGACGGAACAACACGTTTATACGACCACAAACACCGAACGCTCAGTTCGACGGGCACGTAACCAGACGACCAGAGACATATACGCTCACGAGGTCCCTCTGTACATACGCACAATAATCGTGTATGCACACCACCGACGATGTACATACGTACACACGACACGATCGGGTACGTGATATCGGGGAGGTGCGCGATAACGAGCCACGATGCGCACCGGCCCGAGTCTCGAAGTCGACTGACGACCGCCCCACCATTACGGAGCCGACGAGTCACCCTTCACCGGCGACTAACAGCTGATTTGGAAAACACCGAGACCCGCCCAGTGACGGACGCATCGTGCCGGGTGCCCCGACTCGTTGCGTAATACCGGCTAATCCGATTTCCACCGGCGAATCGAATCTAGGCTGTACGGAAATTGTGACATTCTTTTTATTTCTAATTAACGCTAAACCTACCATTAGTGGTCAAATGTGATCGGCTTCATATTTTTCATTTTACAGTTATTGAAATTATGGAGTTGCTTACAGTAAAATTGATTCGATACATTTTTTTATCCAAGCACATGTATTGGGATACAAATTGCACAAAATCTAAATAAATGGAGCCGTTTAGTGCTCGGTAAGTTTAGTGTTAAAAAATGTTACTAGTTTTGACGCGCGATATTTCGCTTATATTAATATAAGCGATATAAATTGCGTCGGAGCGTTTCTCGAGGTTGTAGCAACGACGAGTTCAATGAATTTATTGGACAAAATTAATTACAGTTTATAGAAGCATTTTTATTGGTTATTCGTACAGGTTCGAGTTCCAGTCGCAGTGCGACGGACAAAAGTTGTGGGGCGAATCCGTAGACTCACGAAACCTGTTCCCCTACTGTGTGTTATTACTTAAGAGGGCAGAGATAATATTGGTTGGTTCGCGTCCCGAGGATAAAGAAAGTGTCGCAGTTGGGTTACATCGAAGAGAGTTCAAAGTATCACGGTGGCAAAGCATGCGCCTTCAAGGAGCACAAGCGACGTTTATGATTCATGATATACATATACCTAACTGTATCGTTGAGAGCCGTATTAGCGTGTGTTACAACATACCAGTAATTACTATAGATATCCATCGACAGAAGAGTGAGTATGTAGAATATAGTCTCGAATCGCGCGTTGAAAAATTAGTATCGATCGTCGATAAACAGAGTGTCGATTCGATCGATAAAGCCGCACTCCATTGCGCGTCTGATGTTCTGTGTACACTCTGCGTAATTGATGCTATGTAGCCGTTCGAAAGATAGACTGTCCATATAAACGAGAAGAATAATCTTCGACCATGTATACTTCTAAACCCGGCGTCGGATAACATGCCGTGTTCCAAGATTACTTTATCTACCAGATGACGGATGTGGGCAAAGTGCTATAGTCTGTTGAGAAGTCGCAGTACCACGAAGCTAAAGTGTACCTAGAGGGGAAAGGGGAATATTTATGGAAACTGTAACTGTAATATGTATTTGATTGTATTACTCGTTCATTTCTGCTTTACTCTTATTATTTTAAATATGGCTAACTCATTTTGTCGATTATAATTTGGAAAAAGTTGAATTTAAATATACTCGTACACCTCGCATTTATATCGCTATCGACCATTTTGAATTATCCTGTGACGCGACTTGTGGGCCCAAGATGCTCCGTTATCTTGGAGCACTGCGTTCTATACATATCTTATACCTATTCCGGGTCTACGAGTATATATGGTCCAAGAGAACAATCGAAACTCGATATGTTTTATATCGAACTCGATGTGTTTTAATTATTCTTGAATCATTTGCAGCTGTTGAAAATCTCGTAGATTGTGCGGATAATGCAATTAAAATCGCCCGCTTACGATAAGACAACCACTCGAGCACCGAGAGCCGTGTTTAAGCTGAAAATCTATTAAGACAACACTACGAATTCCATTTCCTCGAACTGGTCGTGAATATTTCATAGCTATTACGTAACGATCGCGGTATACTTCTTTTAGAAGCATGCTACAGACGACGCTTATATTATCTATGATGTTCTGTGATTCCCCTGGCTCCGAGTGAATTTTTAAATTCACGGAGAAGAAATATATCTACGATCTTTATCGATTCCTCCAACATCGAATTACATTTTTTAGAAAACATTTTCGATTAATCGTCTGGCTTGTATTGTTTACTCTGTTAAATACATGACGGTACATGACTTTGTTTTGATTCGAGATGCTAAGGAGAAGGCAGCACGCGAATGCGAAAATGTGACTGATGCGCGAAGCACATTACACAAATCTAATTGTAAAGGTTAGCCAGGTTATTTTTAAAATGTGCAGAAGGTGATAAACAAATTCACTGCCATGGCAGTGTTATTCGCTTAAACGGCCAACACTTGCCTGTGAACCACTAAATTGGAATATATTCGCATACGCGCGCATATTGGTTTTGTTTTATAGTTATAGTTCACATGCAAATTCTTTATTTACTTTGAACAAAGCCACAGGCTCGATGACATTGCACCGAAGCCAGAATATTTCGAGGAAACGTTGCACGTGCAGCCTTCTCGTGCTGTTGACATGTATTCTCTGAAAATCTTTCTACTCGAAGAGGAATTAGAAATAGAACAGGAGATCGAAACAAATGCACGAGGCACTTCGGCCCGGTGTTAGGTCAGTCATAATATATAGAAATGATTTAAAAATAACTTGACGCATCCGATGCACATTTTGCTGCGTCGGGTAATCCTCGATCGATCAATTCGAAAGATCAAATAATATTTCTTAGACATAAACAGAGTTTCTATCACGATTAAAATTCGTGGTACATGAAACTACTGGTTTCGAAATCGGCAGCGCGTATTTTCCTCCTCAAAAGGTACATCGGACTTTCAAAATAGCTGTGCAGACAGTTTCTGATTGGTCAACACGTTCCCCTAAAATACCGCAGAAGATTAAATTTCCCATCTCGCCGAACAAATGACACGCAAAGGCCTCGAATATATTAACGATTTGGTGTATCGAATATTCGCGTGGGTGCGTAGAACTCGCCTATTGAATACTATTGATGCAACAGCTACGTGTTCGTTGCAAGAAAAAGAAAAAGTAGGAAAATATGAAAATACACGTTATCGAAGGCACTCGGCGACAAGCAACGTTATCGGAATCGAAGATAAACCAGTTATCTCTGGTGGAATCGTAGTCGGAATGTGTGAGAAACATAAATGCAACATACCAAATGTCAAGACATGGGTGACCGTCTGTTCCGTGCTGGTATTCTCAAGGATTTCTGAGGGTGGGGGTGGCGGCGGTGGAAGTGGTGGCTGCATGGCGTTCTCCATTCCCCTCTTGATCATCAAACTTGGATGTCACCAATGATCCTCGGTCTCTTTCAAAGGGAACACATCTCGAGGAATGCGAGACTCGACGGAATCTACTCGGTCTCGAACGAAAACGTATTCGCTAGGGAACGACGGCGGTCACGCGCGACGAGATTCTACTTTTGACGCACGGCGAACGGAGGATAAACGTGTGTTCTCGTACGCTCAGGAACTGCTATTATTTTATTCGTCACGGGAACCGATAGCCGAACTGACGGATTCACGTTGACATCGCGTTTTACATGATTACCACGGTTTTCGGTCCGTCCGTTTTGACGGGCGACGAAGAGACACGCACGTTTTGACACCGCGCAACCGCACCGCGCAACGGTCGACAGCGACTGCCTTTAGTTGGTGCGTCAGCCGAGCCGAGCGATCGTACCGACGTACCGACACACAGTAAATACGGTGACCACATACATACACAGAAAAATCAAAAATCAATTTTATCATTTTACTCTCATCCGTAACGTAACTGAAAAGTATGTAGGGATATGAGAGACAGCACTTTGAAAGAAAACGAGTTTTTAGATAGATATAACTCGTACAAACAATTTAAAGGTCCATTCGGTGGGGATCGGTAAATTTCGACAATGCCTGTTGAATGCTCGTATATATATTTTATAATATATATTGTGATATATTTATAAGCAAAATTATATTATATACAGTTGAGAGTTGAATTTGAGTTTCAAATTGGGTTACTGTTATGGGCACAATTATATGCATTCATTCTATTCGGAATACAGCTAGACGCGTACAGCTTTGAATGTCACAAGCTGTCGTGAACTTGAAGAGAAGAAGAAGAGGCGTTGTGTATCCTCTTCGTCAGGAGACAAAGCTGAGAACGATAAGATCGAAACAAAGCGAAGTTGAACACGTGCGAATGAAGTCGAGAAATTGAAATATGCTCGCAACATTATTATCAATAAAATAATTAGTAAAGTTAATTATTTATTATTAAAGTACTTTTTCCCGAATGTTCTGCCGAATGTTTTGATTTTTGAACACGGTCCACGACGCAGTGTGACTGTAGAAACGAGATGATTTTGTTCGGCCGCTATAACGAAACATCTTAATCATCCTCTATTATTAAATGCGATCTCCACAGCTGAAAAATGGATAACTCGAAACGACTGCGAAAAAAGGCGTAGAATGGTTTCTCCCCGGATGTTGTAAATAAATTATGATCTTTAAAAGTAAACAGTGACTTTATTTGTAATAACAAGTTTTTAACAACAGTAAGATGTTAATAAAGGTCATTGTCTAAGCCAGCGTCAATGGATTTATAGTAATTCTTAATAGCCTGAGTTTCTCTGTCGCTGAATAATTAAATCGTTACCATACTGCTTAAGATGTAGTTAAACGTTCGTATTATAGATCGCATTATTTTTCTCTTGTTTGCGTTAAACGTAAAACGTTTTGAAAGTTATCGTCGTTCAATTGTTATATATAATAAGAATGATAATTCTCGTCGTAATATAATGTATTTAAAACACACAAGTATTTAAATATTTCGTTGTATCGTAAATGATCGGCAGGAATAAACTAATTAAATGTTTTAGCGCTGAGCGATGGGGTAACATTGCATGTATACAACTCGTGGAGCGAGCGATGTTACTCAGTCAGATATTTCAGGTCAGTTGCATTCCCACCACTCTTATTGCCGCTTTCTTTTATACTTGTTCATTTACTCGCAAAACACATCACTGATAAGAACTGATTAACGCAACTTAACGCATTGTCTGCGAAATGTTCACCGAACTTTTACCATTTTGGACGAAATACTGGTATCATGTACTGATCGGTATTATTTCCTGTAGCTTTCTCAAATTATTTTATGACATCTCGAAAGAACGTGCTGCACGTGAAAAAACTGACAATTGTGATTCGAAATTTTTGGATAACACTACGGAGCAGCTAGTGCTAGATGGTAATACCCCCAAACATTATTGCCACCAGTCTTGGATTTGTAAAGCTAGAGTTTACTGAAAAGCTATATGTTAATTTCGAATAGAAAAATTAATTTAATATTACGTCAAATCCATCTTGTCTTTTTTTATCTTATACGATAATAGATATTTACTTCCAATAACTATTCAGAATGTAGGTTAAGTCTAATTCAAAGCAAAAAGGTTTCCAGTGATGAATATTTTCTTTAGACATTGGCGAAGAAAGATTAGAAGATTACGAGGAACCTGCACTACCGATAGACTTAGAACATATTCCATATAATTACGCAAGGCCCTCGGAAGCACAGACGCTTCGTCTAGCTTCAGAATTTTATAAAATTGTAGCCGCTAGAAGAACTATAAGATTTTTCAGTTCAGACCCTGTACCAAAAGAAGTCATACATGACATAATAAAAGCTGCAGGTACAATATTATGTAATTCACATTCACAAAACTCCTTATACATCCGAGTCTATTTTAGGCACTGCGCCTAGTGGTGCACACACAGAACCATGGACATTCGTAGCGGTATCGAACCAAAAGGTGAAACAGCAAATACGGTCTATCATCGAAAAAGAAGAAGAAATCAATTACAAGCAAAGAATGGGGGTGAAATGGACAACGGATCTGCTACCGTTGAGAACCGATTGGGTGAAAGAATACTTGACTACTGCTCCTTATTTGATATTCGTGTTCAAACAAACGTACGGTGTTTTACCGAATGGAAAAAGAAAAGTTCATTATTACAATGAAATAAGCACATCTATCGCATGTGGTATTCTCATTACCGCTATACAAGTATTAACATTATAATACTATAGTTTCTTATACTGTGTACCTATGCGTAATATGGATCTTAATATATGAACTTTATATCTAGTATGCAGGTTTGGTAACTCTGACTTCTACTCCTTTAAATTGTGGACCTGCTATCCGCAACCTTCTTGGACGTCCTCAGAATGAAAAGCTTGTTGTACTACTGCCGGTGGGATATCCAGCAAAGGATGCTACCGTGCCTGACCTTCAACGCAAACCTCTATCCGATATCTTAGTAGAAACTGAGTGACACGCATCGTAATAACTAAATCTGCTAGCAAACATTCCTGTCAGAATATCCGCTGTGTTCCTCGTGGAACAATATAAAATGAGTACATGTAATCATAAATTTATACAAATCCTTATGGTTTGTTTTCATAAAAAAACTTATATTTTTCTTGAGTATTGTTTGTCGCTTATGAATTACCTTACATTACACTTTCGCAAATATATATTATTTATTATAATTATAGAATATAGTTTTCCTTGGTCATGACATGACTTCCGATCTTACAAAGTTAATCCTAAAATGTTCAAATGGGAAGCTAATCCCTGAAATATAGCACCCGAAGAAGTTCTATCGTTATTTCTGCACTCAGAAAATTTCCATGGCACACAATAAGACTGTCTAAAAGTTAGCGATTCGGTTTATATTAACTAATGTTTATTCAAATTTGCATACAGTGTGTTAAAAAGTAAGCGATATAAAATGTAAACTCATGTCAAACTCAAAATACGCTTTGTAAGACTAACTTTCTCTCTCTCTCTCGCTCGCTCTCTTTCTCTTTCTCTCTCTCTCTCTCGCGACTAACACACAATTCCATGTCATTAAGTGACCCTAAAATTACTGGATTAAAAAAGGAAGAAAAAAAAATAAAATAAAAAAAAAGAAGAAAAAACAGTTACATCAATGAATACCAAATATCACCACAGTATCTTAAATTAAGTACATTCAATATATGTAAGATATGAAAAAATACTGAACTAACGATAAAAAGAATAATAGAATATTTTCTGCAGTACTGCAACGTTTTTTTTGTATGTCATAGCTATACTGCTACTAATGGCTGTGTCATTAAGTGTAAAAGCTTTAGTATCAAGATACGTACAGATAAATAGACGGTGTCTTATTTATCGCTATTTTATGAAACAGATACTAAATATTAATATCATGTTATTTTTTTCCTCTAGATTATCAATTTCTCGTTATCGTTTTCTTTTTTCCTTTCTTCTGAATCTCGGTTCTTTGTCATTTTTCGTTTTTGGAGCTAAAAGTCGATAGTGAGGAGCTAAGAGTATTTCGCAAAAATTCGAGATCCTCCGGATTCGTTTTTTTTTCTTCTCGATATAAGCAGTTCTCCAAAATAGTAAAAAGCAACCGAACTTCGAATGTCAATGGCTAAAAAGTAAATTTCGGCCTAGAACTAGGAGAGTATCGTCGCGTCTATACTTTTCTCTGTTTCGATTCCCAAGAAACTAACGCTAAAATTTTCTACGATAGTAATATCAACCGCGGATACCACGCGTCATTCCTAAAACGAATAAAAAATATATTTCTCACATTTCAATGAAAAATGTAATCGATCAACGGCGATCTGCCGTCGGAGTACATATCGGTATTCAAAGATATCTCGTCGGTTCCGCGTTTGCTTTTATAATAACAGTGAGCTTAAAAAGTGAGACTGTTTATCTATCAATCTTATGTTCTTTTCTCTTTTTTTGCTGGTTTTCCTTCTATAGAAATATCTCGGGACAGTCCATCTCAACGGTACATTTCCATACAGCTATACTGGGTAAACGCTAGGTTCGTTAAAATTATAAATACGCAATTATTTATACTTTTAATTTTCTGAGATCACCAAGTGCCTGAGATAACTAACGCATGTATACAGTACTAGGAATACTTCGTCAACGTTTTTCATCTTAATTATTACCGCGAACTTAAATAAAACAAACACGAAAAAAAACGTTAAAAGAGGGGGCGACAGGGGGATCCGTAAAAAAAAATATAAAGGAGAAAAGATTAAGAATCGTTAATGCTGCCAGCGTTCATGAATCACCCGTAGTATTAGTACTATGTTTAAAAAATGAAAAATAAAAATATATATATAAAAGAAAAGGAAAGCGAGCTTTCTGAACATACTCTCCTAATTCAGGAACGGCCGCTGCACCACAGCAAATCGATGAAAAAAATCCGTAACTTATCTACGAGACAAAGAGCTTTAATCACGGCGATGAAATTCTGCTATGCACAGACGGCAAGACCAGGAGCCCTCGGGAGGAGATGCAAGAGGTGGAGACAGACAATACATGTGGTATCCACGATCACAGTCGTCACAGAACAGCAGCTGATCCTAGTTTAGTTCGCGAAACAGTTTCAAATTAGCTTCCAATGTTACCTAACGCGACGCGATTATTTTCGCGTATTTATTTTCTCTTTTAAATTGACCGTCTTTTTGCTTTTTCTTACTCGTAATCAATTCGATACCAATCGATCTCTCGTGTTAAATAGAAACGGCGGACGGAACTTGAATCGTAACTAGGGCTTGCAATCCCGCAGAATCCGCGTCATTTATTGGTCCCGCATTTCTTAAACAAATGATGCGAAATCCCCTCAAATTTTGCGGGACTATGCGTGTAATGATTTTGCATCGATACTAACTATTCGACCTACAAGTGTAAATGGCGCGGGATTGCAAACCCTAATCGCAACACCGCCGCACTGAACAATAGCTCATCGATAAGCGTCATTTCAGTACCGATCGAGGCAGTGTGTCGCGCACTACTTGCTCCAACTAACCCGACTCCTTTGAATGATCTAAAATCGCTGAAAATACTGGATCATCTGACACATCAATTTCTAACAAGGGCCATCAACTTTCTGATTATATTTTTCAACAATTTGCATGGATTCTGAATAAAAATGCTTCGATCGATCCGATATCGATTAATCTAAAAAGCAAATCTTAATCGAGACGGCATACGATCTACATAATTACATAAAATTACAAGTAGAAAAGCTTTTTAGATTTGCCATCCGAAAGGACAAGTCTCCAGCACACGAGAAGGCGAAAATAGTTGGAGGAAGTTGCGAACGACCGTTCTCGTTCCTTCGTATTGGATGATCCTAATAAATAATGGTAAATACTCACATCGTTGTCAGAAGTGCCACAAATGGAACAGCATTTGCATTCGATACACTGCCACCTGTACTTGCGAACAGAAACGATCATGTTCGCAGTGAATTGCAAACAAGTCGGATGCCCTATAACAAGAACGTACGCAGGTCATGGAACAAGCATATTCGGGACGGAGCAGGATAGTTGCGTTTGGACGAGTAGAAAGGTGCTAGGACATTTATCTTGTGCCGAAGAACAGTGAACTCCAAGCTATTTCGTTTTCTATTTTTGTCACATATTTTTTATTGTCTCGAATTTTGACCACGATCTTTTTTTTTTGGTCGGTCGCGTCAAAGTGGACTTTTTCGCTTCTATTCTGAATTTGTCAAACCAGTTAGAGCGCCACGACTCGCGAGTATCAATTGGTTCTTTTTGTTTTTCGGTTTTTCTACAAAAATTTTGTTCCTTTTCATTGACAGGATTTGATCTTTATGCATTTGTATGACTTTCACCCTTCCTCAGCACTAAAAACGTCCGGAATAATGATAACGTTTTGTTTATGTTTCCGCACAGAATGCTTTATTTCATGATATCTGCGATTCTTTTGATGTCACCTCTTGAACATATTGTTATTTTATTTGGAATAGTAAAGGTGGTAAAGTAATAGCGGTGCGTACCTTGGAATAGTTCACGTTCTTTCTTGCGCAGCACAATATAAACGTCGCGGACCAGCACACTCTCTCTCTCTCTCGCTGACATAATCGAACATGCATAAACACACACGCATGAAACGTTTCACCCTTTCGCCCATTCATAAATTCGTCCCTTTCATCCTGCTCCTCAAAGTAATCTATCTTTCGCTCGCGCATTCACACAACTCATAACGTATCACATTTGATATATATATATATAATATATATATATAGTATATATATTTATATATAACTAGCGTTACTTAAATACTAGATTTGTAAGCCTCATGGGTATTGCTTAATTAAAAATTGCCTAATAACAAGTCTTCGATTTTTATATAACAAGGAGGAACTATTTGCATGCTTTCGTATCATTTTTTCATTTTCTCACCTTTCTCTCTCTCTCCCTCTCTCTCTCTCTCTCTCTCTCTCATTATACCATGTGAGTTTTTCTTATGATAATCGGATCAATTATCGCGGACGCTCGATCATAGTGACGTCAATAATATGTCGTTTCCTTTCTGGCAGAATCGATGAGAATAATCGAGAGCGGAAGGGTGCGTAAACATTGGCAAGAGCGTCCGGGGAAACTGTCTAATCAGATAATCGTAATCGAGACGATACAACAAGGGAAAAAAATCATTATCGAGTACGTGCGAGTTACAACTTGTCGTGCCCATAAATCTATGATAATATATAACGGTTAGTGGTAAAAAAAAGGGAGAAGATGTTCACGAAGAACGTGCCATGGACCGAAAAACTCATAGGGTATCGTTTACAGCGAAACGGTCGACGAGACGCGCAGAGGCGAATTTACAGGAACTCGTGGCGTTTACAAGAAGCCCGTTGAATCATCGCCGTGAAATCTGGGTCGAAATCCACCGCAATTCGCAGATTACTCGATTATTAAGCAGCTGCGAAACGGGGCTCTGTGGTTCTTAATCGGAGTTCATGTAAAACTCAAACATTAGTTTGGCGCATATAGAATGTAAAATGTAGCTTTCAGTGTTCATATTCTTCGTTCTATTCGATATCTTTGTTCTATCACAGCTTATCCGTTATGAAACGAATATGTTCGGCAGTTTTCAGAAACAATCTGAACAATTTCACCCTCCTCTTTCCTAAATGTTTAGTCTTGTTTAAATTGTTCATTGTTTCCTATTGTCTCGTTCGCTTCTCTTTGTACATTGTTCTGTGTATTAAATATCGTTTGATTTGATGTTTTTCGCTAAGCGATTGAGCAAGAAAGCTTCGAGTTTCTGTGAAATCGTTCTATATGCACCGGTGTAATGTAATTAAGGTCGACGTTATATTTCGCGGAATATATGTCGATTATAATTTTCATTTTCAAATGATTCAAGTCTCGTTCTTCCTCCGAAAGCTTTCGATGAACGATTACAACGATTTAGTACGATTCCCGCGCAAAGCTAGACGGTTTCGTCTGTTGTTAATTAAGTCTCTGGTATTAATGCCAATGATCTTGGAAGAAGGAATAGGAGAAAGTTTGTAATAAGCGGTCACGTTTTCGTAATTGTTCGCCTCTGCGCGACGTCCTCAGTGTTAGCCGACCGGTCTGTTGCGCGAGTAGCAAAGCTTGTACAAAACTAAGCTATCATCGAGTCTCCTACATACAATACACGCATATCCTTCTTCCTGCTCGATAGGAAACGCGGAAAAGTAGGATAAAACTCTGTTTCGCGCGTTTTCTTTCTTCGCACGCCTCTAAGCGCACGCTGCTCGCTGATCGGTCTCATTTTCCTTCCCTCTTTCCCCGTTTTCTCCTTCTCCCCTCTGTATTCCTGTCTTTGCTCTTCCTGTTCCTTTAAATATGCAATAAATATATCCCGTCGCCATTCGATGACGATCCGACAAAAACAGCAAACGACCAGTGTACACGCTATATATAATAATTGCAACGCGGCGAGAAACGATTAATGCCCAAGAAAAACGAAAACGGAAGGATTTTCGAAGCAGCAGATTCCCGCTGGAATGCGTGTAAACGGATAAACGGATGGAAATGGAAACGCGCCGAAGAATGGTTTCATCGGAATTTCAAATGATCCCGAGTCGCAACGCGTCGAGGAATCTTCTTTAACAACCGGTCCCACCGCGACGCTCATCAGAGTTGCCGCTGGATTTCTAATCGAATACTCCTTTTTCCCTAACCGATATATTTTTATCACGAAATGTCCGACGAAGTCTGTGTTCGATGAAGAAAAATATTACACATCGATAATCGAACCGGTTCGCGGGAAATCAATTCGAGTCGGTAGCGTTTCCGGTAGCGAGCTCGACGCATGGCAAGCAGCCACTCCATCTACATATCTAAAACGCGTTTCGGGGATTAGTCCGACTCCGAGAACCATTTTTTGCGTGTCCCTTGCGAGTAGAATAAATTACGTTTAATAAATTACCGTTTTAGTCTTGTTTCTCCAAAATCGTTCACAAAAACGTGATATTGCACATCACATTGTAGCCGTGCAGCTACGATAAAAATATCAATTTCGAATACTTCGACGTGCAATACTGCAAATTTACTCGCACTCCACTTTCTACATAACATAATTCAACATAAATAAATTTTTACCTAACGAAATGACTACTTTAATGCGAAATAAATATTTGCTAGCGCGGTCGTCTCCTTTGTTCATGCTTGAAACACTAAATTTCAAGTTTTCAGATAAAAATTTCAATTTCCGGCGCAGGTGCGAATAATGAACCGAATTCAGCGGCAACCCGATGCGCGAAGATTCTTGGGAGAAAGACGAAACCATCGTTCGCGCGAAGAATCAGATTCTTACGTAAATGGAAGCTTCGATCGAGCACTCGTTCGATCTACCCGGTGTCCTACAATGGAAGAGTACGGAGCCGCGATCGCGAACGTAAAACGTTTTCTATCCGAGTGCAGCTATGCAACAAGATGCGACCATATGATTTACGGCGAACCTGTTCCGTATTGTAAAACCGATTTTTACTCTCTCTCTTTCTCTCTCTCTCTCTCGCTCTCTTTCGCTCTTTCTCTCTGTTTTGCCACGAGTATTCGAACGGTAATACATTTAGCTAGCGTTATATGTGCTGCGCCTCTTAGGTGTATTGCAGATCGATAAATAGAAGTACGGAGAACGCAACTCGAAAGGAAGAACGAAATTATTTACAAGACTGTCCTCTCTCTCCCTTTCTCTTCCCCTAGAAACGTAGAAATATTCGAAAACATGGTTCTTTCCCCGTCTTACTATATATATATAATATATATATAATATATATATAATATATATAAATATGTTGCTCTCGTTTGAACGATTCACGACTGTGCTGGATAATATAATTATAAAGTCTATATTCGTATCGTTTGTTTAAGCTCTCTCTCACTCGCTCGCTCTCTCTCTCTCTTAAAATTTTCTCGATTATAGAACGATTACTTCGCGGCAAGCATCTCATTATCTTTCCTTTCTCTTTCCCTCTCTTTTCTTGTTTGCTCTCTTTTGATTTTTCAACACAATAACGTAAGAACGCGATATCTACACTGTAGTCAAACAGAGAACCCAAACACATCCTCTTCAATACGTGCTCTAGTGATACTGTGCAACAGGAATTTCTTTGTCTTTCCGGTTTAAAAATGTCGAGTTTCATGCACGTGTCTCTCGCTCCGAAAAAATGGCAGAGTAGTAATTTCGTTCGTTTCCCTTTCATTTTCGTTTCAGATATCTCGAAATTCATGTTTGAATTCCTTTCCCACCCCACCCACCCGGTCCTCTATCTCTTTCTCTCGTTTTATCCTTTTTTGTACAATACTCGTTTGTTTTGTTCTTCGTAAAAATTTGTCCCCTTAAAAACTAATCACTGAATTACAATAAATCACAGTTGATCCGTGCAGCAAAGGAATCATCGAGGAATTCCCATCGCTCAGATGCGACAAGTTGCACCATTGACAAACTGATGTTTTTGCTTTTCGTGCCTTGACTAGTGTACGTAAAGCTCGTAACCGTTTTTTTCGTTTTCTCTCTTTCACTCGCTCTGTCTCACACTCACTCTCTCCCAGACTCTCCCTCTCTTTTTCTCTATTTTGTTTTTCCTTCCTTCCTCTCTAAAACGCTGAAACCGTGCAGCTTCCTGAATTATTGCACACAATGAATTTACCCTTAACGATGCGATTTCTCTCGAGCGTACGTCGTACAGCAACTAGATATTTTTGTTTTGTCTTTCTTTTTTTTGTTTTTATGCTTTATCGTCCTATTCAACCCAAAAATAGTGTTTTCTTTATTTTCTATGTGTTCTCTTTTTTCTCTCTCTCTTTGTTCTCGTTACGATCCTCCGCGGTGTGGTTATGAAAAAATAGCTCGTCGAGTCGACAACAATTCCGAAAAAACTCGAGATACCGATTCGCTGATTCGCGAAAACGCGGTGTTCTGTCTCTGGGAAGTTCGCGGATCGTAAAGGAGACACATGAGTGACAAAGAAAAAAGGTTTTCTAGTCCACCGACCATGTATACGAGAAGGACGGTAAACGGGAAAGATTTTTGCCGATTTTCCTTCTGTTTTCCTTCCAAGGGGACCGAAGTAAGTATATGCGCCAGAGCTCGAATCGAGCAATTGTTCCGAAAGAAAATCATAGAACCTGGAAAATACAATCATTAATATTCTGTTCTGTGTTAAAGGTCACCATACGTTCGCTTAGTTTAACACGTTAAGCGCCACGTTGGTCCCTAGGGACCGACGCTAGACTTTCCGTTCAGGCCACGTCGGTCCCTACGGACCGGCAGGGCCCGCCTGACGGCTAACTGTGGCCTGAACGGAAAGGCACGCAAATTCGGCGTGGCGCTTAACGTGTTAAACAAGAGAAATTCTAGACTGGCAGCAGAGCTTTGGAGAAAGGGACTTCGAGAACAATCAGCGAAACAAATCATCGGACAAGACGAAAAGGCTGAAGCGAGCAAGTGTACAGAACCAACTGGATACGAAAGAGCAGCGGGGGGAATGCGTTCAACAGAGTTCAGATTCAATAAAACTTGAAACTGCCTCTTCTGTTGCCTCTTTAGTTGACCGTTTTCTTTTCGCGAGATTCTCCCGAGAAAAATGAGTCGAAACACGAGTTGTGCGGAAATATCGTCGCACCTCGTTAATTGTACACGACCGGTCCCAGCGAGTAACTATCGAGGCACTGCTAGCATGCATCAGCGAGGGACCTTGATAAGGGGTCTTATGCATATTTAATTGAAAAATAGTGCGTCTAATGCATGGAAGGTTTACTACAGCGACTACGGTAAACGGAAACAGTCAATATTTTAGGAAGACTATAGCCTGACGCGGAAATAGCGAAGCGATAAAGAATCTTGAAGACGGCGGAACACTATTAATCAAACATTCAAGGAAACAAATCCATTTAGTCCCTCGAGTAACTCTGATCAAAAGAGTCCCAACAGGAGAACTGGTCATCAATTTATTATTCAATTGTAAAAATTCTTCAACAACAATCGTCTAATAAGGAACCACATACTGTACTTATCTACTCGAGGAACTTTTTCCCAAACTTTCACCGTTCGTCACAGGCATATCCAACTTGTTATTAGCGAGAATAAAAATCTCAATCCTCCTCTATATACTATATATATACATACATATATATATATATATATATATATATATATATATATATATATATATATCAACAACGGTCCTAGGTATAGTCCAAGGTATATATATATATATACCTCCTATATGTACATCTCTATCCCCTGTGTGTACAGTGCGTCCAACGCGACGAGGCAGTGAAGGTAAAAGAAAATGCACGCTTGTCTGAATAGTTAGCAGAAGGGCGCATAAATAAGGACGCGTTTTCGTGTTGAGTTTCAAGTTGGACGTGCCTGTTCCCGAGGTCAGATCTGAAAGCGTAATGGCTCGGTGTGACAAGAAGAGGGGTGTGGTGGGGATTATAGAGTGCTTGGAAGAATTGATATCGTGGTACTTACATCGGTCCCGCGACAGCGCGAAACGAAAAGCAAAAGTCGGCGGGATTGCCGCCGTTGTTGATAGGGATCTGTGTGCTGACAGGGGGTGTGTCCGCCCCCGTATACATGGCCAGTGGTCCTGATACAGAGACCACCGAGGAAAGTAAAGGAAGTAATCCTCCGCTACCCAGAGAGGGTTCGATCGACGGAACGACACGACGCGCGATTACCCGACTATATATCGGCGGATACACACACGCCACCTGCATTAATTGTGATTCGTTCTTCGTGTATACTTGCGCTTCATCTTTTCCTCTGGCTTACCTGAGCGGCCGCAGTCGCTGCACGAGACCAGCTCTTCGGAGCCGCCGGTCTTTTTATTTTCCCTAGCGTCGCCCAGACAGAAGTCACAGTAGGGGGAGGGTTGGGCTGATTTTCCAGGTTTTTTTTCGTTCGTCCCGGGGGTTGGTGGCCCCTCCGTTCTCACCGAGGAGGGCGAAGGCACCGCAGTACCCGGGGACGATACTGCTGGCAGATGATCCTCCTTCGTCGACGGAATCGTCGGCGATGAGGGCGCCGTTGTTGCCTGAGCCGCACCTGGCACCGGTGATGGCTGAGGCTGTTGAACAGGCTGTGGTTGCGGTTGCTGTGGTTGCGACGATGCTGGCTGCTGAGCCTGTTGAGCCGGCTGCTGGGATTGCGCCGGTGACGGAGCCGCGGGCTGCGTCGACGCCCCCGCAGCGGACGCGGTAGGCGCTGCGGGGGACGGACTCGAAGTACTCGATGAAGACGCGTTCTGACGACCCCGACGTGTACCACCTAATCACAAACCGACCACATACCCAGTTGCGCTTTGCGTCACAAGCTAATGACCATGCACACTGGCTTAGAGACAATGAGTTTAGAATCAGTCCTGTGACCACCACCAGCGTAATCGATTCCATCGGCTCCGTACTCTGACTCATACTCGTACTCATACTTGTGCGATGCAACAATATTAAACGTACGCATTGCGAAAGAAACTTTTGGGACAATCTAATAGTTTAACCCTTTGCGTTTCTTGCAAAAAATTTGGTACGTGTCGAAGAATTTCCGGAGAGACGAGCACGTTGCCAGCGAGATCGCTCGGCCGAGCAGAATCGATTATTCGAAGCGTCACAGTGTTTAGAAAAAGGAACTGGCACAACAATGAGGAAAGAAAAGTCAAATAATATATATGTATATGTAAATATAATATATATATATATATATATGTGTATGTATAGAATCGTAACAAGATGCACAAATTACGTAAATCGATGCATTCCATCACCAAGAGCAATTACAAGGATACAACGTCGAAGTATCCGTTCCAAGGTCAGACAAAACAGCGGCGCAAACGCGGCAATACTACGATTATAGCGAATCTCTGGAGATGAATCTCCGGGCATACGGGTATGTAAATTATATAGAAATGTCTTTAGTGAAGCTTTGTTGCAGGCGATCGTCGAGAGAGGAACAATCGAAGCCAAAATCGCTCCAGGATTGTCAAAAGCGTATTAAATAAAAATACTAAAATAGGTACAGTAAAGTAGAGAGAACGAGCAAAAAACGGAAGAAGGAAAATAGAATACTGTATAAACGTCGTTAGATTACTCCGTTACAAAGACTCGGATCAAAACTTCGTCATGCTGCGAAAAGGATAATACAGAACAACCATGATCAAAAAAAGTACACACACGCATACGAAACACACAAGAGAGAGGCTGCATCCAACAAACTCCACCTCAGCTAATGAGAATGTCGGCTCTCCAACGGCATACGACACAACACTCTGAAATTACGCGATTGCAGAAGCATGCTATTGCAGAACATTCGCCAACAAATCGCTTATTCTCCTTTTCCTCTGTTCCCTTCTTCTTTCCCCAAAAAGAATTAATGATAATCTCGCGTATATAATAACGTATACCGAGAAACAAATATATATATATATTGGAGAATACAAGGTGTACATAGTGAAGTGTACACGATGCGAAACAGAACCGTATCATACTGGCTTAACGACACTGTCTCGGTATGATAATCGAGACTGTAGAAAAGTTGTGCAAATACAAAAAGAGAGAGAGAGAGGGAGAGATCGTTCAAAATAGATAGAAAAACGTAACACCGACAAAAATTCGTGAACACAGAATGATAAGAACGCTACGTTATTTGCAATGCATGCATTCGCAACACATTTAAAGAATGTAATACTTAAGTTTCATCGAGTAAAGAGGGTGGGGGAATAGAGATGATAATATTTGGATGAAAACAGGTCCCGTGAATGGATGAGAGATCAGAGACAAAGATTTCGAGGTACCAAGGGTTGTGTAAGGGTGTCCAGGAGCAAGGGAAACTTCATCAGCGGCGGCGGTGGCTGCCACAAAAGGAGAGTGAGAAAACTGAGCTGATTTTGGCTCCAACCTGGCTGGTTCGAAGCAGCGGTGTCTGCAACGCTCCTAGGTTCAACTTCAGCAGGACTGGGACTTAGTTCCTTAGCAGGATCACCGGAGGAAGTAGAGTGGGAATGACCGTAATGGTAGACCAGACCAGGTCTGGTTTTATACCGTGCGCTGCATACTGCAAAAGTGCAAATACTGTTTTTTTCCCACAAACCATCCAATGCAACGTCCATGATGTGAGAAAGAGAGAGAGAGAGAGGGAGTCAGAGAAAGAGATGTTTTGACGAGGTTGATTGGACTAACCGCCATGTTGGATGTGTCCCATAGAAATGTGACATTTGTTAAATGAAAAAGCGAAAAACAGACAAAAACGGTTCTCGTACAACGAGAATCGTATCTATTGGATATCTACAGTTCGGAGAAAGTACATGGCGGTTAAAGGATTCGAGGAGAAGAAGCTTTACTAGGTTCAGGATAGCATTTGCACACCTTCCGTACCAGTACATATCCCTATCCACCTACGAATCTATATGTGGACAAGCAGTGAAGGAGTTCCAGCCCAAGAAGCAAAACTAATACGATGCAAGGCTTGATGCTTGTATACTCCTACAGAATGAGCTCGCTACAGTGTGAGCCAGTACATTCTTGCTCTGTTATTGGCAGGTAGTATATAGGTCCGAAGATATTTGGCCGATACTGTAAGCTCGATCAGATTAATCAACGGTGTATACGCTTGCGTAGAGCAGATGTGCACGGTTAGAATCGAAGCTTACTGGTCGTGGCCAAATGTCTTTAGATTTATCCACTAGTCTAACAGGAGTGGTTTCAAGAAGTAAACAGATTGGCAGGCACATTCGAGTTAATTCATAGACTTTCGCGTCTGGAAAAGTTCGATCAAATTAGTAGTGACTATTATTACTCCTTCAAGATCTGAACAAACGCGTATCCTATCTGTTGCTTTTCTTTTCTTGTGAATATTATTTCCCGGGAACTATCAATGACTAGTATACTACCTTTCTAAAATTGGTAAAATAACGTATAGAATTTTACACAGCCTGTGTAACGTTTGAACGCACTGCGTATGTTTACTCGCGCGTGGTCAATCTTATATCCCTTTCATACAGAACCATGTCACGTCTCTTCATACTTCGATAAACAGGAAATAGAGAAATGGAGTACAAGGTTTGATACAAACACAAAGTATATACGACAAGGATCGGAGTATCCTATATAGTGTAAAATTGATAAACTTGAAGGAAAACAGCAGTCAATACGGTACTGATCAATCTCACTGAGCAAAGAGCATTAAAGTCCAACATGAAATTACTATAAAGTCTAAAAAGGGGCACCTCTCCACGTTATAAAGTTCATTATAAGTTCAATCACCATCCCCAAAGTGTAAAATTATGCGGCAACCAAAACTAGAGTCTTCAATAATTTATTTCGAGCTTCCATATTATTCTCCTTTCTTTTTTATATATATATTGTATAGTAACCTTTTGCGTAATCTTGTGAAATAATACGCAAGGCATCATAAAAATATAGTTATTTAATAAAATTAACAAATCTTCTAACGCAATGCACTTGTTCGCTTATTCGAAATAACAACTGATAGAACTAATAATAATAATCATAATGAAACTAGTAACAGGAAGTGGTCATTTGTAGTTGTATCTATGGTTAAACTTACGGTCACAAACGAATGGCTTATCAGTGTCAACAGCATCATAGTTGGTTTTTTTCCGCCCACGTCCCCCACCCTATTCGATTAAAGTGTTTTACAAAATTTAGTATATTCAATATAAAAAATACACGAAATAAATCAAACATACCTTTGTACGTTTGCTCCCTGGACTATCTGTGGAAGGCGGATGATTTCGTGCAGGATGATGTCCACCCCCACGGGGTTTTCTTCGTTTCCTTTTACTACTGTAACTTTCTTCGTAGTCGTAATCACTTTCAGGATCCGGTTCCTCGTACGCGTCCATATCTAATATGTCCTGTTCGTCGTAGAACCAAGCATCTTTACTATGTTCCTCTGTAAGAAATTGTTTTTATTATTTTATTGAATATTCGTATTGAGTCCTCGTTTCTTTATAAATATATTTACCTTTAAGAGCAACAGATTCTTTACTATCATCGTTTACGTGTGTTACAGTTTCTACACCTTCTACGCCATCTTCTGGGTCCCCTCTGGGACCTCTTTTTGGATGCAAATAATGCATTAAATATTGGCGTCTCTTCTTCCTCCATCTTTTACTGGGATATGTGTATATTTGACCGTGCAGCAGGCCTGGAAGTCTTTCTCTCGCCGACATGAACAGCGATGAATGATTTTGTGCTACGCCTGTAATTTTATAATGATTTATGTTACTTCAAAGTTGTAATAATATTGTTTTAGAGGATTAGTCTTGTTTCCAGGATTGATAATGAAAAGATGGGGTTTTCCAGTAGTCAAAAACAGTAGATGAAAGATCAATGTAGGCCACAGTCGCCCTCAAAAGTCCTATTTTTACTTTTACAAAGCATAATTTGCATTATTCAGAACACATAAAGCTGTGGCAGCTACAAGCTGCTGAATAATGCAAATTACGCCCCGTAAATGTAAAAATAGAAAATTTGGGAGCGACTGCAACCTTGGTTAATCTTTTATCTAGCGCTTTTGACACCTAGAACTAAAATAGTTTTTTATTAGAATTTAAACATTATTATACGGGGGTCCTACAAGACTGTTTTTCTGAATTTCGCTGTGATTCCAAACTTTTGGCTGATAGTGTATGTGTGCTCATCACACACAAACAGACGCGATCGATTCGTATAGGAGTATTATACAACGTTGATAACGGGAACGTTTCGAAATCACGTAAACATAAAAAATACCTGTTTGCGAATCGAGGAAAGGCATACGTAGTCGTCGTTCTCTGCATAATCGGCTGTTATAATTCGAGGCATTTTCGATGGACTCCCTGTACGCGGTGTCATTAAGGTAGCTGGAAAAAATCGATAATTGCCATGTAGACGCTCCGGAACCAACAAGTTGAAAATTCGCCAAACGTTATTATTCTAACACGTACCTTTCGATCTTACACAGATTACTTTCGTTTACAACTTGAATAAGTCCGTGAGAAGCCGGCGAAATTGTAATGGCTGTCATTTTATAACAACCGAAAAGTACTACTCCAGCCCTTGCTAGCCGTTTGCTCTTCTTCCCGGAAAAGGAGCTCCATTGACTGACGCATGCGCACTTCGTCCGACCATCGCGATCTCCGCAAGAGGGCAAATTAAATTAAATTAATTAGAGTGTCTCGCTAGTAATTGGCCCGTAAACGAATACAGAAATCAAAGATATATAACACAGCATCTAAGACAAACTTTCCTGCATAATTTTACTGATTAATCAAACTAGGAAACCTGAAAATGAACGCTTTCTTTTCTTTTGATTCGAACCATTCAAATCAACCGCCACAAAATGTAATCTTCATGAAAAATAAAAATGTTCTACCTGAATAACAACAAACAGGAGTGAAATAGAAATTGATTTTCATTCTTAAAATTTTTAACAGGTTGAAAATGACAACAGTATTTTTTTATTTTTCTAATGTTCTTACTGATTTATATTGCACCTACTCATTTTTGTCGTAAATGCATAAAATCAAAGAAAACTATTGAACTAGTAACAGTAATATTACTAACATGGACAATATTGTAATATATATTCAGATCACCATCGACATTTGCGCAAGCGCGAATTTTGTAATTGAACTTATTAATTGGTGTACGAAGAATTAACTTGGTTAATGAGGTAATTATGCACACGTTAGTTTTTGCTATGTAAGATAAATTGAAAGCAATTCGAGTCGAACGTGCTACTTTATTTCAATGGTTGTTACAAGAGATTTGAAAGGCGGAGATTTTCTATCGGCGAGAACATGAGATACAATTTACAACAACAGTTTATTCTGAGAGGACATTAACTGCAGTTACAGCAATATGCATATTGATCGTATCCGCAATAAATTATGGAGCACAGCCGTTGAGATGAACATTTCATGTTACGATGTACACTCAATGTTTCTGTTACAAAGACGGACATAACTGAATGTTATCTGTAGCCTCTAAGTAAAATAAATTTTCGTCGATGATTCTTTGATGCAGTAAACAGAGATACATTCCTTAGAAAAAAATGCTTCCTAAGTAAAAGCGAAATAGATAATACCTCTAAGCTTATCAATTTTATGCGTCTCTAATGCGTCATGGAACAGAATATGTCGATAATAAATGCTCAATTGTTTGTTAAACTGTATCGTAACTTGCTCAGCAAGGGATTAAGTGTAAAATATCCTATACAAAAGTTATTCTAGATATCTTTTCGTTTCCCTTAGAAACAGGCTTCCCATAGCGTGACGTTTTTTCTTATTTTATTTCAATAGTTCGTGTGCATTGTTTTTAACATGTTTCCAAAAATGTTGTTTCATCTAGTTCTATGGATTTCGTGTTACAATCGACACCGTTGGAAGCCTACAAATAAATAAATATTCCATTTGTTCGTGAGAACTTGTTTAGAATCTTTCCTCGCAATTCTGATCCTTCCGCTCTTTGAACGATTTAAATTTCGTGATTAAATCGTCTACGGCAACTTCTCCGTGCACCACGTTGTCCCTGGTTCGAACATTCACTGTGCCAGCTTTACGTTCTTTTTCTCCGACGACTGAAAGCAAAATTAATAAATAAAATATTCCAGCATTTAACACAGAGTATAGAGAACATAATACATTACCGAGAATGAAGTTGAACTGTGCAAGCTGAGCATTTCGTATTTTCTTGTTCAAAGTATCGCTCGCGTCCGTATCAACCTCTGCCAGGAATCCAGCGTCCCAAAGCTTGTCTTTCACCTGGAAAGCGTACTCGTCGAACTGAGAACTCACCGAGATGACCATTGCTTGTCTCGGAGACAACCAGAATGGCCACTTCCCAGCGTAGGATTCAGTTAATATCGCAATCATTCTTTCTACAGAGCCTAGAATAGCTCTGTGAATGATTACTGGTCTCGTCTTCTCTCCGGCCTCGCTGAAACATCGAAGCATTCAATCAGTAATTCTAATCAGTTTCTATTTATAAATAATACAGTAATAACTAATAACTTACTTGACGTAAGACAAATTAAATCTAATCGGCAACTGGAAGTCCAATTGAATTGTAGCACACTGATGAGGTCTCTTCAAAGCGTCCGTGATCGTTATATCAATTTTTGGACCGTAAAATGCGCCGTCCTCTGGATTAATTTTCCACGGTGCTCCGAACGTATTCAAACTGTTTTCCAACGCTTTCTCGGCTTGATCCCACATGGCTATGTCTCCCAAATATTTTTCAGGTCTCGTGGATAGACACAAGTTGAACGTGAAACCGAAAACGGAGTACACATGACGTAGGAAGTCTAACGCGCCAAGTACTTCATCTTTAATCTGCTCTGCCGCGCAGAATATATGCGCATCGTCTTGCTGGAAGCGTCTGACTCTGGTGAGTCCAGTTAATGCACCAGATAATTCATTTCTATGCAGCACCCCGAAATCAGCCATTCTCAACGGCAACTCGCGCCAGGATCTGTTACGCACGTCGAAGATCATGCAGTGGCCGGGACAGTTCATAGGTTTGAGCGCGAACGTTTCCTTCTCGACGTCGAAGGAGAACATGTTGTCCGCGTAATGCTGCCAGTGGCCAGACGTTTGCCATAATTTGCTATTATAAATATTAGGTGTAACTACTTCTTGAAAACCTCTTTTCTTGTATTCTGATCGGATAAACTCCACCAAGGTGTTGTAAATATGCGCTCCACGTGGCTGGAAGAAGCACGACCCTGGAGAAAGCTCGTGGAAGAAGTACAGCTCTTGTTCTCTTCCTATCTTTCTGTGATCTCGCTTAGCAGCTTCTTCTTGGAACTTCTCCCATTCTTTCAACTGCTTGGTGTCGGGAAAACTGATGCCATAAATTCTCTGCAGAGATTCTGCATTGGCATTCCCCTCCCAATAGGTGGAGGAATTTTTCGTGACTTTGATAGCCTTCACCTTTCCGGTGTGCCTAATGTGTGGCCCTCTGCACAAATCGATCAATGGTCCGCACCTGTACACCGTCGTCTTAGGTGTCTTTATTTTTTCGTTAATTATACGAACTTTGAATTCGTTGTACTTAAACATCTCCAACAACTCTTCCTTCGTCATTTCTAGCCTCTCGAAAGGCTGCTTCTCTTTGACTATGGTTTTGTAAAGGCTCTCCAAGAATGGGAAGTCTAGATTCGATATTCCCTTCTCACCTAGATGCATATCGTAATAAAATCCATTCTCAATTGGTGGACCGTAACATAAACAACCACCGTACACCCTCTCCATAGCTTCTCCCAATATGTGCGCGCTGGAATGCCAAAAGACTTGTTGACCGTCGTGGCTATCAAACTTTAGAAGTTCAAGCTTACAATCGGACTCCAAGGGTCTATCCAGATCCCACAGTTCATTGTTCACTTTTGCAATGACTATATTATCTGCTAAACCTTGACTAATACTTTTCGCAACTTCGTATGGCGTTGTGCGCCAAGCTTGGGCAACTACTTCTTTCCCATCGGGAAGAGTTACCTTTATATCGATAACTGGCTTCGATGCCAGCTCCGCTTCGTAGTCTGCTTTCAGTTTGTCCCATAATGTTATGCGATCCTGGAAACATGTTTCAATGTAGATATGAATTACTGTTGTGAACAGTAGAACTGTTAATGTGAAAAATATTCCTTGCTGTACCTGGATGTAATTGGGCCAAGGATTTAATTCCGAAACCGTTTTCTCATCCGTAACGACGTTCTTTTTTTTCGACGCCTTCATTTTCGCCTACATTTTGTACAGAAAGAAGGTGTTAGATTTATCGAAAAAGTTTCATCATTTCTAAAACGCTGAATACAACGACTAGACAGCGGATTTTATGCATTTATAACAAAAATGAATAGGTGTAATTTAAAACCATATTAACAAAGAAAATAAACATTTTCATTTTGCATATTTCCGCATAGATCCGCTGTTTAACAACGACGTATGTACATAGTTAGTAGCATTCACCAGAACGAAACTTTGTTGTATTACATCAGATTATTGATTTCACTATGGGATGGTGGTCATTTGTATAACGAAAACGGTTCGAGAAGTTGTTTTTTGAATAAATGTTTTTGACGATAAATAAACGGAAAGAATTCGTAACACGGAAATATGGGACAAAGTATCGGTGTGACAATATACTATATAACCAACCCAAGAAGCATGTGGCCGCAACGAAACATTATACAAGTTTCTAGAACTGCAAATACGCAAACTCGTCAACATATTTTAACGCTAAAAATGAAAGGGAGAAAAATTCGATGAAATATAAACTGTGTTCATGCCTTTTCTTCCTTCAAACTCAGGTTTTGCACGTTATTCACCACGTCGTCACTCATTATGTCGACCATATTGAAAACTGGACTTACTGATTGAACAACTTTCGTCTGAAACATTTTTGGGTACAATCAATATTTTCGGAGATTTTCGACTGTAACGCTTTATAATTTCCACCCTGTATATAGGAAAAAGTGCAACATATAGGATGTAACTTTAATTGTCATTTAAATATAGATATAAGTTACGCATGTATATGTGGCTAATGGATCCGACTGGTTTCAAGCCGTTTATATTTTTGTTGTTATTCTTAATAGCAATAAATATTAATAAAAATATAATTATATTATTTTTATTAATAGATATTAATAAAAAAAAAATCGAGAAATCGGAATCGCGATCGGCCGTCACGTAGCTACGTAGGTGACGTCAGAGGGGTGCTCGCTCCTTTTCCTCAGCCAATAGGAAAATTCGGATCTCTTCCTAAGCGTTGATTCGTCCTCCGGCTGCAGCTCGATGGTGATTGGTGGTAGAGGTGCCTCGATAGCGCGCGTACGAGAGTAGACGAGAGTAGACGAGGGTAGACGCGAGGGTGAAAGCCCGCCAAAACAAGGGTCGCGGTTTTCCTGGGCTTTCCTAACTTCCTACGCTCGGTGCATGAGCACTCTCAAGGGTAACCTAACGGGAAATTGTCTAGGAGTGTGCACGTGAACTCGGCGTGTCTCGTACCTACCGTCGCTGTACGATTCCTCTAAACAAAGGTCCTTCGTTTGGGACGGAACTTTATGATTCGAAGGCCCTGAAGGGGCTGGGGGTTGTTCTCGGGTCCGTTTTACTTCTCTGTCCCTCATTTAAGGGGTGCTAATCCGGTCGAAGTGTTTTGAGGGGTGTTGGTTACAACGGGCCTTCCCTATCTGTTATTTACTCTACTTCTATTTTTAGTCGCGATATTTAGCTACCTATTTACGGAATTTCAATCTAGACGAGTTCTTGCCTATTCCTGCATTCAAATACGCGCGATAATGTAAGTATAATGATATTTGGCAGAGAGGATAAGAAAGTGCTCACATAGTGCTGCCCCCACGAAAAATCCAAGCCTGGATTAGATCCCACACCGACGGCAGAGCGGATTTCCCCCTCCCATGCCAGAGAGGATCAGATCTCACATCATTTACATATATTTATATTATAATTATTTGGAATTATAATTATAATTATTTGGAAAATCTTTTTTGGTTAACCGGGTTACAGAAGTCTTCTGTAACCCGCCTAACCGGGTTAGTATGGGTTACAGAAACCTTCCTCGGTTAACCGGGTTTGGGTTAGGGTTAGCTCGCGATTTGCATCCCTGCTTTGAACATATATTGTGATGTTATTATAAAAGATATTGTATTGTTCTTTACTGCAAAGATTCTCTAGACTTTCCCGAATGCAGTGATGTGCAACACTAATACATTATGATTGTTTAAACATGTTTAAACATGGAAAAAAGTTTTTTAGTTCCGCGGTCATAATAGTCATATTATGTTCCAACGCTTATGCGAGGTACGGTGGCAACCGTAATGGAAAATTTGTTCGGGTAAGGATAACCGTTTATTTGGAGTTGTTCCACGCTAAAAGTAATGTGGTAGCCCTGAAAAGGGCTGATTTGATAAAATAGGATTTTCCATCCCAACTTTGGAAACAATTCATGAGCCTTCTGGATGCTCGACGGATGGAGAACTGCTGCCGCCTTCCAATTGCTGGCGGTACGCTTCCGATACCATCGTGTAAATTGTTTGTTTCATCCGCGACAAATTAAGCGGGTTCAATTTTCTCAATTCGACCGCGACGAACCGAACAAACACTTCGATGTCGTCGAGATCCTTTTCCTTCTCCCCCGCATTATTCATTTGAAGGAAATATTCCATGATGGTCGCGGAAACGCTCTTCTGCTCCGCCACCCTCCTCTTTTTCCTCGGAATGTCCGAGGAAGCGGGTTCGGGGCGCGATATGCTTGGTGTTGCTTCATCCAATCTACGTTTGATTCTTCGTTCTTCTTGTTCCTCCTCCTGTTTCTGCACGGTGAAGGTCACTTTGGAAAACAAGCCAGAAAGAAGTCTGATGGACTACTGACTGCTGATGAGTGACGCTGGGAAAAGGTAACCTCGGTACGGGCATGAATTGTACCGTTAGACAAGCTAATTGATCGACTTGAATTTCCGAAAACTGCAGCCATTGAAACATTCTTAAAAAGACTTCATCAAAGGTGATTGCTGTATCTGTAGAAAAATGCTCGAGTCCAAAAAGTAGCCTCCCGAAACGTGTTCCGAGAGCTTTGTTCAAAAACCATGTACCAAACGGTAAAATTTAACTACAGGAATTCCCCGGCTCTTGCAGTGCAAGAGAGGCCAGACAGGTTTATTTGGATAAACAGCAGTCGAAGGGCACCAGTTATCTAAATTAGTTTATTACACACGTTGTACAGGGACAAGCGCGAATCCGAAAATGCATACTAAAATCTATTGAGCACAGTAAAAATAGTATAATCAATATTAATTGGCTGGTGCTTTAAAAATTACTTTACAGTCAACACCTTTTTATTATTTTTCTTTTACGTCGCTTTCCCAACCGCTAGGTTATTATTGTCCGAGAAAGTGCCGACTTCCACGGCACTGCCTACAATCCACGACTTCCGTTACACGACTTCCGTAACGCTAGAAAATTGTTACCACCTCAGCAAAGAAGTTTCACTTTAAAAAAGTGCAGTGTCCCACAGTTTATAGTTTTATTGTGGCAGGCATTACCGATTACCGCATCGAATTTTAGCAATTTCCGATACATGGTTATATCGCACGAAGCATCGGTTGGAGCTAGTTCTGATTTATGCCACAGGCTAGTAAAGGTTCTGTTTCATGTTAAAACTGGTGTGGTGACCACGCTATGGTCTCTGTTTTGTGGTAAAAGAGGGCTCTGCCGTCGGTGTAGGAGCTGTTCCGTGCTAAGCGTGAGCGTGCCAAAAAGTGGTGGCAAGTCTGACCCTCTCTTATCCTCTCTGTATTTGGAAATTCTTAGGATGGCGATCTCGCGACAGAGTGCAGTAGTGCTATTGTAACTAGATCGTGGATAAAACTATTCGCGTGGACGACCGGCCACGCTACACCTGGATGACGTCAGGGACTAAGTACCATAATCCACCGCATGGCGCGCACGAGTCGCATTAGTGAATATACATCTATGTGACTTCGCATAGTCCTTGCGGCAGGAACCTATGTAAGGACTTTCTCTATCCGCGGCATTAGCTTGTTGACTACGGTTGACTACGGTCATATTTACACGTGCTGATTTTCTTGTCGATTTGTTTGTGTGAATAGAAGTTCGAAAAAGTTATTTCGTTTACAAATAGTAACGTTACATAGAAAGTTACTAATTTTCCAGGAATGGTGTGACAGTGTAGTTATAGTGATTATATTTCTAAATATAACCTATAACATTATCGTCATTATTAACTATTTACTGTACGAATTTAATTATTCGTACACTTACCCACATTGGTTGAAATATTTTTCGATAAACAGGGCAGCAGTATGTCGAATGAAAACTTCCCCAAATTTTGTACAAGCATGAAAAGCTGTAAGTAACACATTTTATCTTTCATTTTGTAAAGCTCTTTTTTTATAAATTTTATTTAGACTATAATGTCAATAATTCCGATTATATTCGTTTGTTGCATATGAAATGCTCTATTTTAGAATGCAAATCTTATAAAGCGTTTTGATCAAGAAATATTATTACAGTCTATAGATTTATTGCTGTTAGATAGGTCCTATTTGCTGTTTTGATGTAGATATATAATTTTACTTTTAAATCAATCTTATTTTAACGTCAATTGACGTGATTGTCTACTCTTTTTATAAGTGGAGAAACAACATATTGTCGATAGCATTATCTGATATTTGGTCAAAATGGTGATTAATCAACACACTATTTGTTGATAGAAAAATGACAATTTTATAAATGGAGCACGTGAATGATAAAAAAAATTCAATTTTTACTGTAATACAATCAAGAAACGTGTAATTCGTCGATAGTACATGTTGATTACAGGAGCGCTTTCTTCGAACAATAAGTTTATTTAAGAAAGAGTTGCGGTTGATTATAATGTTACTTTTAAAATTCAGACATTTCGTATGCAACAACCTGCAATGTAGTTATAACATGTTACAGTATCTTGCAATAGACGATGTTTCAGATTCGGATGACAGTGTGGATAATGAGGACAACGATTCTGAAATTTCTGACAAGAAAACTATGGAAGAAAAGGAAATGTATCAGAGTATTTCCCATAGGAAAAGGAAAAGTATGTATGGTAATAGTGCACCCGTGGACGAGAGTTCAGATTCAAATGACGGTGATTACAATGAGAATTATTGTGAACATTCTGATGAGAAAAATGATCCTCAATCTAGTTCACATAGTATGCATCAAGATTTATCTTGCGAACAAGATTCGGCTGGTGAATGCAGCAGCCAAAATCTGCAAAGTAGAGACACGGATGATACATCGTTTCTCCCAAATAAAAGACGAAAAGTTAACGAAAACTCCACTGACGAAGTTAAAACTTATAAGAATAGTACAGCTGAACGGATGATGCAAAAGATGGGATACAAAGAAGGTTGTGGTCTTGGTAAATATACCCAAGGTCGCCTGGAGCCAGTGGAAGCAGCAAAACAACGTGGTCGCAGAGGTTTTGGACATCATATACCTGGACTCGAAGCTTCTAGTGACAAATTTGATCCTTCAAAAGAGAAAAACTTGGTTGTAGAAACAATGAAATGGATAAAAAATCCTCATACCAGTTTACCAACTTTCGACGAAATGATGTCCTGGTTAAAGAAGGGACCTAAAAAGCTTGTTATAGATGATGAAACCGAATTCTGTGATGAAGATATAATTAGAAATATTATTAATTCAAAAACTATATTTGATAAATTAGACGACACAGAATTGCGCCGTGCGAGAACACGCAGCAATCCTTACGAAACTATTCGTGGTGCGTTCTTCTTGAATCGAGCAGCTGTAAAAATGGCAAATATAGATAGAGCATGTAATTTCATGTTTACTAATCCGAATGGCCTACAAGATGACGAGTTACTTCATTTCGCTGACGTATGTGCTGGACCTGGTGGTTTCAGTGAATATGTTTTGTATAGGAAAAAATGGCATGCTAAAGGATTTGGATTCACTTTAAAAAATGAAAACGACTTCAAGCTAGCTGACTTTTATGCTGGCCCCTGTGAAACTTTTCATCCATACTATGGGCCAAGCGAAGATGGTAATGTTTTTGATCCTGCTAATCAAGAAGCATTCAGAGAGATTATAATGCAACATACCAATGATAGAGGTGTACATTTTATGATGTCAGATGGAGGATTTTCGGTGGAAGGTCAAGAAAATATACAAGAAATTTTGTCGAAACAATTATATCTTTGTCAGTGTTTAGTGGCTCTGATGATTGTGAAAGATCACGGACATTTTGTCACAAAACTGTTCGATGTTTTTACTCCCTTCAGCGCGGGACTAGTTTACTTAATGTACCGTTGTTTCGACGAGGTTTGTATTTTCAAACCAAACACCTCTAGACCAGCAAATTCTGAACGATATTTAATATGTAAACGTAAAAGACCGAATACAGAAGCTGTTGTGCGATATTTCAAACACATAAATAACATACTTTTGAAGAACGATGAGAATAATGACGTTACACAGCTAGTGCCCTTAGAAGAATTGGAAAAAGAAAATCGGTTTTTGCAATATCTACGAGAATCTAATAACTATTTGGGAAAGAAGCAAATAATAGGTCTTCAGAAAATTGCCGCATTTTGCGAAGATAGTACTCTTATTGAAACGAACCAGGCTATCCTGCGTGAAGAATGCTTGAAGTACTGGGACATTCCAGACGAGAGTAGGACAATGCCGAAACGCATGAAACCTCAGGAAAAATTGAGAAGTCTTCTTCCAGACTCTGCATTCTTTTCCAAAAATCCAAAGGTATTGACAAAGGAAACAATAAGTGCAATATCACAGCAACCACACAGCTACTATTGGGTACCCTGTGCCAGTAAAAACGACGACGAGAATAATGCCACATTTTACTTGAGCTTGGGACGAAGCCAAGTATATCGTTATACGAAAGGCAGCTGGGTCATAGTTAGAGATAATAGAATAGAAATGCCTGCTGATACGATATTGTATGCAGAACAACTTTATGAAATGACAAAACAACATAGGAATCAGCGCAAATTATGCACGTTACACATTATAGATGTACTTGTCTTAGGCGCTGAGGATGTTAGCCAGAAATGTCTTTTTGAAAGGTAATCAATTATCTACAGTAATAATGTTGACAATACCTTTTTTGATACAACATGAAACTAATATAAAAAAAACTTTTTATAGGCATAAGCTTGCAAAGAAATTTTGCCAAGCTTTATGGAAACCTAATGGAAGCCATAATGGATACACTCGAATACGTACCAAAGATTTATTTCCATTAAATTCCGACATAGAAAAACTACGCGCGGAAGCACGTATAATGAAAAATGGTCAACACGCTTTAACATATGAATTGCAGGACATAGATTTGGACTCCGATTGTTCTGACGAGAAACCGTATTTTATAATATCCTGTATCCTCTTCTTAAAAGCGTTTGCAGACCCATGGTCAATAAATGTGAGCAGAACACATAGCAAATTGTACGTTTATAATTCGCAAACCAGGGAGAGTAAATATTTAGTAGATAAGCCATCCTCAGCCGACGCAAGTTTTAGTGAAACATTTGCTAATCGTATTGTTTGGCATTGGCCTAAAGATCAAACATTTTCTAAGGAGGATCTGATAGAACATATTTCCGATAAGCTTCTGAAGTAATTAATTTTTCCGTTGCGACCTAAATACCTATTCGCTCTGAGATCCAATTTTCGTGAATGTTCCTTCAATATTCTTCAGTATTTACTATGAGTTAATGTTCTCGTATATATTTGACAGAACATTTATCAAACTGGAGTCTCAGTTCAGTTATGAATTATTTTTTCCTTCAAACTCTTTGAGAATAGATGGTGAAAGTAATTAAGCGTCATAGATTTTAAGATTAATGTTAAATATAATACCCTGTAAATACATATATTATATGTAATCAATGACACTCTTAATATAAATATTGACCACATTATATTTTGAAGTTTTAATAGAGAGAGAGTGACCAATGCATCTCAGAAACAAATACCTAAACGGTATATTTTATTTTTAGTAAGTACAATTAAATATTTGTTTGTAGCTGTGACTCCCATAATGGGAAGCGCATCAATTCCTAAATCTACGATCCACTGTTTTTCAACCTGAGCAGTCAATTCTGGTCTTTTATACAAAAAAATGTACCTTATGTGTTCTAGTATAGCCACATATGAACCATCTAGAAATGTAATAAGTTGAAATCGTTTAAGTAAAGTGAAACATAGAAGCAATATATTTGGCTAATAGTAATAATAATTAAATACTCACTGTCTGGAGAAACACAGAATTTTTTATTACTTTTACTAGCTTCAACGTAACCAAAACCAGGAAACGTATAATAATGTTGTATATCCCATTTAGTATCATCGGCTTCGCCACTAACCCATAAACAACTATCATTATCATGTCTGAGACATATTGCTTGGCCAGATTTTGTTTTGTAGGTAAATAAAACATGATTATTTGTCCCTAGCATAGCTAAATATGTGTTCTTTTGCGTGACAAGATCAATTCTTTGCAACAGATTGTCTTTTCCTTCAAGATCACACTCTTCAAGTTGTTCAGAATTGAATCCTATGCAAGGCTGACCGTCCTGCTTATTATCTGTTTGGTCAGTACACAAGTGTGCTAACCTAAATATAAAAATAAAGAATGAGAGTTAAAAATACAATTTCCCTGAACTTCGAAAATAATGAATATTTTTTGACTATCTTGCCTGGAATGAATTTCAGCAGCCAATGCTGCATTTGGTAAACGTTCGCCACCGGTGTCACCCTTAATTAACTCGCTCCATATTAAACCACTTTCGTGTTTAAATAATTCTAGTTTAAAAGCATCATCTTCGTACTTCCATGTTGTTAAGTTTTCATCTAATCTATGTTGACTCTGACCCTGTATCAACGCAATATCATTCAGCGTTACTGATAATTCTAATGGCGTTACATGTACTTTGATATCTTTCCGTTGTTCTTTATCCACTTTAATCCAAATAGTCAGCGAATCTTCGTCTTGCGACCAACAATACCTTGGAATTTTAATTTTAGACAATGTTTCTGATTCATCTTTGCTATCAATGAGTTCTTGTACTTTTGGACACTGAAATGTAATATAATCCTGGCAAATGGAGTGAAAATATCTGCCATTATCCTCTATACGTATATACTCGATAGCACCGTTGATTTTCAAAAATTCTTTATGACTAAATTCGATAGATTTCAGTGTATCTTCCTCGCTTTTCAATATGTATGTTAGTAACAGCAGATTTGTAAATTTCTTTTCACCGATATTTTTAATGTTGGACAATGCAACTATAATGGTTGATGTTTCGTTCACGTATCTCGCATCTAAAATAACTCCAGGTTCTGTTTCGCTTAATGGAATAACTTTAATGTGCTCTTTATATTCTATCGATAATATGTTTATACAATCACCGCCATCAGAAATTACCACGATATTATTACTAGCGAAAACAATCGATGGATTGTATAATACATTTTCTATATTTGCATTATTAGTATTATGTATTTGATGTAGTTGCTCTAGAGTACCATCTTCTCCGAGTCTCCAAACCAACCAGTTATCATCTATGTACCAGCAAGATGCATCGTATGGATTTTTAAATAGATGATTATGGAATGCAAATAATTGAGTTTCCAATAGAGAATCCCGATTCAAAGTCAATTCCAATCGACGTACATCTGTAATGTTTTAAAAGGAGTTTGTAACATCATTGCTTCTCTCAGTAGTGCCAGGATGCGTTAACAAACAATACTTACCTGCATTTAGATCTATTTCAGTAGCAACTGGAATTTCATCATTACAAAATTGATATTTTTCGAATTTTGAATTTGTCAAATTCTTGTTAGGGCGTAGCTCAATAACTTTCGTCATTTTATAACTTTATTCTTATTCGCATCGCTTGAATCGAAGAGCAACGAAAAAGGTTATTCAGGAATGATTGTTTTACAATTGTCTTACTACACTTTTAATATACTCGTTTAGCAATATAACAACGTTGTAGCGTTGTAGCTTTAAATAACAATCCTGGTATTTTGACATGAAACAATTGTTGTATTAATACAAGCCACTCTCGATTGTTTACTGGAGTTCCCTCTGACGTTTATAAACAAACTAATGTCAAGGACAAAAAATTCCTAGAAATATTTTACATAAGAAAGTATTGAAGTATAATTTTAGGAAAATTAACAATTCAAATTTTTCATATGAGATACCTCAATTTGTAATTTCAAAATATTTCATAAAAGAGAATTATTACCTTGCACTTTTTTTATACATAAATGTTCCGAGAATCGATCTGTAGGAACAGAAATATGTCAATGTATATAAAATATACGCAGTTGTAAAACATTTTACGCTTCAACAAAATATATAAAGGTATATGAATAATATATAATATATGAATAATAATGGTTTCACAAATTTATTTTGAATAGTGAATGTAAAATATTCAATCATATCCGCGGATATTACACCACTATTTTTATTACACTAAAATTCGAATTTTCTATTTATATGTACAGAAACAGGTGTTACATAGAGATTGATTTCTCTCTTTTTAACATATTCAAAAAGTTTAAAATAAAACGGTAATATTTCGAAATTGTTCTAAATTTTCTTCTGAATTGTTACATATATATATAGGGATATCTAAAAATTTACAATTTGAATAACAAACACTATAGTTTTCTCTAGTGATTTTAATACATTTTTATTCAATTACAATACATATATACATTATATATATGATAAGACAATAATCAATGTACATAATAAATACGCAGTTGTAAAACGTTTTATCGAACGAAATAAAACCAGATACTACTTCTAATATATATTTTCGTAAAAAAAGCAGAAGGATTGGTATCACTGATTATTATTCATTTACTCATACAGCTGCGTACAGTGTTTAACCTAGATGTAAAGCCAGAAGAGTATGGCTGCATTCTGTTTCAGAAGGTGTACCGAGCAATGAAAATGAATAATTGTTTAGTGTTCAAGTAAATTATCATTGTTTTACATAGTCTTGTTAATATGGAGTTGGGCTTATCCAACACTTTGTTGGCGGGTGATCTACGATTAGTCGATCACATCGTTGGAGAAGTGAAATCCCAAGGGATTTTCGATCAGTTTCGTAAAGAATGTATTGCTGATGTTGATACAAAGGTATAGAATACATTTTTTAACATTTATCCTTTATAATCTAGAATTGTTACAAAATCACTTACGTATTTCTTGCGAAATAATTTCGACTTAAATATTACGTGCTTCCTAACGAGTTTAACATTATTCTATCTATTGCATAAAGTGGATTTCTATTGCCGTATATTTAATGTCTTAATGTTTTAAATAAAAATCAAAGAATGCTTTCGGTGATTGATCTTCTAAAATTAGTTCAGATTACAATCCCTGTTGCTTTGATTGCAGCCAGCGTATCAGAATTTACGTACAAGAGTCGAAGGATCTGTAAATTCCTTCCTCAGTAAACAATCATGGAAACCGGATTTAAACAAAAATCAACTACGGGAGACTTTACGCAAACACATCCATGAAGCTCCTTATTTGGATGCTGGTGTAGAGCGTATAGTAGATCAAGTAGTACATCCAAAGGTATATTCGGTTTTTACGCATCACATTGAAGACGTAGTGTACAAGTATCTGGGCATAGAGAGACCTAAAACAAAAGAAAAAAATGGTGCTTGTGGCCTTAAAGACTTACTACCGAAAGATTTGGATCCTGTTTCGCCGGAATCTGATAAAAATAGTTTGAAAGATGTATCCTTGGAGTCTGTGGATGCAATGGAAGGTTTGGAGGTGATGAAGGAAGAGAAATTGTTTCACGACGAGAAATTACAAGACGAAGAAGTTTCTAATGAGAATAATAAAGATAATGCATCAGAAAATGGACAAATCTTGTTCGAGGAAAAATCATTGTTCGAAAGTGATAAAAATCTTCATAAGACTGATAGCAATTTAAATTTAAATACATCTGGCAAATCAGATGATAAGACGGAAGAGGAGGAAGAAGATAGTCCTACTTTCGAACCAATAGATATTATGAATTTGAATGAATATAATATTTCCAACGATTCACACTTATCTGGAATATCAGAATTAACTAGCCATAGATCCAGAAGTCCTGATTTTTGTAATGAACTGTCACGAGATCATTTTGACTATAGCAATCAAGATTCACAATTAAGTAAAGTTTCTTCTGACTCTCGATTGTCGATTGTAACAGACTTTGGATCTTCGAACCATGCATCGACGCCCATACACGATGCGTTGAAGGATGAAGTCAATAGAGACAAGTGTGATGTTAAAAATGTTAAAGACAATTTTAAAGCCGTCAGAGACTATGAATCTAATAAGAATAAAAGTAAAAATATTTTTGAATTAAATAAAAGTAAAGATATACAAGATGTTAAAGATTCTAAAAATAATAAATACAGTTTATCTTCTAAAGAGAATTCTCGTGATGCTACGGATAGTAGCGTAAAAGATAAGTATGAACACAAACACAGAGACAGAAGTAGAGACAGCGAATCTAAATCAAAATCGAGAGACAAGAATCATGTGAAGGATGGAAAACACCATAGGGACAGAAGTAGCGACAAAAAGAAGCAAAGAAGTCGTAGCAGTACAAAATATGATAAGTATGAGAAAAGTAAGTCTAAAGAGAAAAGTGATCAACCGAAGGACAGCGTTGATAAAACTAAAGACTCCAAAGACTTGGAGAAGGATAATTATACAAAGGTAAAAGAAGACAAGATAAAGGAAACAGACAAAAAGGATAGCGTTAGTAAGGAAGGAAAAGATCTGAAAGACCTTTATAAAGAGAAAATCCGAGAACTGAGGGAGAAAAAGGAGTTAACAGAGAAAGAAAAGTTAAACAAAGATAACAGAGAAACAAAACCGAATAAGGAGAATAAAGACAAGAAAGATTCACCTAAAGATAAGAAAGCTTATAAAAAAGATCATAAAAGTTCTTTTTCCAAAAGTTCGACGTTAAGCTCCAATGAAACTAAAGTTACTAAATCGTCGGAGAAGGTCGATGGAAAGGAAAAGAGAAGCGAATCAAAAGATAAAAGTAAACGGGATGAAAAACGTAGTTCGAAAGATGTAAAGTCGAGAAATCATGTAAGTACTAAATCAGATTTAACTGAAAAAGCTGACAAACAGGATATAAAAAAAGTTATTAAAACCGAGAAGGATGAGAAAACGGAGAAATCTGAAATTAAGAAAGATATCAAATCAAGCACTGAGAAGATAAATGGCAAAAAAGATACAAAGAATCAGATACAAAATAAAAATTCTATTCGAAATGAAAAATTAGATAACAAAAAGGATAGTAAAAGCGAATCGCAAGGTAAGGACAAAAAGCGGAGGGAAGAGAAAAAATCCAAGTCAAAAGATGATCACTCTAGTTTAAGAAAGAATTCTAACGATCGACGCTCGACAGACAGAGATGGTTCGAACGGATCTAGCAGTAAAAGCTCGCAGTCTAGTAATTCTAGTTCTAATATCGTCAGTAATAAGTCAGGTTCATCAACCTCGTCCAAAGAATCAAATCATATTAGCAATTCTAGTAGCGAAACATCGGATAATATGGAAGAAACACATACAAATGATTTAAGATTATCAGTAGAACAGCCAGATTATAAATTTGACAAAGCAGAGTACAAAACAGATGATAGCAGTAATTATGAAACGCATATTAAGCAGGAATCAGAATTGAACGATGTTAATTTACCTTTGAAGAAACGAGCATTACATAGTAAAGACAATGGCACTTCAGAAGAGGTGAAACTGAAGAAACCAAAATTTGCTAAGAATATACATGAAGCTAAGAAATTAATGAAAATTAGAAAACAAATAGAAAAACAGAAGCTCAAAGAAAATAAAAAGGTAGAAAAGAAACTTCAACATAAAGTAGAACCTCTAACGCAACCCACCTCTGTGAATAATGACGATTTTGAAAGTGTACCGGACGAAGAACGTGTTCAAATAATAGAAATTCCTGATGAGGAATATGAAGAGCCGTATCCTGAAAATCATACTAATTTAACATTAGAAGAAAGATCAATAATGATGTTACAAAGTGAAGCAGGCGCAAAGAATCTACTAGAAGTGCACTCTGATTTGAAGCTGAAATTATCAGACATGGAGCTGTGCATACAAAAATCATTGTGCGAAACACTTCCCAGTAAGAGATTAGGACAAACACTGCATAGCAATGACAAAAGAGGTGAAGACTCGCAAAATAAAGAACTCTCACCATCTAAGAAGGACGATCATCGAAATGTAGATTCTAAGAAGAAAAGAATGTCGCAAGAAGCTGGTACATCTCAAATAGAGAAAAGTGTAAAATGTCGAGAAGTAAATTCTTCTTGTACTATTTCCGAAGAAACTAACAAAGACAAAGAAATGGATCAGCCAAATACACCAGGTCCTGAAGCAGATTGTACGAGTCATTTGAAACATGAAAAAGATATAGAAATATCCAGAGACGAACGTATTTTTCAAAATGCTGGAAACAATAGCGTTTCCAACGTTTGTAGAGATATAGCTGAAGAATATCATTTGGTACATGCTAACAATAAATCTCAGGCTATAGAATCTACCTCGATGACGGCCGAAGACAATGAAGATTGTCGTTATTTCAAAGCAGACAATGAGAAATCCGAAAAATTCTCTAATTTCTTAGAATCACTGGAATTAGTAGAAAATACTTCCTTAGAAGAAATAATAGAAAGTTTAGGTGGCCAAGTTGTATCTTCGATACCAAAAGCTATGGCACCTCCTTTGCCAAAACGTAAACTTTCGACTAGTCCATTGTCGGATATATTATTAAATAACACCAATAATAACAACGATGGCCATAAAAAAGCGCTGAACTTGCCGAACGAGGATGTTTTGAACACTATAAAGAAAAGGAAGCTTATTGGACCGAAAAAGCAAAGACTACAAGCAAATATATGTACTCCGCAAGGACTACTAAATGGAGAAAATTTTGTTATGCCCCTAAGCCCAGAAAGCGATGTATCTGCAACTAGTGAAAAAACACCATCATCGAATTTAATTAAAGAAGACAAAGGGTATGTAGAATAATAATCTTTGTCGTTAATGTTTCTCTCTGTTTTCACATTCTTGTATCCTAAAAGAATCTGGATTTCTTCATGCAGAATCCAGTGAGCATTTATTTTTGTAAATATAATAAATTAAACAAAAATATTCTATGACTCAAATCTCTTCTTTTCATTTATAAGCAACTATTTTGTCACTGTACAGTATACAGTGTAAAGAGTTATACGTACTTCCATTTTAGGAATAGAAGTATGTATTACTTTCTTTGAAATATGAATCATGCTTTACTCTCCATGATGTAACTAGTGTGTTATGTAATTGCAGCCGGCATAGAAGCAGTCAACGTTATTCAAGCGATGACTTATACAAACCACGTCCATTATTTGCAAGTTCTTCTCGCAGAAGTAGGAGATCTAACCAGGCATAGCTATTAGTACGTAGTTTCAGGTGGTAAATTATCTTTTACTTTATGTAATATAAAAAGGAGTTCTAGTTGTTGATTCTAATAATATACTATATGCTATATTTGAATCAAATATTTTTAAACTCATTAGTACATACGATATTGAAGTGACCAAACGAAGTGTACAGATTATTACTTACATTATATGTAACAGTACGAAACATTATTTTATATGCAAAAACTTGAAATCAATATTTTCAAGATATTTTAAACATATGTTGCATTCAAAAAGATCAATGAATTCCTGAGTTGGCATGCTCTTTAAATCAATTAAAAATTCTAAAAGGAAATTGGCATTGCACTTAATTGAAAAAAAAAATGCAAAATATTTTATGAAACCGTTTATTCAAAACCAGTGTTATAACTTTAGTAATCACTATTTATGTAGATATATTCAATCCAGTTCAGTATTAAAAATAGGTACTTCCACATATTCTTCTATGTCGGTGTTGTGTAAAATAAGCTCAGCCTAATACTTAAAACAAAGTGGTGCATATCGATAAAAGTATATTTTGTTTGTGTTATAATGTTTCTTATTTTCTGACATAACATTCTAACATTTTCTTTGATTAACAATAATTATCTTCCACTTTATAATCTTTTTGGTTAGGGTTACCAGACATCCAAACTTCTTAATTACGTCCAGATCTGAGTCAGTTTTTTTAAACAAATGGTTTTGTTTAAAATTTTGTTTGAAAGAGAATAGATCATTATTGTATACAAACAAAAAGAAAAGAAGAGGTACACGAAAGCTAAGTAATCTTTTCACTTGAGTGGTAAGGTAGAGGATATTTTCAAGTAAAATAGATTCTCCTAACATTAAAATTGATATTTCACAAAATATCCTGAATTATCTTTTCTAAAATATGATAACCCTATCTATGAGCTAATTGTCTTATCCTTTTCTCTGCTATATTGTGTAATTTGTTATTACGTTGCTTTTTTTATTGGAGTACTTAAAATAAGATCAGGATATCGATCTTATCATGCAAAATATTATTTCTTTGTTTTGCGTGTTTAATTATACCTTTTCAAATAGGTTTCTTTGTAATTGGATTCACAATGATGTGTGCCACTTCTTTGTTATAATTTAAAAACCGGTATATCCGTCATTGTTCACTAATCGATACTTGCAACATGTTGGTGAACATGCACAAAACATCTTGATGTATCTGTGTAAACAGATATATTTTGAATTAAATATTCATTTAAAACAGTTACTACAGAAAAAATGTATTATTATATATGTATATGATACTATGGAAGTTCAAGAAAATTAATTATGAGGTATGTAAATACATATATCGAATTGAAAGGTATTGTTCAATTTCATTGAGATTCATTGACAAATTTTATCTTTTCAACAAAGCGAATGTATAAATTATCATGTGTAATTTAATTTAAATTTTAATCTGTATTGAGTAGTATAATTTTATGTAGTTGTTGTTCGTTAAGAGAAAAGTTGAAATCGCATTAATATTTTTTCAAACTGCATAAATTTAAACTTTTTGTACAAAGCTCAATTTATTATAAATAACACAGAGAGACTTGCAATTAACACTGTGCAATTTTCATTAACACACACATATGTATACAAAACATTAATACAATAATTATACTTTAAGGTATAAGAGTTTTGTAAGCGATTGCGGAATATTTATAATGCTGATGCACATTTTTTTTTAAAGTGTTATTTCTTACTGTTCATATGTTGATAGAATATATCCGAGGATATAAGTTTGATAAGTTAAAACAGATGGGGGAATCACTGTAAACAAAACATGACTATTGTTTAGAGTTTAGATTCCCGAATGCGTTTTGTTAGAAAATGTTTTTACAACTAAATTTAGCAATGAGAATAAAACTAATAAAACTAGTTATTCTGTGATCTTAAAATAAAAAAAAAAAGCAATAGCTTCCATAATTTTTTTAAAATAATGAAATACCAACGAGCAAATTGTAATGCAAGAGAACCATTCATTTTTGCCAGACTAATAAATGTACGTCGCATCACATTTTCACTAAATATCGGAAACTGTACTATTAAATTTTTACAAAAATGTTACATTTATTAATAAGCAGGTTTTTAATTCTGTATAAGCATAAGTTTGTATAATAATGTGTATATATATAAACAAAAAAGATACATTACACTGTAGTACTGTGAAGATATTGTAGAATATTTTTTCCAACTTTTTAAAATATTTATTGCCATATGTAATATAGTAGCGAAAAAAAAATTTATAAAGCCCATTACTATTATGATTATCTTAAAATAAAACGATTTTTTGTATACATGTTAAACAAGTTCGTAAATATAAAGACCTTCCTCTATTTGTAACTGTCAAACAGGATGCTATATTGTATTACACAACAGGTACTACTTAAGAATTTTCTCGATTAAAAGTATAGTTTTAGATAGAGATGAGAAAACCGTTCGCTTTATCTTGCGAATGATAAAGACGAAAAAGAATTGTAATCGCATACGTGTAACGATAATATGATACGTGACCGCAAATGAGGAGAATTATACGCGTGCGTATCGTATAATAATATACGAAGCTGTCTATTAGATAATTAATTGAGTTATACGTTTGATATTCCTCTGATATCTGTCGGCTCATTCAATTCTAACTCATATGGAATTACGTCGATCGACCTTGCCATTTAACCGGGCCTCATAAATCCATATGCAGTGCGATCAAAGATGCTCGTGTAAAATGTTACATGTTGAATTTTTACGCGTCAACAACAAAATTAATGTCACAATTTTTTGATCCGTTCGTTAAAAACAGAAATTACAACGTGTCGTACACGTGACGCTTAATAATAGCGAATTTCTTTTATGAATAAAACGACGATTTATGAACAATTCATTGTGTGCTACGTATTTCCTACGTGTTTATGAAACAAATGTATTATCTGTGGTATTGTTGAATTATCTAGAGAATGGTGTAAAACAATGAACTCTGATCACGTTGTGTAAATATTGAATAAAATCTTTTGGTTTCATTGTTTCGCTCATGTTTCCAATATGCAACGTACATATTATTGTAACCTGCTCATATTAGATCAAACTTTTATAAGGCAACGATCGAGAAGTATACAAATTTTTAATGTAAAAAAGATGTTGAAACATTTGGTTTATATCATTGGCATCCTAACGTAAACAAAGATATATGAACAGGTACGATTCCAATGAATAAAAATTGCATAATTTCTTATTACTCATGTTTGAATATAAATAACAGAGTTGTGCAGTTTGTAAAAAGATATATATAACCTACTGTTTGATTGTTCGACTCTCACGTTATATTTCAGTCTTGTTGTTACTACACGATATTATCGTTTAAATTTTTGCATTCTTCTCGTAGAATAAATTTGGAGTTGTGCATAAGTTTTAATAAATTTGTTTCGAAACAGTGAAGTACATAAAATGCAAATTATTTCAAATACATACCGCCCGAATGTGAAAGAATACATTTCTCATTAAATATTAAATGTTAACATTATTCATATCAATGCTACATATGTGTAACAAAATAATTTAACACATTCCCCATAATGTATATATATTATATATCAAAGTTATATTTTCCACTGAAATAATTACTTTGTTTTTACAACCAACAACGAACCTTGAAACATTATTGTGTATGTGTTGATACATTACGTTCAATAACGCCGAAGAAAACGTGGTAATATATAATAAATGTTAGAGTCGATAATTCCAAAGGAAAGGAAGATTTATTGTAAAGCGTTAAATCATACAAATTCAACAGATACATTCGTTTCACTCCGAAAACTGTATAAATAAATGTATTACTATGCAACTGATGGATGCATATATGGCTTAAACAATAATCAAACTATTTATTAAACTCACTGTGATGTACGTATATATAGTATATAATATACCACACGCACGAACCACGTGGTTGGCTACGACGCATGCGCGGCACGTGCGCATACGGCTAACCTCACCATATCAACTTGTGGCGATTCACAGTCGCACCGCGAAAGAATGCCAATGTGCATTTAGTTGTGGGACTAGTCGAGCAAACCGTCGAGCGTAAATGCCGGTCGTTTGTGCATTTTTAAGTGTACTAATCGACCAGCCTGGTCTAACAGAAATTTCATTGCTCTGGGAGAACGTGGAGAGGGGATCGTACATTGTAAATTTGCCTATCGGGGTTAGCCGCCTTTTCAATTCCAATAAGGTTCCATTAAGCAATCAACGTGTACGATTACGTCTTGTCACTCCGAACGAACGAACTTTTTCCTCGATTCCATTCGAATGAGCAACATTTCGATGATTAAGCGACACTACCGAAAGCGTGTTATCCGTCTCGACAGATTGCATAACGATTGTGGCATTTTAAAGTGGTAAACTGGAATTCGCGCTGACACCTCTTCAAAAATATGAATGCGGAAATATACGAGAGCCTGCCGACATCCTCCATGGTTGTGCATATGACAGCAGGTGCGTTTGCTGGAATAATGGAACATTGTGTGATGTACCCCCTTGATAGTGTCAAGGTAATATCTTTATTTCTTGCGAATTTTTTCTATAATATTTTACATAACCTCAACTATTGTTACACGTTACTCGGATCGCCATTCAATTCCAATAAGATTTAATGACATCCAGCAACGTGACGTTACAAGTCCCGGCACAATCGTGACCGGAGTCTTGAATAAATAACTGGGCGTTTACATTGTTTAAGATAACTGCAATTAATCACTCTGTCGGCCAGTGAAATTACAGTCGCTTCACGATTACACTGATATTTTCGCGTTTTACGGTTCGAAAGCTATTGTGTAACCAATTCAGACAATATCATTTCATAATTATTTTTAGGTACCACTAGGTTGATAAGGATGAGCAACCTTAGCTGCAAGAAAATTTCGCAATCATTTTCTTTGCAGCAACATTTGTAATACTTTCATTAATTACACATTAATATTTTTTCGGTACAGAAGTTATGCTAACCTACAATATAAAAAGACAAAGCTATTCGAAATGAATTTTTCTTGGAAACGCTCAATATTCCTGAAAGAGAATCTTCATGCATTTAACTTTCATAGTATTAGCTTCGTTATTATGCAAAGTAGGTGTCCAATTTGCATGTAATGTCATGTAATGTATCATGAGTAAATGAACACTTTCGTTACGTACAAATAATGCTAAGGTTAAATTTATCTTCAAACACTTGTTTGTATTATTTTTTAATCGTAACAACGCTGGTAGACATTATATTTCTTAAACAGTACCCGAGTTTTAAATATTCATTACATAACATGTCTGTTGTAGTTGGCAGTATGTTTTATTTTCTTTTAATCCATATAATTCTAACTCGCTATTTATTTTCATATATAAATATAGAAAAGTACATATGTAATGGTTTATAGCTGGAGTAAAAATTTGTTGTGTCATGCAAACAGAATGTCATAAGTCTGATATTTTAAAGTTTAATCACTTGCTCTGCATTCTATTTGCAGTGTCCATTCGTGTATGTGTATATATATATATATATATATATATATATATATATATCTCTTTGATCTCGTTTCAAAGTATTTAAGATTTGTTTAAATACTTATAAACCTTCTTGGTTGATAATTATCATGTCTTTACATAGTTGCAAGTCATGTTCTTCCAGGACTCGGATGATGTCATGATATCATTCTGTTGTTATCCACGATTGTAAATGATACAATGCGAAAAGAGAGAACTGAAAATAATGTTCGGTCTCTGCTTTCCGTTTTGTAATTTTATACAATAAAAAATTTTAATTATCGGTAAAAGAATATAGTATGTATTTGTAAATTATCTAAGGAAATAGCTTTATTAAGTAGGAGACTTATTTACAATATGCGATTCGCATATATTTAATTTTCTGACTATGTTTAGACGAGAATGTAGTCATCGACTCCATTCGACAATGTATCCATAATTGTTACATGTTATTATCCATAATTGAAAACGATAGGCAATGCGAAAAGAGAACTGAAAATAATGTTCACAGTTTCTGCTTTCGGTTTTGTAATTTTATACAATAAAAATATTTAATCATCGATAAAAGAATATAGTATGTATTTGTAAATGATCTAAGGAAATAGTTTTAATAAGAAGGAGACTTATTTGCAATATGTGATTCATGTATGTTTAATTTTCTGACTATATTTAGACAAGAATGCAGGCATTGACTCCAGGTCTAGGAGGGGGAGGAGGAGTAGGAGAAGTTTTGACTAGAATGGTACGACAAGAGGGCATCCTAAGACCAATCCGTGGTATGAGTGCAATGGTTGTGGGGGCTGGTCCAGCACATGCCTTATATTTTTCATGCTATGAATTCTTAAAAAATAGAATACTAGCCTCGAGGTCTCACTCTGATTTTAATTTGGTTGCTTATGGAACTGCTGGTTGTGTGGCGACGCTTCTTCATGATGGTATTATGAATCCAGCAGAAGGTAAAAATATTTTTCCACAGATCTTGTAATGTCACTTTTACACATTCTATTGTTACTCATTGTGTATAATAAGTGGACAGCGGATCTTTATGCAAAATAAAAATTGTCTACCTGAATTGCAACAAACTCGAGTGAGATAGAAAATGATTTTCATTCTTAATATGTTTAATAGTTTTAAATTGTGTTAAATGTTTTAAATTACACTTACTCAGTTTTGTCATAAATGCATAAAATCCGCTGTCTAATAATAAGTAATTCATAGTTAGTAGAATTTTATTTAACGAAGAACAAAATCCTCTTATTGCAGTGGTTAAACAACGATTACAAATGTATAACTCTCCATATCGAAGTGTCATAGCATGTATAAAAAATGTATATGAAAACGAAGGGGCGAAGGCATTCTACAGAAGTTACACGACCCAGCTGGCCATGAATGTACCTTTCCAAATGATCCATTTTATAACGTACGAAGTAGCACAAAACTTCACAAATCCAGAACACGTATACAATCCTATAGCACATATGAAATCAGGTATATACGAGTTCTCGTTCGAAATAGTAATATGTGTTTGTTGACTTTGAGAATCTTTTTAGCTTACAAGATATATCCTGCTAAAAGATCATTTATTAAATTTGCTAATAAATGCATATGAATTATAGGTGCATTAGCAGGGGCTATTGCTGCTGCGATCACAACTCCTTTAGATGTTTGTAAAACAGTTTTAAATACACAGAGTGGCGTACATGCTCATGGTATGATAGATGCTTTTAAAAAGGTTTATGCCTATGGAGGTGTAAGCGGTTACTTCCGTGGTTTACATGCTCGTATTTTGTATCAAATGCCAGCAACCACTATTTGTTGGTCCACGTAAGTATTTCTATTATTATACCGATCAAAAAAGTTTTTAAATATCAAAAGTTTTATTCAAAGAATCGAATACAATAATCACAGCATTTGCGACTGACGATATGATTTTTCTAGATACGAATTTTTCAAATACATACTACATAAAAAACAAGATGATGGATATTGTGAGCCAGAAGCTGATGATTTAAGTGGTGCAGCTCAGAGCCAGGCTGGCTCTAGGTCTAGTCGCTTTCAGGATGTGAGCGCGTATCTGAATAAAACGGCCCCAACCTCGGTATTACTCGAAGTGTCTACCAGCTAGGTATTTCTAAATTGCTTAAGGTTACCGTCACACTGGAACACTGTTGGATGAAAAATAAGCGTCTGTTTTTCGTGACGAGAGTTTATCGAAGATAAGTGATATTTTGTTAATTCATCTGTTATTGTTGTATTACTACATGTGTATAATAATTGAAAGACGCGATTGATGAAAATTTATGTCTGAGCCAAGCGCAGGACGTAGGCCCATTGGTATCGAGAACGTATCGGAAAATTTCTTGTTACTTCTTTGTATATGGTCGCTCATATAAGAAGTACTGACACAAAAAAAGGAAATAATATAATAGGTTTATAAAACACCAACATTAGCAAACTATAAACTGAGTGAAGATACAAAGCAAAGAATTGTATAAACAACAAGTATTCTGTTTTGCTTCATGCCGTAAAATTTTGTCTGGATACTACTACACTTGATTTGATAAAATATTTATTACTTTGAAAGCAAAATGAAATTGATTTTGACAAAATTAACATTTATTTCTATCAGTATTGCTAGCTGTTATTCAATGTATAAAGAGAACTAGAACGAATGTACTGACCACACGAAGAAAAGGAAAAATTTGTTACGGAAATTGAAACGAAATGTCATTGTTATGTAAGTACAGTACATCATTAAATATTCTACCGAATTAAATACAAACTTCGTTCAAATTATTTATGAAACGATTGTGTATATATTAACTTATTTGCAAGAACTTGTTTTTTGATATTCACGAATCGATTAATCTATGAAAAGATTTGAAACATAATTGTGCCTCAGAGTGAGTTGCCTTCAGTTTTAAATTGAGGAGGTATACATGTATTTTGTACAAACAGAAGGCTATCGAGGACATTTCACATTGCTACAACAAAATTCTATCGAACGAGTTATTAGAATAGAATTTACTTGTATATTTAACATTGTACCATAAACTTAAGTTAACAGCAAAATAGTGGGATATACGGAAGGAATTAGAGAAAGAAAAAAAATGTATATAATAGTAAGTCAGTGTAATTGACGGATAAGCTCTGACTTCGAATTTCACCATGACAAATCTCATACGCTATGGACAGACATGTAAAATTTTAGTATTCGTAGCATTATAAAATGCTGAACTTGGAGTTTAGATTAATAACGAAGGAAAAAATCGATTATTATTATTATTATTATTATTATTATTATTATTAACTATCTAGACCAATCGCAGATGATGTAATTATTTTGTAGAGCAGTATAGATAAGTTAATATTACACGTGTATGTACAGTACGACCGAACGAACAGGCTAGAAAAGGAAAATGGCAATGATACAGTACGATAAGTACAATTCGTCTTGATTACCCAAGTACAAATTAAGAATTGCTCCTTAGTCAGTTTGTAATATAAACGACATCGCGCATCTAAACATTAAAATGTAAAAAAATATTGCTTCCTATGGCTGTGATTACTGGGTCATTTGATGTTGACTTTAAGAGGGAGTAATATCATGTGAGAACTCATACTTCACGCCATATTTATTTATTATTACGGCACCGTAATACTACTCATCATTACCGAATAAATCATTATTTGATGTTGCTTAACAAGTCAATGGTCCTTGTGCACGTTGAACGAAAAAGAAATTGTACACAGGAACGCACGTCTTCTTTTAGAAATATTTTTTGATAGAACCGTGTCACACGATAATATATACATAGTATTTTCTGAGAAAAGAAAAAAAAAACGAAACGTAATGATTATTTCTGCGCCGCGAAACTTCAATCTCTTGTAAAAAAATCTTATCATCGATGACTACATCGAGATAACGCGACATATATCTTTTTGTATACTTGCTAGTAACAAAGTGACGTGGTAAAACCCAGCAGAACCATAAACAAACGCTCAAAGACCTTCGAGTTCACGTTTCCAGAGTTATCTGAAATGTTCTCAGAATCTCTGTTTAAAGGGGGTTTCTTTGCACATCACTGGAATACTTATCTTTTTCCTACTGCCATAATACCCCTTCTTTTAAGCTGGAAAGTTCTCTTTGCCGGTTCGCTGGGTTTATTACATTACTACCGAGTTGTAACATAAATGAACACGGTTATATTCAGTATTTCTTTTAACTATTAATAAAGTACATAAAATTGCATTTAATCAATTTTATAATCGGTGACTTCAAGTGGCTTTTTTAGAGTCGGAGAATGAGAATGTTATTATATTTGCAACTGACCTTATTTATGTTGCAACCTAATGCATTGTTACCTCCAGGTGTACACACAAGTATACATATATGTACGTTATATTTATAAATCTAAAAACTTATGTGTATCGGGTAAATGACCGAATATATATATACATATTTAAGCGATCGCATCCGGTGTGTAACGAACGTATACTAAGTATACTTTGTGTTTACGCTAATTTGTTCTTTTTAGGTTTACTGTCGCGCAAAATTTTTACACAAAACGCCTTTCTAATGTTTATATAAATACTCACTTCGTTTATAATAGAAAAAAGAAATATAATAATACCAGTCGTCGATTTCTATTCTCATTAGAACTGAAAATTCTAATTACATTGAATATATTTATCTTAAAAAGAAAATTATAACCACGGCTAATTAAATTATTCGGGTTGTTTGAATGAGATTCGAAAACGATTTTAGTTTCCTTTCTCATCGATTTGTATGCGAGACGACAATGCTCCCGCTGGAATTATTATCTTGTAAGTTAATGATATCTCACGCAGAATTAATTTATCGGCATACGATAAGGTGTACTATATGTAATAACAATGTAAATAAAATGATTCATTGAAATATGTAAATGATAGAACAATATTTCTCGTGCCTGCTATGCCAAGTGGACCGTTTCAAAAATGAAAGGAACACTAGAACGTCGCCGCCACTTGGGCATCTCACTTCAGAGTGATGTAAAATTTTACAAATGTAACTTATTTGGCAGAAAAATTACTGTTCATCGTTGAATGCGTGCGACAAAATTTCGATATGGCGGACAAAGGTATCTGCGATGCTCGTTGCCAGGCGTTCCACGTTGCGATGATAAAAAGAGAGGAAACTGGACGTATCCGATGGTTTTTGAAAAATCAACAGAAATTATTGGATCGGTTGAAAATTACCGAACCCGCGAAAACAGTTGAACCAGTCACGCCCGAGAAAAAACAACCAAGCATTGTGCATACGAGTTGCATCAAACTTGCACTTGTCGCTTATTGAAAACTAGACGATTTTTCAAATTTTTTAGATACATCTAAAACCGTTGCCAAATTGGAGATCCGCCGAGCCTGATGGCTCTATCGATGCGAGTATTATGAAATCAATTGGTCCGCAGATTAAAGCAATTTTGTACCAAGATGCACCTAGTTTCATAACTGCTGAAAATTACTTTCACAAAAGGTTCTGTACTCCATATTCCTTCAGCAATTAGCACTTTACATGCCGATTGTCATTTACATTAATTGCGAATTTCTGAATAAAATTATTCATTGACGATAACAATATATCATTAACATATTGATTGCCATCGTTAGAATTCATTCTTGCATTGCAAATGCAAGAGTACAATTGAAAGAGCAACCAATGTGGAAAATCTTATCTCTCCGTTCTTGTTTTATTAAATAAACTCTGTTAAAGGGATAGACTCGTTTCTAGGATTGCAAGGGTGTGGGATACGTCTTCTCCATTTCTCGATAATGCAAAGATAGGATTTCCCAGTAGTCAAAGCGCTAGATAAAAGATCAGTCTAGGCCGCAATCGCTCTCAAAAGTCCTATTTTGACGTTTACGAGGCGTAATTTGCATTATTCGACAGCATGTAGCTGTCGCAGCTTTATGAAAATAACTGCATGCGCAGCTTTATGCTTCCGAATAATTCGCGCAAATCACGTCTCGTGAATGTAAAAATAGAACTTTTGAGGGCGCTTTTGACTAATGAAAAATCCCATCTTTGCATTATCGAGCAATGAGGAGCTACGGAAACTATGGAAACGGGAATCTATCCCCTTAATGCTATCTGATGATCGCCGAGTCGGCGGTCAACGGGTTAAGACTTTAAGACAAATTACTTGTAACAATTAGACTGTGGATTTTATGCATTTATGACAGAAACTGATAGGTCAGATACAAAACAAAATGGAAAGACGTTGGAAGAATTCAAGGATATTGTTCTATTATCTTAGACTTTTTCAGATGATTCAAAGAGAAAATACATTTTTATTTAACTACGGTTTCCTACAATAGACTTGGGCGATTTTTATTTTGTACAAAGATCCGCATTCTAGTAATAATAGAGTTTAAAGAATTCTCTTTTGAGCTTTAAACCTCTTTTAGATATAGCGCAGTCATTAAAAAGTCTATTAATAGCAGGCTTCTGGTAGTTGCGACGCTATTTGCTGTCATGTTAACGTGTTCATTGATTACGATAGATTAAACGATAAGCCAGAAGAGCGGTTCTATTATCCGGATTGCACAAGTTGGATACATGGATGGCGATTATCAGATTATCCACCTCTTCCACGAAGCAAAGTCGGACACACGAACGTTATGATCCGGCAATTCTATCATCCGAAAGTGTCGAGTCTTCAGAGGGAGCCGGACTGGTACCGGCCATGTTTACGCACGCCATCGACATGTGATTCATAGCTAATATTGTACAGAATGCTAGAAATTGATACTCTACAAGAAACTCTCATAGCACGCAATATGTGGTTAACTATATCATTTCGAAGCAATGTAAATTTTACACTGTTCCTCTTTGGAAGTAATAAATATTTCTCTTTTCTTGATGGAAGATCACGTGGGCCGCGTTATTTTCATTATGCAACGCGTGGCTTCCGATTTTGAACAAGTGTTCTAGTACAGATTTTTCTGAAAACTCAATTTTCAAGGAAAGAACGCGAGTTTTCGAATTACAACAGTTGTTCCTTAGATCGATTTTCCTAAATAAGATAATAAAATACTTTAAATATTACATCGAAGTTAGAAGTCCAGCAACAGTTCCTGTGCTATTTTCTAGTTTTCAATCTGTAACTATATTTGTGTAGTAAATCTGATCGATTTATGGATCAATGTCAATTAAATGCTGCGCGTACGATATAATTTATCGCAACGCGATTCATCGAATTATCCCTATACACAGGGTATTAAATATCATAGAAAACATACGAACTTGCATCATCTGCAGATTATGTTACATCGTAGGATTAATATATGTTCAGATTATTGTATTTACACGTATTGTTATTTTTATAAACGTATTAAGCCTCTTCGCACGGCATCTTTGCTAAACGTTTTCAAAGATATCTTCTACTTTTCGAATTACACATTCGTTATCACTCAGATTCGTATTACATATTAATTTTGTCGAGCGATAAATATGATTTCCGTATCAGAGAGTAAATTGTAACGATGCATTTATCATCCTGACAACTTATCATACTCGTGCCAGCAAGTATAGATCATTGCACATAATGGCAAATACATATATATATTTGATTAAGATATCATTGTTTTTTTACTGATAAATAAAATTGCTATACTAAAATGAAAGTTATTGATGACTTGACCTAATAATATTTCTATTCAATCAAACTTTTTTTAAAGATAAAATCTCGGTTCATACTTATTTAATGTTCCCTTAAAAAAAAAACTCGAACAAGATAAAAGTATATTTTACATTACAAACGGTACGAATGTGCTTACAATTTTTTTTGAGAATTTTCGTCGGTTCTATTCTTATCTGGCACTATCAATCGCTGTAATTCCAGTGGCAACAAATACTGTGCTTGCTCCGGCACTGCGGAAAACGCGAAATTGATAAACTTCTGAAACTGTTTAGCCACTTCGCAAAATTGTTCTTCCAACGATTTTTTCTCCACGTGGCAATTAATGATCTCCTCCCTCATTGCAGTTATAACATCGTTTAGGCGAGCGATCAACACGCGCAAGCCTTTGATCTCTCTCTGTTTGCACACAATTTTCAATTAGACGCTTGCAGCTTATATTTTATCTGGTGAGATAAACAAAGGAAAGCGTACTACCTCGAAGTGTTCGTGTATGATATGCTTTTCTCTGCAACATCGCAACTGTTCCAGACAGTGGACATTAATTACGTTCACGGTGTTTTGCATTTCGTACTGATGCCTCTGGACATGCAACTCTCTATCCACTTTCTCCTTGAACTCTCTCTTTTCTTCATCCAGTTTCACATGCGTCGCCCTGCACGAATTTTCAAGTGGGAAAATTCTTTTGAACTTTCAAAAAATCAATTTTTTTCAAAATTTTTTTTGCATTCTCCTTAACCGTGTGTACACCAAAGGATTTGTTTGGATTTTTGGGTTGAACTTTTTTAATATTGTACTACACGATTTCAACTTTTTTTGGGATGCTAGAGCAATTAGTTTGCTACAGGATGTGAAAGAAAATTTTTTCAAAAATTGCTGATCGGAATTGTAGAAAAAATACTAAAAGTTGCATTTTACAACTTTTTTATGTGGGCGTATATTGAAAATTTAAAAAAATACGTTTTATAGATCTGTGTCAATTAAACATATTCCGAAAATTCCATCAAAATCGGTCGACGCTGCAATGAGCTACAAACGTTTAAAGATGGTAAAAATTGCAGATTTTCACGATTTTCGGCGTATAACTGCAGTAAATCTAAGGATTCTTACATCTTTCAATGCCTGTCGTTTTTTTCCGCATCGACCGATTTCGATGGAACTTTCACAGTGCATATAATTGACACAGATCTACAAAACGTATTTTTCAAGTTTTCAATATAGACCCACATAAAAAGGTTGTAAAACGCAACTTTTAATATTTTTTCTACAATTCCGATCAATGGAATTTTTGAAAAAATTCTTTTTTCACATCCTGTAGCAAACTAATTGCTCTAGCTTCCCGAAAAAAGTTGAAATCGCATAATACAATATTAAAAAAGTTATCGTCTTTTCACTGTATATTTTATAGGATCGCCTATTTCATTTTCTATAAAATAACCCACTTAATTGTGCTTGCTTTTACTTTAAAAAAATAATTTACATGTGCTTCGAATACCCATGAAAGTGTGTGCACAATCCTAATGCAAAAATTTTATAGTTTCTCTGAAAAAAATTCTTAAAAATATGTTAAAAGATGGTATTTAAAACGAGAACAGTCCCTTATTGATTGGTTTCGTATAAGCTATACGTGGACTGTTTGTTTGTTAACCTCTTAATTCCATTAAAATCGGCTATTATGGTCTCTTTATCGGCGCGAAATGATTCCTCGAATTCTTGATACAACAATTGTATCGCATAAACCATTTCGGTTCTCATTTTTCGCATTATCTCATCGGTTACTTTCATTCGCTCTTGCACAACCGCTTTCTGCATTCTTTTTACCCATTCGGCGCTGGCTTTCCCCCATTCAATCTAGAAAAGGAAGTTGATAAACATGTTTTCACGTATTGTTTCGTTATTTTCCGCATAACTGTGCCGTGACACGACAGTGGGGGATTTCCCGCTCGTTTTTATCGTATCGAGTTTACACAATAAAGGAAGATATACTATGCAAATTAATAATGAGGATTACTTCGATCTGTTTCTGAATTTCTTGTTGCATTGTTTTAATATAGTTCTTGTATTTCTCATGCAACTCTTGTGATTTCAGCTCAACCTCCCGACGTTTCTTTGCTTGATACATGTGAAACTTCTCTTGCGATTGTTTCTCTATTTCATTGCGTAATTCATCTTCGATTTGTCTTCGAAAGCGTTCGAGGAGGGTCTCGCCGATCTCTAACGAATCGCTTTCATATTAAAATCGAAGGAAAATTTATACAATGTACAGTAAAGTCGCGATCTGGATCCCTGAATATCTCCACGATCACTGTCCCTTCGCCTACCCCTTCCACAGGGCATCCCCGCGAGGAGCCGAGAAACTCGAGCTGCCTTCTTTACATGCTGTCCTTTTCTATGTTCGGCATCCTTTGTACTTTCGACGAGGTCGAAATATTCATAAAAAAATAGTTTTCCTACACGATCTCTGTCCTTGCTCAGACGATGGGAGCTAGATCGCGACTTTACTGTAATTTAGTATTTCACCTAGTATAGCATCGTGCACATTTGCTTTGACGGTGTCGTCGTGTGCGAGCGACACCAATTTATTTTTGTCAATTTGAACGGTAAAACAGGGTGGCGGCGATTTCTCTGGTGCTATTAAATCCAACAGGTTTTTCGTGTCATCGTGACTATATTGGAAGAATACTTGTGCCAAAGATGGGCCTAGACAAACACGAATATCCGACGCAGTTGGTACACCCGACCTTGAACATTGTTGCGAGTTACATGTCTTGGGTATTCGATGACACGTCGTACATGTTTGTTCTGCAACAGTAATGCTTCTATATCACTTTTATATTTTATGCCTTTGGAACGCGTTTCATACTGTTTGCGAAAACTTACCCATCGTGTTCTATATGTACAAATATCGAAATAATTTTTATCTTACCGTTACATCACTGTAAATTTGTAGAGAAACGATAAATTTTATCTTAACCTTCCCAGATGCATTGCTTTGACTGATTTCTGATGGAATATGAAAACAAAAGAAGAACAGTTAGGTAAATACTGAGTGGATAAAAGAGTGTTCACGCCCGGGGACTTTCCTGTCTCTAGTTTTGTCAGTATAGACAGAGATAGAGTACAGACCTTAGGCCATATATACTTATAGACCCGGCTTCAAACAACATGCCGTGTTCCAAGATTACATCGTCTGCCAGATAACGGACGTGGGCAAAGTGCTATAGTCTGTTGAGAAGTCGCAGTACCACGAAGCTAGAGTGTACCTAGAGGGGAACTGAGACCATAGACTTATAGAGATAGATTGCGCGGCCTGTACGAAGCGCTGAAGCCGGGACAGGTTACAGAGTGAGAGAGAGAGCAATAGCAAGATGGTTGCTGTCTCTTTCTAATTGATGAGTTGGTGGGGAGAGATTCTGCTTCCCCTACTTGCTTCTATATAGCATAGAATACTCTGTGCTGCTCAGTGCTTTTAAAATAAATATAGTTTCACTTAATTACGCACGTGGCACGTGTTTTTCCTGTAAGCACAGAACAGCACAGAATTCTCTACAGTTCTATACAGTACTCTGTGCTGTATACAAGCAAGTAGGGGAAGCAGAATCTCTCCCCTGCAACTCCACCAACTCCAATTAGAAAGAGAGAGCAACCCTCTCGAGCCTCGAGCTACTATCGTTCTGTCACTGTCCCCAATGTCTAAGTAACCATCGTGTGTTAATTGTGTTCTTTTCTGTTCCTACTTCGGTACGCAGTAAGTTACACTCGTCTCTGATGCAAAATTTCACGAGGATTACGCTGATTCAAATAAAAATTAGCTGCCGCTGCCAGGGGAACAGCTACCTACATTCGTATTCGCATGGACATTCGTACGTCACCGCAATCCTGCCACATACCTTCGTCTCATCTCGTCACGATACACATTTAATATTGTAATCTTTTGGTGAAAAATAAAGAATATTAGTTACAAAAATTAAATGTGTTCTTTCTTCCCTACCCCGTACATGAATATGCGATAGTAGAATTAGATTAACATCTCCGAAAATTTTAAGTAAAGCAAAATTACTTAAATTCGAGAAAAATTTTGTAATAAGAGAATACTAGTTTACGATTTTCAAAAAATTTTTGGCCGTCTGGCTCGACGTTGAGTTGTACTACTGAATTTCGTGCCACCTCCTTCGATATCATGTAATCCTAATACAAAGTTCAATTCTCGGCGTTTTCCGAAAATTTTCGGAATTTTCGACCGTCTGACTTGACGTTGAGTTGTACTACTGAAAATCCGGATACCTCCTCCGATATCATGTTCTCCTGATACAAAGTTAAATTTTCGAGATTTTCGAAAATTTTCGGAATTTTCGACCGTCTGACTTGACGTTGAGTTGTACTACTGAAAATCCGGATACCTCCTTGGACATCATGTTCTCCTGATACAAAGTTAAATTTTCGAGATTTTCGAAAATTTTCGGAAATTTTCGACCGTCTGACTTGACGTTGAGTTGTACTACTGAAAATCCGGATACCTCCTTGGATATCATGTTCTCCTGATACAAAGTTAAATTTTCGACAAATTTTCGGAAAATCCCGAAAATTGAACTTTGTATCAGGAGAACATGATATCGGAGGAGGTATCCGGATTTTCAGTAGTACAACTCAACGTCAGGCCAGACGCCCGGATACCTCCTTCGATATTATGTTCTCCTGATACAAAGTTAAATTTTCGGAAAATCCCGAAAATTGAACTTTGTATCAGGAGAACATGATATCAGAGGAGGTATCCGGATTTTCAGTAGTACAACTCAACGTCGAGCCAGGCGGCCGAAATTTTTTGGAAATTCAGTCGTATAACTTAACGTTAAGTCGAGGGAAAGTTCAGGAAAAATTGGTGATTCAATAAATACATTGGCAGCCATGTCTTTTTAACTACATTCTCTTTATTTATTCATTATACATTCACATGTAAAAGGATTGTCTTGTACATTTACATAACTTATATTTTAAACATTTATGACAATAAGAATGTTGATTTGCTCAGAGAGATTCTAATACAATACAAGATTTCGGGGTCTTATATACTAATGGATGATCTTATTTGACGGTAGAAAGTATTGGGGGGGGGGGCTCTGAAGCAGTGATGGACTTGGACCTGTTGATGTGTTGCGAGGGTCGGTATCTTCGTCTTATCGGGCCATGACACTGGTCCTTTTCTTACTCGTGTCACAATATATCCTAGAGGGCATAAGAAAGCACAAATTGTTATTAACTATTTAGAAACAACTGTATTTGGCGAGAACCACTTACCATGAGGCACGGGATAGGTTTGTCCGCACCTGACGAAGTTCTGGCGACGAGAGAGAGTCGACGGCTCTTCTCTCGCTTATATTACCCGAGGTTGACGTGTGCCATCCTCGTTGGGTGTAGGTCACTAGGCGTGTGTCTAGGGAATTTGCGCGGTGGCGCCAATATCCCTAGAGAATGTATGCGCCTAGGGAAATACCACAACGAGGTTGGCAACGCCGACCAGGTGGCAAAGCAGTTGTGAGAGCCGTCGACTGTATTCTCTGGTAACGTGGTATTCGTGAAGGAATGCGAAAGGAATTCGCAAAGAAACTGTCCGATTGGTTAGGCGTACACAGCTGAGTCACACACATTCTCACTGTTCGCTTAGAAGATCACTACACTACTTTAGGTCTGCTTAGGTGTATTGCATCCTTTACCCCTGTGCCCGACTGTGTCGTCTCGAACAAGTCCCGCGCAGTGTTCCGATTGAGGCCTCAATTTCTCGCGCATGCGCGGCGATTTCAGCCTCAGTAACGTAACCTTTTCGATGAAATCGGGTAGCTTGAGCACCCCGCAGACTTTTAAAAATTTATTAGTCTATACATATAAAATATTGAAATTTAATATAATTCAAACTTATTCTTCTATGACTATCTATGACTATCACTCGTCCCGCCAATAATACCGGTACACTCCCGCCAATATAACTGCCTCGGGGCGCTAGGGCTCTGGCCGCTCTGCTGCGTCATTGTAGATACGCTACTGTTTTGGTCGCGCATGCGCGAGAAATTGAGGCCTCAATCGGAACACTGGTCCCGCGCAGCGTCTCGCGCTGATGGATAAGCATTATCGAAATTAACCTCGCTGCTCGGTGACAAGCGTGAAATCGTCGAGTCAAAAGATAACGGTTGGAAATATTTTCAAGCTTATTCGGAAGAGATCACGATGGATACTGGTTCCGAGTGTGGCTTGAAAACTAACGAGGAGATTATAGAGGAGCTCACGAAAAACCTGAAAAGTGTGTGTATACGAGTAGAGGAGAACTGTTCGTCTGCTAAGGAAAATGGGAAATCGGACGACGATAGCAATGATCTCCCGGAAGAGACGGATAAACACATGGAAACGAATTCCAACAACGATGACAGCTGTAAAACCCAAGTTCCTCACGATCTAAATCTTCCGCAAGATTTTGATGACGAGCAATTACTGAAAGACAGAGAAATTGGTCTCAATGAAACCGAAAAACAAGTTTGTTGCGTATTTCTTGGTTTTTCTTTTCATTCGATTCTGTCCCATTCTACAATATTTTATTATACTCTACTCCAGGCCTGGGCAACGCTGGCTCACAGAACAGAAGTGGCTCCTCTTCGCATGCTCAGCGAGTCAGTCTACCATGTCTACTACTACTCTTCCTTCGGCACGAGTCTAAGATGCTACATCGGCAGGTTATTCACTCACCACTACTATGTGCATACATGTATATAAGACCCTTGCAACAACATATTCTAATTCCTTTAATTTTTATGATAGGGACGATTCAGGTACAGGTAAAGAGTATACAGAGCCGAAAGAATCGTCCCTATCCTTAACGCTTTATCTACCGGTAGCCTATTAATAGGATTTTCAATAATTGTGCTGCACTAAATGGAAACTTAAAAATCCCCCAACTGTATATGTAATAGCGGTGAGTAACCTGCCGGTGCAGCGTCGTGGGGCACATGCTGAAGAAAGAGTCATAGTGGACATGGTGTGGACTGATTAGGCGAGCAGCAAAGAGGAGAAGCAACCACATTTGTTCCACAAGTCGGTGTTGCCTAGGCCTGCTCTACTCCGTTATACCTGGTAGTAGGTCAAGTATCTTGATATCTTAGCTCGCTGTTAATTTTGGTTCCTTTCAGTCCCTCAGAGACCAAGCAGAGAAGTTGAAAAACCAGGGTAACGAACTTTTTAAGAACGGAGAATACATGGAGGCGATATCGACTTACACGGAGGGAATACAAACGTGCCCGTTGGCTTACGCCAAGGAGAGGTCTATTCTGTACGCGAACAGGGCAGCGGCAAAGTCAAAATGTTTGGTAACATTGTTACACGAAAGATATCGTTGATCGCATATTTAACTTTAGAGTAGAACCACCTTCTCCCTATCTAATACGATCGGTACACTGTTGGTCGCTTAGGAGAAGGAATCGGCGATAGCGGATTGTACCAAAGCCATAGAATTGAATCCAACCTACACGAAAGTTATCAGTAGAAGAGGACAGTTGTACAAGGAGACGGACAAGTTGGACAATGCCATGGAAGACTTTAAAAAATTAAATTCGTTGGACCCCGATAACGCGGAGTGGCGGCACGAGATCCGCGTAAGCAAAGCCGACCAAACGATTTCGCGCGATTTCATGTATCATGTTGGTGTACGATTTGAAAATGAAATTCAATGGTTAAATTTTAACCCTTCGACGATGGTGCCTGAGTCTATTCTGACCCAGAGTATTAAACTACTTAAGTACTCAACCTTTAATTGAATTCAATTGAATAAGTAGCTGTTACGTTAAGAACGATAGAAAGACTAATGTATCTACAAGAAGTACTTTCAAAAATGTGTTTTGCGAAAAGGGTCCGTCGTCCAAGAGTTAAAGAATGCAGCTTTATTAATCATATTAATTATATAGTCACCATTCTTTTCTAATTGTAGAAAAGAAGATATACAGTAATGTCCCATTCTAAGTCCGGCGGAGGAGACCGCTCTATGTCACTTCGCCTATCCATTCCCCTACGGGGCATACCCCATCGGAAGCCATGAAAGCTCGAGCTGCCTCGTTCCCCGAGCAGTGTAAATATGCCGCGTAATCCGATATCGGATCGTATATATCTGTGCGAACCACTACTAATCCAATTACAAAACTTCTTTATTTTTCACTATCTTTTCATGGGACTTCCACCAACTTATTTGTGGCATTTTTCTGATTAAAATAACACTAAACACGATATCATTTCAACTGTATTTAGTGGTTTAACTGACGGTATGGAGTAACTTTAGGACATGGAATAGGATAGGATAGTGAGTAAAAAAGAAAGAGAAACAGCGACCGCGACTTTGTTTAAAAAGTTTCTTCTTATACAATCTTTCTCAAGATATTTGCCACATTTTTCTGATTAAAATGAGTCGTTCAAAAACCTCCAACAGGCTATAGCTTTGTTAATTTGCAAAATTCTAGTCTAATTCTTTGAGAACATAATTTTTGAGATGTTAAGTTGTTTATTTAAGCATATGCTATCTATATATAGCATATAAATTGTAAGTTATGTTTCACATGTACAGTAAATATGGATCAAATTGTATCTTGTTTGGTGTCATTTTAATCAGAAAAATGTCACAAATATATTGGTAAAAAAATTTCATTAAAAATAAGTAAAAAATAAAGAAGTTTCAGTGTTGCACTAGTATTGTCTCACCGATACGCTATTTTTTGTTGCGTCTTCGGCCGCGCGGTCCGTGTTTACGAAGCCACAAAACATAGTGTCCTGTTCCGATCTATGTCACAATACGGAACCGAGAATCGACTTAGAATGGGACATTACTATATAATTTTTCGGACACGAACTTGTGCAATCATCGAATACAAACTATTTCTCCAGATGCTGAATTCGAACGTTACGCGTTATAAATAAAGTGTATTCGTGCATTTACAGAAATTGTGTCAGTTATTGGAAGAAAGAGACGAGAAGTTAAAAATGGAGATGCTGGGCCAATTGAAAGACTTGGGAAACATGGTGTTGAAACCTTTCGGACTTTCCACGAATAATTTCGAGTTGGAAAAGAACCCAGAGAGCGGCGGCTATTCCGTGAAATTCAAGCAGAACCCGAGTTAATACAGCGACGTTCCTCGAGAGTTCGAATTTTCTATAAGTCGCAAACTTATTTATAAATACTTCGTGTGTAAAACTTTACTCGAACGCTGTGCTTCTTTTCGCAATAAAACTATAAAAATGTTACTACGTTAAACGATCGAAATGTTTCTCTTGGGATTCGCAAAAAGACTTTGTAACATTTATCCGGAACGTCCGCGAGAGAATCTTGTATTTACCGTAAACGACACGCGTGTTCAGTTTCGTTGTCCGGTGTCGTGGCGGCGTTACCAATAATATAGTTCTTTTATGCGAATAAAATAGAATATGCAAAATTCTCGACAGTTTTATTCTATTTACGGACCATCCGTTCTCAGCTCTTGTACCGCGTAGAGTCCAATTATCTCTGGTAGTAGCCATTGTGCATGCAACACCTGCATCCGCACGATTCCCAATTCTGAAACACCGATTACGATCGCGATCATAGGATAAATTGCGCAATGTTCTTTTGTTTCACGGTGACGATGTAACGTAGTAAGTATGCGATGGAAAACGTTGCTCAACAGCAGGAAAAATTGTTTTCCAATATACGATCGCGTGCACGCGATTTCCAAATTATATCGCGTATAAACGTTTCAACGATTTTTGAAAATTTGGTGCCCGTCCGTTTCATAAAGTTCCACGGGAGCGTGGGCGAAAGGCGAAAGGTTGCTGCGACACGGCGCGGCGTGGCGCGTCGCGCGGCCTTTCGAAAGAGAAGCGCACGCGTATTCGCGCAGTATTAGTGACATCGGGGGTTGTCGAGGCGAGGAACCAGTGACGGAAACTAAACGAAAGGGAAGGGAAGGGAAGAAAAGAGACGAGAGAAGTCGGCGGGGGTGGTGGTTAATTCATTGAGACTACGTAAGCGTACCGAACGTCGTCCTCCCGATCGAGAGACAGACGATAAACGGCGTTTGTTAGAGATTGAAATACCATCGAAAACCGTGATTTCGCGCGAACGGTGTCGGAATCGGAAGCCTACCAAAGGGATATCGACCGAGGGGCGCGTAACAAGGTGAACAAGGGCTGAAGCGTTTGGTTCTTGACTCTCTCTCTCTCTCTACCGCTCGGTCCTGGGCTCTAGAAAGGGAATAAGAAAAAGCGAGGGATGTGAAACTATTCGGTACGAGGAATCTTAGGACCTTGCCGAATTGGAACGTGTCGGCGCAACGATGACGGCGGTAACGAAAACGGTGAGTGGGTCATGTCCCCTAAGCACAATATAAACACCCTATGTAAACCAAATACGAATCGTCTACGTGTCGCCTACGTGTATCCTTCGTTATACTCTACGTGTACCCTGTGTACCGCCACGCTTACACACCGTCAACGGATCGTAACCCGCAGCTTTTATGCAAATCAATAATTCGCGTGCGTCATGGTGATCAAAGTTCCCAAAACTATCCGTCGTTGAATGGCGATACGACGATTGTCGGAGCATAATTAGACGACGAAGTAGATCGCGTCTGGTCCAGCGTGATAGCGATCGAAAGATCTGTTGTTTGTTCGGGGTTGTTCGTGCACGTAATCGTCATCAACGCAGCTGCATAGGTGTGCGTTCTTGCACCCTGAAAATGGGGTAAGACGAGGCACGAGCTTCGGTGCGCCCACACGTATCGTTTAACGATCGCCACGAGCACCGAACTGGGTCAGTTTCAACGCCAACTCAATTTTTACGAGCTTCCAGATTCGCACGCATCGCTCTCGGCTCTCATTGTCGGATCGCAGCACATGCATAATCCATACGTACATGTGTATACACGTAGATTCAAAGCGATGCCCGGTTTCTGGGTTTGCAACGCGAATTCTTGCGAATATCGTGTTGCACCCGGTCACCGAATCGATCCACACCCGCGAATCTAGGAGGTAAAGATGCTTATCCGTTGCAATCGATTGTTTATTTGAAAGGTAGCTTTTATTGTCCTGTCGAGTTCGTCTACTACACGTAGGAGCAACTTTCGGGATGCTTAGAAGATGCTTATCCGTTGCAATTGTTTATTTGGAAGGAAGCTTTTGTTATCCTGTCGAGTTCTTAAACTGTGGTCCGCATAACCTTTACCGGGAGTCCGCGAAACAATTTTGACATTAACTTTACATCCCTTATTTCTAATTAATTCATAGTTGAGCCAGAAATTAAGTCTAAACAACGACGTAAAATGCCTAGGGTTGGGATGGGGTTCGCAAAAAAAATGTTGTTCAACAGGGGGGCCTCGGACTAAAAAGGTTAAAGAACCCCTGATCTATTGGGTTGGCAAGAAAGTAATTTTAAAACCTAATTTCTTTATTCAAGCGATGAACTTTCATCAATAAAATATTTTCTTGCTTATTCTTCTTGGTAAAAGATCACCGAACGAAAGGGAAAATGTCTTATTCATTAGAGATCATTGCTTGAATCAAAAAATTGGGCTCTATTTCGCCTTAACCCCTTGTCGTGTATCATCTTCTCTACAGTTACAGTGATTAGAACGTCTTTATCCACAAAAATGTCGTAGAGGAGAAAAGAAAATTTATATTTTTTCTATGGCTACATTTATTTTAATGCTCAAGTATCGATTACAAGCGAATCAAATTTGATTTCACTTAGAAAGAAACGCGTAACATTCATGTTTGTTACACTTTGTTTGAAATCTTCAATTACGAGTGTGGTTCGTTAAAATATGGCAGGGGGTTAAAATACCGAAATTACTTCCTTGCAGACCTGATACTATACGTAGGAGCAACAGCAGCATTCGGGAGACAAGGAAGACCCATTTTGAAGAAATCCAAAAGGCTTTTTTTATACTACACGAACATTATCCCCTTTCCTTTCCCTTGGAAAATGAAAAAATTCCAAGGCTGCTCACAATAAAACTTTGGTGGATCAACCATCACGCAAAAATTACAAATTGTAAACATATTTAGAAATACGAAAAAAAATCAATTTGGAATATAATAATTAACAAGTTTCTAGTGTAGCAACGTTTCTAACGTCTGTAAGACGAACGATATTTAAATGTTGGTAAACATTGTTTGGGCCAATGCAGTATTATCAAACGTAAATTTCTTGTTAATTAACCAACTACAATAATTGTAGACCCAACGTTGAATATTCGTTCGAAAATTGTCATCAATTTTCGTCGTAGGTCCTATGTTGGGTATTTGTAAACAAAACGGCTAACCATATACCAACCAACTCCAAACCGTTGGCCACCGTTGGCCAACCATAAATGCTACTAGGGTACTAGATCATTTTCGTTCGGCTTCGCAGATTGTTTCGCCAGTGGAAACAGTAGAATGAAGAACCGTTCGACGCGCTATGTTTCAGTCGAGAACGATGAGGAACCACCACCAGTTACACAATAATTCTCGACGCAAAAGATGGCCCCTGCGTTTCGGTTTACTCTTAGTCTACGTTCTCGTGCAGTACGTCTCCTCTTCGAGGACGCCCACCGAAGAACCATCGCCTTCCACTTACCCGACCGGTTGGACGGACCGCGAAGAAGCCTGGACCGTGGAAACGACTTTGGAATCTAGCACTCTGGAAACGGAAGGGTCGACCGTGGAAGTAACGCCAAAAAACGAAAAGAAACCGCCGATAGTGATACCGGCCGAAACCACGAAATCGCGAGAAAAGGGCAATAAAGAAAATGGGAAAGCTAACGAATCGAAAAGCGGGAACAGCGGGAATGCGGCGGTGGTCGGAAAACATCAGAATTCGTCGGAGGAAAAGTCGAAAAAACCGGCGACACGAGGACGGCAGCAGCTGATGCCTCCGTCGCAGTCTCAGGGATTATGGACAAAAAGCACGACGGTAAGATAGACGTACCCAGTAAGCAATCTGCTCTTGATTTGGCATGAATTTGGCATGAATTTGGCAGCGAACTTTGCAATCAAATATAGTAAGTCCTCGACTTACGCGAATTCTTCGAAGCGAATCAGAAAATCAATGTCGAACTGTGGAATTCGTTCTTTGATTGCCAGACCGGGAGCTTTGTCGGTATACATACATAGTACATGTATGTGACAGAAGCGAAGATAAGTCTTTGCTTGTGTACAGCGCAGACATTCAGCTACTTATGAGTGATAAATTTTCCATGAACATATTTAGTTGGTTCATTTGAATTTTCCTTTCGAATGAGTACATACACATTGTACGTACAAAGCAGATCGTATTAATAACCTTTCGAGTTATGCGGAAAGCGCTGGAACGAATTAACCGCGTAAGTCGACGATTTACCGAAGTACCGAACCATCTGTTTCTGCATTAGGCTCGGCATCTGCTTGCAAAGTTTGGTGCCAAAATTCCATGACGATTGGAGGGCAAGAGGAAGGCAGGGTCTATCCTCGTTATAGAGGGCAGGTCGGTCGCACTAAAAGCGACATTTACATTTAGAAATTTAAATAAGATTTGATTTTCCCTCCTACAGCAAGGTTTGCTCCGATTTTACTCGATATTTACGTTTAGAACAAGACTAAATCCGCTCTTAGTGCGACTGACCTGCCCTCTATGACGAGGTCAAAGTAGACCAAGGTTTGGTCTCCATTTGTGGCCAAATACCGAACCATTTGTTTTCGCATTAGGCTCGGTATCTGCCGACCGAAACCTGTCCAAATGAGGACCAAATCCTGCTGCAAGCGTGGTTTACTCGCAAAGTATGATTGTAGACATTCGCTCGAGCAGATTTTGCTGACTGGGTACCGATAGACACACCACTTGCGAATGTATTAGAATAGAATATACGAAAACGTACCGGTGATTCGAGATTTTAGGCTCCAACCGTGGTGACCACGGTGGGATACGAACGCGCGACATGGAGGCCGCGACGAGAAAACTGTTCGCCGCCAGCCATCGAACAGTTTCCGAGGCCGTTGATGGGGCCGTACGCTAGGAAACATGGTGGACTGATCATACACGTATTGGTCGCCGTTTATACGTTCTTGGGCCTTGCGATCGTTTGCGACGACTACTTTGTCTCCAGTTTGGACCGAATCTGCGAAGGTGAGGCTGGTTTGTTCGATCTTCCAGGACAATCAGTAAAAATTAATACGAATTAAAATGTGGATATGTTAATACACGTGAAACAGTACACTTCGGTATACAGGGTGTCTCAAAATTCCTTCAAAATCCGGAAATGGGAGGTTCCTGAGATCATTCGAAGCGACAAAAAAACAAAAATGGAGAGCGCGGCTGCAGCGAACGGAGTCTCGGCGACAGGTCCCGCTTAGCGTGGCGTCGCCGTTGGCCGAGCCAGAATCAATCCGCCGTAGCCGTGCTCTGATTGATCCGTGTTTTTCGTTAATAACTCCTTAAAAAAGCCGCGGACGCCATTTTTGCAAAGGAAAATGTCGCTTCAAATGATCTCAGAAACCTCTACTTTCCGGATGTGTAGGAATTTTGAGACACCCTGCACATAGATTACAGAAATGTATAGGTAGATTATTTAAAACCTTTTATATCCAACATATTTGCACAAATTCTCATTTTAATGAGAAAGAAAACGGATTAAAATAAAGAATGGACATTCAGAGTTTGGTAATATGTTTAGAGAAACATTAACAAGTTGTTGAAAGAAATGCAGTAAATGGGTACCTGTTCACAACCACGTTCAAATATGTTCAATACACGTTCAAAACTACGATCTCTAATAACGAGGAAAGCGATCATCGACGATACAATAAATTTCTTTTTGTCGATAGAGTTGCGTTTGTCTCCGGACGTAGCCGGAGCAACTTTCATGGCGGCGGGCTCGTCGGCGCCCGAGCTGGCCACCGTTGTGATCGGCGTTTTCTTCGCCAAGGACGACATCGGCGTAAGATAATAAGCAGATTCTACGATCTAGATTTATATATCGCAGATTTACGACCCGTTATAATTGACTCCGTTATAATTTACAATTCGTTCAACAGGTCAGCGGTGTGATCGGTAGCGCCGTGTTCAACATAATGTTCGTGATCTCGGTGTGCGGACTCTGCAGCAGCACGGTGTCCAAATTGAATTGGTGGCCTTTGTGTCGAGATTGCTTTTTCTATGCCGTGTCGATACTCGTGATGCTCGGTACAATTTACAACGAATCGATATCCTGGTAAGACGTTCTCGCGTTATCGAGTCGGATCGGTCGGTGAAGGAGTTCTCTTGATTTCGTCTCGTTTTGTTTCAGGATGGAATCCTTGTTTATGTTGTTCATGTACGGAGTGTACTGCGTCGCGCTGTCGTTCAACTCGCGATTGGAACGATGGGCGAAATCGTACAATATACCGTTCCTACCAAAAGACGATGAACCAGCGGAGGAGAGCGCGCTGGTCAGTTACAGATCGCTGCAGGAAGATCGACTGTCTTACACAGGCCCGAACTCGCCCACGGATCAATATAAAACTCAGGAGGGTGAGTCGGGCAAACTTTTGATTCGTTGCAACGAATGATATTCATTGATGAATGAATTGTCCCAACCTCGGGTCCCAACCCGAACTCGAATTGCCGGGTACCCGTCCACCCCTAGTGCGCGGATTGGGTCGGGAATCTGAAAATTTATAATCTCAGTAAGCAATCTTCTCTTGATTTGGCATGAATTTGGCAACACATTTGGCGTCAAATTACGGCCCATCTGTTTGCGCATTAGGCTTGGTATTTGCTTGCAAAGCAGAAAAAAATTCCATGCCAAATGGAGTCCAAATCGAGACCAGATCCTGCCCTCGCGTAGAGGACTAACAATAAGTGCAGGCTTACCTTGCATTCAAAGTAAATGTCGAACAAAATCATTACTGTCATTATTATAAGACTTGTAAATATTTAAATTATTGAAAATGCATGCAACTAAAAATTATAGAGTTTAGGAATTTAAATAAAATTCGGTTGTCCCTCCTACAGCAAGGTTTACTCTGATTTTGCTCGATATTTACTCTTAGAGCAAGATTAGATCCGCTCTTAGCGTGACTGACCAGCCTTCTATGACGAGACCAAGGCAGGCCAAGGTTTGGTCTCAATTTCTGAAGAATTCTGGCACCAAACTTTGTAGCCAAATACCGAACCATCTGTTTCGGCATTACGCTCGGTATTTGGCGACAGATTTGGTCTGCAGACTCGGAGCAAATAAGGACCAAATCCAACAGGAACATCAAACATGCCTTGGCACCAAAATGACCACCTTTTGCTCGCAAAATATGATTGCAGACATTTGGTCTCAATCTTCTCGAATAAATTTTACTGACTAGGATGTTCTGATACCCAAATGTCATAGATTCCCGGGTTCCCGACCTGACCTCGACTTCTAAATTTCCGGGTACCCAAGTCATCAAAAGCGGAACCGTGGCCCACAATAATTTTAACAGCGAAAACAAAATGCGTGATTCGTTCGATAGGTGGGATAGAAGGAAGCGGCCCAGTTCAAGAAACGCACGAACCCCCGATGGCGAAGCAGCCCGAGTATTACAAAGCAAAAGAACCCGATCCCAACGAAGTCTCGCCGTTGGAGAGGCCCGTGGACGCCACTCAATGGACTCTGTTCACTTGGGGGCTCGTGTATCCGATTCATTTTATGTGCCGCGCGACGATGCCCGATTGTCGACAAGAGAAGTTCCGAAACTGGTATCCTTTCACGTTTTGCGTGTCGATGGTGTGGATCAGTTTCTACAGTTACATCATGGTGTGGATGATTACGATCATAGGTAAGCCGCGCGGTGGTTGCTATTGCGCTATCTTGTTTCACCGTATCTACAGGGTGTCTCAAAATTCCTTCAACATCCGGAAAAATGGGAGGTTCTCGAGATCATTTGAAGCGACATTTTCCTTTGCAAAAATGGCGTACGCAGCTTTGTTTAGGGAGTTATTAACGAAAAACACGGACCAATCAGAGCGCGACCTAGACGCCTGTTGGCACAGTGGGCCCGGCGCGCCAACTGTCAACTGGTCGACTGTGCCAACACGCGAGTAGGTCGCGCTCCGTGTTTTTCATTAATAACTCCTTAACAATGCCGCGGACGAGATTTTTGCAAAGGAAAATGTTGCTTCACATGATCTCAGGAATCTCCCATTTCTGGATGTTGAAGGAATTTTGAGACACCCTGTATAACAGTCTTGGTTATCAATTTGCTTCGTTTCGTTTCGATGAACAGGTAGCACTCTTGGTATACCGGACACGGTGATGGGTCTGACCTTTGTCGCTGCGGGTGTCAGCGTACCGGATGCGCTCTCCTCGTTGGCGGTGATCAAAGAAGGCCTCGGCGACATGGCGGTCAGTAACGCCGTTGGTAGCAACGTCTTCGATATTCTAGTTTGCCTTGGGCTTCCGTGGTTTATACAAACTGCTATGATACAACCTGGCTCGCACGTCAACGTTACCAGTCGAGGTAACACACCTTTTCTATCTCATAGACAGACTGCGGATCTTTATGCATTTATAGGAAAATTGAGTAGATGAAATTGAAAATTGTTGGTCAATTTAAAAAATTGAAAATGCCATGTATATGATTTCTCTTCTATTAAAATCATTAAGGGAAGAGATAACATCCAATGTGGTTTCTATTTCTTGCAATCGATGCAGGCGATTTTTATTTTGCATAAAGATCCGCAGTCTACTCATAGATGATCTGCCTGTCTACACTGCTGGATAAAAGGATAATACACCTTGCATCTTTGTATATTATGCATATTTGAAACAAGGAAATGTGCATTTTGTACGTTCTACGTGTTGCGTTCCATCTCCAGAGCGAGCATACCAAGGTGTGAGTTTGTGGAACACATAACAGAGAAGGAAGAAAAAATAATGTAAAAATGAAGTATAAGACACTGTGCTTTTATTCTCGACGTTTACGATTTCTGTTAGTAGCTATTCGTCCGCGAAGAGACACAGAAGTGTCTAGCTATTAATAATTAAAAATCCGCCTTAAATGCTGCAACCCTGCCAACAGAGGTGTACGGGTTGCGTACGTCACAGAGGCGCGCGACAGTCTCTATTGTTGATCGGGTTGCCGCATTTTAGGCTTTTGTCCAGCACTGTATCTATCTATCCATCTGTTATTGCGATGTTATTCTTATAATTACGCAGGCTTAACGTATTCTACCGTGTCCCTGCTGTCGACGGTGGTGTTTCTGGTGCTAGCGACCCATTTGAACGGCTGGAAACTGGATCGACGATACGGAGTGGTGCTGATGCTCTGGTACTTGGTGTTCATCGTATTCGCCTCGCTATACGAATTGAACGTGTTCGGTGAAATGAATCCCCCGGTATGTCCTAGCTTGTTTTAAAGGGGTACGATTCGGAGAACCGAAGTACACAAACGTCGCAACTTTTACTCGTTGCATCGGGTTGCATCGCGCTACGCCGCGTGCCTATTATTCGTTAGAAAGAACACCACGATTCGAAGCCGTCGAAGAAACGGCGTTGGCGACGCAACGATGCTCGAGCATCTCTCTTCGTTTTCTCCTTTCTACTTCCCGCCTCTCCTCCGCCTCTCTTCCTTTTGAACGCGTGTTCGACAAATCTTCCATTTCGCCATGGAATTGACATAAAGCACACGCGGCGGCTAAAGTTCTTTCGAAAGAGAGGGTAACATTCGCTCTCGCTGCCTGGTTAACCTTGTCCTTTCCTTTCTTTTCCTCTTTGTCTTTCAGTTCCTCTGCTTCGCTCCCGTGTACTCCCGCGCAGGAGGAAGGAAAGCGAGAAGAAGAAAAAGATTAAGAGGACGAAGAAGAAAGATATCGCGTTGACCCCCTTCGACCTTCAACCCCGCCGGAACATAGACTCGAGCAATGCGTTTTTTTACACCACCCAATCCAATCGCCTATCACTTCCAGTAAGTCGAAATCACACGGAGATGAACGTCTAATTTAGTTGTTACGATGACGTTTTCCTTCTATGATTAACCCTTTCACTGCAATGGACGAGATTAGGGCGGGTACTTTCCTTCGAAGGTCGAAGATTTTTAAGTTCCGAAGATTTTCAAGCTCCGAAGATTTTCAAGCTGCGAAGATTTTCAAGCTTCCTGAAACTCGTTTCCTGAAACTTCGAAGGTGATGAGTAGGCTGTGGATGTTCATGCAATTTTCAATTTTTGGTAGGCAAATTTGAAGAAAGTGGAAACAAATAAAATCTGATTTTCGAGTAGCCTTTGTAGATCTGAAATAAATAAAAGTCGTACTGAATTTTGTGGAATTTTATATTGCAGCATTTCTTGAAAGTTTTCAAAAGCTCCGCGTCTAGTGATGAGGTGATGAGTAGACTGCGGATCTTTGTGCAAAATAAAAAAATGTTCGCATCGATTGCAAGATACGGGAGCCAAATAAAAATTGTTTTCTTCTTTTAATTATCCTATTAAGCTAAAACTAATATCTTGGTGTCCTCAAATATTTTTAACACGTCCACTGCTTTAAATGGTGCGTGCCCATTTTTGTCATAAATGCATAAAATTTCGCAGTCTAGTGATGAGAATCGAATTTTCGAAGCTTCGGAATTCGAACCTCTTAAGTAAATTAGTAGGAGATTAAAAGAAACGGAGTTTCGAAGCTTTCAATCTCGAAATTTCGCTGCTAAGTTATATTTTATACAATTACAGACACTCCTGGATTTCGAAAAAAATACGCCACCACGGCTAAAAGATTGATTAAGTTACAACTTCATACGATTCGAAACTTCATACGATTCGAAACTTCAGTACTTCGAAACTTCAGTACTTCGAAGCTTCAATACTTCGAAGCTTCAATACTTCGAAGGTTCAATACTTCGAAGCTTCAATACTTCAAAGCTTCAATACTTCGAAACTTCGTACATTTCGAAGTTCCCTTCGTTCCTTCGAATCCTGCGAATCTTCGAAGAGTCGAAGCTTGGGAATAGTAACAGCCCTAGACGAAATTTCTCGCTTCCACTACGTCGAAGGAATGATGCTATAAACGAGATGTCTCGCTACTATCTCACTCGTATCTTTATTACTGATATGAAGTGTTTTCTTTGTAAGTTGGACACAAGTAATCGATTTTGAAGACGATATCATCGTTGATGGAAAGCAGAATTGTGCAGAATTACAATTGAATTACTCCAGGAATTATAATTACAAAGTAATTGAATTACACTGTAATTCAGTCATATTGTAATTTATAATTCAGATCTTCATTCAATTAAATTCAATTAAATTACAATGTAATTCGTAATTGCAATTGGAGTACAATTATAAAATACTTTGTAATTAAATTGCATTAATTATGAATTGCGAGGGCAAGGAATAGAAAATACGCCGCATAGACAGCAAACAAGTATATAAAAGAAAAACATAAAAATATATCGCATTTCTTCAAAGTTCTGGGCTATAATTTGGAGAGTTGTATTTTAGTTATATTGTATTTCAATTACACATCTGATGAAAAGATAACGTAGAAATGTAAATATTAAAATTGCTAACTTGATTTTTCTCGAAAACGGACTTAGGCCACTTCCAAAATAAATATTTGTATCATTCTATTAATTAGCTAATTTCCTTTTTACAAAATCTTTGTGATTTTAAATATTAGTACAATGATATTTGCTCCCCTCAGGGTTTCAGATCCATTTACCACTCTCCCCCTCTTCCACTCTCGCTATCGCCTAATTTCAGCGGGACCTTCTATTACGGTGGATTCCGAACCACCTAGTGATTTTAAATATATTAGTTACAATTTTTCAGAATGAAAAGATAACGTAGAGAGGTAAATAGTAAAATTGCTAGCTTGATTCTTCTCGAAAATGGACTTAGGCCACTTTCAAAATAAACGGCTCAATACCTCTGCATTCCGTACACAATAAGCTATAAAAACTCTAATTGTGTAAAATATGGAGTATTTTATATTTATCATCTTTAAGCACCTTCCACCAACGATGACATAAAACACTTGTAATAAAACACTTCACATCCATAATAAAGTTACACGAGATATCTCGTCCAGAGCATTATTCTACGACGAAATCGTGGTGACGAGATATCTCGCCCATAGCATCGTATGTACGACAGCACGATGATGAGATGTCTCGTCCATTGTAGTAAAAGGGTTAAACGATTGGCACGTTATCTCGATTCTTCCGAAAAAGCCGCGAAACACCATCGAAAAAAGAAAGTCGTAAAAAGCTGGTGCTCGAGATCCAGCGGTTAGCGTGTTTGCATGTTTTTCGTACACCAAGTAAACGGACAATACATTTATCAGTATTACGAATTGCGACGAGCGATCGTTGAATAGTGTAATCAGCCTAGAAATCGATAGCGGTAATTATTATATTATAAATAGGAGCATTCGAACCGATCGAATAGTCTGCGACAAATAGTTCTCGAGACGATCGTGGAAATTGCTGCTAAATCATTGATTCGAGTCGAACTGTTCGCTAACGCGTGTCCGTACCAACGAACTTCTCGTATAGCCACGGCCACAAAAGTTTTTTACAGCTACGTGGCACACGTTCTTCATCGATCTCTTTATCGTACTCTTGCGTTTAGCTAGCTAATTCGAACGATTACGTTTCCACACGACTCCATGTAAATAGACACCAACGGAAATATCGAAACGACGCGGTAAATTATCTTTTTTAAAAATTTGTTCGAGTGATCGACCGAACTTCTACACGTGTATTCGAAGATTGCGTTTGTCGTGACTTTTTCCGTGCTGTTCTCCTTCTTCTTTTTAAACGACGCGATAAATTATCTTTTTTAAAAATTCGTTCCAGTTCAAGACTGCGTTTGTCGTGACCTTTTCCGTGCTGTTATTATCCTTTTTTTTTAAACGACGCGGTAAATTATCTTTTTTGAAAATTCGTTCCAGTTCAAGACTGCGTTTGTCGTGACCTTCTACGTGCTGTTCTTCTTGTTTCTTTAAACGACGCGGTAAATTATTTATCTTTCTCAAAAATCCGTTCAACCGACGCGGCGATCACTCGGACAACGAAGACGATAAGAACCGAAGAATTGCCGTCTAGTACCATCGTGCGAACAAAGAGATAAAGACCGCCGAAGAAAGAGAGGAAGGAAGGGAGGAAGGAAGAAAGGAAGAAAGGAAGGGTCCAGATTCGTAGAGTTAGGAAATTAGGGGGTGCGCGCTCGGGTGCAAAATCGGATGTAAACCGACCAAGAAATTGTTGATTTCGAGTTGAACGGAACATAACGTAACGAGGCACGCAATGGGGAAACGCGTATCGAACGGTAACGAAAAAGACAATAATTCACGCAGCCTTATTCGATGAAAGTATCTACAGCGCTACGTTGCACGTTCCTTGAGATCCGTTCGGATTCGAAGATGGCGAAAGGCCGACTCGACTTTCATTCTTCCATTGACGATCAAAGATACGAAAAAAGTCCGATCTGCGCGTTGTGACTCGTCAGTACCATCGAGCTACGTTGACTCGAGCAAAACGATTATAGTCTGACTGAAAGAGGCGATCCGTCGAGGGACCCGGTCGCAACGATCGCGCGGACTGTTGAACGTTTATGTACCCAGTAAGCAATCTGCTCTTGATTTCGTATAAATTTGATTTTCATATAAATTTCACAGCAAACTATGCTGTGAAATTCGCTTTTTGATTGCCTGAACGGGAGCTTTGTCGATATATCTGTGGTTGCAAGAAAAAATTTCAATTTATGAATTTATGCATTAATTGAGCTTTATAGTATTATTAGGATTTACGTATTTACCATCTCTTTCCGCATTAGGCTCGGTATCTGCTTGTAAAGTTTGGATGTCAAAACGAAGGCAGACTCTGCCATCGTTGTAGAGGGCAGGTCGGTCGCACTAAGAGCGAGCCTTGCTTTCAGAGTAAATACTGGGCAAAATCGTTATTGTCATCATCTTAACACTTTACCTACCGGAAGTCTATTAATAGGATTTTCAATAATCGTGCTGTACCGAAAGAAAGCATAGAAATTTTCTTTTACATTGAAATCTTAAATGAAACTGTTAGACTAAACTATAGACAAGATTAGGGCATATCTATAACGAGGGCAGGATCTGTCCTCGTGTTTTCTCCCATTTGGCATGGAATTTTGGTAGCAAATTTTGCAAACAAGCACCAATAGGTTTTGGTCAACAGATTGAACCTGCTCCAACCGTGGTTTGCAACAAAAACGATTGCCTTTAGAGAGAAATTTGGATATAATTTACTCGAGCAGATTTTGCTGACTGGGTACTTACGCGTGCGAGTTGCATAGTACGATGCACGCCTCTCGCCGTCTGTGCACATCTACTTCTATTACCTACATGTATTGTTATCATAGGTTACATTACCTTATATTATATTATACCATTATCGAAATCGAACAGAATGGAGAAAAGATAACTCGCGTGTTACAATTATCGAACGATCGACGTGTTTGTGGGTTACTTTTCTTCGTTATTGTCGATGCTCGCAGCGCCGCGCCGCGCCGCGCCGCGCCGCGGGCGTCGGGCCCGTTTGATTCGCTCGATCAGACGCGAGGGACTCGACAATTCGAGTTATGGCGCGTTCTCGCGACTCACGTTTAATTGAATAGTTGATCAACACTTATGAATAGACAGCGGTTCTTTATGCAAAATAAAAATGTTTTGCATTGATCGTGGGAAGCAGGAATAACATAAACATTGATTTCATCCCTTAACGACTTTGTTACATTAAAAGCAACATTGCAACATTCTTGAATTTTTAAAAATCACTTACTGTGCTATATTCCACCCAACCAATTTCTTCATAAATGCATAAACATCCGCAGTCTACTTATGAATATGACTTGAATCAGTTTCACACATTTCAATAGAATCTGATCAACAGGTGACTCTGAGGCGCCATTAAAAATTGCTGTACCATTATTTAAAATATTGTTCACATTATTAAGCATGTCGGTATCTAATGAATTACTAAACATTTGGGTATTGTGTGAGGTATTGTACCAATTTCATGTCCATGAAATTTGAAAAATCATAGGGAATATTCTATGTCGGAAGAAATGTTTAATTTTCGAGTTGAAATAGCTTCGAATGCAAAGGGTTAAACAGGCGTCGAAAGCAGTTGTGCGTGAAATAAAACTCAGTTGAAACGCAAACTTGACAATTAATTAAAGTTGACGCGTTTCAAGGACAGGTTGCAACCTGGAAACAAATAGCGGATTACTCAACTTTAAACTTGATTCGTGAGAAAGCGCCATTAGTCATTAGTAGACTGCGAATCTTTATGCAAAATAAAAATTGTCTGCATTGATTACAAGAAATAGAAACTAAATTTAATGTTATTTCTCTCATTAATGATTTTAATAGAGGAGAAATCATATATTGACATCTTCAATTTTAAAAATTTTACAACGATTTTGAATTTCATCTACTCAATTTTGCTATAAATTCATAAAGATCCGCAGTCTAGTAATTAGTAATTAGGCGTGCCAAGGAAGGTTAACGTAGTTGCGATTACTTTTAGTTTTGATTCAAGTTTCTTGGTCGTCCTTTGCTTCTAATTTGTTTCGAACTGTTCTCGTCTGAAATCGGTTGTTCACCACACGATATCGGTCGTTCGATGGGACCGTGGTTCGGAAATTGGTGCAAATAGTAATATATGGCGACAATTACGTAGTTATCTACCGTGAATAGATGATAACGATTATATTATATTACATTGTATTGTGTATCGCGTATTGTATTGTACCGTACCGCACTGTACCTAGTGATGGGATCTGAAACACATCGAATCGCTTCGATCGATTCGAAGCTTAGAACTCTTGATGAGCTTAAAAGTCTTGAAATCCAAATCTAGTCCAGACTAGGGCTGTTACTTTCCTTCGAAGGTCGAAGATTTCGAAGCTTCGATTTCAGAAACCTCGAAGTTTCGATTTCAGAAATCTCGAAGCTTCGATTTCAGAAACCTCGAAGCTTCGATTTCAGAAACTTCGAAACTTCGATTTCAGAAACTCCGAAGCTTCAATTTCAGAAACCTCGAAGCTTCGATTTCAGAAACTTCGAAGGCGATGAGAATCGAAGTTTCGAATTTCGAATTTCGAACCTCCGTAGTATTGTAAATTATTAGAAGATTGAAAAAAACGGAATTTCTTCTTTTTTAATCTAATTTTTGTGTTAATATTTTTATTTATCAAAAATCGTGACATTGAAATTTCGGGCACTTCGAAGACTTCGAAACTTCGAAGTTCACTTTCGAAGGGTCGAGTTAAAGTTTTTTGCAATTATCTCGTAAACTAAAGCCGACCGTCGAAAACTTCAAAGGGAAATGTTTTCTTTTTGTCATTCAAGTCGGAGAGGAAGTATCACATATTCGACAAAATTCGAAAGTCTTGAAAATTTGGAGTATTGATCAAAACTTCCAAGAGTCTCAAGAATTTCTGACTTCGAATAAATATCGAATTGAATCGAAATCTTGTAGCGATTGATTTGTTTGCAAAATTGCAAGACAGAATATTGAATGCCCATCACTGACTGTACCGTACTGTCCTGTACTGTATCGTACCGTATCGCATTATTATACATATAGGTATATAGTAGCAGTACAATTTAGAATTAGACCGACGTACGTTATAGAAACCTCATGATCAATTGTTGGGTGCCCTTAATGCGACGCGTAGTTCGTAAATCAAAGTCAATAACACGATGATGCGGGGAGATTCCGGTTTTTGGCCCGTCCTTTTCTCTTTACTTATCGCTATCTGGTGTCGACCAATTTTCGAACGGTGAACAAACGAAAATCTCTGGAACTGTGTGCGGGAAACGAAAGTGGTCCATCTGTTTCCGGATAAAACGACGGCACGAACACACGTTCTTTATTCGATGTTGTCCCGAGAAACATTAATTGTTGACTGTTGTGTAACCGTAGATTTTATATCGTGATCTACCATTACTATGCGACGCGTAGACCACATAGCCCTGATGAATATTCCGGTACTAATGCTGTAACAATGTAACATCGTAGAATGTGCGTCGTTTAGCTTAGCTGCGGCAGAGTAGGCGGGGTAAATTTCACGAACGCCTCCTTCTTCCTATACTATTCATACGCAATACACTTTGTCTTCGTCGAGTCAATACGTCCGCGTACCTGCGATTTAAAAAAGAGGGAATGCCCGAGAAATTCTCCGTGTTTTACGGTTAGTTTACGGTATACATACAGGATGGTTCACCACCTCGATTTTCGTCATTATTATTATTCGTAGCGAATAATTATATAAGATTGAATTGAATTGAAAGATTGAATGGTTTCGAGAGATGCATACTTTGGTGCTGTGAGTTTTTTTCGTAGATGGACGCGTACAAGAGATTTTTTATGCATCTATGAAGAAATTAGTTGGGTGAAATGTAAAATAGTAATAGATCAGAAAAATTCAAGAATATTATAATGTTGTTTTTAACATAACAAAGTAATTAAGGGATGAATTTAATTTACTCCTGCTTCCCACAATCAATGCAGAATATTTTTATTTTGCATGAAGATCCGCAGTCTATTTATTAGACTCTGTTCAGAATCTTCATCACGAGTCTGACGCGATATTGTAGGGCAAGGGATTATTAATAATGTTGTAATGATTTTATGCACAGAAAAGGTTCAATATGGCGTTCAATATGACCGTTTACATCACGACATTTTTTGAATCGAGAAAGTAATGATTGTTTTGCATTATGTAATAAAACTGGTGGTATGTTATTGCTAGACAGCGGATCTTCATGCAAAATGAAAATTTTCTGACTGATTTGCAACCAACTGTCTAGTTATTGCATTCAGTGATGATACGATCTTTCATATCAGAAATTGTAGTCGGAGCCTCAGCGTATACTTTATTTTTCGAGTAAACCCATAAGAAAAAGTCGAGGGGTGTTAAATCAGGTGATCTTGCCGGAAAATGAATGGGACCACCTCGTCCTATCCAACGATTCGGAAATATTTGATTTAATGCATTTCTTGTTATTCTTTCATAATGTGCAGGACAACCATCATTGTTTGTCGAATATGCAATGACAAATCGTGCAAAAATGACCATAATGTATTTGAATTCGTAACATTATCAAGAGAGTTATGATTTCGTAACAACACTAAGAATAAAATCTCTCCTCAACTAATGGTTTTTCGATATTAATAGGTTAATACATTCTTGTAGAAAATATGAAGCTTCTTCAATTGGAGCAGGAAAAAGCATACAATCCCATTTAAAAATTCTCTTGTACGCGTCCACCTACAAAAGAACTGTCAACATTAAAGTATGCATCTCTCGAAACCATTCAACCTTATACAAACATTCTTCGCTACGAATAATATTGTGTTGGCAAGAAAGTAATGACGGTATTTTAAAATGAAATGAAAAGCCCAATTTTGTTATTCAATATGTAGCTGTCGCAGCTTTGTGAAAATAGCCAATAATTTTATCAAGCTACCAGAAAGATGGCAAAAGCTCACCGAACAAAATTAAAATACCGAAATTACTTTCTTGCCAACCCAATAATGATGACGAAAATGATAATGTCTGATGAACTCACCCTGTACACATACGGTATACAGTTTCGAGTTGTTTAAAGCGATTGGTTGATTAGTCGATCAGTTGGAACGTTCGCGTTGGTCCGTTTAGGTTCGCGATACTTTTTCGAATCTCGTACTTACGTACTGTTTATTACTATTGTCTCGCACTCGATAGAATACACCGGCCGGCACAGCTCTCTGTACTAACGCGACCAATATATTTTTCTATAACTTTGGTGTTTGTAATTTTGTAACTATTCGCGCTCGAATAGACCAAGAGGAATTCGCGGATCGCTCGTTTCTAGGGGAAAGATAGTGTTTATAAAAGTAGTAGTTCCGCAGGGATTGAATCGAACAGCGATTGGTCGATCGGCGGCGGGCAAATGGCCGCGCAAGTACGCGTAACGAAGTACGAGTACGAGTAGACCGCGTAGGATCGCTTAGCATTTTATACCGTCTCTGTATAGATGAAGATTAAACTGGTAGAATTTATAATAGCATCGAGTTAGGTAAACACGATCAACGAAGAAATTGTCTATTCTCTTTATCGTGTGCGTGCAAGCGGTAGGTACTTACGCGTACACGCGTACACGCGTACACGTTCAACGATAAAACGATGAAAGTATAACGCTCGTACAACGAACCTGTGAAGCGAGATACGTACACGGCGATACAAAGACGAACGGCATCAATTCCTGCAGAATCGTAACTCGGGACTCCCTCAGTTACCGTCTCTTGTCGTTGTTATTATATTATATTATATATTATATTATATTATATACGATATTACGTTATATTCTATTATATTATATTATACTATACCATATTATATTATATACAAAGTATTTCCAAACAAAAAAAAAATTATCCTGAACCGTCAATACGTCGTCTAGCGATAGCGATATAGCTTATATTACATTTGTCATGTAAATAATTGTTTTACCAAATTCATAAAGAAACGAGTATAAATACAATATAAATATGTACGTATAAAATATATTGAGTGAAATACGAACAATGAAACGAATTGTGTGTATAGATTATATGCATTCCGAAAGACTTGTAGCTCGCAGTAAAAAAAAAGCAACGATATACGTAAAGTACGTCCGTGTATCCACACGTTACCAATCTACATATACACATACGTGTAGGAATATTTAGTAGGTAGGTACTTACTTATATACATACTACGGGCGGCCGTTTAGACTTAGATTATTTCTACAAAATGCATACGCATATATATATATACGTATACTGCCCGTTTATGGAAAGCATCGCGCTTTCAAAGTATCAGAAATATTGCTTGTTTTCGAGAGCAACGAAACGCGAACCTATCGAATAAGCACCGAGCAAGTAGCTGGAGAATAAAAAATCTTTGTCAGCACGTATTTCAATGTGTTTAAATCACACGACCAGAGGATACGTCGGGACAATAAAAATATATCGACACGAGTATATAAAAGATGTTGAGTTTCATTACCGTAGAACAGTGCTCGAAATTACTTCCTCGCGACGGCCGATTTTCGAAGGCTACGCCCCTCGACCCGGCCGCGCGTCTCGCTTCCCGTGGCGGTCCTAGTTCTCCTAGGCGCCACGAATAGCGACTATGGAACGCGCCTGAGGAGCTCCGAACTAGGGCTGACACAGCAAGGTGTATCAAGCAAAAGGCGATCAATTTGGTGCCAAACCACGCTTCAAGCAGGATTTGATCCTTATTTGCTCTGAATTTGTCGACCAAAACCTGTCGGCAGATACCAAGCCTAATGCGGAAACAGATGGGTCGGTTGCTTGCAAAGTTTGGCGTCAAAATTACATGCCAAATGGAGGTCTATACGAGGGCAGACCCTGCCCCTGTTACAGAGGGCAGGTCGGTCGCACTAACAGCAAACCTAATCTTGTTCTGAAAAGTAAGTATCGAGCAATAGGCGATCATTTTAGCACCATATCACGCTTGGAGCAGGATTTGGTCTTTATTTTCTCTGAATTTGCCGACCAAAACCTGTCGGCATGCGGAAACAGATGGGTCGATATTTGCTTGCAAAGTTCGGTGCCAAAATTCCACGACAAATGCAGGACAACACGAGGACAGACCCTACCCCCGTTATAGAGCGCAGGTGAGGCCTACTAAGAGTGGACCTAATCTTGTTCTAGGAGTAGATATCGAGCAAACCTTGCAGTAGGAGGGTCAATCGAATTTTATTTAAATTTCTAAATTATATAATTTTAAGTTTCATGCATTTTCAATCATTTAAATATCTACATACCTTGAAATAATGACAATAACGACTTTTCCCGATATTTACTCTGAAAGCAAGGTTAGGTTCACTCTTAGTGAGACCTATCTGCCCTCTACAACGACGAGGGCAGAGTCTGTCTTCGTTTTGCGCTCCATTTGACATGGAATTTCGGCACCAAACTTCAATCAAATCAAGAGGAGCAAATTGTATAAATTTAAGCTGGGTATAAATTTCCGGGTTCCTGATCCACTCGATTTCACCCACTCCTATGGGAAACCACTGGGCCCGCTGAATTCGACGGTATAGTCGTATAATTTACCTTTATTCTCTTGGTAAATGAATATACAAAGTTTACATCTAGTTTACTTGTTTACTTGTATATACGATGCGTCGAGTAATATTGTGATACGTTGCGACGATAATAATGTCGCCGTTACAACCGTGCAAACCATTTTTCTTTTTCTCTTCGATTCGATCGAGCGAGCGAGTTGGTCGCGAATCCACGAGGTCTTCCGCTTCGGTTCGGACGCACGTTTAACCGGTCAGCGGTTGGTACAGAACCATGGTCGCGTTCGAATGGACCTCCCGAACCTACCACCGATCGCAGTGTTCGCGTTCGCTGCTACCAACGGGTGTACAACGATGGAAGCGTGTAGCATGGAAGCGCGAAGTGATCGGAACCAATCTAACTACGTTGTGCGCGAGTCCAAGAACAAGAGAAAAATGGATTTTGGTCAGAAATACCTTTGGTATCGTGCGCCGTCTGTGTATTCGAGAGCGCGCAAAGCGATAGCAATTAACTGTCTTTGTATATCTGCGTAGAACTGAGTCGGTGAGTGTCTGGATGTGCGTGCGTGTATGTCTGTGTTTTCTGTATGTGAGCTTCGTCCGTCTGTCCGCTTGCTTGTCTGTGCGTGTATTCGAATAAATACCAAGGCTAGTCTAATCAGTCTTTATACAATTATTCGTACATATTCGCTGAATTGTTCGTTTACAGTCATTCCCGTTCCTTGTCACTCGCCTTGTTCATCGAATCCTTACGTATTTACATGTGTCAAGGGAATTGTCGAGGATGAAGCGTCAAGTATCTTCAATTGTCCGTCCGTTCTCTCTCACTCTCTTTCTCTTTCGCTCTCTTTTTCTCTCTCTCTCTCTCTCTCGCATACATACACACGCACGCACGCAGCCACGCACACGCACAGATGCTCATTCTATCTCTCTCTTCCTCTCTGTGTGTGCGGGGACACGCGCGTGTCTCCCTATCCGTCTGTATACCACAGATACTCGTGCACCGATACATTGTTCGTCTTCGTACATCTAGATACATCTATCTCACTCGTGCTTGAATTATTTCGTTTCGGTGTTTCGCGGTCAGAGAGAATAGACGCTCGAGCGGTGAGTCGGTCGGAAGAGGGCTGCGATGCACATACACATATATACATCATGTACATATTATATATGTTGATTATATGTATGTATATGTATATCGGTAATCTCGAAAAGTAATTTGGTTTGAAAAGGTGAAAGCCATCCTCCCTCTGTAGCGTCTATGCTCGCGGGCTAAAGATCTAGCGCTGAATCTAAAACGAACGGCGTTCGGTAGCTGACCGATGCTAGACGGTAAAAAAATATGCCTCCGCGAGAGGCGGCACTGGCCCGATCGTACGTTCTTCGTCGAACATCTTTCGCGCGCCCCTTGCATCGATATTGCTGATTCGAAAACGATCGGGATGCGCAAACGGCGAGACGAACGAACGAGAAGCAGCGCCGCGATGCTTGTTGCTCCCCAGTAAACGATCTGCTCTTGATTTGATATGAATTTGACACTAAACTTTGCTAGCAAATACTGACCCATTTGTTTCCGGATTAGGCTCGGTATCTGCTTGCAAAGTTTGGTGGAGTATGGAGGCAGACTCTGCCCTCGTTGTAGAGGGCAGGTCGGTCGCACTAAGAGCGAACCTAACCTTGTTTTCAGAGTAAATATTGGGTAAAATCGTTATTGTCATTATCTTAACAGTTTACCTACCGCAAGCCTATTAATAGAGTTTTCAATAATTGTGCTGTACCGAAAGAAAGCATGGAAATTTTATTTTACATTGCAATCTTAAATGATACTATTATTGAGGGTGACTTGTTAGGTCACAATGAAAATTGCTGTTGCTATTGAAGGTTCCATTAAAAAGTGTTTAGCCATGTAGCACAGATTTTTCAAAATTATGCAATAATCACAGATCGGTAATGTATTATTCCCTCGTAATATTGTTTATATTATTAAATATGTTGGTATCTAATCAATTACTACACATTTAAGTATTGTATGAGGTATTATATCATTTCATGTCTATAAAATGAAAAAAATTATAAACAATGGAAATATTCTAGGTGGGAAGAAATGTTTAATTTTCGAGTTAAAATAGCTCCGAGTGCAAAGGATTAAATTATTGTAAATGCATGAAACTTAACTCCTATAGTAAGATTGCTCCGATTTCTCATATTTACTCTTAGAACAAGGTTAGATCCGCTCTTAGAGCGACCGACCTGCCCTCTATAACGAGGACAAGGTCTGTCCTCGTGTTTTCCTCCATTTGGCATGGAATTTAGGCACCAAACTTTGCATTAGTATCTGCCGACAGGTTTTGGTCAGCAGATTCAGAGGGAATAAGGATCAAATCCAGCTTCAAGCGCGGTTTGGCAACAAAATGATCGTCTTTTGTTCACAAAGTACGGTTCCAGATGTTCGGTCATAATCTGCTCGAGCAGATTTTGCTGACTCGTTGCTTGTCGTTCGTCGTTCTCGCCGTTCCGCGAATAGATACTACATACTCTGCTGTACCCATCGTGATATGTACGACAGCACAGCGTTCCCCGAACGAATCGTGACGCTCCGAGCTGGAGCGTGTCCGGTTGGAACGCGAGTGCTGCCGATCTGGAGTTTACGATACAATCGATCGAAACGATCTCGCCTCGAGCCTTCTTTCTCCTACTCGAACCTATTCGATCCGAAAAGTGATGCGGCAACGCAGCGCCGATTTAACCAACTACACGCAAAGATGGAATCAAGATTCTCGAGTATTATCAACACCGTATCGATATTCAAGAAAACTCGTAAAACTCGCATGGAAAAATATACAAAGTACAGTGAAAGCTTTATCATTTTCATCGAATCGAATTCGTTCGTTACCGTCCTCCGATCCAGGCATTTCAATCTTCGTCTCGCGTTTATCGGGCTGAGAGAAAAAAAATTAAAAAATAGACCGCAAAAAAAAAGAAGAGAAAAAGTAAACGCACACTCGCGCAATCGAATCGAATGTGCGCGCGACGCGCGCTTTGCTCCTCGTCGACATCATAAAGCTTTAACTGCATTTGTTTCGATGCTTTCGATCGTAGAAGAATAGATTCTCGAATCTTTGTTTTTTTTTCTTATTTTTTCGTATTTGGGGCTATCCGATCCTACCGAGGTATAAAAGTTCCGGGGGTTTTACTACGTCGTCTGCACGGACAATGTTCTGTGCAGCTATCTTGCTATGCGTCTATCCGACTGATTCGAGTAGATTTTTCGTCCGTTTCGTGCGACGGTACTCGACAAGGCATGACCTGCTATTTAGCAATTTGTAATTTGTAATTTGCAATTCGTAATTCACTCGTGGAGATATCGCGTATTGTGTATAGCGTAAGAAACAAGTGTTGGTTGGTCTTGCGATAGAAAAAAGCGATCGACGCGTTGACCGCGGAAGATGAGTGCGAGATGCTGTCCCGTGCAGGTCCTAAACAGTGTCGCCAGATGGAAGGGAGCACGAATTCAGGGGAAAAAGGTACCCTCTCTCTCTGCCAGTCACGTGATCAAGCCGCGGCGGAAGCGTGGAGGATAGAGTCGTAGAAGGGAAAGGTAGAGTGGGGACACAATTCGCTAGTAGCATTTATGGTTGGCATTTTGTTGGGCCTTCTTTGGGGTATTGTTTAGGGCAACCGTAATACCCAAAATAGGACCGACGTTACTATAAAACGAACGGGCCCGCTAACATATTATTCTGATCTTCTCTTTTACGGTTGCTTTTACAGTATATCATAAATAATATATATCTAAAGAATGTATTTCCACGATAAAGATTGGGAAGAAATTCAAGAAATTCACGTCAACAAATTTCAATCAGAATATCTAAGAAACGAAAGCCCATTCTGAAGAAACCCAAAAGGGTTTTCTCATACTACATGAGCACTACCGATTACGATAACTTTAGGCCCAACGTTGGATATTCGTTGGCAAATTGACATCAATTTTAACTCCCAACTGTTGGCCACCATTGGCCAACCATAAATGCTACTAGGAAAGTTCTGATCTGGCGACTCCGGTCCTAATATCGGGGAAAGGGTAACGCGCGACGAGTAAAAGAAGACGCGATGGAAGGGTGTTTGAGAAAAATTGATCGACGCCAATCGTTGGTTTCTAACGGTATTCGAAAATACATTTGCAATCAAACACGTACGATTGCTCGACGCGTGTCGTCTCGCGTCGAGTCGGTTTCGTTGGCGGAAAAAGTGCATAAAAAATACATGTGAGTACGATTTAAACATCTACTAGACTCGACTCGACTCGGCTCGACTCGTACCGACTCGACTCGAACCGACTCGATATCACGTATAAAAAAGACGCCTGTACATTCGATCTGCTCGGGAGTCGGAGCTAAATCGCGACCTTGATTCCATCCTTGCCCGAAATATAATTCTTTCCGAGAAAACTAGCGAGCTACGTCGCGCGAGCTATCGTTACAACAACGTTCCCGTTCAACACGGTTGGAAGATGCTTATCGTTAGAAATGAAGATACTCGTCGTTCCTTGAGCAACGTGTGTCTCTAATGTAACAATTCGTTAGATTCGATAAGATAATCACGATTCGAAACGAATAAAATGATCTCCTCTAATTCGTCAACTAACCGAAAGGTGCATCGTATTTACTTTTCATCTACGAGTGCGATTTTATTTGTAGTTTTGTTGCGAAACTGTGCGCCACTCGCGTTCGTTCTGCGGAGTTTACTCTCCGCAGAGGACGAATCGTTTGTGTTTGTAAAGAGCGTCCATAAAAATACTATCATCTCTTTTGTCACGCCTTTAGTAAAGCCTCGAACCGTACTTGTCGATAACCGTTCGCGTTTCACCGTATAGCAACGATGTCGTGGAAAGAACAAATCTATCGCGACCGTTCCGTTATGGAAGAAACGTGCATCGTGTTTGTTACGTACTTGTTTCGGCTGAAGCGTGGAGCGATAAAAGTGTTTTCCCACTTGATGAATTCTGTATCGAGCGAATCTAAACGCAAACGCAAATGTGAACGCTAACGCTTTGAAATAACATGTGTTTACGCCTGTCATCTCTGCTGTGCGTGCTCTGCGGGATCATCTATTCGCTACCGTTTCGCTACCGTTTCGCGACTCGCGTTTCCCGTTCCCGGTTTCGCCGAAAGAAAAATCACCGGAAACGCCGGAAACGGCCAACGCGACCTAGGCACTCTCTAGTAGTCTCTACCGTCTCGCGCGTCTCCAACAACATTTACAGAGCTGTAAAAACAAGAGATGCGATGAGAAAGCGAGTCTAATGGAATACGTGTATATGTTACGAGTACTGGCGCGGAACGAGGGGTGCGGACGAGGGTGAAGATACGAAATCACGGTGGAAATTAGCGAAACGCATCGCAGCTCGTAAACGTTGACCCCTGAAATCCGCGAAAGGACGAAATAACGTGGCAGTCGATCAAACAACCGAATATACGCATGTATAATGTATATGTATAACACGGATTCATGGATCCACAGTTCCGTGGTACCAAAGATCCATAGATCGTCGCGATTAATGGCAGTAGTCGTTCCCTTAAACTTTTCTAAGTAGCCGACACGTGCTAGCCTCGTCTAACGTTCGTTTATCGTTCGTGCTTTTCTTCTCCCAGCGTAAACCATTCCGGGAGACTTCGCGAATTTTATCGTGCCGTCAGTACACGCGAATAAATAAATAAATAGAGAACGAAAAAAGGACAAGCTGTCCGAAAGGGAGACGGGGACATCGAACAATGTTTGGCTTGAAGATTAAGAGTTTAGAGGCTGAGGGGTGTAAAAGTATAGGGGTTGAAACCGTTTCGAGTGCAACGATAGTGTCGAGGATGTTATACGAGACAGCACGCGCGAGAAGCGAGTTATTCGATCCTTAATCGTAAGTATGTATAGGCAGAATACCCGAGTACAATGAGAGGTATTCGTAACGAATCGAACGACGGTTCACACATATCGAGCGTCACCGGGGAACCATCGTTCGGAAACAGCGATTCACGAGTACGAATCACAAGATGAAAGAGCCGCGAGCACATCAATCTCGTCGTCAAATTACTTTTCGCTTCGTCGCCGTCGCCGTCGCCGTCGCCGTCGCGGTTCGTTTCGATCGTTCCGCAAAAAAATGTCTTGTCCGTTTCTTTTTCTTTTTTCTCGTTTTCTTTCGAAAAGGTTCTGCGAGTCTTCGCGTTCGATGGAGCAGTAGAAACTGGATCCCGAGCTTGCGAGATATGTATGGGAACGCGTTTTGGACACGGTATCCCTGTGAACGTATTGGTCGAAGCATCGAGAAACGGTCGTATTAAAAATAGACGTACGATGTTCTATATTGCCAGTAAAACTGAAATGTATCTGATATGTAACTTTGCGGTCGGACCAACTCACCACTTCCCGTGGAATCGTCGATCGCGATCGATTGCTTTCAGCGCGAACGGATGAGTGGCGTCTCGTCGCGAGTTCATTCGCGATACGGCTCGAAACGAAACGAATTAACCGCAGCGGAACGAAGCGAAGCATCATACGCGACTCTTAGTGAGGCAAACACGTATCGGAATCGCCGCTGCTAGCCATGGAGAAGTTGGCCGAGTCGCGATCGGTATGCCTGATTTGAGCAGCCACCGATAGTTTGCCGTTGGTTTGCGGCGTTTGCGGGAAAGTGTGATGACCCGGTAGCGCCCAGGACTGCGCGTGCAGGGGTACAGGCGGGAATCGTTTGACGAATAAGTTGTTGGCTGGAGCCTGTGCCGAGGTTGGGTGCGAGAGTCTGACGCCGTTGTGATGGGAGGGCAGAGTGGTGTGCGAAGGAACGGTCGAGTGCATCTGCGGCGGGTGTGAGGGATGAACGAACGCGTGCCTCGGCACGGATCCGCAGCTCCCGCTCGATCCACCCATGTGCGAGCCCGCGACACTCACGTGGGACGCGTGAGGCAACGGCATGGTCGAGCAATGCGGATACGTAACGATCGGCTGCGTCGGATAGTGCGGCAAGGTGGCAGACGAAGCGTGCACGCGGATATCGTTGCTCTCCGTGAAAGACGTCATTCTCATGTTCGTCGACCGACCGAACGGTTCCTCGTTCGGATTCAGCGGTTCGGTCAGTTTCGCCCTGGACAACTTGCGCCTGATAACCACGGTGGCTTCGTTCGAGCTTTCGAGGATAACGGCGGAACAACCGGAAGTCGAGCCGGATCCCGAACCGGACACGGAACTGGATCCTGAGCCGGGGAGCGCATCGTTGCCGATCGCGTTGGCGTTTACGTTTACGGTCGGGTTTGCATTCCCGTTTGCGTTCGCGTTCACGTTCACGCTCGCATTATGGTTCGTAAACAACGGCACGTGGTTCGCGTACTGCGGCGAGGAGAACGGCTGGCCCCCGTTGACACCGATGGGGCGCGCGATCGACGGCTGCGATTGCGACTGCGGATGGGGATGGGGCAGCAACAAGGGCAATGGCAGCGGCGCCGGTGGCGACGAAAACGCGCAAGTAGCTGCCGTAGGCGGTTGAACGCCGCGCTGCAACGAACAGCTGCGCCACTGTTCTCGCGGCTCCTCGCCGATCCGCTGATCGCCGGTCAGATCGTCCACGCTGGTCGCCCGTCGTTGGCAGCTACCGTTGCTGGCGTTACTCGCGTTGCTGTGCACCCCGCTCGACGACGTTTCGCTGTGGTTGCTGCCGTTGCTGTGGCCAGCTGCGGAACCGGTTCCGTTGCCGCAAACTACGCCGCAGGCCGCGTTGCCCGCCTCCAGGGGCGGCGAACCAGAGGAATCTGAGCGTGGAGTCAACTCCTCGTGTGGCATCCCGGAATCCGCTCGGCGTAAACACCGCGGCGTTTGCCCTCCGTTACAGTTAGCCTGAAACGAAATCGATCCCCGAGGACGTATTATCGTCGGTGTCGTCGTCAACGAGAAGAGAACGCGTCCGGGACCGTTTCTTCGTTCCATCGAATCTTTTTCTCGCTCGCGATGTAAACTATGTTTTTTCCAAAGCGCACGCGCGCGACTTTTCGTTGCGAATGCAAGCACGATAATGATGCGACGGAAGAAACGGGTGAGCAAACTATCGGTTCCGCGTGTTATTTGACACCATCGTGTTTGTTATTTCATTGTTCGAATAGTTGGCCCACCCGTCAACAGAACGGTCTACAGTTTACGCGAAGCGTGTTAGTACCTGAATGTTAGTGGTTAGCGAAGCAGTGATAACATCGGTGCTCGGTGCGCGCGTTGGAGTCGGAGATGGCAATGCGAGTGGCTCTGTGGTAGGATCGGACAAAGGTTCTGGAGTCAAGAGAGGCGAGGGATCACCTTCCGAAGGTTGAAGATCGCGATTCGCATTCGCGTAGTACGTCACTTGGTCGTCGTTTACGCACTCGAGCAGCTGTTAAAATTATTGACAGTTGTTAGCGATCGCTTGGATGCGTGTTCCAGGAGTCTCTCCCGGCGTTCGAACGATACAGACTTGCCGTAGCGTCTGGAGAGACGAAAGCGAGGACGAGAATCGGGACTATGGAAAAGGAGGCGAAGCTTGGCTAGCGTGGCCATCGGTCCCGTGTAGCGGAATCGATCACGTCTTGGATGTTTTAGATGTTTTGGATGCGTGCGACACACTCGGAACAAACTATGCTGTTAGATTCTGTCGAGGATCGTTCCGCGAACGTTCGCGTCTACGTTTCATTTACAAAACTATGCAAATACGCGCGCGAGCCATCGAGAAAACATTGTTAGTAGTTTCGAGCATAGGAACACGGACAACACACACTTTCTTGCATCTTACGTCTCCAAATTTTGTTATATCGTCCCTATCGGCTATCAGCCATCTTCCCCACTGTCGAAGCAAAAGACAATGAAATTAAAAGTCTGCGAAGAGAAAGCGGAAAGAGCGAAGGAAGAGACTGAAAGAGAGAAAGAGAAAGAAAGAAAAACAGACAGACAGACAGACGGATAGAATTGATCGCAGAGATTATCGCGATAGTAATCGTGATCGATCATAGATGCGACAAAAACGACGGAACGAGAAAACGAGGAAACGAGGAAACGAGAAAACGAGAAAACGAGAGAACGAAAAGGCGACGAAGCGATAAAACGAACAGATTATGCGCGTACCTTGTTCTCCTCGGACGTCGAATCATCGGCCGGATCCAGAGACGTCATCAACGGTAATTCCCGTAACGTAGCATAATCTCCGTCATCCTCGGGCCCGCCGGATCCGTCGCCTGCACCACCACCTCGTCTGGCTTTTCCCTTATTACTGCAACAGCAACAGCGACGCGTCGCGTCGAGGGACGTTACGTTCGATCGAGACGTTATTCGCCGATCAATTTACTAACGAGGACAAGACGGACCGTAGACCAAAGGCGGACGAGCTTGGCGACCGAATCAAAGACGATCCGTCTTATCCCGTCGTTGGTTAGCGGGACGGAAAGTTACTGGGACGAGCAGAGGTAGCGTGAGAGAAAGCGCGAGAGATAAGCGATACAACTCTTGCGATGCGTCGACGCGTATCGCGAAAGCATTAGCGGCGTTTGGTCCTCGATCGGACATCACGGTAGGTTGATTGCGGTAGGAGTAAGAAGAGGAAGAATACGACGATGGACGACGAGAATGACGACGAAGGCGACGACGACGACGAAGAGGAAGAAGAAGAAGAAGAAGCAGCAGAGGACACAGGTTACAGCCAGATGTACTGAAAGACACCAAGAGGAGGGAGGAGGGTAGTTACCGCGAGCCTGACGTACTAGGCAGGTCGTTAAAGGTGACCTTGGGTTTCAATTTCTTGTTCAGCCAACCCTTCTCGGTGGTCGATGGACCGTGGTTCGCGTCGTTCGGCGATTGCGTCGGCGATGGCCGTAATTTCGGCCTCAACCAGTAGATTTGCTCGTCGTCGGCCGTCGAATCACCGTCGACCGAATCTGCGTTACCTATAACAAGTAATGTGATGACGACTGGATAGATTCGACAAAAGAACAATTCAAGATCGAGATCGTTACCTTGAACGCGCGCTTTCCTCTCGATGGCCGCTTTCTGTATCACGCTCATGATGGCTTTTTTCGGCGAAGCATCGGCAATGGTGTAAGTTCGACCGTTGCCCACAACGAGCAACGGCGCGCTGGTACCGTCCTCTTCGTCTCTCGCTGATAGTAAATCGACATCCGTCACGAGTTTGACTGACCTCGCGGATCTTACAGTAGCGCGACCGATCGTCACTCGCAGCTTGAACGTCCAGCGATGTTTGATCGTCAAACAAATCCAGACCAGCAACCAAAGAAGCAGATGAAGCACGGTGGCAACGATGCAAGCGAGGATGGCGCCGTCCAAGCTGGCGCGGTACACGACGCTGTAATCGTAGAGCAACGGCGCGCTGCAAATCGCGATCGCCAAGAATACGCACAGAGCGGTGCAGTGGATAAAGTATATCCAACCGTTTCCCTCGCGATTCTCCTTCGACAAGATGACTCGACGCTCGCGTTCCTGATTCAAAAACGCGGTGTACCTGTGAAACAGTCAATTTATTTAATTTCTGATTCTGATTTTCATACCGATACTGATTCGTGTTCGCTCACCTGCCATAAGCGTAGAAATACATGACCATGCTGGAACATAATACCAGGAGGGACGAGAGGCCGAACAGAACAAGAGTCACGTGCGGATTCAGTAGAAAATAAGAATCCCCAAAAATGGTTGATATTGCGGCGGTTGTGGTAGTTGTGGTGGTAGTGGTGCTGGTGGTGCTTGTGGTGGCGATGGCGCCGGTACCGGTGCTGGTGCTGTGGCCTGTGCCGATGGTGGTGCCAGTGCCGATGGTGGTGCTGCCACTGCCGCTGCCAGAACTCGAGAACGTTCGATACTGTTGCCGAAGAACGGGTAGCGCTTTCAAAGGTCCCACCACTTGAATCTAAACATCGACGCGAGTTTACGTTACGTAACGAGTCTCGAGCAAGAGAACACCGAATTGGACACTTGAAAACGTCATCGAGCTCACCTTGTAAAGCACGGACATTCCAACGTACGCCAATAGACTTTGCGCAGAGTTCATGACCAGTTGAACGCTGAAAATCGTTCCGAGCGCCTTATTGCACGACCAGAACACCGCAGGATACCTCACCGAGTACACCCCAAGGGCCACGGCGTAGTTCAAGTATTCCAAAGTGATGGGCCCGTAAGATTCGGCTGTCGAGATTTCAGAAGAAACGAGAGATCAGAGAATTCGAATTTCCAAGAGAACCTGGAATCGAGACAAAGATCCTTACCGGCTTCTATTTCGAGATTCAACGTTTCCGGATGATCCAAATCGGCCAAACTGTTCATCGTTAGAGACAGACTTTGGGCAGTCATATTTCCGCCGCCGTTCGAGGAAGCGAGTCGACCGGGTCTGGCGGTCGCCGGACCGGCTCTCCCGAAAGTCTTGGTCTTCGATCTGCTTTTCGAATGATTGTTCCTGAGAATGGTCTTTGCGGTTGGTCGCCTAATAGTGGCATCGTATTTGTCCGTGGTGCTTTTGACTGTTCTCGACGTTGCGGTTGCGGTTACGGGCGACGGACCTAACGATGTACTCGCAGTCGCCGATCCTGGCGCAGCTGCCACCGTAACGGTGCCGATGGTCGTCGCGCTGGACGTCATCGTCGCCGACCTTGAATCTGTCGTTGTTTCCGTCGGTATCCCAGTTGCGATGGTGGTAGGCGCCACCGTCTTTATCGACATCGCGTAACCGCCTTCCTCCGAAGAGGTTTTCACGTAACCGCGATTCGCGACCGGAGCCGGACTAGTGTTCAAGAGTCGCGCGTTCGTTGGAAGCCGTCCGTTGCCGGTCGAACGAAACGAGTTGGGAAACGTATCCGCGACGTTCCCGAAACGAGACGAGATGGCGTCGTCGACGATACCCATTGCACCCGTCGTCGAAGGAGCGATGTCCTTGGTTGCGTCGTCGAGCTCCTCGTTCGGCGTTAAAGTGACAAACGGTTGAGGAGTTATGAAACCGGTTAGTATGCTGAGGTTCACGTTCGGGTTCAAGAAACTAGACACAACCAATCGATCGCGGTGAATTACAACCCAATCCAGGTCCGTGCGCCATATCGCGTCTGTAAAAGAAAAATATTATTGTTTCAGTTCCTTGTTTTTGCGAGATATCGGACCGTAAGTCAACCCGAACGAAAACGATTGCACGAAAGATGTGTGGCGTTGCTGGCACGCGGTTACGCGGGTACGCGGACACACCTGGCCGATCGATACGCGAACGGGAACGCACACGCGAAGAGCGGTGGTTGATACGGACTCGAGACCCTGTTACATCCGTAACAGCCGTTTCTCCGCGATATACAAGGTGTCTCAAAATTCCTTCAACATCCGGAAATGGAAGGTTCCTGAGATCATATGAAGCGACGTTTTCCTTTGCAAAAATGGCGTCCGCGGCTTTGTTAAGGAGTTATTAACGAAAAACACGGACTAATCAGAGCGCGACCTTATATATTTTCTTTTTCTTTTTGTTTCAGGTATCTGATAGTCTCCTGTGTGCTCCAGTGGAAGCAATTCACCTCTGAAGTTATTCTAGGGTAAGTATAACCATTCTCGGTAAGTATATCACATGATATCATTTCCACTTCTTCTAATTGTTGTCCTTATCACCGACCCAAACGCGTGTTGGCACAGTAGGCCCAGCACGCCGACTGTCAATTGGCCGACTGTGCCAAAACGCGTCTAGGTCGCGCTCTGATTGTTTGTCGCCGTGTTTTTCGTTAATAACTCCTTAACAAAGCCGCGGACGCCATTTTTGAAAAGGAAAATGTTGCTTCAAATGATCTCGGGAACCTCCCATTTTTCCGGATGTTGAAGGAATTTTGAGACACCGTGTACAGGCGCGAGCATTCTCTCCTCAACGACGAGACGGAACGTTTCAAACGACGATTACCTTTCGGCAAAAATCCGGCATGTATGAGCCTGGCTTCCATGAGCAGCGACGGTAGCAGAAAGCACATGGCTGTGCAGAGATGTACGAACGCTGCCGTGGGCCCTCCGTGTCGCCACAAGTTGTTGGCCAGACCTGCGAATCACGGTGAGAAAGAATAACGGGAATAAAAGGAGAAACGTCTAAAAACGGAGAAGTGCACTACTTACTGTTGTCATGGTTGTTGGCGAGCAGCGAGGAAGGAGGGTCGCGCGAGCACGCGCTCAGATGACGACCGAGCTTTATTCCGTCGTTGGCTAGGTTGCCGAGCTTGAGGAACGCCGCGCCCAGGAGGACCGGAAGGAGAACCACTCCGGTGCCCGCCAGGACCAAACAAGCGTACAATTCGAGTTTCGGAGGCGGTGCGTCTGCCGGCCAGGGCAACGACAAGTACGCTGTAAACCGATCGACGTGTCAACGTTCAACCATAGGGATCGACCAAAAGATTGCTTTTTCCTATTCGCCATCAATCATGTTGCGCAACAATGCTTATTGCGCAACATGCTGTGTAAAATCAGAATTTCCTGATATTTGTTGCACAACAAACGGGTTGCGCAGCGATGTGTACTGTGAATGGCAGTGTTGCACAAATATTGTCGGACGAGACTCATCACTGCCGCTGTGTTGTGTGTCTGGCTGTCTGTCTGATTGCTCAAATTATGTGTCAACGTGAATACAAATTTGGATTCGCGCAACACCATGCTGCACAATAATTGTCGCGCACCATGATTGCTGGTGAATAGGCCCCTTTACTTACCGGCGAATCGTTTCGCGTATCTCAGGCCGATGTAAGCTTGCAAGCCAACCGCCAAAATGCCATACCAAACGGACCACAGGCTGTTCACGTGACCTCTTATGCACGAGTTCCGTTTGGTTGAACCGCGACCGCTGTTGCTGCTACGCGACCTCCTCGGCTTCCCCGTCGCGGCGACGCCGCTCGAGTTCACGCTGGACACTATCGGGAGCGGCTTCAGTGGCTTCTTGCATTTCGCTTGGTTCACCTCGTTGTTGTTTTCGTAGCCCATCAAGCTTCCTGTCATCGACATCTTGTTCTGGAAAAGCATAGGTCGGAGAACGGTTGGATCGGATCAACCCCCCGGGTCGTTCACGCTTCCGATAAACACGGCGTCTCTTCCTCGTCGACGAGCCGAACTCCTTGAACAGATATTTCTTCAGCTTCTTTCCGTTCCTCGACTACGGTTTCGGTCGGGATCCTTTGGAGAGAGATTGGTGCGAGAGCTTCGTCCTTTCTGGCATGTTCGACGGCGACGGCAACGGCTGAAACAGATAGTAGCTATTAGAGAGATGATTCAGAGGAACACATTTTCGAGGATAGGGTAACGATATTAAATTTAAGCGGCAAACGCGACGTGGAACCTTTGTTTCGTAAGAGAAAGCGGTACGAGATGCGCTTTTCAGGTGAGAAAATAATAGAGCTCGTCGAGTACCAGTCTTCGGACGAACGCGTTTCCGATGCGTCTATCCTTTTCCGGTGCTGGTAACGAGTAGGAGAGGCGAGGAGAAACGAACGGCGGAACAACCGTTCCGAGAGAGGCGATCGAGAAGAGACCGTAGCCACGGACAATCGGAGGCGTGAACGCTTAGCACAAAAGCCTCGGCAGGGAACAGGTGGGGTTGCTAGCGTACCGTGATAATTCTAGTGCCCTTACGAGCGCGATTCTCGGTCCCTAGGTTCTTCTCCAGAACCCCTCGAAAACCCCTCCGGCCACGGATAATCCGGTGCCTCTTTCCTACGAGGAGCGTATCGCGTTTGCCTGGGCGCCTATCTCGTTTAAGATTCCTGGCGCGATAAGCCAACGCGACCGTCCATTTTTTCCCGATCGGCTGTGATACTCGACCTCGATGCGTTCTTCTCGAACGCGCAGAAATTGAAACGATTCCGTTACGATTCCGACGAGTTACGGAGTTCCTATCAGATAATCCGTATCCCATACTCTATTATGTACATCCTGGTTTCAGATACGCCACGCAGCGCCGTCGAGGAAGCGTACTCGAGGGCCGACTGTTTTGCTACCCTTCGCTGTCTCGATTGCGCGCTCCCGAGAGAATCTCTCTCCGTAGAACGCAAAACTGTTTCCCCTTCAACGAGCATTTCAGCATTTTAGCTGCCTTTCAGCCGAAGTGGGCACTGACGGGACCACCCCCGGCGGGCTCGCGTCCTCCGTCTGTGCCATGTGCCCTCTTTGCCCCGTGTCACATTTCGACTTTTAGGTAGTTTGCACGAGGCACGTTGGGGTATTTGCCCAGAAATGTCGGAAAAAACGCAAAGTCATAATATAGAAGGTTGTTGAATTCGTCTTAACTTCAGCTGTAACATTATAAAATCAAAAATTCATTTTAATACTTAAAAAATCAAAATTATTTTTATTTTGTGTAGAAGAGATTTTTCTTTCAAATATTATCGTATCTTTTAAATACTGTTCAACTCTTTTTCGAGACGTTTTTTCCTCAGATTGTGAGACCAGAAAAGATGGAAAAAATGATTTTTGCATGTAAATTATGTTGAAACGATGTAATTCATTGTTTTCATACTAAATATGTAGATCACGAAACTTTTTAATAAGTACTGTACTGACGGAATTCTACTTAAATTAGTTATAAATAGACTGCGGATCTGTATGCAAAATAAAAATTGTGTGCATCAATTGCAAAAAGTAGAAACTAAATTGAATGTTATTTCTTCCCTTAATGATTTTAATAGAGGAGAAATCATATATTGACATCTTCAATTTTTTCAATTTTTCCACAACTTTGAATCTCATCTCATTTATTTTTGCGGTAGGCCGCACCGTTCCCGAGATACAGCCATTTTTTAAGACTAGCTCGGTTGACCATCCCCACCACTTCCGTTACGCTTTTTTTAAGGTGTAAAATTTCGAACTTTGATAATTATTCCTTTGAGTGTTTGTTATGGTGGACCTATGTACCAAATTTCAAGCTTGTAGGTCAATGGGAAGTACCCAAAAGGTTTTGATGATATGTCAGTCATCAGTCAGTCAGTGACAAATTTAGCGATTTTTGAGGTCCTATACCTCGGAAATCTACTAATGTTGGTTGTACGATATTACATCTCTCCATCTGCCTCCAGTGTCGATTTATAAGCCTCTAAAAAACGGCTAAGTTGTTTCGTATAAAAGGAGGTATGTAATACGAGAACTTGGCTGGTGCATTGCCGTGCATCTAGATACCAGAAAGAGCACTGGATACTATTTAAATAATATAACAAAATGGTCAATGAAGTTCAATAATCGTAAAATAAAACTTACAGAATGATTGAGGGGCGCCGTAAAAGAAATTTTTGGCAAGAATAAGTAAGACCCAGCCTAATGCTACATCCATGTATTGTGGAGAAAGGGGGTCGAGTCCGGGGTCGGGAGAATTACCAAAACCGTATAATGTGATGGGATCGTAGGATCGAGTAGAGAGAACGAATAATTGATAGAAGCCACGAAAAATCGGCAGGAGGATGGTCTTGTCGGGAGCTTCTTCATTCCGCCCTCGCAGACCGGAAGGATGGATGCTCGGCGATCGAAGGTGGCTCGAAGATCGGAAAAACGAAAACCACGGAAATAATTGAGAGAGCTGGTTCGGCGCTTGCGCTTCTATGACGCAACGGTGTACAAAGTCGAGGTCGCGCCCGGCGACTACTAATCGTCCGACCATCGATCCGTTCCATTAGACCGCTGCATCCGCTTCGAAGAAGCGGTTTGGTCCGGACCAAGAAACGCTGACGAGACATTGGCCTGCCTTTCTATTTCCAGGTTTCCTAGAACCGTCCCGGCCGGAGAAGTTGCGAACGCGTGGAAACCGGAAAGGATCGATAGAAGGATAGGAAGAGGATCGTCGTAGGTGATCATCGTATCGTTTCGAGGCGGAAGCGCAGCGTCGTCGACCAGGATTTCTTTTCGGGGGCCGAACGATCCGCCTCGTGAGTCAGCTTGTCGCCATGGTTACGAAACATCCCTCGACATCGGCGACCACTTTTCGAATTCTGCTCGTCGATGTTTCGCGCGCGTTTACGCGCACCGCGACGAGGCTTGGATAACAGGCGATCCGTGACAACCTTTGAAACTTTGAAGCCGCTAAACAGTTCCACGCTGGAACGCAACAGTGCGTTCAAAGATGTTGCATACCGAGCTGGTGTCAAAGCGGAGTTTGGGAACATCTGGTTCGCGCGCGCGCCTTCTGCTCCCGTGGGAACAGAAAATGCCTCGCCGGGTTCTGAAAAACGATCCCGACCGAACGGCAAACTGGTAATCGGATATTTCAGCTCGGTTTTTCGAACGCTTCCACACAGTTGGTCTGCCGGTGATCGATTAGGCCAGGCGATGGATGTTCCGTGCTCCCGTCGCGTCCATCAACCGTCTTCGGAATTTCAACTCTGGACCACTGCATCGACGTGATTGAATTATAATACTGTCGCAGAGGCTTCTGCCCCGCCTCGCCGGTGAATACATTACAATTACAAACAGGAACAATTACACTACTCTTTGTTCTCTGTCAACGGGCAATGTCTAAAATCGGTACAATTAAGGGCGCGTGCTCCCGCTTCACCGACTCGAGAGGATCTGTCGTCTTTCTTCTTGTCAACAACCCCGTTGCTGACTCCTCTCGATCTTTGCGATATCTTCAGAATATCAAAAAAGCGAGAGAAAATATTAAATAGTCAGGGCATCACATCAAAGAGAAGCAATTTTTCTCGTGAAAAATACTCCTCTTAAAATGTACAACTTTCAATGTTTATTACAACTATAATATTTATTAAATTGTACTATTTTCTTCATTTTCGAGGTCTATGGACATTTGGGAAGCAATGTTCATTGATTAAATATCGATACGAGAAAGTTCGTTTTTGGGAAAAAAGAGACACGATTTCACGATCCGGACCACTGTGCGTCGTAACACTACATATGTATATCGATATATCGCTCCCCGGCAAGAATAGTGATAAAAATAACTAAAAAATGCACTAATCTCACAATAACGATTTTAAGAAAATTATAAAATTTCCATCGACATAGTACAGACTTCAGTCTTTCAAAAAAATATTTTTCTAGGCTCTATAAAATGATATCACGGATGCCTCCATCAACTCTAAAGTGACACTGTTCCTGCCACTACGGATTTGAACTAGCTCGAAAAGAAAACTTGACGTAACTACTCTCTAGCGGTTCAATTAGGGGCTAGAAATCACGTTTTCCTAGCACGTAGAGGCCAATTAAACGCATCTATCACTGTCTCAATTTCAAAATCGTTATTTTTTGAGTTGTGTCATTGTTCTTGCAGGGGTGCGACATGTAGATCATCAGCCATCCGCTGCAGACCGAATTGATCGAAGAAGTGACGCTACGAAAGCTTCGTCCTCTGATTTCTTGAGACTTGGGGCGAATATGATGCGCTGCCACGAAACGCTACGAGACGACGACAGCAACCGATGCCGCAGCGCATCGAATACCACCTTTATCGACATCGATCGAACGAAAGCTGGCCCACGGATGAATCCTCGACCTGCATTCGCTCGTCGAGAACAATATAGAGACCCCTTCTGTTTGTCGGTCAACACCGAAGGCATCGATAGCGTCGACGAGTAGCGGGTAGTTGGCAAACTGCCAGCGGCTACCACCTTGTTACCGCTTTGAAATCAAACGCGTTTCATTACCGCCCTATGATATATGGTGTATGTAGATATGCGTATGTGTATAATGTACAGGGTGCCCCGAAAATATCGGAAAACCTTGAAGGGGGTGGTTCCTGAGGTCATATAAAACAACTTTTTCCTTTGCGAAAATTTCCGCCTCAGCTTGGTTAACCCCTTGCCGTATCTTAACGAGTCAGACTCGTCATGAAGATTTTAACAAAGCCTAACAAATATGAATGTTATGTGTAGACAGCGTATCTTTATACGAAATAAAAATTTTCTACCTGAATTGCAACAACCTATAATGAAATAGAAATTTGTTTTTTCTCTTAATATGTTTAATAGGTTAAAAATAATAAAATAGTATATTTAAATTCTTCTAATATGTTTAATGTTTTAAATTACACATACTCATTTTTGTTATAAATGCATAAAATCCGCTGTCTAGTTATGTGTTTCTTTTTAGATGAAACCAGATTCGTTTGTAATCAATATTTAAGCATTAAAATAAATGTAGCCATACAAAAAATATAAATTTTCTTTTCCCTTCTATGATGTTTTTGAGGATAAAGACGTTTTAATTACCGTAACTGTAAAGAAAATGGTACGGCAAGGGGTTAAGGAGTTATTAACGAAAAACACGATGCAATCACAGCGTGGCTACAGCGGACGGAATCTGCCTCGGCCAACGGCAACGCAACGCTCAGTGGGACCTGTCGCTGAGGCGGAATCTGCTCGCTATAGCCGCGCTCTGATTGGCATATGTTTTTCATTAATAATTCCCGAACGAAATCGCGGGAATATTTTCGCTAAGAGAAAAGTTACTTCAAATGATGGGTGAAATATGAAACAGTAAAAGATACGAGAAATTTGAAAATACTGTAATGTTGTTTTTAATGCAACAAAATCATTAAGGGATGAAATCAATTTTCATCTTACTCCTGCTTCCCACAATCAATGGAGAACATCCGCAGTTGATTAATTACAATTGAAATTCTCGACTCGACTGCGATCGATCGGCTTAACCAGCCTAGAAAAGTTAGTTTGCCTCGCGTGGTTAAGGAGGGCCGATGGAACAGTCACGAGCGCGGGAGAGAAACGAAGAACATAGGATGTAGGACTTCCGGGATTGCAACTTGCAGCGATTTCCGGGTACATACCTACATTACATAGTGCCCGATCGGCGTCGACATCATAATAGAAAAGAAAAGACTGCACGACCGAAGTGAAAACTTCTATGGCGATTGCACACCTGTTTCTTACCCGAACAGAGTTTCACATCGCAGCGTGACGGATCAGACTCGTTCGCTGTCCAGCAATTGTGTACGCGGTGCGCCTAAAGAAGTTTTCACTTCAAAAATACTTTTTCGACGATGTAAACTAGGAACGACGATTCGAAAAAGAAAACGCGACCGGACGCATTTCGTATCTTCTCGATACTTTCGAATGGGAACGAAAGAACAATGGAAATCACAGTGACGGTGTTGCTCGTGAACCGCGAGTCGCGACTCGCGTGTACCGAGCAAGCCGGAAATCGATTTTCCATCGAAACACGTCTACGCCGCGCGATACCTCGTCCCATGGCTTCAGGAATCCTGATTTCCTGCCTGTCTTTCGTCGAAGCCGACGCCGCGGCAACTCGTGTGTCTTTCGTCGAAGCCGACGCCGCGGCAACTCGTGTGTCTTTTTCGCGCCACTCGAACGAATATCTCCTACCTGAGCTACGCGACATACGAAACATATAGATCGTTTCGAAACGAGGAATCGGCAGACGCCGCCTCGTGGAACGTCGCCGCAGCTCCTATCGATTCGCCCTTCGCGGGTCGCGGCGCGCCGTCGCGCGGACCTAGCTGCGTTTTCGTCGCCGTCACCGGTACCGTCGCGGACGATGCTCGCCGTCGCGCATTTTCCTGTATCGTCGTCGCCAGGTTGGAAACACAGTTGCCAAAATGTTTCCCGACCCATCTAGAGATGGGATGAACTGCTACTTCCGAATCACTCGTGATACGATCACGTTCGTTCCAAATCGCGGCGATTTTTCACAGTGGAAGTCCGTGTTCTCGGTACACGTTACATAAGAAAAAACAAGTAGAATAATGAATAAATTAATAATTAGTAATAACTAATGACTATGATTTGTAAAAGAAAGTTCAGTTTAAAATTTTTTCAAACTTTAAACCTTGCGAAATGTTTTCTATCGTGTGGTATATTGTATATATAAAAGATATACAAATGTATAGAAACAACACAAATAGTACAATTTAAATAGAAACAGAAATATAAAAAATTAGTAAATATATTTATATGTCTACAATTTTTTAACTCAAAGATGAAGAATTACTATGACTCGAGATAAAAAAGTTAGGGTCACAGTCGTGATCGTGGAAATAATCACGATCTACGAATTATCATTATTAAGTAACGTATTGTCTGGTATTGGTATTTAAATAAGAAATTATGTCTATATCTTCCTACGAATTACATAAATAATACAATTTTTTAACTGGAAGATGAAGAATTACTATGACTCGAGATAAAAAAGTTAGGATCACAATCGTGAAAAAATTTTTTCCGCTGGTATTGAAAAACCACAATTTTCTTGAAATTGTACAAGTTTAACAAATTTTATCAAGGTTAAAAACCATTCGTACCATAATCTCTCTATTTTTCCCATATTCTACAAAGTTTCAATTTTTTAAAAATATCATCTCTCTATCTCATTTCTATCGAAAGTTCTTTGATTTTGTCGCCGATTTCGTCCGAATTGCCCACTGTGCGCCATCTCTAGACCCCGTCCCGTTGCTTCTGTCCTGTTTATCCCGGCAAATCGATAGAACCAGGACAGAACCAGGACTTCTTTCCTTTCCGTACAAGAAAAGAGGAAGGCGACGTTCACGATGATTCTCGTGGATGTTCGTATTCCGATGGATAGCGATGAGTCACGTGGAGCGAAGATTGTTCCGAGGTTTCCTCGGGCTCTCCTCGGTGACTCATCTCCGAAATCCACCCTCCTTCGGCGTTCCGCGGCACGAATCTCCGTCGCAGCCACCCCGCGATTCAGCCTCCCCCGAAATACTCGCGGCGTTGTGGTCGATACCGTTGATATTGTTCGGTATCGAACGATTCGACGCCGCGAATATTTCGAACCGAAAGATTACCTTTTCAATTTGGTTTCCTGTCCGACCGAGCCAATCCACTTATTCGACGGCATTCATCGAAATTTTCTGTCGCTTTACCGCCAGTCGATCGCGAGCCGAACGGATCGCAGAATCTGATCAAAGAGATTGAGAATGGAACATGCAGCTCGACGCAACGCAGTCGTCTCTCGCAGTGCTTACGGTGTTGCGCGCGCCCGGCAGGTAATTAGCGAAATGGTGGAAGAAGCTGGGAAATGGTGGACCGTGTCGTCGTTCGTTCCCGAACGAATGCGATTCGTACTTTTACATAATGTTTATAATCTACTTTATTTCATATACAATCTCTTTACCTCAAAATTCAAGCAAGAATGTCCACTAACGTCCTAATCAAATAGCAAGGTCTAACCCTCGTACGCTCCTCAGATATAGTTGCATAAAAGATCCTAGAATAATATTTCACCCCTTCTTACTTCACATTTCAACTCTACGAATTATGCTTCAATTATAGTGTGACATTTCAAAGAAATACATTTTGGAACACAGTCAAGAAGAAATCAATCGTTCTACAATGAAAAAGGTAAATGGGTGAATTTTCACCCTGAGGAACGTATGAGGGTTAAAGGTACGAACTATGTACTTTGGATTCTCCCACAGGAAGAATTACCTTTGGGTAAGCTTTGGTACACTGGACTTGAACTTTTTAGAGATTTTTTAGTTTTTAGCAAGAGTTAATTTTATAGCTAACAGTGCTTGCCAATGCGGAGCAGAATTTCAAGATCTAAACCATGTTACATGGCAATGCCCTGACTAGGAGAACGAACGTAATACATTAGTACAGGGGTTCTTAACCCTCCAGATATCTCGCGCCCCGATACTTCCCGATAAACGCTTTTGGCGAGATATCTCGCGTCTCGATAATCCCCGATAAATGCTTTTCGCGAGATATCTCGCCACCTAGGATCAATATTTTGACACAGTTACACTGATACAGTAAACGCCCTTTTACTGTCCGGGTTCGTGGGCACGATCACTGTTCAGTGCAAAACACGGCTGTTGGACAATTCTAATTTGTAAAAGGAAGAAATGAATGAAATCTTTATCTCGCGTAAAATGACCGAACAGAACAGAAAATATTTCATAAATGTTTCCTTATGTCGATCGTAGATTGTTGCTAACAATATTATTATGATTTCAGCGCACTGGTTCGATCAATTGCTATTTAAAACACTATTTGCAAATTATCACAATAATTTTTTCCGACGTTTCGATCTTATTTTAGATCATTTTCAAGATCATCACCTCAACTGCAACAAGCTCGAGTGAAATAGGAAATTATTTTCATCCTTAATAATCATTAAACATAATAGATTGAAAATAATATGAGAAGATACTTAAATTCTTCTAATGTCTTTACTGTTTTAAATTACACTTACTGATTTTTGTCATAAACGCGTAAAATCCGCTGTCTATACATTAGAAACGAAGCTTCTCAGAGGCAAGTATTGGTTCCTTCTTATGTAAATATAATCTTATACGTATTGCCAGAAATGTTATTGCGAAACCGAGTCGAATCGAACCGATGAGATTGGCTTTTCCGATGTTGGAACGTCGCTTATTAGAAAATCTGGATAGAATCCTAGAAAAGCGTAATCTTTAGGTGAGCTGAGTACGATCGATGGCAATTCTATTTTGACGATTCTTCTCCGTCAGTTCCGTACCTCAACTCGCGGTTCGCGTTCGGACAATTAGCGAGCGAGAGAATGGGAGAGAAAGAGGGAGAGAGAGAGAGAGACGAGTTGCATCTCTTCCCACCATAATTTCTCTCCGACCTTACTTGTCGCTGTCCCTCTCTCCCTCCAACCCGTACTGCATACCGTTCTTCCTATTCTGGGTTCTCGATTCCTGTTTCCCGTTTCCCGTTTCCCAGTTCCCGGTTCTCCTCGCCCCTCGCGCCCTCCCATTTAATCAATACCCGATGCCGCACACTGCTAAACCACGACAACCTAAATGGGCTTTATACACGACGGGATACCGGTACGTTCGCAGCATGGATTGCGATCGAGTTCATCCCCTGTAAATTCGAAACAATCGCAAATCCGCGCACAATTTCCTCCACTAATTCGCGGATTAAAAAGCGAATCCGACGAGACAATCGGGGGTTACGCGGAGGACCACACGGAGCCAAACGGAGGCAAACGGAGGCAAACGAAGGCGTACAGTGCGCGAGTTGTCCCGGAACTAAAACTGTATTATTATATTGGGAGTACAAATTAGTTCGGTCCGTTTTTTTGTAGTCAAAAATGCATTTATTACAGAACAAAATGAATGAACAGATTAATCGAAGTATTGTCCATCGCTGGCTACTACTTTTTTCCACCTCTCAAGCAATTTTCGAATTCCATCTCGAAAAAATGTCTCGTCTTTTGAGGCGATCCAAGTTAGGAGCCAATTTTCGATTTCTGCGAAAGAAGTGAACCGATGACCTGCCAAATCGTGCTGCATCCGTCGGAACAACCAGTAATCCGTAGGAGCAATGTCCGGCGAATACAGCGGGTGCGGTAAAATATCCCACTTGAGCATTTCCAAATATTTTTTTACGACTTTTGCGACATGAGGCCGAGCGTTATCATGCAGAAGAATAACTTTGTCATGTCTTTGCTCGTATTCCTTCGAAAAAGACCTCGAAGTTCCCTTCGTTCTTTCGAATCCTTCGAAGCTTCGAAGCTTCGAAGCTTCGGAAAAGTAAGCCTAGTTGAAACTGTATCATTTTTTAAAATATTCTTTTGAACATAAAAAAAATTTCCTCGGAGAACACAAGTGATTTTTCAGTGGAGAATATTGTGAAATTTTTTACATGTACATATTTTTTCAGTTTTGGGCAATATATCCCGGAATTATCTCGGAAAAATTGGCAACTCAACCCGTTAGTGGACTTCTTATCCTGCCGAATTAATTGCCCGTTTATCGCCCTAATCGCGGCGCTCGTAACGCACACGATCCTCGAATAGCGTAAGATGGACAAGGAGATATAGTAGTTCGTTCTTCCCCTTTCCTCGCGACCTCGGATTTACCTCGACCCGAGTGTTTTTCGTTGTGGAACGATCTGGACGAGAACGACTTTGCAAACGCGATCAGCGTCGCGGAGGAAGAACGAGAAAACGAAGCAATCGCGGTTGATCGGATCGGTAGAATAGCTGGGTTGTTAGGTCGTCGGGTCGATGCGATGCACCAACAATCAGAGATGCTCGATATTCGTCTAAAGAAAATCGAGGAAGGGCGTCACACCTTGTGATGGGATCCGAATCACTTCGAATCGCTTCGATTCAATATTTGCGACAGAAAATTCGAATCACTTGCGACACATTACATCTTTTTCAGTATTCATACAGTTTTGATTCCGTATTTCATTCCGAAGTTTCAGCAGTTAATCATTAATCAATTATCCGATTGACGATTACCATTGAAAGGAATGGAATCGTTAATCGCAATTAACGACTAAAGTAGAAATTGAATCGTTAATCGCATACATTATTCTAACAAATTTCGCAAGCTGCGTACGTCTTCCGATCTTTTCCTACACATAATTGGCATCGACTTCCTGTAATTTTTCTTTCTTTCCATTTCATAAATTTGATGGGCCAGCAATGACTTGTAACGTATTTACTACAGCGAGTGATGCTTCTGGGTAGTACAGCTCTTCTCTGTATTTCTTATTTATTATTATTATTACGGTATTCGGGTGAAATATCACCCGAGGGACTCTTCCATCACTTGTTCTTTTATGACGTTACCATCATAAAGGAAACGTCATCGACTTATGTTTTACATATAATATGATATTTTAGACAACTACGCAAAGTTATAGCACATTTAGAAAGAAATCAAACATAATAGTCAATTTTCACCCGAGTAGCGTATGAGGGTTAATTGCGATTAACGATTCAAGTAGAAAAAACCCCGCACTAATCATATGGAAAATCTATCCCGGTAAAATCAGTTGGAGTTTGCAGCGCGTGCCTTTACGAGTCGCCCTTCCGTTCGCGCCAAAGTTACGCTCGTCCGTTTCCGGACAGTTTCCAAATACGATTAGCAGAGAGCTTAGGAAACTCAAACGGTTCGTGGAGGGTGTTGCAGCTCGTGTACCGTCCACCGTTCACCGTCCACCATGCAGCGGTATGCGATACGACGGTATATACGTGGCTCGCTGGGGCGCGTTCCCTTCTGCAACGGTGCGCACACGAGGCTAAAGAAAATAAACTTTTCTCCGCGCTCGGTCGTAAATACACGCGCAGGTTTACAGCTCGAAACAGCAGCAGACCCGTTCCTGTGTTTCTTCGCTTCTCGCGCCGCGCCGGTACCCGGTTTTCATGGTTCTAAGGGCTTTCGCTCGATCGAGGCACCAAGGCGACTGTGGAAACAGTAACTCTTTTTCTCTGTCTTACGACGAATAGAAAAATCCTCGCAATCTCTTCGGATCGGAAGGAAGGTAGCGAAGGCGATCCGCGGATATCACGTAGCCGGGGATCGACCGTTTCGACTACGAATATCGAGAGACGGTACAACTCACGCGTACTCGCGTGTACCGTAGGTCTGACACGCATTGCTGATCCGATCAACCATCCAACGCGTTCTTATATTATAAACTTCAGTGACTCTCGAGTGACTGTCGCGCGTCTCGCGAGCGTCGCATGGGGATTCGGGCGACCGATTTAACAGTTCATTTGGTAGAAAATGACTAGTTAACTCTTCTATTGTGTTCGGGTCTATACAACCCGTTCGTTTTTCTAAGTTAATATAACTTTGTTAATATAACTTTGTTAATATAACTTTGTTAATATAACTTTGTTATTTAGACTTCGAATGAATAAAATGGTTTAAACAAAAGTTAATGAACATTGAGCGGTCCACAAATGATTCTATAAAAAATCAAGATCACCTTTAATTTCTAAAGATCAATGTACACTGCTGTGCAAAAGAAAGAAGCACCCGGCCATATTTACTAGAAAAGCGTAAAAGATCAAATAAGAACACAGTAAGTTTTGAAAAAATAAACTCCGCTGTTTAATTGAATAGTTCTAAAAATATGTGTTATTGCGGATTAATAAATCAATCATTGTACAATACAATTTCTACATAAAGATATTGTTTGTCATTATATCTTATAATTATACTGGGTGCTTCTTTCGTTTGGATAGTAGTTACATTTTTGAATTCATAATGTTGTAGCCAGAGTTGGGCAAAAATTTTACTTAGATAAAAATTGTGCCCAACTCTGATTGCAGAGCTACACTGTTATACCCTTAAACAGAGTATTAAAATTGTCATTCGATTACTCAGTCTCTGGCAAATTAATTAGATTATTAAATGAACAGCTGCTGCATTAGGAATAATGGATAGATTAAAGTGTCTACAACAAGTATCTTCAAAAATAAGTTTTAAAAAGTTGTGAAATCAAGCATTGAATCGTCCTAAACATTATCAATTATATACATAGTTGCAAGAATGGTGCGCTGTCCGAGGGTTAATGAACTGCTAGATCGGCGGCGGGACCACTGTTCGTCCTTTCTAGTCGGTCGAGAGAATCCGCGGAAGAGCGGTTCGTGGATTCGTTCTTATCTGTCGTTTCGTTCGATTCGATCGGGTTTTATCGACAGACGGAAATTAAATTGGACCGCGAGTCGATCGAGATCCGACGGGAACCAACGGGTAGAATCGATACCGCGTTTAGGATAAGTGGCGGCTCGAGCTCCGCCTCGACCGCGTATACACTGGTGGACAAAATGATAAGGCACCGTTGTACACACACAAAATTTCATATATATGTATGTCGTGAAAGCTCAAGGTTATTAGGAGTAAACTATGTTATAAGCAGTGGAGACGAATTATATTCAGGGATGGAAAGAAACTAAATTTGGATGGTCCAGATGGATACAAGTATATTTCCATGATTTAAGGAACAAAGATCTACAAAACGTATTTTTAAAATTATCGATATAGGCCCACATAACAAAGTTGTAAAATGCAACTTTTAGTATTTTTTCTACAATTCCGATCTATTGCAATTTTTGAAAAAATTTCTTTTCACATCCTGTAGTAAACTAATTGCTCTAGCTTCCAAAGAAATTTCAAATCGTATAGTACAATATTAAAAAAGTTATCGTGTTTTTTAGAGTGTCCGAATATTAAATCCGGCCACTGTATGTACGAATGAATGTTCATTGCTAAATCCCTTACCATTTTGGCCACCAGTGTACATATACGGTGTAGAGTTTCAAACACGTGCACGCCCACGCGAAAGTAGGCGTACGTATCTCGAATCTTTGACACGAAGATGTGTCGAGAAGACGAGTTCCTAGACGAGTCGAGCAAATAAACGGAAAGAGGGTGCCGATTTCATATACCGGCAGGATTTACCTCGCTCAAACTTTCCATTTATTTCTGCAGCTTTCGTACGTTCTCGATCCTTCGTTCGCGGCGATCCCAAACCAAAATCCTAAAATGATTGCTTTTCGCTGACTCCGTACTAAAAATACAGGACGAAGGAAGATTCGAACAATTTCGTCAATGCGCGTGCGGATCGGTCGTGCGACATCGATCGGCATTTGCGAACAAACGGAAGGAATCGCAAGATAAGTCCCGAACACTCGTAACTCGATACGATCGATTGAGGCTCCTCTCGAAGCGGAAAAAACACAAAGCTGATACGAGCGGACCCGTCGATGCAAATTTATGCTCGGCAACGTGTAATTTCGTTCAAGGTTCGGGCGCCGCCGACGGAAATAGTCGACTTCTCTCGGACTTGTTCGAATATCTCGACTTCCGGTCGAGCAACCATCAACTGATTGCCGGTTCTACGTGACGGAGCTCGAGTCCTCTTCGATTAGGATTGTCATCTATAAAATCGCGAACCCAGGACGAACAGCATAAAAACTGGACTTTTCTATCTGAAACCCGGATCCTTTTAACTAATTTTTAGTTAACTCCTTGCCCTACGCAAGAGTTAACATTCCTTGGTACGCAACTCTTTACCCTATTAAGCAATCTACAATATTTAAAAAACTGAAAGTGACCTTCGTATCTTGATAAAAAATAGAAGTAACAAAAATCAGATTGCAACACTGTATGTCCCCCTAGGAACTATGCAACATTTGTTTGAACATTTTTTTCGTACAATAAATAATTGAGAAGTTATTTGAGATCGTCATGTTATTAGACTCACCCTGTATTTTCACCCGAGGCTAATCAAGTGAACAGCACTATACATATTTGGATCCCAGCGCGGTTCGCACCTCCATCGATCGAGAGATGCACAAGATACGCAATGATCGGAGACGGAGCTCCGACATGTTCCAGATCAGAGAGGATCGTGCGAGCCCGATATCGGAGACCGAACGAGAAGAGCGAGGCGATCTATAAATGGAGACTAAATGGAGCCGGTACGAAACGGGATGAAACGGGATGAAACGGGACGAAGGCAGACTGAACGACTCGACGCGCAGGAAACATTATCTCGTCGCAACTGGAAAAGCGGCGCACCGCGGGAGAAAGAAGCGAAATGGAAAGAGGACGGAAACAAGCGCCAAGCAACTATCGCTGGAATACTACTTAACGCGGGTACACGTGGAAAACGTGCATTCGGAAGCGAACGTTTCGAAGCACGGAAAGCAAGCGGAGATCGCAGCGGGACAAGGAAGGAGCGTAGGTACTCGGTACGCGGCACTCGAGCCATTGTGCACCGTGCACACGATACGCGGTATGTATACCTATTCCAGGCTGGAGTCGACTCGACTAAACTCGGAACGAAAGGACCAGGCATCTTTTGTGAAAGATAATGAGAAGTATTCAATTAGTCTGCGGTTGGCATCCGACGCTTCCTCTGTGATTGAGGAACTACGGAGTCGTTGAACCGTCGCGTCGCGTCGCTCCGATTCCGCTTATTCCGCGATTCTGATTACGCCGACATTAGTTAATTAAAAAACGGACTAATACTGCGCGCATAAGACCGAAGTGAAAACTTTTATGGCGATTACACACCTGTCCTTCTATCCTAATCCTAATCCTAATCCTCTGCACTCCTGCCTAGTGACTTATATATGTAGTACTCCTACAACTCCAGCACTATATTACAATAGTTACAAGTTTGTATATAAAGATGTCCCGGCTAACTTGACCACCTTGAATATCTCGCTTCTATCTAGTTTTAGTAATAGAAAAAGAACGTTATAGGACAATATCAACCTAACCGAAGGGGCAATATAATCGGCGACAACGGAGTGCAAAGAGTTAATTTATTTACCCGAATAGCGTTTCACCTTGGAACGTGACGAATCAGACTCATTCGCTGTCCAGCAATTCCGTACATATACGGTATGCCTAAAGAAGTTTTTCATTTCAAAAATCTTTACTCTCCTCGTCCTCCCTGTGCCCGAGTACATATAACGGTGCCCGGTGGAAATGACTCGATGGAACGTTAATTCGAAGCGAAATTCCAAACCGCAGGAACGAGAAGTGGAGGACGGGATAAATCGGGAGCAAGTTCGAATCGCGAGCCGACGAAAGGCAATTTCGACGGAAATATTGGGGATGTCGGAAAAATCATGGCGCAAGAGATGGATACGAAAAATACACATCATGAATTTTCCGACAATAGTTTCGATCGGGCAGCCGTTAATCAACGTCGAGCGGCTCGCGAAATACGAATGCTCCTGTAATCTTTATTCCGCGCCATTGTTCCGCGTTTCCTTCCGATGCGTTCGAACAGCGAACGTTCCGCAGAGTTTATGGAACGTTGTCGTTATCCGCAACGATGCGACGATGGGTTTTGACGTCGCGCCTCACCGGCCGGGGTGCGTTCACGGTAAATTAATTCGCGAAACTAAATACGCCTGGCATCGAAACCGACCCGACCGCCGACCAAAGGGATATTCGATTGATAGGGGTCGGAGCGAGCGGGAATCGGGAAAGCACTTTAGGTAATTGGATATCGGTAAATCTCATTAGATAAACTCGACGAGTACCTACGCGCACGGAGACGCGGCGCAGCGACAGTTAGGGCAGAATGACGCGGTAAACACCGATAAACCATCGGCTGCAGAAGCGTCGAGCTGCTCTTTCGAACGGTCGCGTCCCAAACAATATGAATCTGTCGATTATTAGCGACGCGAAACGACGTGGAGAAATTCAATACGGGTGCATCGGATTCCGTGCAAGTGGATTGAAAACGCAACAATGTGCGTTACCCATGGAAATAAGAAATTTCTATTTCGCTGGGAAGACTAGATATCGATTCGAATTTCTGTTGGATGACCAACTATTTACATACAATACTTTATGATGAATAGTGATTAAGATGTTTTCGACAGTGAACCTCGACCGGTCACTACCCTTAGTCACACAAAAATCAGCATTATGACACATCATTGTAGTCATCTACCTCTCCGTTTAAGGGACTGCTATTTAAGTTAGCGCAAAAGACTGAACCGAGCCTTTTTTTAGTAGAAACCTCAGCGCAGCTAAGATCTCGCTCTTTCGAATTTCTGTTTATCTCGAATTCAGACGAATTGTCAGACTTCCGACGAATCATACTTTGTAACGCGTTTCTCGTACTTTGTGTCCGGAGTTATAGTTGAGGAGTTTTGAAGTGAAACTTCCTTGCTGATGGGGCTACAATTTTCGAGCGTTACGAAAATTCCGATCGCATGAGGGGAATAGTTAGGTACGTGGTGGGGGAAATAAAATAAAATAAAACGAAACAAAATAAAATAATTTGAGATCATACTCGCATCCTTACTATTCTCATTCATTATCTCTTGTTCAATAAAAAAACACTAATAATTTATCTCTATCTATACCTAATAAGCAAGAAGTTTCACTTCTGTCGCGCGTGGACTCCACGTGCACGATTTTTATTAATAAACTAGTGTTTTATGTATCATAAACCTACGTTTATTAATCCCTCATCCGGAATACGATATCTCTCGTGTCCAGAAACTCGCGAGATCCTGGAGGAACCGTTGCGCTGTCGATCGCGTCGGGGCGAAGAGAACAGCAGAGAGGAGAGAGGAGGAAAGCAGGGAAGCGAAGAATGCGGCGGGAGAACAGAAAAAAGCACGCGCGAACAAAGGGGTAAGCGAAGAGGAGAGATCCACCGCGACGTCGTAGGGAGATTACAGGCTTTGCGGTTCAGCGTCTCCAGGAACCAAAGGAGACAGGGGGAACTGACGTGTAATTTGCAGGAAATTAGTTCCTTTGAACGAGACGACGGTAAACATCGGAGCCACCTCGCCCCTTGACCCACATTCTCGCGTCACTGTCAAGTTCTCGTACGATTATAGCTAACTGCTCGACCACGCGGAAACCGCGTCGAGACCGTCCTTTGTCTTGCTCTCGACGCTGGTAACGACGGTACCTACAACCCGAAAACGTGAAGGCGAACGATTCAGAGGAGTTATTTCATGTTCGAAATGTGGCTCTGCGTTGGTAGTCGCGCACCGTTATTGGCCGATCGAGGAGAAGATTCCCGCCAACTGACGATCAAACACGGAAGCTTGCCGCCATCGACACAAATCAACTTTTCGTATCTCGATAAAGATATCCGCGATAGATACAATGGAGGACCAAAGTATTCGTACGCCCTTTAAGACAGAATAACTTTTTTATAATTGTACCAAACGACCTGACGTTTTGTAAGCATTTAAAAGCATTGGTTTACTAAATGATCTGCAAAAAAGGTTTCCCAAAAATTACAATCTACAAGGTTGCATGCAAAATAGAAACTTTTTTATTTGTGCCTTTAATGAAAATTTAAAATATATGTTTCGTAGATCTATGTTAGTTATACACACACTGAAAATTTCATCAAAATCGATTAATCTAATCTAATATAATCTAATCTAATCGCTAATTTCGCGACTTTTGGTCAGTTTCTGCTTAAAATCCACAGATTCTTACATCTTACGATGCGTGTCATTCTTCCCTGCGTCAACCGATTTCGAAGAAATGTTTAACTTTCCAGTTAAAATAGTTCCGAGTGCAAAGTAAAACTAACTGAATAGCTGTTTCATTGAGGATATTGGAAAGACTAATGTGTCCACACTAGATATCGCCAAAAGTAAATTTTTAAAAATTATTAATTAGAGCTGTGAACGGTCCTAAGCATTGTCAATTATATAGCTATAAAAATCGTCCGTTGTTCGACGGTTAATGAACTGCTAGATCGGCCGCCGGACCATTGTGGTCCACGTCGAACGTCGACGACTAATCTAAGGGATCACGTTCGTTAATCGTTGACATAACTTATCCCCAGGTCTACAGAGAAACGGAGGTGGCACGAAGACACGGGGTTTCCACGGATAACAGCCTTGTACGGGCTTTGAAAATTTCCTATTCGAGGAATAAATGCAACAAATCATACGAAAGAGCTTGCAGCGCGATCGTAAAATCTATTCGATCGTGGTCGCACGAGAGAAGTGGTTTTTCCGCGTATTCTCCGCGAGACTGTGTCGGCGCTATAATTCGTGTCAGTAGCCCCGAGCAGAGCCGCGAGCTATTCTTCGGTCGGTGTAGACCAGGAGGCGTTACTTATCGATCGGTTGGAAATAGCGTTGCAGGTCAGCACGCAACTTTTCGCGTTAACCGTTATCGACCGTCCGCGTTCGAAGTTTGACAGGCAGGATTCGCGCGACTCGTTTGCGACACCCATTGTTATTTCCATCTCCGTTTCTCTCTGCTGGTCAACCACCCTACGCGTGTTCGAGGGGAGCAGGCGAAAACGGGACAGGGACGAAGAAGAAGAAGAAGAAGAAGAGAGGAGGCGAACGAACAGGCCGCGGCCGGTTACCGAGAACGCGAAACCAGCGTGGCATAGGATGCACGACGATAAGTGTTGAGTTACGATAAACTGCTGGGAAACAATGGATCCCGACGGGGCAACGTGCCCCAAAGCGTGCAGCCGGGTTTTGACTATCGGGTTACCGTCTACGTCTACGCTTCGTACCTGCCAGCGACGTTAAAACCAGTGTGTCCACAGCTAGTACTTTTATACTAGATCTAGTACCTTTTATACATTTTTAGTGTTCTAGTACGTTCACCAACAGATCTAGTACTTTCGTGCTTTCGAAATAATAATAATAAAAACTTGTTTTTTATCCTTGCACTACCTGCACTAGTGCAGAGCGAATCATTTACCATCTCGTTCTGTTTTGTTAGATAGAACATGATAGCCATTGGTTCGTTCTGCAATAGTGCAGCCAGGGGGTCTATTCCCAGATACCACCCGTCGTCTCATAGACGTCTATGCTGGTCCGTATTCTATAATATTGAATAATTATCGTTCTATAATGGTCCATACTCCATAATATTGTATAATTATCGTTCTGTGATGGTCCATACGCTATAATATTGAATAGTTATAGTTCTATGATGGTCCATACTCTATAATATTGAATAATTATCGTTCTATGATGGTCCATACCGTATAATATTGAATAATTATCGGACTATTCTGGTCCGTATTCTATAATATTGAATAATTATCGTTCTATAATGGTCCATACTGATTTGAATATCTGTTTTACATCGTTTTTACGTATGAAATAAGACGTCTAAAAGACGCCTAAAAGATGTCTAAAAGACGTCTCTAAGACGTACCGTTTTATAACACAAGACATTCAAGAGACTTTCGGGAGCCGTTCAGGCGTCTTTCAGACGACCAAATGTCTAGCTACAAGAATATTCAATAAAAAATAGGGAGTTCTATTTAAGAAATTGAACATGACCTTCACGTGATTTCCAAACGACTATCCAAGGTCAAATCAATGACACAATTTTATGTGCCCCTTGAAACCATGCAACTTTTGTCTGAAACATTTTTCTCCAAAATGCTTCATTTCCGAGATATACGTCTGTTTAACTGACTCACCCTGCCACTCACCCATACAATGCCCGAAATCAAAATTTAGTACTATTTTTTTAAAATCTAGTACCTTTTTCTTATATATTGTAGTACGAAATATTTTTGCTAGGTGGACTGGATAGAACGAGAAAGCGAACCCGCAACGGCAAGAACAAGCCCGTCGCTGCCCGAGCGCGGGAGACTCGATTTTCGGAAAGATGAACGATCTCGGTCGTTCCAGCGCCATTGCTGTGTGGACTGTAGGTACGATCAGTGGTGGTAAGAGTAAAAGTACGAGGACGGCGACGAGAGCGAGAACGAGAGCGTGGGCGTGGCGAGTACCGACCGCCGTTGGTGTTCGAACAATCGCCCCGAGAAGACGAAACGCTGTGTTTCGAGGCGCGAACTCTGCTACGAACATCTACTATCATAAACATCTACTAAGGTCGAGACGCTTCCCGCATATTGCGTTGGAACGATTTTCTGTGATCACGTTTCGTGAATGTTTGATGGCGGAGGAGCTACGGCGAAAAATCCAAGCGAGCAGCGGAGGTAGCACGGACGCGAGAGTAGAAAGGAAAGGATCGCATACCTGTGGAGCAGGTGTTCCATCCAAGACCGGCTTTTCGTTCTTTCTGTTGGCGCGTATATCTACCACCGCGACTCGCTCGCAACGCCTCCGACCTGTGTACATACGTATTCGGTACGCATACGTTGATTACCATGGTAAAAGCACTTCCGACGCTATGCAACGCAACGCGATTTCCAATGTTTCGATTTTCTTCGAGATCCAGCGATAAATTTATCCGAAAAGGAGAGCAGCTCCCCGAGTATCCCTTTTCGTTCCTCTCGGCACGGCCGAGGGTGAACGAAACGACAAAAATAACCCCGAAGGTTGCTCCTCTCCACCGGTCCGACGAATGCTCAACCACGGAGCATCCGCTTTTCGAAGAACGACAAGAAAACGAGCGTCTTTTTCCGATCGTTTCTTCCGACAGATAGAAATCCACCATTGGTCTTTCCAAGAGGATCGGTAAACCAAGCGACATAAGTCGCATGGTATCTGCCAGCAAGTTGGACATAATCGTCCAATTGAAGATTACTTCAAGAAATCGGATCGGATCTGGTCGGATCGAGTGCCTGTTCGAGCGACATCGCGTCGTGTCGTCTCCATCGTCCAGCCTCGATCGATGTCGCATAGCCTCGCGAAACTCGCAGCTATTTCTTCAAGAATCCTCGACCCATATAATAGGAAACTCGCGGCCGACCGCTGCTCGCTTAACCACCAAGTGTCCTTCTACCTTCTAAGAAGACAGGTTCGCGATCGGCCGTGACACGCGTAGCTACTGATCGCACTAACCCATCGCAGAGCTTAGACATTTCTCTAAAAATGGATCCACCGTGAAATAGATTTCAATAGATTGGAATAGATTCCGCGAAAGTATTCCGATTCTTGGGTTAAGTGAACGAGTTCCAAGTGGCGAAGAGTGAGAAGCGTGAATCGCTAAGAGCCCCGAGGCACGTGCCAGTAGTAGCGCAACGCCAGCAGCACCAACAATTATTACGCAACACGGTAACGATGAATGAACCGAGAGGACTTGACGGTAGGCTGACTTTCACGGGAGTAGACGAAGCCAATTATCAGCCTTCGATGCACAAGTGCACCGGTTCCGTTGCATTTCGTTGCGTTCCGATGCGTCGTTCGTTAACACCTGAAGCGAACCGGTTAAACGCGCGGTCGCGATTGGTCGCGGGCCGGTCGATGAAAACCGAGCAGAGGTTAAGCGACGGCCACGCGTCTACTGGACACGCGTGACCAACGATCCGTAGAAATATTGGTTTGGCAAGAAGGTAATGTCGGTACTTTAAGGTGAAATAAAACCCAATTTTTCTATTCAAGCAATGAATTTTAATCAGTAAAATATTTTCCAGTATGTTCGATGATGTTTTGCCATCTTTCTGGTAAGTTCATAATTCCGCGCTCATAAAACTTCAAAATTTTCCCAAAATTGGGTTTTACTTCTCCTTCAAATACCGAAGTTACTTTCTTGCCAACCCAATATTAAATCCAGATGCACCAGTCGGACTTTCGAACTAATCATTTTCACGCATAATCTCTAAGGAATAAATCTGTTCGTATAAACGTTTACGAGAAAAAACGAATGGAAACTTCCGGACAAATCGAGACGAAAATCGAAGAAAAGGGTTTCGATCAGTAGCACCCCTGCGCCGCACTAAAAGTACCCACATAGCACCGCTCTTTGTCCCGAAATGTTGCTCGACTCGTAGTCATAGCGGAACCGCGCGGAACACCTCGGCGACGAGATCAATCTAGGTATTCTAGGTACACATAGAGAAAGGTGCTTTCGAGGAACTTGCGTTCTCGAAGGACCACACCGTGGCCGACATGAAAATACGTGTCTAGTGAAAAGAGTCGATGAATCTCACCTCAGAGGTTCGAGTTCGAACCGAACGATGAAAACTATAGGTGTTCTCGGGGGATTCCAGGGATGCCCGGTGCAGGAGAATTCGCAGAGGCCTAAGTACTACCCCGTGCTCGGCATATCATCGTCGACGGCTTGCAATTTCTTCGGACGAGAGCGGCACTAGAACCGGAAGTCGCGTCGCCGATAACGCTGGTAATCGGTCCGAACGTGTGTATTTACGTCGCACGGATTTCCGATCGTACGTCGGCACCAGCGACGACGTCCGGAAGGCACGGTCCAAATTTTCCGTGTCCCCTGATTCCTTGCGACTCGATGCGATCTATCATGACCGATCTCGTCGAGCCACCGCTCGAAAGCGTTTCGCAACTTGACGCAACACCGTGCGAGTCCTGAGCGAGACCTCTGATCGAGATTCGCGCGAGAACGGGGACGGGCATTCGCGAAACGTTCGCGACACCGGCCACCAACAGTTGTCGCCGACTCGGGTCCCGTCCACGTCCGAATCGCGAGACGGAAACCGTAAATGAGAAACGAGCGACACGATGTTCCGCGTCCGTAAATCAGGTAGAACGGAACGGAAAGGAACGGCGACACGGCTTCGGCACTGCACAACACAACACGAGTACGAATATAAGTACGAGCACGATGCTACGTGTTACACGTTCACGCTCGTTCTGAGGAACCCGGCACAACGATGGTGGCGGTGGTGACGGTGGTGGCGGCAGCTCGAGCAAAACGCGCACCCGCGCCCTCGCGTCTCTCATTGGTCGGCTAGCGGCTGTCGGCTGCCGGTCGCCGGCCGTCGCGTCGGTTGCCGGCCACCGCGTCCGTCACCGACTATCGCACATCTTCCTCACAGGGATTCTCTCGACGCGCCCTGGCAACCACCGCTTCAACTATTTTATCGGCTTTCTTCCTCCCCAAAATTCGAATCGTTCTCCATTTCACGAACAACCAGTCGATCGAACGAGATCACCAGGAAACATGGAACGTGCCGCGGAACGATCGCGTCGTGCTTTTGTTTTCGACTCGAAACGTATGACGCAGTAGGGTGACTGTTATTTACCCTTGTCAGATACTTCTGTCAAAATTTTATTTACGGCACCCCCCGTTCGTATTGTTCCGAATAATAACGGGAAACGTGCCACAAAACGATTAAACTATAAAATAATTAACCCTCGCTAGGTAAGGTCGAATAACATAAATAGTAAGGTAGGGTCTCTTAGATATCGACAAATGAATTTCATAAATATATATAATAACCTCGGTGAAATCGATTCGCAAAATGGTGAAATTGATTTGCAAAAGGATGTACTTGACTTTCAAAAGGGTAAATTTGGAGTGCAAAACCTGTAACATTTTTGTCATGTATATAATTTAAACTTAATGCAATAAAAATTCCAAGATGGTATTTTTTGAGACTTTCTAGTTCTGCATTGTTAAAGTCAATTAAACGACAAAGGAAACTCGTACTTAAACATTGCTAAAAATTATTATAAAGGACTTTACTAACAAACTTTCTGAAGATTAATGTAAACATTTACTTTTGTTAATAATATAGAATATCGTGCATAGAAGCATAGAGATTTTCTTTATGATGAATATAAACGATAATAAAGATTTCGCCGTATTACTGTTCGGAATTTTCACGTATTGATTTCTATATGTAAAGAAAGAAAATATCTATCTTCTAACCTGACTTTTTTCCACCTACAATGTCCATTCGGTATACTGCTACAATGTTTATTAATCCTCATCCGCACGAAGTCATCTTGTCATTTTTATAAGGGACCACCACTTTACACACACATAATCTACTCGGTTTCACGAATTGGAAACTGCACGCACACTCATAGAAACAACCGAAATCAGCGTAGTTTCCTCGACGAACTATCCTCGACTGCATGATATCGTTCGGCTTCAACTTTTTCAATTTGAGAGTTCCGATGTTGCAGACAGAGACAGAGAGAGAAAGAAAGCGAGATGGAAGGGGAATTAACGAATGCCACGGCTCTCGACTTCGTCTGCTACGCGTAGGAGCACGGTCGTGTTTATAAACACGGCCGTGTTTACTCAACTGTGGCCATCGAATTTTCGTCGAACGACAAATACATCGCGATATTGTTTTCATCGACCAGTCTCGTCATATTTTTTCCTTTGACGACCATCTTTCCGGATTAGTTTTATGTTCAGTGGTTCGCGCGAATCACCGTCGGAGCATCTTCGACTCCTTATTTGCGCAGAACAAGGTATGTACACAGTCGCATTCGCTGCGCTCGTTAGGCTCGTTGCACTCGTAGCAGGGAATACGCGAGTTCCGTAAAATCAGAATTAACGTTGCGGCACCTTTTAATAAGGTGCGCGTGTACGGTATACGTATTTCGTATACAACACGGAACGGAACGGAACAGAACGGAATTGAACAGGATACGCTGTGGCCGATCGAGTATCGATTAAATTCTGCGATATACCAGCCGCAATATTTTCCGATTTCGGTTCGACAGATCGGTTATTAAATTATCCCCGATAGGGTATTCACCCCAAAGCTATATCTATTTCTAACTCTAACAAGGTTTGCTTGCACCATCGTACTATCGTCCGGGCGGCCGATCTAGCAGTTCATTTCATTAAAAAATCATTTGTATAACTATATTTGACGATGTTTAAATCCACGGCTTTGGCTGCTTTATTTATCAATTTTCTAAAGCCCATTTTTAAAGGCGCCTCGTGTAGACACGTCAATCTTTTTATTATTGACAATTAGTAAATGAATGACGCATCTCATTAATGCGTCTACATTACTTTCTAAAAGTTCAGCAATGCCGAAAATGTCGATATTAATGAAATTTAATGAAAATTATAATTAGAACAAGCATTTAAAAACGAACATTTTATGAATACTATGACGGATCATTGTTTATTTCGAAACTGAACACGATTTTTCAAACAGTTCCGATAATGAGACAAAGTTCAATACAAAAAATCGAGGTCGTCTTTAATTACTAAAAATCAATATATATATATATATTTTTGACTTCATAATATTGTACCTCATGTCAAAACAAATGCAACGATCTACACTACGGTGCAAAAGAAAGAAGCATCCACTATAATTACAAGATATAATGGCAAACAATATTTTTATGTAGAAATTGTATTGTATAATATAATGATTGATTTATTGCATTTAAAGTATAATCTGCAATAACACATATATTCTCAGAACTATTCAATTAAACAGCGGAATCCTTTTTCAAAACTTACTGTGTTCTTATTTGATTTTTCGCTTTTCTATTAAATATGGCCGGGTGCTTCTTTCTTTGTACAGTACTGTATATGTATGTCCTACATTGCTACTCTTAAACTTAAAATAGTGCTAAAATTTTAATGAACTGCTAGATCGGGTACTGTAGCATCGATTGGAGGGATAGTTCGAAGTCACATGTGAAACATTTCGGGAGAAGGAACGATGAGGAACCCGAAGAAACTCAACGACCTTGCTCGTTAAAAGCGTTTCGAAAGAGTTGTACTCGTTACGAACTTGCGTACATACGACTCTCCGGCTTCGGATTACGAAATCCGACTAGATTAGGGTTCTGTTCCGAAGCGTTGTCGAGACTTTACGCAAACCGAATGGTTAAGCAATTGGGCCGAGTTAATCCCGTTTGTCGCGGCTATCTCTTCAGCGAAAATTAATATACGTGGGTAGGTTCATTCAGATTTTGAAAGAGCCATTAAAACGTCCAGGAGATCATGGACAAACGTCGCTGCTCGAAGGCAAGAAAGTAATTGTGCGATAACGAGGATCGGAATCGTGAGAGAGACTCTCGGTTGTGAACCCGACCGGCGAGATCGGTGACCCCTAACCTCGACGCTGCTTCCTCCTCTCCCTTCCTCAGTTAGCGTCTCCCTTTGTTAACCCAGACCCGGTAAACGTGTTCTCATCTCTGTCTCTCTATTTCTCTATCTCTTCTGTTCATCCCCCGCCCTTCCCGTCTTTCTACGGCGTTCATCTCCTAGTTTATCGATTACAGTATTACAGCATTGGCCTTAACCGCGGTAGCTCAACACCAATCGTGTTCCCATCGAATCGTGAGGATTAGGGAAAGCCGAATCGCGTATATCGACTATCTAGAAATGACAAATTGCACGGGTTATCGATAGTATCGTCTCTACCAGCGATTATTGTTGTCTCTAACAGGCTTAACGTTTCATAGCTGATCATTCTCATACAACAGTGGTTCTTAACCTTTTTGAAGTCAGAGAGCACTTTTGATTATATGAAAAATTTGCGGAACACCAAAATTAATGATCCAAGAAACAAACAAAAATATCCCGCGTAGAAATAAATATATTATTAAATATATTTAATATATTTCGGAGGGACTTTCGCGGAACACCGGTTCAGAACCAGTGTCCTAGAATGAGAAAGGGAGAGAGAGGGAGAGAGAGAGAAAGCAAAGTAGACGGTTTTTGGTAGAGAACGTTGTTTCGAACGTGTATTAATAACAATAACACACGTGTACTATTTCACGTATATTTAAATACACGTGCATTAATGAATCCACATTTTAATCTGTATAATTCCTAGAACATTGATATCGATTTATGTATCGTATGGTTTCACAAATTCCGCAGTGATCAGTACAATAATAAACTTAAACATCATTTCCACGTACAACTGAATAACAAACTAAATAATAATGGAAACGAGTGGTATTGTCGAATCTTTAAGCAGACATTTGAGATTTTATTACAATTCGAAGCCTGCAGTTGCAAACGAAAGACGCGGAAAGACGCTAGAAGTTTTTAAACATATCAGCAATAGCAGTTGCTCCGGAATGGTGTTTCCCAACCGCTAAGAATATTCTTATCCCAAAAGAAATCGTTTATTATCAGAAAATTAGAACATATCAGATTCTTCTCTAATAAACTAGAGTACTAGAGGGTTTTTTTTTTCATGGCAGTGTTTTTCAAATTAATTTTTGTATCTATTTTATATGTCCATATTTTGCTTCCGAAAATTAGAACATGTGCATTTAAATATACGTGGAATAGTACACGTGCATTTAAATATACGTGAAATAAACGTATACACGTGTATTTAAATACACGTGAAATAGGGATCTCTAGTTCTTAGCTATTTCTTGGTACAAGTTCGGGAGGTAGAAAGCAAGGAGCAGCCGACTGGCCCCCGAACAACTAGTCGGCAGATGGCACGCGTTGGGACCTTGCTCGGCCCCTACGGTCGCCTCGAGGGGCCTCCGGAGAGTCTCCATGCGCGACGCCAGAGCTTTTACTCTTGTCGTACCACTGCACCAATCGAGAATCGAAACGTGTTTCGCTAAGAAAGTACTTCGGATGGAGAGAAGAAGCTAGCGTGCCCAAAACGAACGAGAAGTCTACGCGCGAAGTCTATGATAGATAGGAATACTCGTGTCCGGTCGAAAATATTCCTCCCAAAAAACGATCGAGCATTTCACGCGAGTTTTTAAGCAAAGAAACACGAGCAAGATCGGTTTTTGTCTCTGTTATCCGCTCACCGCTCTCCACTCTCCATTCTCCTCCGTTCGTATCGCTTGGAAGAGCAGGTGCGCCATGCATCATGGAAAACCAGTCTTTTTCTTATTGATCTTGCTTCTGCCCTTTGGACCGCCACCAATCCCACCTGCCGATCACGTGGCTTCCTCAAGCCACCCGACCAAATACAATTTACTCGACTAGCTCTGAATTACTCTCGCAAGATATTTCGTCGATATTCGACGACTACAATCTGTTCATCAGCGCGACCAGTTTCAACCGAAAAATACGTAAATACATAAATACTTGTGACGAAAGAACAGTGACGTTCGATCGGCAAATAATGCGGATCGGGAAAAATCGATATTCGCAATGTCCCTCCTGCGTTACCGTAGCTCGTAGCTCATAACAGATCATTTATGGCCGTTCCATAGCAGTTTGTAATCCAATATGATCGATCGAGCGAGTGCACCGAGACCGCTCGTATACGCCCCGATCGTTCATATCGAAGCTTTTTGCAAGGTGTCCGATCGACGACCACCTGCTGTTGACGTTGTTTGCCGGCTGATGACAATTTTCTCAAGATCGGTGAAAGCAAACGCGTTCGGCCGGCCGATACCGATGATATACGCGCAAACCAACTCGGCGCAGCCCCCCCGACGCGACGCATCTTCTGCCTACAATCTCTTCTGGTCGGAATCGAACGGTATCGGGACGTTTTATGGAAGCGAGGAAGCAAGGAAGCCAGGAACCGACGAAACGAGGAGCGGGCATGCGGCCGACAAGCAACGTAAACCGAGCATACGACGAAATGCGAAATCTTTTGTAATCCCACGTAAGCGTAAATTGAGGCGACGCGAAACGCGTCAGCTTTTCCAGCACAGCCAAGCCGTTTGCAAGGCAGGTAACAAAGGAACCGTGCGGCGAATCAGCCGTTGCAATTGCAAACTCGCGAGCTCCACCCCGAAACGGTGAGAACATGAAAAGCGTTCGAAAGAAAACAAACTGCTCGCGCGACAACTACAGTGTCCTGATTCTACTGTGTATATCGAGCAAGAAGAGGCGAAAGAGAGGATTCCGATGATTACCACTGACCCACATTCTGTATCTCGAACAAAGCTTTCCTTATTCTTTCCCTATCTCGCTTGGGCTGCTGTTCCACACCTTCAGAAATGTCCCTTCCTTTATTTTCCATTAGCGCGTTCGCATTCCCATAATCGCTATCGTTCCAGAAATAAGAACACCGTCCGAAATCGAAACTGAACGCATCGAATCGACAATTGATTAGATTTTCTTTACAAACTGTATACTGTATTTAAACTTTTTACAAATGAAAAGTTCCATTATCAAAACCATGCGTGCGGAGGTCCTTGCGTCGTCGCTTCTATTTGACCAAAAAGAGAAACGCGCGATTACGCAATGAAATTACGCAAACAAATTCTGTACAGATTCGCGCAGATTATCGTTGAATTATAGCTGCTGGATCTCGATCGTGATCAGGCTCCGATCGAAAATATCGTTATCGTTAGTAGTCTTCCTCGTCGTCGGTATATTCGCATTCTTCTATGATCCTCGTGATTTCAGCGTCGTGTTCTTGTGACTCGTCGTCCGATAAATGCGATTCGCCTTCCATAAACTTGGCGAACCTAAAACAACGCGAATTTGTATCGAAGAATTTGCGTTACCCATCGGCCGTTTCGATCCGTAGTTGTAGTTCAACGCCTTTAGACTCTTCCGCATATTAACCTGAGAGGATCCTTTAGCCTCAAAACTGTCTTCCAAGTATTACATTCGGGACTAGAGCAGTATTGTTTCAGTCCGATCAGTGCTTTGTTCGTTTCTCTTACACCTTCTTTACGGTACTCATCATCCGTTAATAATTTTCTCTTTTCAGGAAACATATTCTTCCTGATCACAAACACAAGCATACATATAATATGAGCCACTACTATTACTACTACTACTAGTACTACTACTACTATTGCTACTACTAGTACTACTACTACCACCACTACTGCTAAAGTATGTATTATTGCCATTGCTTTTGCTGCTGTTAATATGTGTATACAATAGGGCTGTTACTTTTCCGAAAGATTCGAAGGATTCGAAGGAACGAAGGGAAGTTCGAAGTTTCGAAGTCTTTGAAGTGCCCGAAATTTCAATATCACGATTTTTGATAAATAAAAATATTAACAGAAAAATTAGATTAAAAAAAAAGAAACTCCGTTTCTTTAAATCTCCTAATAATTTACAATACTACGGAGGTTCGAAATTCGAAACTTCGATTCTCATCGCCATCGAAGTTTCGAAGCTTCGATTCTCATCACCTTCGAAGTTTCTGAAATCGAAGCTTCGATATCTTCGATCTTCGAAGGAAAGTAACAGCCCTAGTATATAACCGTTATTAAAACCGCAATTGAGGTATACATATTGTATAAGAATAGACCTAATGGTCGACTATAAATGAATGTTTACTGTTTAATCTCTCAAGATCACAACCGATCTATAGGGATGGGATCAAGTACCTCGCAAGCAGGTTCGAACTTTGATTGATTGAATTCGAACTCTCTATAAGTGCTTGGAAAAACAGAAATAGTACTCCTAAGTATACTCGAACCTTTTACAAGTACTTTGGTAAACGGAAATAATATTTGCAAGTATATTCGAATCTTGGTCGATCAGATTCGAAACTTTTATGAATATCGTACAGGAACCTACTATGCAATTTTGATTTCCAAGATTCGAGTACTACTTGTAAAAGATTCGATTCCTTTCAACAACGAAGTATTTATAAGTATCTTTTCGAAACTTATCAGTTTGTATAAAATGAATATTTTTCAAATATAATCATTGAAACATTATTGCTTTTAAGTAGTAATCGAAAGCCATGAAATGAAACTTGGTTATTGAAATTGACTCGGATTCGTGAGTACATATTGAACTTGATCCCATCTCTACCGATCTATATTATATACGTACAATATCGAGGAACAGAATTATGCGATATTGAGAGACGTTTAACACTAAACCTACCACTACCGATCAAAATGACCGGTTCCAGATTTTTTATCTTACAATTATTGAAATAATAAAAATGATTTCCTAAGGAATGGTTGTATAAAAGTCTAAACACAAAGTCTAAATAAAATCAATCTTGTAATTTTTATTCTCGGCAGGTTTAGTGTTAAAAGTTTAAAGCAATTTCGATGACAACATTAGTAAGTGAAAACTGTATTTGATGGTGTGTCCGGTCTATTCTTATATTTTATTCATTTTTTCATTTGACCAATTTCCCGGTTTGCCTCTGGGGTCGCCTCCGAGAACTCGACACGAACAGGGGAGGTCCGTTTCCCGTAATATTGAATGGAATACACGCGTACGATGAAATTAGATTGCGCAATAGATTTATTTCCATTTGATCCGCAGTGATATAAAAGAAAAATGATACAAGATGTAACGAGACACGGGCATCGTAGCACCGATTTTTATTAATAATAGTTGTATACAAACGGCCGAACTATATTCGAAAGGTAGAACACGGCGGAACCGCGTCGACGCGTACAACTTACCAATAGCTCCTTCCCTTGCGCACTATAGCGACCGGAAAATAATAAAGAAGGACAGTTAGGAAGCAACAGAAAAACGATGCCTCGAGGAAATAACTGCTGTGATAGATTGCGATCAAGCCTGCTATCTAAATAAACAGAACGGGTCATAGATTAAATGATATCTTTCGGATTCGCATCATCGGTAATGAACGATCAGTCGATTACCGAGCGACCGTTGGACAATTATCAGATCGCGAGTCGCCCGACGGAACTGTGACGTTACAGACCTGTAGAGACCATTCGATAAGCTTTTTCGTTTTCGGATTTGTAACTGGACCGAAACGATAGATAAGTACAACGACGACAAGAGACGTCGTTAAGATGTACCAGATCAGCCATTCTCTGTACTGTACAACGATCAGTTGCGCGTTTTCCCATAACGCTCGAATCAAATAAAAGCTCATCGTCCAACCGGTGGCTACCATCAAGTACATCGTTTTGCCCTTTAACGATATCGTAATTGCATTAGTGTGCCATCGTACGCAACAATTTTCAAACATTATGAAACGCAATCTTCGAAGAGGAGAGGCAAAAACCATCGGCCATTATCGCTTTTACCTTTGGCAATAGTTTGCTAACGATATACACTAGCATTATGACAGATGTTGTGATTCCAAGCACGACGCCGAATAGGTAGTAAAACAACGAATTTTCGCTCAGCTTTCGCGCGCTCCAGAACGTTATGATGCCCACCATCATTAACGATAGCTTCAAATTATCAACACCTACGAACACGGAACCGAAATACATCTGATTCTTTCATTATATCGTATCGTATTAAATTATACATATGGAATGGTACGGTGTAGTACGGTATGGTACAGAGCTGTTACTTTTCCGAAGCTTCGACCCTTCGAATCTTCGAAGTCTACAAAGTGCCCGAAATTTCAATGTCACGATCTTTGAAAAATAAATATATTTCGAGGTTCGAAATTTGAAACTTCGATTCTCATCACCTTCGCAGTTTCTGAAATCGAAGTTTCGAAGTCTTCGAAGTGCCTGAAATTTCAATGTCAGGATTTTTGATAAATAAAAATATTAACACAAAAATTAGATTAAAAAAAAACTCCGTTTTTTTTCAATCTCCTAATAATTTACAATACTACGGAGGTTCGAAATTCGAAACTTCGATTCTCATCGCCATCGAAGTTTCGAAGCCTTCGAAGTGCCCGAAATTTCAATGTCACAATTTTTGATAAATAAAAATATTAACACAAAAATTAGATTAAAAAAAAGAAACTCCATTTTTTTCAATCTTCTAATTTTTTAATCTTTGAATCTTCGAAACTTCGATTCTCATCACCTTCAAAAAGTTTCTGAAATCGAAGCTTCGAAATCTTCGACCTCCGAAGGAAAGTAACAACCCTAGTATGGTATGATATGGTATGGTATGGTATGGTATGGTATGGTATGGCTACGCGCTGCACATGTGCACGCGCAAGCGCCGTTGCTATCGTTACACTCACGTGTTTGCGTGACGCTTATCATATATTTCTGCATTTTATAAGGATGAACGTAAACGCCTATACACGCATCTTCGAACGGATTTATTTTCAACCGATTACTTTTCTTTATGCCAAACAAATTGAACCGCCATGATCGTTGATTGTCTTCGTGCTTTTCGATCACCTCCGCCGGCGATATTCCGTCGTAAAGATCATAATTATCTAGATTCGTGCTCAAGTGCATCTACAACGTACGCATAACAACAATATATAAAAACACAGTGCCAACAGTGCTCAGTTGAATTAATATTAATATTTTCGGAAATTCGTCGAACGGTTCGTTAATTTCGAAGTCAAGTTCAAGTTTCCTTACGGTTAAGCTCTTCCATATATATATCAAATACTTGGTGTTCGCCTTGTGACAAAATATTTGCAATCCTGGTTGGTCGTTTTCGAGAACATCGTCCACATTTAGAAAGTGTACTGGTTGATCAAAATAATATGTTAAACATTGAATTTTCTCGTACTCGAAAAATTACGATACAGACATTTGACAATTAATATTATTTTTCAATGCGTGTGTCCCATCTCTTCGTGTTGTTAGATAACGATTAGACTGCGGATTTTATGCATTTATGACAAAAATGGGCACGTACAATTTAAAGCATTGAACGAATTAAGAAGATTTAAGGACATCTGATTCGATTAAAAGAAGAAGGAAATTTCTATTTGGCTCCTGTGTCTTGCAATCAATGCAAACATTTTTTGGATAAACTTCCGAAAAGGACATACCTCCGATATTTTTTATACTCTGGATTCTTACGTATTTTGACGTGCTGATTACAAATATGTATGATAGTGAAAATTGGCGCAAATTTTATTGTAATGGAAACCATTAAAAAATCATAAAAATCATTGTTTTTTCCATTTATTTCCGTAAATAATGGCAATTTTGAAAAATACTTCAAATAAAAGTTGTAGGTCTCATCGAAATACACATTTTATGTCCTATTGCTTTTTGTCATGAAGACAATAGTTTTTGAGAGAAACGATATTAAATGTTCAAAACTCTATATAACTCATCCAACACAAATCAAGTTTTATTATTAATTTCATTAGTTAATACTAGAAAGGGATACCTAACCCTAACCCTAACCCTAACCCTAACCTAACCTAACCTAACCTAAACCCCCGTGCGTGTGTGTTCTATTCTATATGGATATTTCTCATATCGTATAAGTGAATAATTACCTATCATTTTTCTCAGAAAGTATATTATCTTTATGACGAAAATCAGTACGACATAAAATGTGTATTTTGATGAGGTCTACAACTTTTATGTGAATTATTTTTCAAAATTCCCATTATTTATGGAAGTAAATAAAAAAAACTATGATTTTTATGGTTTTTTCATGGTTTCCGCTATGAAAATAAAATTTGCGCCATTTTTCACTATCATATTCGTAATCATACGTAAGAATCCAGAGTATAAAAAAATCGGAAGTATATCCTTTTCGGAAGTACACCCCATTTTTTATTTTGCATAAAGATCCGCAGTCTAATAACGATATTAAAGGAATCAAAATAAAAGTAAAAATAATGATGACATCGTTTCCATGAAGAGGTAGATTAGTTATCTACTGTTAATGAGTACGCACACCTGTGATAACGAGAGTGCAAGTCAATTTATGCTACGCGAACAGTATTCTGTACTTCGAACAATTTTTCAAATCGGCGAATCTGTTCTATTCCAGTTGGACGTGTATAGGTTAGAATGACTTACTTGAATCGTCGGTCGATGCGGATTCCGTGTAAGAACAACTACAAAGAAGTAACAATATGATTACACTTGAAAGCTGTCCTACTCTCGGACACATTTTATTAATTATGCATCTATCGAACACTTTAAATATCAACTGAACATTCGCGAATAGGCGATACAACCGCAATACGGTGAACTGCTGTTTTGTTGTTTGAAATTCGATATTCGAGCATCGAGATTCGTGCGTAGATCCCCCGCCAGAGCGAGTCGACACTCCACTCTTACTTCATGGTTGAGGTAATGGCCGTTTTCTCGCTCATGCGCGTCCAAAATAGTAACGTATCTATATTATAATGAAGAGGTAGTGGGCAGTAGTGGGGTAGTGACATTGGCGGGAAAGCAGCAAAACAAACTGTTCCGGACAAAGAGACCCAAAACGATAGACGTGAAACGACACGAGACGAGACGAGTGTCCTACGAGTTACAGGATACACACAAATTCACATGTTACTCTTTCAATTCATTCAATTACATCATAGCATTTTTTAAAATTTTCACAGGGTGATTTAGGTACCCTATTTTATCGAGAATTTTACTTGACTGATGCTGAAATCGCTGCCCATGCGCGAGGAAACTTGGCCAATATTTCAGCACTGCTCCTGTTCCAAGTTTCAACGTTTCGTTTAAACAGGTTAGCATGGAACAGGACCTATACTCACTTTTAACATGCTAAATATCACTGTACAACGCTAAATTTGTTTAGCAATAATTCTAAAACCAAATTCGAAAGCAGAATTGCTCTATCACGCAACGTTTTCGAAAAAGGTTTTCAGGTTTGAGTAAAAAGATAGAGAGGACTCTCCTCTACATATCCATATAGCGAATTATATTTTGTTGTACTTTCTAATAGTTGTAAATACTTGTTAAAGTTTGAAAAAGAGCTGACGCGGGTACTCTATTTTTGTATTAATATGAAAAATCCTCTATCCTTTAGTAGAAAACGCAGCAGCGCCATCTGCTGCATCAACAAAGCCAATATCGAGTTATCGAATTTTGATGATTACAAACTTGACATATGACCGAACTGAAAAGTAGCGGGAGACTCGGTGTGATTCGAAAAGAAGCGTTTATTTTGTATACGTCGCGACACGTTACAGAAAAATACGAGAATCTCGCAGAAACCTTCCCAAGTTATCGATGAGTCAATTCGTTACAGTGCAAGGTATGTTTTCCTATTATATTACACCTACGGTAATCTTGTCGCGTGTACACATTGTAACCCATCTTTCAATAGATCGACTTCAAACTAATTTGACATCGTTTCATTTTTATCGCGACCGGAGAACTATAGTCCGAGTAACTTTATTAGAAATTCCTCCCACGTTATATTAGAAATCAATCGATTACAGTTGGACAATGCGGAAACCAGATCGGTTCAGCATTCTGGCCATTGGTTCTGCACGAGTATGGTGTGGAAACTGGATCGACTGGCATAAAACTTCCTAAAATCCAACACAATAATGTTAAGAAGCCAGACGATCTATTGGATGCGTTCCGCAGTTTTTTCGTTACACCCAGTACTACCCGTGGTGCTTGTTTCAAGAGTATCGCCGACTTGGAGAGAGCTAAAGTCAGAGCCCGGGTAACAAAATTTATTCTGCTACACTGAAGTAGCTCGACCATTTTCTTACAATATAGTGTGTCTATTTGTTTTTTGTGCACAGGCAGTACTGATCGATATGGAAGACAATGTAATAGCAGGAGTGAGAAGGGGTCCCTTGCGTCATCTATATGAACAGACTTGTATAATAACAAATTATCCAGGATCCGCAAATAATTGGTAAATGTTTGTTTGTAGAGCAACCGTAGAACAGAAATGATATGTTACATCTAATTTTCAGGGCTATGGGCTACCATGATCATGGTACTAGGTACCGTGACAAGTTGGAGGATACCATTAGGCAAGCGGTAGAAAAATGTTCTAGGTTACACGGTTTCTTAGTGCTACATTCGGTAGGAGGCGGTACCGGATCTGGATTAGGAACAGCTATGTTAAAGTTATTAGCTGATTGCTATCCCAGCATAGATAGGTACTTTTTGGTTAAAAGATTCTGCATATAGACGCCGATAACATGTTCATTTTAAACACAATATTTATTGCAATTTGTTTGTACTGGTAAATGATAGAAATTTTTTACAGATTGGTATCTTGCGTGTATCCAACGTTTATGCAGGATGTCGTTACCGCTCCATACAACACTTTATTGGCGACGCGAGAACTTTTAGAGCATGCAACGTGCGTGTTTCCTGTTGACAATACTTCGTTAATGGACATATGCTTGTTACAAACGAAAAAGAAAGAGAACGTGGATCAGATCAATTATAATGCTTCTTGCCGTCCGTTTCAAGATATGAACAGTATCGTTGTAAATATGCTTCTTCATTTAACTAGGTAACAGCAACAGCGACAGCGACAGTAACAACTTTCGGTCTGTATTGATATCGATATCGGAGTAAAAAGACGTTGAAAGAAAAGAAAAATTATGCGTTCAGCGGTTCTAGATTTCCTGGTGCTCTAAACGTGGATATGAATGAAGTAGCAACGAATCTCGTATCGTATCCAAAATTGCATTACATATACAGCAGCTTCGGTCCAATAGCTTTACCTGGGTCTCTAATGCGCGCTAAACAAGAGGCAAAGTATGTATCGAGTTTCAATTCTAGATTTGTGGGAAGAGGTTTGTTTGGAACTCCCTGTATTAGAAGTTATAATTTGTTATTTATTAATATCTCAGGCTGCAAGACGGACTGTTCAGCGACGCGTGGTCAAGAAGCAATCGATTGATCCAAATAGATCCGTTGCAGCCGACATCTATGATCCTGAGTAGCGCGCATATTGCAAGAGGAAATTGTTCGATGACCGATTTAAAGCGAAACATCGAGAGGTATATATCTTGTTTGGTGTATTTCTTTGAATCGGTATATTCGTGGTAAAACATGTTAACGCGTTTACACAGATTCCAAGGGAAAATGAAGTTTACGACGTGGAGCAGGGAAGCTATGAAAGTAGGCTTGTGTTCTGTGCCTCCGGCCGGACATTCGGCCTCGGTTTTGTGTCTGTTAAACTCTTCGGCGATGTCGTCATTGTTCGAATGTATCATAAAACAATTCGACATGCTATACAGAAGGAAGGTGAGATATACGTAGATATATGTATGTATACGGTAAATACTAGCACGTCACGTAGGTTTTCTTGAAAGATCGTGTAATCGTGGAATTATATTACAGGCTCATGTACATCATTACACGCAAGTGCAAGGTTTCGAAGAAGCAGATTTTCTCAACAGTAAGGAGTCGATTAGAAATGTGATTACGCGGTATGCGGAACTAGAAAATCAACAGCAGATCGATATCTCTAGGCTACAGGTAATTTAATTACGGTTTAGCGTGGCACAACGAAACGCTTAACAAATACGAAACACGAATCTATCACGCGATTACAATTTACAAATATACGACGTAAAGATGTTTTAATAAAAATAATAGATTGTCTACAGACGATAACAAAATTATATTAATCCTTAAATCGATAGCCTGCGCAATTTCATACCGGTAACTTGGTAACTTTGAAAAGCAAACGGATTTGCGCACATATTGTTTGTTGTATGCAGATTCGTTGAATAGCTTGTCGAAACTTTCTGATGGATCGTGAAAATATTTGGTTGCTGCGACTTAACTGGCTGGAATCTGTGGCAAGCCAAATTCATCGACAAGTACACCATCCTGGAAAAAATATCGTGAATATCGATATCGATTGCGACCGAGGCAGTCGTGAGTATTTCTCGAAGCTAGAGTACAGACCTTGTTCCTGACTGAACTGGCACCAGGTTCTTTGTCGGGGGCGGTAGGCGCTTTTATAGCATCGTCCAAGTAACTGGTATCTTGATCTATAGCTAAATCATCTCCGAGCGCTTCGAGTTCTGCGGTGAGCTCGTCCTCATCTATATCTGGCATTCCGTAACTGCGTCCCATTGCTTCCTGCACCTCGTCCGCTTGTTCCAGCATATCGGCCAGGTCGTCTTGCAAATCCTGCACCGTTTCCGTTTCCGTATGAACACCGCATGTGTAGCGGACGAATGGAAGAAGGCAATGCAAGACAAAACGTTTTGGTACGTACCTCGATGTTGTCTATATTAATGTTTTTAAATTCTTTCTGCATCTGTTTAACACCATCTTTCATAGCGACCACGGTCACCTGCGTGTCTTTCAGAGTTTGAGTCGCATAGTTCGCTTGTTCCATGTTGAATGCCTGTTGACGTAAATTATCGACTTGTGCCTCGTACATTTTACGTTGCTTTAAAACGCGCAACGCCTTTGCCTTCACCGCGTTCTTCGCGGGACCTTCTCTCATCGCGCCCATTTGGTCTTTATATTTCTTTAGTTCCGCATCTAATTTAGCTATCTTTTTCTCCGCCGAGTCCGCTCTGCTGTCAACCTTTGGAAGACATTGATCGTGATCAAGTGGATGATAGTAACTGTCGAAATCGTAGCTTAACCTCTACGGTATCATGGGAAAACGAAATATTTACCCCAGCGATACAATCTGTCAGACTCGGTAGTGGTTCTTTAGGCTTTGCGCGTCCGAATAGCCTGTTCATTTTGTCGATTCGAAGACGGCAGCGTAACGGCGAACAATTTCGATTGTTTTCGTCTTTCAGTTCGTTTCGTACGGGTTCAATTATGTTCGGAATGACAAATCAACTGATTCACCCGTCGCCCACCAGTTTTGCCGATACTAGCGACATTTGTTCGACGAGAAAAGTCTCGCAGAGGATTACCAACGGTGATCGTTGGATACGTAATTTCACACATGTATTATTTCATTGCAATTCAATCTCAAATGTCTGCTTAAAATTCGGCAATACCATTCAATCCCATTATTATTTAGTTTGTTATTCAGTCAGTTGTACGTGGAAATGATGTTTAAATTTATTGTTGTACTAACAATCGCGGAATTTGTGAAATTATAGTTTCGATACATAAATTATACAAATTAAAATGAGGATGCGTATTTAAAGAGAGGAGGGGAGTATATATATTTAAATACATGTGAAATAATACACTTGTACTTGTGTACACTTAAAATGGCACGCAGTACGTAAATACTAAATAGTGTATGTAAATACACGTATACACGTATATACGTAATTTATTAATACACGTTCAAAACCACAATCTCTAGTATTTACGCGATACTTTTAAATACATGTAATTCAGGGCCGGGTTAAGCCAGCGCGGGGCCTGTAGCAAATGTTACCAGGAGGCCTTAGATTTTGTATGATAGTAAAATGAAATACAATGAATGACCTCTTTTTTAGCAAAAATATCTGTTAACGGTAGCCAGGTTACACAATTTTACAAGCTTTTTGTGCTCCAAGCGCGGGGCCCGTAGCATTTGCTACTTCTGCTATTAGGCTTAATCCGGCCCTGATGTAATTACATGTAAATATCCGGGGTCTTTTCTGCCACAATTTTTGTCAGTATAGACAGATTTAGCATGGAACAGAACCTACCCACTTCTAACACGCTAAATACAAATATAGGTTCTGTTCCATGCTAAACTCGTCTATGTCTCTGTCCATACTGACAAAAGTGGAGGCAAAAAGATCTCGTCCACTCTCATTTTCTTTAAGCACATTTTCTCGTAGAGCATAGAAGGAATTAACTATGAAATAATTAATCGATCGATATTGCTCTACAATCTGCAAGCTAGAAAATATACGGTACCGCCAGAAATTCGAGTGATAAATGTGGTGATGCCACGGACGAAATATACGTAGAAAGTGTTTAGAAATAGACCAAATATTCAAAGTAGTGTGGGGTATTTAAGGAAAAGGCTAGAATATAAAGTTCGATAGAATTTTGTACTATTTTTATTTGTTTTGGATCCACAAACATTAAAAATAAGATTTTATTTCATTCCACTTTCTTAAAATTTGTTTACAGAGATTGGAAAATGCATGAACATCCGCAGTCTGCTCATTGCCATTCCCGCGTGACCACCGACGTTATCGATAATCAGTGAATACGCTCGTTTCCAAGAATCAAATATGATATACGCTACATTTTTACGTTTCGAGAAGTATATCGAGTCCGAAGACTGCCAGAGAGCTCGTAAGCTTATATTTTCTATCTCGTCGGCGATAATGCTCGATAAGCAGATATTTGAAAGAAGATAGGCTCTCGGCCGTGCCTGTTTGTTTTTCGGACGGCGCGACGCCTCGCTGGTTTCCGGATGCTACCGGTAGATGGCTGCAGCAAAGTTTAACGATTCGTTACGTAAATTGATTGATCCTAGATACGCACGATCGAACGGGCAACGTTCAAAATATAGTGCGTAGATTCTGTAGAAAAAACCGTAGGGTCGATGATAGAGTTCTCGCATACTTGCGGGTATTGAAAACGAGGGATTAATCGTTAGTTTATTTGGTGGAACATCCTCGATCACTTAATCGGGAAATAGATAGGTGAGGTTCGAATCGATAAGAAAAATAGCGCGTCGTAGGGAATGGAAGCAGAATGGAAAAGGGGTTGCGAAGAAGACAGCGAACGAGAGGGAGGGAGGGAGATGAACGGTAGATCGGAGGAGGATCGGTGATAGTGGTTTCGGCTAGTTATCGATGACGGGAACGGGAACGGGAACGGGAACGGCAGTGGCGGTGGTGGCGGTGGTGGCGGTGGCGGGTGTAGCGACGACGACGGAGGTGGCGGTGGCGGTGGCGGTGGCTCGAAAAGAAATGCGCGTGCGTGGGCTACGTCGGCGCGCGACGCAGCAGCGACGACGACGTCGACGAGGACGAGGACGAGGACGAGGACGAAGCGGCGGGCCGAAGATCGCCGAGCTCACGGCTACGCGGAGAGGCTACGACTGGTATGGTGTGGGCCGCGGCACGGCCACAGTGTTCCAAAAGTCGGCACGTCGCACGAATCGTATTACGCTCGGCGCAGAGCCACGAAGCCGCGTCGTCGAATCGGGCTCTTCTGGCCTCCGACCGAGAGCCCCGTCGAGCGCAGCAACCGCAGCGGACGCAACGAGCGCAGCGACCGCGATCTGTCAACGGACAATGTCCGACGCATAACGTTCGACGTCCGATCGTCAACCAGCCGTGTCTGCTTGCGCAAATACGATCGAACACGGACAACGGAAAGCTTGGAACACGTCGCTCTCGCCCGGAATCCTCTCGAAATCGTTTCGAGAAGAAACCGCGATATTATACGCACATCAGAGCGAACGAGCGGTCTGTGCCGTGGAACAACCGGTGTAGCACCGTCTACGTAACTGGTGCGTAAAATATGCTAGTTATCGATAAGACGCAAGCTCGGATCGATCGAGGTTGAGTCGAATCGAATTGTATCGACTCGTGACGGGGTCTCGCGGTTTTATCGAAAAGTCTCGAGGTTCGTGAGAAATCGATCCGCGAGCACCGGGAGAGCAGTGGTTCGAAAAAGGGCCTGCATCGTGCGTTCGTGCACGAACGCTAACGTTCGATCGCGGCAGCGATATTTGCGCGATCCTCGCGCATAACAGTGCGCGTAACAGTGAGTTCGTGTCGTCTCGTGTCGTGCGGTGTCGTGTCGTGTCGTGCGGTGTCGTGCCGTGTGCGCGCATCGCATCGCATCGTATCGCATCGCATCGCGTCTCGGTCGCGTCAGTTTGGTTTCTCGACGATCGAGCGACAAGCGACCAACGATCGTCGCCGATTCCGCAAAAGGGTCGCGAGCGGATCGCGCGTTGCTTTCGCCGAAAATCTGTGTTCGAGAGTGATGTACGAGTAGTAGTGGTAGTAGCAATAGTAGTAGTAGCAGAAGAGGATAGTAGTAGTAGTAGTAATTGTGCCGCGAGAAGGCTCGCCGTCGATCTTCGAGGAGGAAAAGCATGTTGGTCTAAGAGGAGGGTAGCGAGAAAGGAGGATCACCGATCTCGGTAATCGACGCGTTCGTCCGTGCGGAAGAGTCGGAAGCGAAGGATGAAAGGGTTCGAGCGATCGACTGCTCGATAACGACGAAATAATGCAAAGTCGTTGCCGAATTGTCCGGAAGCGACGCATCGTTGGCGTTATTTAATCGATTTGCGAAGGTTGGCGAACCGTTGCGTCGGTACGACAAAGACGAATAAGAGAGAAAAGGGATCGTGGTCCAATTAAGACAAGTGGCGCGCGATCGAAGAGAATCGAAAGAAGAAAACGAAGAAGTAGAAGCAGAAGAAGAAGAAGAAGGAGGTGGAGGAGGGTGGAGGCGGAGGAGGTGGTGGTGGAGGAGGAGGAGGAGGAGGAGGAGGAGGAGGTGGAGGAAAATCGAAGGATAGTGGGTAACGGCAGTGGCGAAAAGAAGAAGGAGGATCGAAGTAGGCCGGTGTGGTCTGCACAGCTTCCGGTATATTCGTTGGTGTTTTTACGCGTACGGCGTGGATCGATAGGTGTCCCGCGAGCTCGCTGGTCGAACGCCGTTCGTGCCGGCAAGGACGAGCTCGTTGCGACTAGAACGGTGAACCATCGGGGTCGTCTGGGAACGAAAGGAAGGAGGTAAGGAAGAAGTAAAGGAGGAAGGAAGAAAACGGCGAGCGATTTATGGGGGACTTTAGCGGGACGAGTCTGTTTTCGAGTTCCTTGTCGGCCACGACGAAATCGTCGATCGGTAGCAGCGCCAATAACGCCGTAACCGTGACGGCCTCGACGATGCAGGACGATCTTCTGATAGAGAAACAAGGTACCGGGAAGACCGCGCCGTTATCGCCGAGCAGCGGCTTGGACACCGTGGCCGGACAGGAGAAGGCGAAAGACGCGATCGCGGTCGAGGTCGAGAGTATCGCTATAACGCCGACGACGCCCTCCTCCACCGAGAAGGACATTACGTGCAACACCGGCTCGACTCTCCAGGGCTTTTCCGATCCTGGCAGGGTGCCGAGTCTTTGGTCAGCCTCGGACGACGCCGGTCTTCACGCGTTACCGGTCAACGGATCTATCGGCGCGTTTCAAAATTTTCCGAGCAGCGGGCCGACCGGGTTGTTCGCCACCACCGGTCCGGCCGTGTCGACGGGGGCTCGTCGCGCCATCACGGCTAGCCACAATTTTCCCCAACAACACGGAAACGCTGGGGCACCGGGGAACCGACACGGCCTCCAGGTATCGTCCGCTCAGCATCAGCAGCAGGCTCAACAGCAGCAGCAGCAACAGCAAGCTCAGCAGCAGCAACAACAACAACAGCAGCAGCAACAACAACAACAGCAGCAGCAACAACAACAACAGCAGCAGCAGCAGCAACAGCCTCAGCATCAACAGCAACAACCGCCACCGGCAACGTCGCATCCCGGTGTTTACCTTCCCGGGAAAGGTTACGCGGCCTGGTCCGGTGGTCCGCAAGCACCTCAACAGTGGGGCGCGGGACCACAAGCAGCAGCGGCCGCGGCCGCGGTCGCGAATCCAGGGCTCTCCCCGTGGAGTCGCGGTAGATCAGTGCCGAATCTACCTCCTCTGCACTCGTCGTTGCACGCGGCTGCCGCGGTTGCCGCCGCCGCCGGACTCCAGGGGAGAAAGCCGAGCCCCACGTTCCCCGGTCATCCGGGCCCGGCCGCTCATCCGTCTTGCATCAGTCCGGTAAAATTTCGAAGGAGCACCTCCTATCCTGGCAAAGGCAACATGTATCCGCCGCAACCCGCGCCCACCTTCGAGGTTACCGCTGCCGAGGACAGGGATTTGTTGCAGTTGCCACCGTTTCAGCAGGTAAGTCGGCAAATTTCGTGCAGTCGACGCCGACGAGTAGACGCTGCCACCGTTGCGCGTTGCATGCTCCGCGTCGCGATGCCGATCAAATCGTTTCTCCTACTTGTCGCGAACACGCGGCAGCGTGGGTGTTTGTTTCTTTTAATCCGACGGTTCGTTATCGATCGTCGAGCATCGACCGCGCGTTAGGGCATGTTGCTAATCGTGCTAGCCCGTCGAAAAAGTATACATCGGTGGCTCGAACTTCCGCAGTTTCGCTCGTTCACGTACCTACTCGATGCCAGGTTATGCAACCGCTTCGAGTCCCGAATTTAAATTTAGACCGTACAACGGCTGTTTCGACGGTCGCGCGCCGCGCCGTGCGTTGTACGTTGTACACCGAACGCAGTTCGCCGAGACCAGAGTCTAGCGTCCGAAGGGGCCATAGTTCTTCTAAAAGTTTGGATGACTCGCGTTGTTCGTCTTGATCTTTCCTTGCCCAAAAGCAGTTCGCTGGTTTAGCGTTCCTCTAAAAGTTTAGCTGACTCGCGTTGTTGGTATTCCTCACCTGAAAGCTTGGGTAACGTCACAGCGTGTACACGGGAACGTTAGTTAGCAGATCCACGAGCTCGCGGGCGTTCTCTCGCAATGATGCTCCTGCCAAGAAATCACGAACCGAGAGAGACCCATCGCGGAACGCAGGAGCATCCGGTTCGGCGCGTATGGACGAACAAGGATCCGCTCGTAGAAATTTGCCAGTTCCTACGAGCGCGTCGTCGTTCTACTCGGAATCGAGAAGAACAGAAACTTCCCCGATACTTGTTTCGTCGCGCCTCGAGGCTTGACCCAATTCCGCTGGTACGCGGCAGAGTCCGAACAGCGTACGGTCGAAGCAGAAGTTTAAGCTCAGCTATTTTAGCTACCTGTCGAAAATAGACCTGCATACTGTCCTAGAGAAATGGCGGATTTTCTTGCGCGAGCTGGCGCCCTTCGCGAAGTTTTCTCCGTTTTCTACGATCTCTCGAATAGATTTCGGATGCGTTGGGTCATCGATGTCGACTGTGGATAGATGGTCGGGTATGAAATCGAGTCGAAATGGAATGATTGTGCAAAACGCGGTTATAGATGCTCGCATTCTTTTCTTGACACGCGCAAGGCTACTCGTGTGTATTTGCATACATCGCAACGATCGACGCGCGGTGACGCGAGGTGACGGTATGCATCGTGTCGCATAGCGTCCCGCTGTTTTCCTCGAGACCGTAACTCGCAAAACTCCTTCCGATGCAACGACGATAGGTGTATCGGGTATCCGTGAGAATGTTTCCCAGTAAAGATGGGACTTTCTAAGCGCGTCTGGACGCAGAGTTTTGCGATCCATACCCCACTCGTCGTAGTTTCCTCCTGTGCACCTGGACGCACAAGTTTGCGTAGTGTAAGAGGTCCCAGGATCGCAAAACGCTGCGTCCAGATGCGTTTAGGAGATCCCACGGAAGACTCCCTAAGAGGACTCGCATGGACGTCGTCGAATCGTCAGCGAATCGTCAGCGAATCGTGGGCGCGAAACTAGGTCGAAAGCTATGGTTCCTCTGCGAACGAGGAAATAAGTCGACGATCGATTTCGATATCTCGGAACGAAGTTCTGAAGTTCGTGAGTTTCGCAAAGTTGGGGAAAGAACGCGCATCTCGACCAAACAATTACCTACCTATCTCGGAAACGAACGGGGACGAACGAACCCAACCGAACCCGCGCGTTTCCGATACGCGTAAATACTTTTCTAGCCGGTAAACAGCATGTAGCCGAGTGAAGACATACTCGAACTCCATGTCCGATAACTCGGTCGGTCGTCGTTCACCTTGGAGGCAAATCGGGCCACGTGCGAGCCGAGTCTTTCCGCCACTAGCCAAGTATACATAGTCGGTTGGCAGTCGCCGCAAACCGATCGACTATTCGACGAGTCCACGCGCCTACGAGTCTACGCGTGCCTCTGCGGATATTCTGCCTCGTAGCGTTCGATGCATTTCGACGGACTCGTTCCTCGCGTAAAAATACATCGCGCGGTTGAGATTCTGCTAGACGATCAGCGTTTCGAGACACGCGAGAACCTAACCCAGACCCGTTCGCTCTACGCTGTTACGGTTCCGTAGTATTTTTGGCGTTGAACGACGTAACGCGACGCTGGGCCACGCTAGGCGACGCGACATCGCACAGCAGAGCACAGCACGACAAGGCTCGGCTCGGCTCGACTCGGTTCGGCACCGCGCAACAACACGTCACGCATCGAATGGACGGAATTGTAGGCGGTGTCGAAGTGGCATCTGGTATTCGAAAGCGAGCCGATAGACGGTAGCGGGGAAAGCATGCGAGAAAATTGATAAAAGACTTTAGATTAGTCGGCCGATCGGGTAACGGTCGTGTGTACCAGATACGAGGCTTGTAGTCCGAGGGTGGGCGTTATTAATAAAGAGGCGATAATCGGTTCTGTCGAGGATCGAAAGGTAATGTAGATCGCGATAGCCGCGAAGATCGCGCGTTGCAACGCGGTGCACGAGGCCAGACGTCCGGCTCGGGCCAGCCCTGCTGGCCAGCCCAGGCCAGCCTAGACCAGGCCAGAAGCGATAATTGCATCGCGCGATGGTCTGGTAGCGCGGCATAAATATGTCCTTGAGATAGGCACGATGCGAAAAAACCGTTTGCGTCGCGTGTTTAGTGTTCGTCACGGTCGAACGTTTCCACGTCCGAGTCAACTTTTACGTCCGACTAATTCGACATCCGAAGAACGCGGAATATCTGGATGTTAACCCCAATTCGGGATCCCTCCTGTTCGAATTGGGAACTGCGCCGGTGCAGAGTGACCCGGCACGAGGTTTATAGGTCAGTCCGGTTTCGTGCGGTATAGATTTTTCGTCTAGGTCTCGTCGTCTCGCTCGCTCGCGCTGCGCAACATTCTCGAAACCCGTCGCCCCGTCAATCTCCCATGATTTTTCATCCCTTCTCATGTTCTAGCGTATCTTCTCCCGAGCGTTTCTCGATTCTTCTAACTTGGAACGTTGCAGAAATATATTATTATGTGAAACGCGTGAAAAAGAAAGACATCCGATAATCGTCCTAATTCGCTTAGTAAGCGTAACAAGATGAAAACCGTGCGCTATCATTCGCTGTAACCTGACCGACGCGATCGACGATATGTATCTCGCGCCGGGTATATCTTCCTCTTTGAATTATTTTTGCCTGTAAGGGGAAATGGTTTGTTTAAGTTTGTAAAAGATGTCCGCGTTTCTTCTTTCTCTCTCTCCCTCTTGCGACGCTCGTGGCACGCGTTCCACGATTCGGGAAAAACGAGATTGTCGTGAAAACCGACACCGCGCGATGGCCTGGTCGACGAGTTTGCATTATCTTTCGGCAACGGCAGCGACATCGACGCGTCGCATCGCGGCAGCGTCGACCGTCATCGATCCCACCGAAAGCGTACGCGGCCCTGTTCGACAGCGAGCAGTACGTTTGCGCGTAAGCAACGCTAGATCGAAGAGAGCGCGACACAACGCGCGTATACCCTCGCGATAGCCCTTGTCGAATGATACCGTGTTGCTACCGCATCGTTGCAAAGTTAAGCGGTGGCGGAGTCAGGGATACGCGTTCGCCGATGTTCCGGTACCGCGTTTCCCACCCCGTCTCTTTTCGCTGTCTCCTCCCCTCTGTGTCTCCCTGCATGCCGGGCTCTCTCCCACTGCTCCCTTGCCTATCCCGGCGAGGTCTTGCTCGCACCAACGTTGACCCAGTTCGCGTTGGCTGGCTGGAATCGTTTCTTCCGCACTCGCCTCGAGATTCAGGTTACGCCGCGCTGTCCCGGTCTCTACGCTCGATTTCCACTACCCCCCGGCCTCGCCGCGCCTTGCCTCGCCGTGTCGTGCAATGCCGCACGCGTTGCCTCGCCAACGGAACGGAACCGTACGAGACCGCGCTCGTTTCGATTCCACGATCGACCGATACGATTTTTCCGCCGCGTCAGCGACACGCGCGACAGCACATTTTTCCTCCAAACGCTTTCGCAACGTCTCTACCTCGAAGAGCGTCGGCTCGAGCAATTTCGCGTTTGTCCGGGTACGTTATCTGTCGATGGAGGCCCCGAGGAACGGGATTCGTCGCGGAATACCCGCATGACCGAAGGGGGGGAGTCAAAATGGTCTGATGCGAAGACCCGGGCTGCAAGACGGTGCACGATGTTTATAAAAACACGCATAGAACCCGTCGCGGACCTAGGAATGCGTGTTAATGAAACAGCCGAAGATGAATGCACGCTCGAATACGCGGAGAGTATCCGCGAGAACGCGCTCGCTAAAAATCCCTTTCACACCATTGTTTTCTTCTACCCGGGTTAAAGAGTTTTCTCCCTCCAACGCACCACCGGCACCCACCCCGCCGCACGGTATCTCCTATTTATTTCGACGAAGACGTTCCGCGAGGCTCGGACGAGGGTTGCCCATCGTGGTCCGTGCGCGATGCGCGATGCGCCATGCACCGTGAAACCCGGTATTCGAGTCAGGGGATTCTACCGTGGTGGAACTCGCTGCTCCAACGATACCACTGTTTTTTACGAGCTGTAAACTTTGGAACTGGGCCAATCCCCGCGTGGCCACATGCTTCGCCACCGTATAGCGCAGAATCCCGGGTTACCGAGGCTCTACCCCACCGAGTGCCCTCTCGGGCGACGTCGGACGACGGGTCCTCCTACGGATCTCGATCATCGTTTCGACGCTGCACCCGAACGACTAGACCCGATGCTTTTCGATCACGGCCGAATCGGAGATCGATATCGAGCAATCAGACTGCTGTGCTGCTCCGCTCCCTACGGCAAACTTTCAAAGATGGAGTAGCGGGATTAGGAAAAACTGAGAACGAGGAATGGGACCGGAGAATGCGTATAGAGGAAAAGACAAGGTCGAGAGTAGCCCGGGGTCTACCGAGGCGAATGGAGCGTGCACGGTTGCGACAAATTCGCAATGGAGCTTGCACAGAGGTCTCGGCTGTCGACGCCCTGGCGCTGCTTCCTGGTTTCCCTATATTGATTTTCTAGCGTGACTCCAGCTAGACGGAAACCAAACGGCGCAACGAGAGGGAGAGAAATCGTTGTCCCGTGGTTGCGCTCGCACATGGATGCGCGTGCCTATACGGATATCCTCCGACCAAGTGCTCGCGGTCGTGTCACGCTTGCGCCAAGGACCGCGCAAGCGCCAACTGCCCTGTCCCTGTCCTTGCGTCTGTGCATCCATTGCGCCTTCGCCTTCGCCAAGTCTGAATCTAAGTCTGACTCGACGAGTCCAAAGACTCGAGGAGGGGCTTCGAGGGCCCGTGCTCCCCCGAAAGGGTGGAAAAGCGCGTTTTAGGTTTGCGAAAACCAAAACCCGGCCAAAGAGCGAGTCTTTACACCTCTGCCGTAATGGGATCGCATTTTTAACGCGTCTTGTTTTTCGCTCTTCTGTCTATCCATCTATTTTGCCTACACGTCTACTGGTAGTTATCTAGCATATGTGTGAATCACTCCGCAGAGAATGATGATACGGACTCGGTTGCGATTGGCACGCGCTACAAAGTAGTCGAGAACGACGAATAGTCGGTCTCATTCTTTTGCGTTTCGATCAACCAGAATCGCGAGCACAACCGTCGTAGACATTGGAACTGACCGAATCGTTCGGCACTCCTGCTCCGGTTTCGCAGTCTGTTTTGCTGCTTTGCAGATTTGAAATCAGCGTGGAAAAATTTACGGGAAATGATGTATAGCATGTCAGAAAAAAATTTTTTCCGCGGAACCACAATTTTCTTGAAATTGTGCAAGTTTACGTAGAATACGACCATATTTTTAAAAATTTTTTTCACACGCTTGAACCGTTGGAAAAATTTGCAGAACAAGGGGATGTGTGTCTGACATATTTTCTAATAATTATTTTAAATTATTATTTAAGAAGAATTCACACCAAGTGGCAGGAACGTTTCCTATTTCCATGATGTCTTAAAGAAGAGCTATCGGTAGTTTGCCTAGAGAAGCCGTGGAGCTCACGGGGACCTTTTTTTGGGCATGTACAGCAGGGAGCCGTCAACCCGAGCTCGAAATTTATGGGTTTTGGCTCTGGCTTGCCGAGCCACGAGCCCAGTATAAGCGCACCCTATATTATCGTTCTATGATGGTCCATACCCTATAATATTGAATAATTATCGGTCTATGCAGCGTCGGACACGCGCTCGGAACGATGCCCACGGCGGCATCGACACACTGTCTTTTAGCAGTCTGTTCTACGCTTTGCATTGTTCCTCGGATCTACTTTTAACGAACACGGGCAAAGCTAGGAGACCAAATCGTTGGAGACTATGAACGTGCGAACGCTCGAAACTCGTCCGATCGATGTGTACCGCCTTTGCGGTCTCTCTCTTTCTCTCTCTCTTCGTTTCCCTCCCACCCCTCTTTTCCCCCCTTTGCCGTTTATTTCTCACAGGTACACACACGCACACACCGAGAATTGTTGCAAGTGTACGTGTCCTCGATTACTTTTGAATCGGCTTATACAATGTCAAAGTTAAATATATCAAACGGTGTTCAGCCTTCGCCACGGTTCGTCGAAAGCTACCCCTTCTTTCCGTCGGTGTTTCGCGGTGATTGTCTTTTGCTGGATCGACCTTTTCGAAATCCGTAACAGATGCCGCCGATATAATTAGTTTCCATCATCGTCGAAATATTTGAAAATTGACGGTACGATGTTTTTGCAGGATCGAATGACGGCCAATGGAAACTCTCCGCTGGATAGCATGAGGACGTTGGAGCATTACTTGAGCGACATTATGAGGAGCGGTGCCACGGACACACCGGAACACGTGAAAGGTAAGTGTCGACGAAGAGATGTTCAAAAGATGTTCGATGTTTTTTATCGTTAAGTTCATTAAAGCAAGTATTGTCGAATACACTCGCAGCGCGCGAGATCGACGCGACGATGCTGCAACCTGTGTAGCCAAGGGTGCATCGTTGTGCGCGTGGCCTCTGCGATTTCATTTCCTATGCAAACAAATTTTCATGGTGTCGATCGGATGTCGGAAAGAACGTTGCATCCGTGCGACGGAACCGAGGGAAGCCCAACCGACGAACCACTCGAGCCTGCTTGGCTCTCGTCGGCAGTCGGCACCCTACTCCACTCGACGCGACTTTGCCGTTCGCTCTACCCGATCTGTCCGCTAGGTGCAAATTCCTGGCGACTGCGTCAAGTTCGCGCGGGCCCTCGTGGACGATAAAGACGGAGATGGAGATGGAAGACGCATGTCGCAGAGGCGCGTCATGGCAGGTGGAATCTTGTGCTCTCTCGTACGGATCCCTCGCCTTCTTTTCCGCGTCCACTCACCGAGCGGTCTACGAGCTTCGGAAACTCTCAGACGAACGTTCTCGCGCTCGCCGTCAAGGGCAAGGGTGGTTGCGCGAGGAGCCCTCTTCTTCCTGGTGCTTGTCCCTGTCGAAGCTGCGGGCGCGCGGTGCCGAACGGAACGGAAGACAGAGGACAGAGGACAGAGGACAAAGGATAGAAGATAGAGGATAGAGGATAGAGGACAGAGGATAGAAGATAGAGGATATAGAGGACAGAGGAGAGAAGGTTTAAAAGATAGAGGATATAGAAGATAGAGGACAGAGGACAGATGACAGATGACAGAGGATAGAGAATATATAGGATATTTATATAGGATATATAGGATATAGAGGATAGAGGATATAGAGGATATAGAGGATATATAGGGTATATAGGATAGAGGATATAGAGGATATAGAGGATATAGAGGATGAAGAATGGAGAATAGAGAATGGAGAATAGAGGATGGAAGGTGGAGGATGGAGAATAGAAGACAGGGGACAGAGCATAGAGGATAGAGGAGCAAGAAGGCAGGCGAAGGGGGTACAACAGAATTGGAGAAAATTCAGGATTCGAGATATTTGACTCGCCGCAGAATCTCATCTATACGTTTAGAGCCCGCACGTTCCCGAAATTCCATTACCGGAACAACGATCTACCGTGGATGGAAGACAAATTGCATTCGGATTCATCGCGATCGCGTCTCCGGCGAGAAATCTCAGCGATAGCTCTTCTGAAGAATCGAGTATCGATCATCCAGCATCGAGCATTCGAGAGAAAAAAGTTGGAGGCCGCGGGGGCGGCAAGTAGTAGGGTCGAGGATACGCGATAGAGGAACGGCATATTGTATCGGGAACGAGCCTTTATTCGAGAACAAAAACTACTCTCGAGGCATTGTAAGGTTCCGGCGAGTGGGCGTGCAGGCCGTTGCGCCATCTTCGGAAGTGACGGCGTGGCACTTTAAGCCGCGCTAGTAGGTCGAGTCTCGTCGAATTCGAGAGTAACAGCGCGACGTGGCGACGACGAAGCCGCGACAGGCGATGTCTCTCTTGCGATCGGGCTTTTTAGGAGTCTGAACGGGTACCTCGATTTCAATTTCGAGCGACCCAGAAGACCTAAACGGAAACACACGCGTCCCGATCAAAAGTACGAAAGGGCGAAAAACGTCGAGCATGGTCGCGCCGCCTGAAAGGCTGCGGTACAGCCAATTCGGCGTCCTTGAACGACGCAGCCTTTGCCATTCTTCGACCTATATCGCTTGAACGCGTGTCATGTAATCGGTAATGCCGACGGGATTCGCGGAGGGTAGTTTCAACGTCGCACTCGAGCCACCTAGGGTTTCATTGGATCGTACTTTCTCCCCCTCGCCTCGTTACGTTTCCATCGCCTCCGATCCCCTCGCGACTCTGCGCGTGCACATGTATACATACACTTACGTACATACATACATGTATAATAAATACGTACATGCACGTGTCCCGTACGCGATAGACGTAATTGGAAAGCTGAATGGACAAAGAGAGTATGTAGTAGCCGCGTAAATACGGGAACGTTACGGGGCGGTGCGAGATATCCGACCTCGAAAGAATTGCACGGAAACGAATGGTATTTCCCTTTTCCGCGCGCCGTCGGCGGAGAGCCTCGCCGTTTGCCTTTTCGTTCGGAAAACAGGTTGTTGCCGTAACTAGGTATTACGCGAGGGTCTGGAACGACGTTTGATCGTGAATCGTAGATAGCGTTTCGAAAAATAAAGGTAACGTCCGATAAGGAGAAACCGTGCAAACACCGAGCGATAACGCGCGATTAGACTAAGAATAGAATTTGAAACGCGCAGGGCGTAGACGAGCGTCGAAGACTGAACGAATCTAGCGTACAGAAAAATATCTAGTACCTCGATCGCGACCGCCTTTCCAAACAGGTTGCGTTTTCAATTTCACCACGTCTCAAAAGCTTCCTTTGTCGAGTTGTTCCAGCAAAGATAGATGGATTCAGGACGAGATGGAGGACGAATATTCTGACTCTCCGGCGATGTTTCTGGGGCAACGAACAACGCACACAACGCATCCCACGCTCACAACATACAACACATACAACACATAAATACAACGGACACAACACTCACAACAACGCATTCGACGAAAATCAACTTGTCCGCGCGCCGGCTAGAGCAAATGAATCGTTCGAATACCGACCGAGTTCGAGCGCCGTTCGACATCGCGACGCGCAATTCGCCGACCAGAAAAGATGTATGCTGCCACCTCTGGGTCGCCTCGCAAAGAAACCGTCGGTTCCGTAGGCAACGTGGAGGAGCGTGCACGCGCGGCAGAGCAGAGATCAGAATCGGAACCGAAATCATCAGTGCAAACGCGCTCGAATTCGAATGAAGGTGGGGGTAACGAATTCGCGCGGTACCGATTCTCGAAATCTTAGAGGATACTACTTGGAGGATATCGGAGGATACTACTTGTAGGGTACTGCCCTCATGACAATGCAGCAGTGAACGGACTCTCGCGAAAACAACAGACTCGAAGGTAGCCGTGCAAAATGGCACAAGAGCTTATTTGGATTCGATCGAGATTGGCTGGCTGCCTATTGACCAACTGCCACCGTCGCCGCATTGCAGTAATCTGCTGCGTCGTCGACTACGCGGATTCGAAAGGAAAAAGAATTATTCGACGATTTAAATTCCTCTTTCTCCGTTATCTCTCCGTTATCTCTTCGTTATCTCTTCGTTATCTGTTGATCGAGCATTCGATTGCGTTTCGGATTGCTCGTGTTTCGGAGCTGGTCCGACGACGACGCGATTCTCGACCTCGAACGATGCTTCATCGGTTGTTTTCTCGACTCGATGGTCAAATTATAAATAAACGTTCGTCGGCATCCAGGCTACCCTTTGTATCTCCCGGGCCGTGCCATTAGCAACGTATGTTTAAGCCGGTACGCAGCCAGTCGACGAAACAAAGCTCCGCAAATATCCTGGGGGACAAAAGACTTACGTCAAAGAATAAAAAAGGGTGAAAGAGCGAGAGTGGATGAAAGCGCTCGGCAGACGAACGAGCGCACCAGCTATATAACTGCGCGGGGCGATGCGACGCGATGCGACGCGACGCTGTGCAAGAGGAGACGCACAATGCGATTCGCACCGAAAGACTGAAACGTAGGGACACACCTACAGCTTGGCCTTGCGCTTGAAACTTGACAAGATCGGTTGATCCACCGACGTCGCTTTCTCGATGCCTCGCCGAGCGATACTTTCGATTTTCCTCCTCTCGTCAAGACTAGTTTCGAAAAACGAATCGTCCGATCGTGCCGAGCACAACAACGTTCCCGCTTCGGCAGGAAAGCTTCGTCGCCGACTCGTTCACGATTAGTTCAGGAAACCGCAAGCCTCAACGAAGAATGACGATCATCGGGATCGTCGGCCGATGTTGGGCGTTCCGTGTTTTTCCTTTCGCGTCTCTTTGCGCTTCATCTTGGCAAGCCTACGAAGCCGAACGACAATCGCAGAAGTCTCGCGTGTATTTAATAAGCGTAACGGATCGGACGCAAGTTGGAGATGAACGGTGAAGAAGACACCTACGCGCGGTACCCTTGCGACGAACGGTAAACACGCCAAGGTGGAAGATAACACGGGAACGCCGGAGACAAACTGAAGGAGAGACAGTAGTAGGGAAGAGGGAAGAGGGAAGAAGCGGATGGCAAGATAAGATTCTTCCTCGGGGTGATATCCTCGGATTCCGTGTCCGTAAATTCGGGTCAGAGATATTTTCTCTCCTCGGTACCTCGTGAACGACGTCCGTGCCGAAAATGTCGCCACGCCCGAAAAACGTTGCGTCGAATTTTCTGCAGAATTAGAGTGCCGTAATCGACGACTTTCACTTTCGAGAACGAGAAACGATTTATTCCGGGATACGGTGTCCGGCGTTGTGGTCGTGGTCGTGGTCGTCGGGGAATCAGATTTCCGTCGTCGCCTCGAATTGCGATGTCCGATGAAAATCTGACGATGCTAGAGGGGATCCCATCGAAAATCCCGCCGAACGATTAACGCTTTCGCGGTCGGTCGACGGCCGACATTGTTGGTTGCGTAACGGCGCTAAAAATAAAACGACTCTCGGAGAGGAATTCTCGGCTCGCAATTACCACGAGTTTCTCTCCATAGATTCAAAGTGGAATCGAACCTGTTCCCATCATTGCCTCGGCGCGCTTTGGTTGCGCGTGTTCGGACCATCGTCGTTGTTGTTGCTTGTTCCATTTTGTTCGCAACAGCAGTCGACTATTACCGGGCTCCTCTAGATTTCGATTCGGCTGGGAATCATGGTAATTGTGCTACAATGACACGAGCAATGCCGTAGGGAGAAATCGCAACCAACGCAACCTAAGCCAGACCTAACTCAGATCAACATTGATGGCACCCGTTGCTCGAGGACGGGATTCTTTCGTAATGGGACGCTACGAATCAGTGTAATTGTGTTTCAATGGAAGGAGCAATGTCGCGGCGAGGAGTCGCAACCAACACAACCTAACAAGATCGTTTTCTTCTTTTTTTTCTTTAAAGACGTGCGGAGCTCGGGGAACACAGATGGTCGGTGTCCCCAATACCCACTAAAAAAACCGCAAGTCTAGGACCTTTGGCCCTTTCCTCTCTATCTTCAATTGCCCGAAAGAGGCATAGCTGAAGGCTCCGCTTTTTGCATATCTCCTAAGTCATGCTTAAGGGCAGAGACTCCTAGCTCGCGCGTGACTGTGTGTGAGTGCACTTCCAACCTAACAAGACCTAACAGGTCTCTAAAGATCAACATGGATGGTACCCGTTGCTAGAGCACGGGATTCTTTCGTGGCGGAACGCGAGGGAGTGACGCTGTGGACGATGCATCATGCCACTATACGCTACAGCTGTTTCGGTAGTCAGCTGGTTCCTCATACGCGCGAGCCTTTCAGCGTTGGCGCGGCGCAGTCACTACAAGACCACGCGGTCGCTCCGCGATGCAAAAACTGTGCGAACGACCACCAGGGGGATCGAGACGGGAAAGCAGGATGGATTCGTTGGATTTGGACGGAGCCCATCAGCGTGACTGCATAACAGCGTAAAGGCTGAGAGGGCAGAGGATCAGCACACCGTCTATATTTAGGACATCCTGGGGTCTTTACTTCCGCTTATTTTAGGGAAAGAGGCGCACGTTTTAGTCGACGAACGACCTCCGCGACCTCCAAACGATCCTCTCGCATATTCGATCCGCATGCCGCGACCGTAACCATAATCGTAATCGTAACCGTAATCGTGACTGTAACCCTAACCAGGTTTTCTCATCGGTGTTGCGCGCACGGCCAGGCTCGTCCCGTCTCGTATTTGCAGGATTCGTTAACGACCAAAGGATTGATGGTTCCGTTCGCGCGAGCAATTTGCAGACAGCGTTACGAAATAACCGGACACGAAGCCACGACGTTTCACCTTCGAGAAAGTTTGTACATATACGCGGCACGCGGTGCACGGCTCACGGCATACGGCGAGGACCGTTAGGGGGATGATCCGCAACGTCTTCAAAATTAGGGAAACAAACGCGGTCGAACCGAGTTACGACGGGCGCGCCGTTGTTAATTCGGAACGTCAACACCTCTTCGAGTTCGAGTCATGGTACTACATCGTGTCCCGAACGGAGGGATTGATAGGATTATCTGATTCGTCAGGGGAAACCCTGTAATCCGTTGATCCATGTGCCCCTGAATCATCGTATCTTTTGTTATATAATTCGAGCCCGAGCGCATGATCTGGAAACCCGTTTTTCGTGGCCAAAAGTCAATTTATCAAGATCATGATATTGAAAATATTTTTCTTGCGACAGAGTAAGAACCCTTTAAAGCTTCCAAATCCAAATTGTTATTCATTTCAGGTTGTTCTGTGCTCACATATGATGTTCTGAAGACAAAATAAAAAAATTGAAACGAATTCGACCACCTATCTATAATTTTTAACTTTGAAATAACACTAAAATACTTTTGGCCATAAAACGGGGGTTTCAGACCATAGTGGAGCGGTTCGGTCGCCAGTAGTCATTCTTGGTTGGTCTTCTTCCTCTTTTGACGACTTCATTTTTCGAACGCCCGACTAAAGAAGAAGGAGGCGCCAACGTGAACGCGAAAAAACATTGCAACCGACTCTCGCGGCCGGCGATTATGTAACGGGTGTGCCTCGCGACGACGTGGTATCGGGAGGTGGATTCGTACCGCGAGAGCGCGACACCGAGAAAACGTACTCGTCGCGAAGCGCGGTAATCGGACGACTAGAAACCTTGGACGTTGATTGACAGTGTCGATCCTACTCAAATCGAGTCGAACCAAACCGTCTTAGCTGCGATACTAGAAAAAAGCGAAACGTCGAAATACAATGCATGTTTCTCTAATTAATGGTTTTAGAGCTATGCTTGGTCGATCATCAAAGCGTCCCACACTGGGCTATTTCCACGATCTAGCATCTAGCTTTTTGATAATGATCCAGATGTGTGAAATCACAGTAGAATTCGATAATAGAATGTCCATTTAGCCAGGAAATATAAAAGTTATTGCAAAATACAATCTATGATGATATATGAATATCATATTGTATAATGTAGTAGTTCACTTCGTTTACTGTTGTGGTACCTAATAATCCTATTTAAAAAATCTGTATTGTTGTCTTCCACTATCGAAGATACATTTGCAAATTTCTTCTGTCCACATTATATGTCATTAACACTTTTAAACCTCCATAATACAGTAAAGTCGCGATTCTTGTCAAACAGCCTGTATTCTGCACGGACAACTATCGCATACCGACATTATTTTTTTTATGACTGTGTCTACCGCGCCGACCTGCGTTGCGTCCGCGTCTCTTTCTTCGCCATACGCTGTCCTTCCTTGGCCGGCAGTGGAGTGGGTAGGCATCTGACAACTATCGCGTACGCGGTCGCTGACAAATATCGCGACTTTACTGTAGTTAACATGTAATTTTATCTCTATTCCGATATTTAACTACACTTTTAACAGAATTATATCATTTTATACACTGTTAATTTTTATCTCAATTGAAAGTTGAAATCATAAGCCATACAAAACGCTAAAGAGCATTCTTGACAAATAATGAAATCTATTATTTTTCCCTTGTTTTGTCACGGCTGACGCGGGCGGCCGCCACACAGCGGTTTAATAAAAAATTATGGTCACCTAAATTTTTCAATCCACTATGTATTTTTTTATTATATATTGTTGTAGCTAACGTCAAAACGAATCGAATGGCCTATACTATGGTTTTAAGTCTTGCAATAATGCAAAAATCGTGAAAATTGCCCACTGTGCTTGTTATGGAATCTCTCTCTCTCTCGCCCTGATGTGATTATCTTTAATCAGGCATTTCCGAAAATCTGGCAAAAAAATGTTTAAAAAAAATAGACAAAAATTACAAAACACTATATATATTCCTAGATTGTAACACTATAACGTATTGATCGTATTGAACGTATTAATTCTCAAATTATCAACACTATGGTCACCTTAATTTTTTCAATGTTACTATGTATTGTTTTTGATTACGTATTATTGTATCTAACGTCAAGACGAATCCAATAACCTACTTCACGATGGCTTTAAATCTTTCAAATAATGCTGAAACAGTTTTGCCACGCCGCTAGATCGGCATTTTCGCCCAACCGTGCGCTAGTATCATAGCTCTGTCATACCCTTAGAAATCGGCGTCATCCGGGGTAATATCGATCTGAACGTATTCTCGCGAGGAGGAGGAGGAGGAGAAGGAGGAGGCAGCGGGTGAAAGATCTAGCGGCGTTGGCATCGCTCGCGCGGTTGCGCTCTCTCGAAGCACAAGCTCGCGAGCAAACAACCTTGAGCGTATTATCGAGTTCCTCGACGACGGCGTTGCGATACCGCTTTTTTGTTGCCCCGTCGTTTCACGGTCCGTTCGATACACGATAACCGACGACGCGCGGCGTCGTAGTAGCGATCGTTGCTCTCCTGCGAATCGTTTCGCGATTTTTGCCACTCAAGGAAGCCAAAGAGAGAAAGATAGAGAACAAACTAATCTGTTTAGCGGGGCGTGCATCGAATGAGGAGTAGGTGTGCATCGAATGCACGAGTCTGCACGCGCGCGCAACGCGTAGACTGTACGCCGCTAGAGGATGCGCACACGCGCGCGTTTTTGAGTCATCGCGTTTCAATGCCGAGCGAGCGAGTCGACCGAAGGATCGGTGGCTCGACGACTCGACGGTACCTAGCGGGCACGCGAGCACGTGCATACGCACGGACGAGCGTGCGCTCAATTTCCATTTTTAGCTTCGTCGCATTCTCTCGTTCCTCGCTGTTCTCTCTGTTCCTCCGATACGCACATGCGTGAAGTCTCTCCTCTTTCCTCATTCATTCTCTCCCCTTCTCTCCCGTTGGTCCGTTCGGTTTTATCTTGGAACGGCTTCCCCCTCTCCATCCCGTTCCTTCTCCCTCATTCGTTTTGACACACACCCCACCCGGACCCCATGGCAACCACGAACCGGGAGACCACCACTCGAGCTCAGACTCGTACAGCGGAACAAGCGCGCCTGGCCGAGTTTTCAGGATCATCGAAAAAAGGAATGCCACGATCATTCTCGTTCTTCTTGTAAACTGTCTCGAAGCTGCAAATGAAATTGTCGTTGACTCCGTATCGAGACGATACCCCGAGAGAAACCGGAAACCTTCGGTTTCGGAGTAGAGCGCGCAGCACACGGGGGGAACGGCGATCGGTGGACGTCCCTGTCGTAGTTCCCCTGTCGTCCCACGTCCCGTCTGTTCGTCCCTGACGTTTCCTTTCGTTGTCGTCGTTGTCGTCGTTGTCGAGGCGTCTTCGCCCGAGCGAAGTTACCCGATCTCGCTCGTTCCGGCCAGGACTCGAGCGGATTCGAACGACTCGGTACGGCGCCATCGATCCCCGTTGCGAACATTCTACATACCAAGCTCGAGCTTGTCCATTTGGCGGCGAGTCGTCGAGCGACGCGCACACGTAAACACACGGGAACGCATACACGCTAAGGTGCGCGCGATAGCTTGGTCTCGCTCGCTATATCGCCCCTCCAAGCTTGCCTAGCTGTGGCCGTGCCGAGCTGAGTTGAGCTGAGTCGACTAGCCTCGCCTTGCCTCGCCTCGCCTCGCCTCGCCTCGTTGCCTGTTACCCCCTACCCCGTGGCCCCCACCCGCTCACAGAGCTCTCCGTTCTCCGCTACCCGCAACCCGCTTCCTCCCACGCCTGGGGGCCGGGGACCATCGCGGAGCGGCCATTCCTCGAGCGAACTTCAAGGAGCGCGGATCGTATCTAGTGGTGGCGTGTCGCGCAATCGCACTGGCAACCGTGACCGTAATCGCGGACGTAACCACGCCTTTTTTTCGAAAACAAACAGTCAATCGTGCGGGCTCGCCATACGTTCGAAGGACCGCAGTCTTACAACCGGTCGCGACTGTCAATGATCCATACCCGACGATCCACACAGGGTGGAGAAACGCGAAAAGGTGGAAGGTTGCGGTTTAGAAGTGCCTGATTGCCAGCGAATCTTCTTGTGTGTCGTGTTCCCTGTGACCGAGCTGTGACCGGAGCCTGTGACCGGTTGCGACGGCCGTGCGCGGCCAGCCGTTCTTAACCGAGCTGTGCGACAACGCGGACCGTGAATCGTGAATCGTGAATACTGTGATACGCTCCGCGAACGGACAGCCGGAGGAGTCGAGTTGATCGGTTGCTTTGGCAACAATCGACGATCGTTCAGAGCCGAGGTTCCGCGAAGTGGACTGACGGCGCGAAGCAGGAAGAAGCTTTATCCCGGAGGTTATCGGTGGACGTAACCGGTGGTGCTACCGAGTCTCGCTCGCCATACCGTTCCGGCTGTTTCCAGATCGCGCGATGCGCTCGTTCGTATGCGCGGTGTTGCGCATAAACTTGGAACCTGCGATGCTTTGATCGCCGTCATCGCCACCGCCTCCGCACTCGTGCTCGTAATCGTCTCCGCCGCGTCGCCGTGTCCCGTTGCGCACCGAGCGTATCGAGAATAGAGCGTCCGATCGGCGAGGTGAGGTTCAAAGTGCGCGAGTAACAGCGGTGCCGGTCGGTTCGAACGGCGAACGGGTCCGTGCGAGAGGGAGAGCGAGAGAGCGGGAACGAGTTTGCGGGCAACGAGCTCCGAGCACCGGGAACCCTATTGAAGGCCTTTACCTTCGCCCTCGACTTTGCCGATACACCACGTCCGCGTCCACGTCCAAGACGCGCACGCATCGGACGAACGCAGTGTGCCGTGTGTTAGTGGTTGATACCGCGAGAAGACCTCCCGGTGGGAAGATGTTCCGTGCTTACGGTGCTGCGCCGGCTGAGACACCTTCCACCGCCGACATCTACCCATGGCCTACCGCTTTCCTCAACAAAGGTGCACATTTCCCTCCTTACTATTTCAACATTCGTATCGGAATCAAACGCATCCGCGCCTCCTCGAATTTCGTTCAGAATTTCGTCGGAACACGGTGACGCAATCCCTCGCAGCCTCGCCGTTTTCGGCTCGAGCGAACGAGAAAGCAAGAGAGAGAGAGAGACGGAGTGAGTCAGCGCGTGTCTCGCCACGTGATCGCACCTCGCATAACCCTCGTCGTCTCTCTTGCACTCTTCCCTCCGCGACACGTGCGCCCGAAAAAAATCGATACCACGATTGGGCCTCCGATCCTGTTCACTCGACAAATTCCGCGACGTGTGCCACAACCGTTTCGCGTCTCGCCGAACGTCCCAGCCTGTGTCGTGTTACGCAATCTCTACGCTCGCTGGGAGATCGACGGTCGAGGCCGGGCATACTATTCGGATAACAGTCGCGCAATGGCGAGAAGCATTGCTGATAGAAACAAAGCGATCCCCGAATCCCGGGCTCCGAAAGGGTCACCAGCTTCCCGACTCGTTGGAACGTGCGATCGTGAACTCTCGTGAACTCTCGCGAGAAGCCCTTTAAATTTTAAAAGGTCCCTTCCGCGGGTCAGGGGCCGCGCGCACCTGTTCCACGCTCCGGTCGAGCGGAGCACGCGCGCGGATTCGAGCTTCCTGGATCCCGGCGCCGCAAGCATATCGATTCGTTTCCTTCCGCGATCGATCGAGTTGTTTACGCACCGATTTCACCGTGAAAACAAATAAAAAGGTCAAAAGAAGAGCTTCGGGTCCGATGGTTGCCAAGAAACTCTCTTTGTCTTTAAGCTTATAAATAGTTTTACGATGCGTCGATTCGAGGGAGATCACATGTGCACGTATAGTAATTCGAGTATAAAATGATTTATTGGAAACATGTCTGAAAAACAGACTAATACCGTGCGAACAAGACCGCACGAACGAAGTGAAAACTTCTATGGCGATTGCGCACCTGTCTATCTCTCGCTCGCTAGGCTAAATTCGGCTCTCCCGAACAGCATTTCATCTCGGGGCGTGACGGATCAGACTGATTCACTGCCCAGCAGAAAGTCAGCGACGTATAACCGTCTGTTTCTTTCTCGCTCGACTGAATTCGGCTCTCCCGAGTTCACCCGAACAGCATTTCACCTCGAAGCGTGACAAATCAGACTCGTTCACTGCCCAGCAGAAAGTCAGCGACGTACAACCGTGTGTTTCTTTCTCGCTCGACTAAATTCGGCTCTCCCGAGTTCACCCGAACAGCATTTCACCTCGGAACGTGACAAATCAGACTCGTTCATTGGCCAGCAATAGTGTAAAGGAGTTTTCACTTGAAAAAAATGTCGGAGGAAGAGGGAACGTTCGTTCACGTTCCGTCAAATCTCGGTCGATTCTCCATCGAATGACGCGCGAGCGAAGCAGAGATAGAGTGTCGTCGAGAAGAAGCCATGTCGTGTATCGCGTATCGCAGCAATCGATAACGTTCCCGGCGTTGTTTGCTCGCGTCCACTCTGTCGGCGGCTATCCGATGGGCGGAAATGGAGCGCGTTCCGCCGCCTTTGCCAGAAACGCAACGAGGAGCGTCTCGCGTATCGAATCGATCGTTCGAAATATCATTGTCTCACTCGTTCGCATCGTCCCGGAGAAAACGAAAACACGCGTGGCCGGCCACTATCTCTTTCGAAACGCCTCGCGATAAGCCGTCGTTGCCGCGCGTTCGTTTCGAAAACGCGTCGACTCGTTCGAGTTCCGCTGTTACCGAAGTTTCAAGTACACGTCGCAACCTGCAACTCATGCCCGACGTGGTCGAAGGAAATCGTTCTCGACTCGTTTCGGTACGTTGCGTAAACATCGCCGATGATTGTACCTTCGTTCGCAAGTTTCCAGCAGGGTTACGGTCGCCGTGTATCGATGCGTTATCCGTTATCCGCCGCGAAAGCTGATACGCAGTGCGAATCACCCGACGATTCTGCACCGTGCACCGTGCACCGTGCGTCGCGTGATCGTTGTCTTCTCGTTTCTTCGATTCAACGGCGAGGTTGCGCAAGCGGCGATGCGCTATTGCGTAACGCGCGAGAAGAACGCATAAAAGATGCGGCGACGCGCCGATACGTAGCGCGCAAAGTCCAACGTTTCGACAGCCGTTGCACCTGAGACGTTCGCCGGAGGATGACGTTCGTTCGAAATTTTTGCAGCCGCGCTCCAATCTTGCTCCGAAATTTCTTCGAATCTTTTCTCGAACGATCGGCGTTCCCCGTCGAGATAATCGAGAATCTTGACCGAGCAATGGCTGGCGCAATCGCGCGACATCGTCAGCCGCGTCGTCTCTTCCGGAATCGTTCGTGCCCCTTCGTTTCCCGGAAAACGTGTCGCGTCCATTCTTAGCGGAACAAACCGCGAAACCACCGCAGATGTGGCTGTCGGATGTTGATATCGACCGGTGTTTCGGCCATCCCTCCGCAGAACGAGTAGTTTCATCGACTTAATTTCTAAAATTAACTGGAACGGTTAAAAACGGATTGACACACCCGACGGATAACGAGAGGCAGACGGGAGGAAGGGAAAGAGAGAAAGCGCGCGAACGGTGACGAGATCCGAGAAGAGGATTCGCCGCGACGGAAATTTCCAAGCGACGAATCAGCCGCGAAGTCAGTCGACGATATCGAAACCGACGTATTTCGCTCGCTACGATTTTTCTCTAGTCGCGTACAGTCAAGATAGATAGTATGCATCGACGGGAACCATCAACCTTATTTTAAGTACAAACCTTAACACCAGGACCGGATTAAGCCAGCGCGGGGCCCGTAGCAAATGTTACTGGAGGCAATGGTAATGTAATAAACACAGAAAAAAATGAATGACTTTTTTCTAATTTTTGTTAGCAAAAATATCTATAGATGGTGGCCAGGGCTATTACACAATTTTACAAGGTAAACATTTTCTGCTGCAAGCACGGGGCCCGTAGCATTTGCTACTCCTGGTACTGGGCTTAATCCGGCCCTGCTTAACACTAAACCTACCATAAAAATGACCGGTTCCGATTTTTTTATTTTACGGTTATTGATATAAAAATAATTTCATAAGAAATGATTGTGTAGATATCTTTAGTGGAGCACATACTATTCGGTTGTTGCATATGAAATGTCCGAGTTTAGAATGGAACTCTTAGAAAACGTTTCGATCAAGAATTGCTATTACAGTATATAGGTTTATTATATAAAACTTTGAGGTACAAAGCTAATCCTTAACACTAAACGTACCACGGCCGGTAAAATGTCCTGTTCTAGATTTTTTATTTCACAATTAATGAAATTATAAAGAAGCTTTCATAAGAAATGATTTAATAAGCATCTTGATTAGAGCACTCTTATTATAATAAGAATCGCGCGAAGTCTAAATAAATTAACTCTTGTCATTTTTGTAAGGCAACGCGACTGTCGTGCGTTCCTTTTATATGTCTGGAAAAATAACTTATTGACGATATCATTATGTGATTTTTGGTAAAAATCTTGATTGATTAACGTATTAGTATTAAAATCAAGATAACGATCTTGTAAATGAAAAACGTAAATGACCATAATATCTCATTTTTACCATAATACAATCAAGAAACTTAAAATTTGTAGATAGAATACATTGGGTACACAAAATTGCGTTTGCTTAATGTCACTGCTAAAAATCGGACGTCTCATATGCAACAACCTAATACAATAGGACCTGCACGAAGTCTAAATAAAATCAAGCTTGTCATTTTTATAAAGGAACATATACCAGTTACTTTTAAGGCTCGGTAGGTTTAGTGTTAACGGGATGTTCTCGTTTCTAGCGATCCAAAAATCAATTTCATTCAATCCTCTTCAAACTTAAGCGTTCTAAGCGAGGAGCAAACTTGAACCTGTAAAATTACCTAATATTGGTAAAATGTTTAAGTCGTCTAAGCGAGGAAAGGGGAAAAGCGTTGTGTACCGTTGGCGAAGTTAGCGTGCGAGAGTCGTGTCATGTTTGGTCAGGGGAAAAGAAAGTGTGTGCAGGGGCGAGCTGTAGGCCGTAGGCGAGCAGGTACGGGCTACGCATGTCAACTAGAGGGCATTCAACTATCGATCGCATAGTTTGAGCCACCCTCCGCCAAGCCGGATCCGTCCTTCTTCCGCTCGTCTCTCCCCGTATTCTCCCTCCTAGTGCCTTCTCTCTCCCCCTTCTTCGTCTTTCCTAAAGTTGCTTCATCGCAACACCATTTTTTCCTAGGGTTTCTCATTGAAGAAACAATCGAGTTTCTTGAAAGATTCTTGAAGAAGCTTGAGAACTGGTTATACTCGAAGGCGCGGTGGTCCGTCCGGTAGGAGGATGAGCGGGTGAACGGGCAATACGTCGATAACTGACGATTACGGATGTCCAATGACGTCAGTATCCGGACGATTTACCGCGTTGTGTGATGGTGGCGCGCGCGCGAGAGACGCGGCTCGGCGCTGGCGGAGCGCGCGTCAACTTTCCCCATGGTGAATCTCGTTGTTCCAACTCCCCCATTCGGCGCGACCCTCGTCGTCTCCTCGTGGTCTCTTCTGCGAGCGCGTATCCGTCGACGCGAGAGCAGACAAGAGAAGAACGAGCCATCTCGAGCGCGATAACTCCATTCACGGAGAACGCGAAAGAGAAGGAAAAGTATTCATGCGGGCGTGTACGCGTCCGGAAGCTTCTCGCGATTGACGCGACACGGGACGCGGGTACAATCAGCGACCGGCAGACCCTAGAAAATTGTTGTTCCGTTTCGTTCCGTTCTGTTCTATGTATGTAACCCTTTGCTCGCCGCGTCACGCCACGAGTCGCACCGGTGAATACGCGCTTCCGCGATACCAAACATTTTCACGGGACGCGCGCATTATCGGCGTGCAGCGATTACCGTCGCGTCTAGACGAGTTTCCCTTCTTCTCATCCCGAACAGGGCCGCCAGAATCGACCAAAACTGTTCGATTTTTCCTCTCTCCTCCTTTTCCCCTTCCACTATCCCATTTCAGGCACCATGAGCATACTCCAACATCCCCCAGTAAGATCGTAGACTGGTCACGTACTAGGTCATTCAGAAAGTTCGTAGCCTAACAATGAAATGACACGAATCTATGTATCAGGCTACGAACTTTCTGAATGATATTAATCTGATCATCAGAGAGGGGGTAAACTGTATTCCCCTCGATTTCCTCGATCTAGCGGCACTGATCCCGAAACGCGGATCCCCAGCGAGTCTGGTCGATTTCGTTCGAGATTCTCGCATCGAGTAGACTGGATGGCGATCGTGGACGACTGCCAGTGCATTTCGTTCGTTAACGACACGTCGCAAATACGACGGGGCCATTTAAATTTAGCCCGACTCTCCGAATCGCCCGCATCGCTCGAGAGCGTCTGTACGGGTTTTTCGAGTCGAACCGGATAACGATCGCATCGATCTCGTGGCCGACTGTTTGGACTACCGTCATTGGAATTCAAATTTTCACCCGGGGACCAGCAAGGAGAAAAGAAAGAGAGAGTGAGAGGGGTTCGGGAGAGGTTAGGCCAACCGCGTTGTATGTTAATTCCGTTTGGGGACAAAACCGTTTGAGAACGCGCTCGTTCTTTCCTCCCTCGTCGCCTTCTCTTATCCATCGTTTAACGCGCACAAAACGTGGGAAGCCTATTGTTGAACGATTCTACGCTCGCTAACGGTTAGATGCGCGTGCGCGTTCTCGCGCGATATTTCCGGTCGACCGAGTTTCGGATGACGCGATAAGACCGAAGCCCGCGGGAAATGGAATTGCTCGACCTGCGAATACTTTTTCGTGTTACGCGTTGCTTATGTCTTATCGTCGGACGAAACCGTCCGGAGCGTGCTCGGTCTCGCGTGCACGTTCTCCAACAGCCGGCAGCAGCCAGTAGCCAACAGTCAGCAGCTAGCAGCTATCCTAGCGGCTCGCATTTCTCGTCTAGCGAAGACGGGAATAGAAACGAAACCGGGTGCAGAGATCGTTGGCGTTCCAACCGCGATAGCACGCCTGCAACGGTTTCCCACTTGGAAACCTGGTTTGCTTGGCCGAAGCGATCTATTCGTCTCTCGACTAAAGGTACGTGTCCATCTGACAGTAAAACTATCGCGAGTTACTCTCCAGAGTTATTCTCCAGAGTCATATTCATATACGGAAAAACTCTCGGGGAGCGAACAGCGAATTGAAACTCGCAAATGGACACGTTCAATTTTTCCCTCGGCGAACGCCATTCGTATAGCTGAGAGGCTTCTAGTCAATTTTCTCTGCTATTATACAATGTATTTGTACATATACATAAATCGAACAATGGGCGGCGAAGTATGGTCTCTGACGCAGAAGTCAGAATTTAATTCAATTTAGAAATATCTATATCGACACCGATTTTTCAATTTTTATTAATCCTCCTACGTTCCTCGGGGCGAAAATTCACCCATTTACATTTTTCACATATCGTAGAACGATCGATTTCTTTTTGTCTGTGTTGCAAAATTGATTTCTTTGAAATGTCACGCTATAATTGAAGCGGAATTCGTAGATTTGAAATGTGAAGTAAGAAGGGCTGAAATATTATTCTAGAATCCTTTATGCAACTATGTATATCTGAGGAGCGTATGAGGGTTAACACTAGAAGTTAACACTATAATAGTGAGAAAATTTCATTTATTTAGATTTCGTACCAGTTTTGTTTAAATACTTAATTAAGTACTTCAATGGAGTAGTTCACTAAAACAATTTCTCAGAAAAACATATTTATAATTTCAATATTTCTGAAAGAACAAATCAGGAGCAAGTAATTTTGGCCCGCCTCTGTTAAAAAATTAATTAAACTAGAAAATTTTTATTTTGCATAAAGATCCGCTGTCTACTTATAGCTATCCAAATTCATCTCAGAGCTACACGCATGAAATACCTGAAATTCCATTAAAAAGTGTTTAGCCATGTACCATATATTTTTCAAAATTCTGCAATGATATCACCGGTCGGTAATGTGTTAAAAGAGCGTCGGTGATGCGGTTCTACAGCCCTAGGCCGAATCCGCTTCGGACGTTGATCCTCCGAACCGAACGGTTCGGGGACAAAGCTCGAGTTAGCGAAACCCGCGTAATTTTAACGCGACCCATATTTCGCGAGCTCTCCTCGAATCGATCCGCCTGCTCGACCGCTAAAAATATTTCGTCGTTGTTGGAACATCTCTTGCTCTACTCCTGAACTCATATTTAAGACGATTTCTTTTCTATTCTCCGTTCTTTGCTTGTTGCAAAGCTGTGCTCTGCTGTTCTGCGTTCTCGGTGTTTCTTCCTTTGCTCATTCAGTCATTCGAGATGCTTCACAGAGGGAAAAAATGCAAATCCAGCGGAACAAAAATATTTTAGCATTATTTCAAGACTCAAAGCCATAGTAAAATAGGTCATTAGATTCGTCTTGACGTTAGCTACAATAATACGTAATAGAAAATACATAGTGGCATTGAAAAAATTAAGGTGACCATAATGTTTTATTAACCCCTATCATTTTTTTTACAGTTACAGTAAGTCTTTATCTCCAAAAATGTCGTAGAAGAGAAAAGAAAATGTATATTTTTCGTATAAACATTGATTCCAAACAAATCAAATTTTATTTTATTTAAAAAGAAATGCGTAACATTCGTATTTGTTAGACTTTGGTCAGCGAGCCGCTCGCATGACGAGAAGCGGAACCGGGCCGCAAACCCACTTTCCGCGTTCCCAGATTTGTGCCCATGATTATGAAAGTGGTCTAAATAAAAATTAAAAAAAACGAGTTTATCAGTTATTCCACATCACATTATATTAAACTAAATTAATTCAATGTAATTTTTTCGATATTGTTAAAAATGAACCGTTAGATAATACTTGTTATTTCAACATTATATGGAATTCATTTAGTGTTAACTCCTTGCCGTACTTTGACGAGCCAGATGATGAAGGTTCGTGATGAAGGTTTTTAATAAAGTCCAACAAATATGAATGTTACGCGTTTCATATTAGATGAAATAAAATTTGATTCGTTTGTTATGGAAAATTTCAAGAAATGCTAGAATATAAAATTCGATAGAATTCAGTACTATTTTTATTTGTTTTGGATCTACAAAGACTGTTCTCATTGAAAATAGGATTTTATTTCATTCCACTTTCTTAAAATTTGTCTACAAAAATTGGAAAATACATAAACATCCGCAGTCTAGTAATCGATATTTAAGCATTAAAATAAATGTAGCTATAAAAAATATACATTTTAGCATAAAGCCGTAGAAACGTAAATATTAAAATTGCTAGCTTGATTCTTCTCGAAAATATGTAGACTTAGGCCACTTTCAAATTAAACGGCTCATATGAATTAGACCACTTTCATAATTATGTGCACAATTGGCTTTATCCTTCGAGAGTACCTTTCGCGAATAATATTCGGTGGTCAATCATTTCCGGGTCAAGCGCGATGGCTCGAATCTTCTTGGCGTCCCTTCGTGGTCTCTTCCGCGTTGATTTCGGCGAGCAACCGAACGCGACGACCGGTCCGATGCACCGAGATGGTCGCGGCGCGTATCGCGCATTGTCCGTGCGTAACGGAGCTAAATGGGTTAATATGCACATCCGTATCGTTGGCTGCGTTATGTCACCGATGCCAACCTAATTGAATATGCCGGGCTGAAGCGCTGTAGCGGGTGTCTTGGATCGGCCGAACCTGCGGCGCTACGTCAAGCAACATGGAACGACATTGAACGAGAATCGCAACGCGTAACTGGTGTCGCAACCACAAAGGTTCCAGGGACTTGCTGGAATTTAACCAGAATTTTAAAAAAGTATATACGATTCGATCCGATCGCTTTCGTTCTGCATTTTTTACCAGAAAAGAAATAAGGTAAACTGTACAATAATTGGCACCCTAAGCCAAAATCGTAGTAAAAATCTTTTTATCTTGTTTTGAAATGTTTACACGAGCTTAACTTTCTATTATTATAAGTTAATAGAGATTTTTCTACAAAATCAAATAGTTTTATGGGTTATAAATCTTTTATTATAAAATATATTCAGCGAATAACAATCGTAACACAAATAGTAGAGTCACTGGCACATTTGCTAACTCTGCGGAACTCTGTGGAACTCTGTTATGAAAACTTACAACGTTGCTTTCAAATATAAATAAGAAGCAATAAAAAATGATTTTCTATACCAGGAATTCTTAATGTGCCAATAACTACTGCAGTGCCAGCAATCGTACAGTTTACCCTGCAGAGATAAAGAGAGAGAAATAGATACAGATAGACACGGACAATTAGTGATGGGTAGACTGCGGATCTTCATGCAAAATAAAAATGTTCTACATTAATTGTGCGAAGCAGGAATAAAATAAAAGCTGATTTCATCCCTTAATGATTTTTTTACTTTAAAAACAACATTACAATATTCACAAATTTCTAAAATCTTGTACTGTTTTATATTTCGCCCAACCAATTTCTTCATAAATGCATAAAGATCCGCTGTCTAGTGATGGGCATACAATATTCTGTCTTGCAAGTTTCCGAACAAATCAATCACCACAGAGTTTTTCGAATCAATTCGATATTTATTCGAAATCAGAAATTCTTGAAACTCTTGAAAGTCTTGGAGTCTTGAAAATTTTAAAAGTCTTGATAATCTTAATAAATGTTATAATTTATTTTTATAATATTGGTACGTTCACACTGTTATTCCTCCCAATGCTGACATGACGTAATCATTGTTTCGTGATCTACCATGTAACATTTCAAGAGTTTCAACTCTTACAAACCTTTAAAAGTTCTAAGGCTTTCAAGATTTTCAAGACGATGAAGACTTTCAAGAGTTCTAAGTAGACTGCGGATGTTTATGCGATTTTCAATTTTTGTAGACAAATTTCAAGAAAGTGGAATCACGTAAAATGTTATTTTCAGTGGTAGTAGTCCTTGTAGAACTGAAATAAATAAAAGTCGCGCTAAATTCTGTGAAACTTTATATTTTAACAATTTTTGAACATTTTTAGAAGCCATAAATGCATAAAGATCCGCAGTCTAGTTCTAAGCTTCGAATTGTGTTGCAAGTGATTCGAATATTTTGTCGCAAATATTGAATCGAAGCGATTCGAAGTGATTCAGATCCCATCTCTGCGGACAATAAGTCGAGGAATAAGGACCGCGAGGTGTGGGCCAGTTAAAAATCTTATACAATGCATTCGCTGAAGCCTAAAGTTGATTGTCACCGAGAAGCCTTTAGGTTGCAAGCTCGTCCTTCCGGTTTGCCCTTCGACGGAAAAGAATCGCGAGGCACGGCGATTCGATGCAACTATGACAAGGTTACTAGGCGTTCGCATTCGCCCGCGTACAAGTGTAAGCGCATCGACAGAAGCATGTACGTAACGTGCGCGAGCAGACGATGCGGTCGACCTTCGCTCGACGTTCCGTTCGATCCGTTGCGATTATACAACTCGAACGGGAGAGGCGTCCGGTCCGATCCTGTTCCTACCTGTACGGCCCGAACCGATCCGACTCGGCCCGACGCGATCCAATACTTCGCGCGACAAACTGAGAGACTCGGTGCATCAGGATTCGTCTAGTCAAGGTCGGGTCATATAAGTCAGTTCAGGCCAGTCGGACAGAATATTGTTATATTGTTAGCCAGGTTGGTGTCAACTATTTTCGAACGGAAATGCCTCTGCCAGGCTTCGTTCCGATATTTCTTTTCAGGACGAAGCCTGGCAGGCATTTCCGTTCGAAAATATTAGGGGTACCTATAAGTCGACTCGTAACCATAATGAGCTGCATAAAGAGCTGCAGAGCAGTCGCGTGACTGGGGAAAGCGGCAAATAGCAAACAACAAACAATAAATAGGAAGGGGCTCGTTTGCCTAATGCTTTTTAGGGACTGCTCTCGAACCAATCACCGAAGTTGCTTGCGCGAAAGTTTACCGCCGCGGTGGAGGCGAAGAAGCGAAGAAGCGAAGAAGCAAGGAGGCGAGAAAGAAAGTTGAAAGGCGATGGGCCGAAAACGTTGCTCGGTACCGCGCGAAATAGACCACATCGTCGCGCACCGTTTCCTCCTCGGGCAGGCGCAGACGCAAGCGCCGCGGCGCACAGTTGTCCGGGCGGACGATCTAGCAGTCCATTTCGTAGAAAATAATTACTTGTCTCATATTGGTATTTAATGCGTCCACATTACTTTCTTAATGTTTGGTAGTGCCGAAAATGTCGATATTAATGACATTTAATAAGAATTATAATTAGAACAAGCAATTAAAAATGAACATTTTGTGAATATAGTTTTCGATGGAAAAAATTACTAATTTCCATTTTGCTTTTAAAATTTTTTTTATTAAATGGAGAGCATTCTTTTAACTGTGAAAATGCATACCCCAAATTTAAAATTACAGTTTGTCATTTGTTAAAGAAGTAATCAGTACTCTGCGGAATATTAAGCCATTTTTCTACTGACAAGTTCAACAAAAAAAGGATTATACGTTGTTTATTTATTATATTGATGCGTTGTTAATTTATTTATTATTATAAAGTTTTGGAATTATACAAAACCTGAAAATTTTAAGAACAGCAACGACTAAAAACATACTTTATACTTTACATTCTATTATTAACGTCTGACCCACGCATATCAAGAATAAAATTAACATCATATAAAAAGAAAAGAAAATTATTAGATTCTGAAGCTATGGAATTACTAAAATTAGGACAGCAGAACTCAATCTACAATTTTACAAATCAAATGATAAGATTGTATCATTACTATACATATAATACATGTCATTAAATCTTTGATCCAGCCCACTATGCGCCATGCCACTTGGATTCCCGACCACGTGGTAAAACGGAATACCGACGAATGGTTGGTCTATCGAATTGTCATGTCGTTGCAAATGCACGCGAAGACGACGCGACGTTCGAATCGCGAGGAGCACCTGTTGCTGCCTCGGACCAGATCCGCGAGCTATCAGTTGTCGTAGTGCCCACTATTAGCTCCTATGGTTAGTCTGGGTTAGGTCTTCTTGGTCCTCTCTTGGAGAACGACTCGATGACACGTCGAGCACGTTTTCGCGAGACGCGACTAGAGTCAATGTGGCGGTTACCAAACTTCTCGATTACGCGATGCTTTTTTCACTCTCTCGATTCGAGGCAACCCGAAACCGTTACGTTGGCGCGTTCAAAATAAATGTCAACGCCACTGCAACCGGAAAGGTCAACTTTCATCATGAATGTTCGATCGCCCGTTACGACCGCATTGTACTGCGACAACACCCGTGAAAAGTAAATCGCAGACATCGCAAACATCTGGATCGTTATCAAAATTGAATTTTGTCCAGCTAGATGTTGCGTTGTCTAGTAACACCCGCGAAAAGTAAATCGCAGTCGTCGCAAACATCGCAAACGTCGCAAACGTCTCGGACAGGAACGAAAAGAAAGCGCCTGGAACTTTCTCGAAGCGACGTTCCGCGCAGCGTAGACAGGCTACTTCGGCAAGAAATCAAACGTCGGCGATTTTGCGACGCGCGGGAAGAAAACGTGCGTGGCGAATCGTTGAAAAAAAATGGGTCGTTTGGAATTTCTAAATATCGGTTCGTGCCAAAGGACGAATCAACGACGAGCGACGCGGTACCGCGCTACGCGCCACTTTCTCCTCTCGGATGGATGCGTTTCCCGAGAAAGCGACATTTTGGTATAGTTCGCCCTCGTGCAACGATTCGATGCTCGAACGGTCGATCGTGTCCCTGGCTGAGGCTTTACCGATTTTCCGCAACCGCTGCTCGCGGTGGAAGTCGGAGCAACGAACTCGCGCGTGCGTTCCGTTATTCGGGGTATCGTGCTAGAGGAACAGGATGCGAGGATAAGAGAACCCGTTGTTGCACGCGGTAACGCGTCGCGCCATGCCGCAAACTCGCGCAAACCAACAGAAGTCAACAATAATCAAACCGGCTTGATCAACGACCGTTTACATGTTCCCTCCTACTTAGCAGTGGTTCTTAACCTTTTTGAAGTCAGGGAACACTTTCGATTATCTGAAAAATTTGCGGAACACCAAAATTAATGATCCAAAAAATAAACAAAAACATGCCACGTAGAAATAGATATATTTTAGGAAACATATTATTAAATATATTTAATATATTTCGCGGAATTTCGCGGAATTTCGCGGAACACTTGCAGAAAGCTCGGGGAACACCGATTAAGAACCAATGTAGGGTTCTCCCCGATTTGTCCTACTTTTCAGTGTATATGTTGCAGTGAACTATGAACCAATCTCAAAGAATTTCTCGATATCTTAAAAATTGTTGATTTTACAGACGTGTAAAAATAAGAGTCACCCTTTTTCATTAAATTATAAGACTAGAATTAACAAACCGACGAGAATGAGTTTTTTAGGAGCTCATAGTGAAAACATAAGAGTATCTACTAAAAATGTTGTTACTTGAAAGAAATGTTTCCTTCACCATTTATTTTGCAATTGTTTCAAACAAATGTAATGTTTTCATAGCAGAGAATTTTTTCAAAATTTGAAAAAATGAGGATACAGCCCCAAGTGTCTCCTTTACAGACCTGTTCTTAAAAAAGCGGACACTGTAAGAGATATCGGGATGAAATTTGCATTATAATTCGTTAAAAAATGATTCCTATCTAATGATCGAATTTCCCGTCCGAAACTTTTCTTTACGGTATCATGTCTAACTTAAAAAGTAGTTCAAAGTGTCTGGAGTTCGCGATTTTGTAGATGGCAATCCCTATTCGATGTTTTGTTTTGATTTTCATGGTACAGTAAATTCGCGTTATTTCTCAGCGACCGCCTACCCAGAATTTGTCAAGTGCCTACCCGCTCCACTGAGGGGCAACGCCGCAGGGGTCACGAAGCTCGAGCTGCCTCGGTCTACCGAGCAGTGTAAACATGGCGCGTAATCTGATCTCGGCTCTGGTATATCGGTGTGAACCACTACTAATCCAATTACGAAACTTCTTTATTTTTCATTATTTTTTTATGGGACTTTCACCAAATTATTTGTGGCATTTTTCTGATTAAAATGACGCTAAACAGGATATAATTTCAACTGTATTTAGTGGTTTAATTGACGAAAGTTTCGGGCGCAAGGAAGGACAGCGCGATCCAAGTTTACATGCTGTCCTTTTCTACGTTCGGCTTCCTTCGTACTTTCGGCCGGCGCGGTAGACTCAGTCATAAAAACATAGTGTTCCTACACGATATTTCTCCGTGCAAAATAACGCGAATTTACTGTAACTTTCGGTATCGTTCGAACAATAACGGTGCAGCAGGCACCGACTGTGTTTCCCGCGTCGTACTCACGACAGGTACGACAGGTAGAACAGGTAGACTCTCGCAGGTTTTGTACTCGATCGGCTCGATTCTTCGCCGATTAAACGCGCACTTTTTCGAAGCTGTAAAACCGCGTTTGACACACATATACCCGACAGCGGGCTTTCGAGTCGCTAGATACTTGCGACACCGCGCAACGTGATCTTCGGGAACGGCACGCTAGCGGCTGCGGCGGTGCGCGGTTTTTTCTATTTCGCTCCCAAGTTTCATTAGGTTTGCGCCACTGTTGACACACGATACGATACGATACTGATATCGATACTCGATATCGACATGCTAATGTGAGCGAAATGAAACGAAATCGTAACCGTGTAGCCGCGCCGCGTCGGCGATGGTCGTTTCGGAAATTTCGAAAGGATCATGCGGCGCGCCCCTCCCGTTCCCGTGTGGCGGACACGTATTTAATCGAATCGTTGGCTTTCTGTTTCAGGATATATAAACTGCAATGCCAGCACGCTGCAGTCCCTCGCGCAGCTACATGGTGAGTGAAACCTGTTCGTTCATCGGATCGCTTTTTTACCTCTTTCCAATTCCTTTGGTTCGCTCCATTTCCCGAATCGCGCGATTCGATGAACCGCGAACTTCTCCATTCAAACTTCTCATGGATTCGGACCGGGCCACAGTGGTCCGGAGGCCGATCTAGCAGTTCACAAAGATTTTAGCACTATTTGGAAGTTTAAGTGTAAAATCGTAGGTCGTTGGAGTCGTTTCGACATCAGCTACAAAATATTATGAAGTCAAAAATACATATTGATGTTTAAATTTAAATTTAAAAAAATTTTTAATATATCACGTTTTTAAGACGGACTGAAATGTATAAAATAATTTTTTCTAGCCCCATACAGATAGTCCTGAAAATTTGTTTTAATTTTAATAGCTATGAAAATACTTGTAACATTTAAAACGAAAAACGTGGGCCGCATGCAATAGATTATTGATGCATGAATAGTTCATCTAAGTCACTAACAATTTTATTGCTCTGCAAATGATATGAACTGTTGTGTGAGTTTTTCGTTTTAAATCTTACAAGTATTTTCGTAACTATTAAAAATTCACAATCACAAATTTTCTGGACTATCTTTTAATCTTCCGGTAGGTAAAGTGTTAATAAATGACGACTTGTAATTCTACATTTTACATATACATTTTGAAGTTAAAAAAATGCTCTTCATTAGAAAATAAGAATTTCTTAGAAATATTAAATAGGTACGGCAGAATGTTCATTTCTAAATGCTTGTTCTAATGATAATTTTTATTAAATATCATTAATATCGACATTTTCGGCACTGCTAAACATTTAAAAACTAATATTTATAAATGCATTAAATACCGATATGAGACAATCCCTTTTTTCACCAAACGAACTGCTAGATCGGCCGCCCGGACCACTGTGCTCTTCGGTAAAAGAACTTTCTATCGGAGGCTAATTTCATGCAAACCATCCGATCGAATACGCGTTTAAGACCCTCCGCGCAATTCACCGGTTGACCAATCGCTGGAACGAGCTCGAATCCAAAGAGGAGGCTTACGAAACGCCTAAACCAGTCATCCAAGTCTTGCGTGGAATGTTACGCGTTCGTAGATCCAACCCGTATCCCGTATTCCATAGTCCACTGCCATGATTTACCGGTGCGAACGAGCGTGTATTCCCTAACGAAAATCTAGTTGGATTCTAGTTCCTAGCTAGTTTTGTCACGTGACTACCCTTTCCCCTTAAATATTTTTAACATGTCCACTGTTCTAAATTGTACGTGCCCAGTTCTGTCATAAACGCATAAAATCCGCAGTCTAATTATAATAGTACCAAATATTACGCGAATACCGTACCGATTCTCGATCAAAAAAGTCTCCTTCTTGATCAAGAAAGTCTCCTCATCGCGCCGAGAGATGCAAACGGGTAGGTGCGCGTAGAGCGGTCGCAAGTTCAAGGCTGCCGTTGCATATTCAACGAATGCAGATTCCGGTGCGGACCGCGGACCGCGGACTGCGGCCATCGGAACAATAAATGCGTCGACCAACCGCGAAGTCTGATCCGAAATAGAAGACAGAGGCCAAAGGGTAGAGGACGACAAAATTATCTATGCGACAGCATTCCATTTCCATTCGACTATTCGACGGTTCGACGGTTCGAAGGCTTGTCGATTTCAACCGGACTCGAAACGAATCGAAGCCAAGGCGCACGATTTTCCTTGTGCCAGATTTCTAGCATCCTTGGCAAAGTTTCGCGATCTTCTCCGTTTACAGAGAACGGAGCAGCGAAGTTTATCGGCTCCGCGCTGCGCTACATCGACCTGCACAGAGCGCTGCGCAATTATAGGCTATTAGCGCGGATCGGGAGACATCTCTCGACGCACGAGCTACTTTTCACCGACGCGACCGGGATCTAAAAGCGGTATCCGGCGTGTCTCGAGCACGCGACGCCCGACCGTTCTTCGTCTCGATTGTTCTCGTCTTCGTCGACTTTGAATCGCGAAACCCGTGCCTGCTCGCGGAAGTTTGTTTTCACCGCGATCACGGGAGGACTCTTCTGGGCTGTTTTCGGGTCTTTCGTACTTTCGCTGACATCGCCGTGATTCCACAGGGTCTCCCAAAAATGTTCTACTTCCTCGAAAGAGGAGATTCCCAAAGTCATTTGAGGTAACTTTACAACATTTTTGGGAAACGCCCTGTTCAAGGAAGTACAACATTTTTGGAACACCCTGTAGGGTACAGAATACTGACCACAGATTTCTGCAGACTTCTACAGACCTCTACAGACTTCTGCAAACTTCTGCAAACTTGTACAGATTACAGACTACAGATTTCTGCAGACTTCTACAGACTTCTACAGACTTCTGCAGACTTCTACAGACTTCTACAGACTTCTACAGACTTCTACAGACTTTTACAGACTTCTACAAACTTCTATAGACTTCTACAAACTTCTACAGACTTCTACAGAGTACAAACTACAGATTTCGGGAGACTGCAGACTACTTCGCAGCTTTGTTGAGGAGTTATGAACGAGAAACACGCATCAATCAGAGCGCGGCGGTGGCATTGTCCGACCGGGGATATCCGTAAGCTCTAGCCGCGCTCCGATTGATCCACCTTTTTCATGAATAACTTCTTAACAAAGCTGCGGAGAGAATTTTTGCAAAGGGAAAAGTTACTTAAAATGTCTTCAATATTTCCTTTCAAGGAAGTGGATCATTTATGGGGCACCCTGTATGCTAGTGCAGTGTATATACTGTAGTCTGTAGAATACAGCCGGCGCGAAGCGAGCTCTGTTCTCGTAATTCGATCGGTTCGGATCGATAATACGCCTAGCGGTACCGCTACGGAATCGAAGAGAAACGAGATGGACGATATAGCGCGACGAGTTGGAAGGACGAAGGAAAAAGAGACTGGGTAGACCAGTTTCCGAGACCTGGCTTAACGCGATACGTTTCGTCGCGTCTCGTCTCGTATCGAGAGCACTTTCGCGTTCGACGTCGACACAAAAATGGAGAAACGGCTCGGGAAACAAAGAGGAAAGTTTTCCGTCGACGGATGCGGAGTCGCGAAATCGAATCGCGAACCGTGCCGGCCGGTGCCTTCGTCTTTTGTTACGCTCGATACGATTCGGGATGCAACCGCGTCGAAAGTGCGCGAGACGCCCCGCGATTCATACTTGCGCAATCCGATGGTTTCGAAAGGTCAGGAGTGCGCCGTACGCCGTGCATCGAGGATCGTGCATCGTGCATCGTACTCCGCGATTCCGATACCCTCTCCTTCGAGCGGATTCGTCGCATCGACATAGATTCCGCGCGATGCCACCCGAGCATTTCGTTTCGATCTTGCCAGTTGCTTCATGTAGATACTCGAACATTCAGAGTGTCCAAAATAAGTCGATATTTGTACAATATTCGTATAGGTCATTCAGAAAGTTCGCAGCCTGACACATACATGGTTTTGGTAGCAGCAATCGTTTTTGAAAACATCCGTCCTTGATCGATTCCGAATCGATCTGTCAAATAGCTTACTTCAGGCAACTGATTAAGGTAGACGTGTTTGCTTTGGTTAGAAAAATGAAAGACTTGAAAGATCGTGCAGTCATTGAATATTTATATAAGAAAGGATTAAGCGGAAAGGAAATTTTTGATGATATGAAAATGGTCTATTTAGCTCTATTTAAACATGGTCGTGGCAGGCGTTTTTTATCAAATGAAGAAGTCATAGCAGCCGCAGATGAGTATTTTAGAGGTCTCGAGGAAAATCATTTCAGTGATGAGGCAAATGAATTAGAAAATCGCTGGAAAAAATGTATTGACTTTAAGGGAGAATCTACTGAAGAATAAATGTATTTTGACTCATTATTTTATGTCCTTTCATTGTTAGGCTACGAACTTTCTGAATGACCTAGTAATACCACGTAATAGCAGAGTTGGGCATTAATCGATTAAAATTTTAATCAAGATAAATTGATTAATGTGTACGATTAAAAAAGTAATCATTGAAAAATCGGCGATTGATTCAATCGATTGATGAAGTTAATCGCCATACGGTTTATCCATAAATGTAATAAGGAGGGAGAGAGAGACAGAGAGCGGAGGTGGAGAATTGACAGAAATATATCTCAACAAAAACTCAGTTTACATATTTTTCAATATTCATACAGTTTTGATTCCGTATTTCATTTCGAAGTTTCAGCAATTAATCATTAATCAATCATTCGATTGACGATTACAATTGAAAGGAATGTAATCGTTAATCGTAATTAACGATTAATAAGTATTTAATGTTTTGGGACAACCTAATAATACAATGGGATTATTCTAGGTCGAAAGAAATGTTTAATTCTCAAGTTAAAATCGCCCCGACTGCAAAGGGTTAAGACGTGAAACGGTAGGGTCGACAGTGCTGGAGCGTATCGCCGCAATCGTGATCGCGATATCTCACTTCTGGCGCGTAGCAAGAAGGTTTCGTATCGAAATTAGTGGAAACGGGCGCGCGCACATGGTCGATAAACGGTAGAAGTCGGGCTGCCAAGGCCGCTACGCAAGATGGGGGCGATCGATTAGAGTTTAGAGATCGATAGGAAATTTTTCGCTGGCCCTGACAAACTCTTGGTTCTTCTTCTGGTTTCCCTGAACGGTAATAGGATCTTCGTGGCTCGTGACCGAGGGGGATGAAAAAGAAAACGCGCGAGTCGTGCGAAGCGGAAGTTGGAGAGGCGGAGTGGCAACTCGTCGAGGCCGACGAGAACGCGGAGAGGAGGGCTGTCGTAGACGCGCGCGCGGCCTCTTGAGACGCGCGCTCGTTAATTCGCGGGATTTTCTAAGTCGTTGATAAGCTCATAATTATGAATTTTTACAAGTTTCGCTCGGTAAACGGAAGTGCGCGACGATGCATACGGTTGCTGGTAGCGAGAGAGGAATAACGCGAAGTCGACACGGTCGGCTTCAACTAGACGGTCTCGAGAAGAAGCCAGGAAAAATGGAAAAATGGAGAAACGTGAAAATGTCGCACGATGCGGCTAACGAATCGATCGTTGCTCTTCTTCAATCACGATTATCGTTGACAGCCTCCGCTGAATGGTGGACGTCGAACGAGCCCTCGTTTCCCTCAATTCTCCCGTTTCATCTTCGATAACGTCAAAGAACGGCGGGAATCGCTCTCATCATACCGATCCACAGTGGGTTATTTGGCCCAAAACCGGAAAAAATTCAATTTCTAAATTTTTGCGTGTGGCATAAAATTTTTGTTATCCGTTGTAAGTTCAAGGTCTGAAGAATAAGACTGCAATATTGTTTTTGCTATTTGTACAGCCGTGAAGTTGTAAACTTCATCGAAAGTCAAGAGATTTTAAGGCGCGCTCTGCCTTCTTAAACGGTCTCTAAAACAGCGTCCGTTCATTGGCGATTTTCAAGTGTTTTAAGGGAAATCGTGTAAATCCTTGTATTAGAAAAGTTGTTCAGGTAGGTGTACAGAGTACTTTCGCACAGATTTCATTTTGTTATCATCTAAATTAGTATGGTTATTAATATTTGAACGTTGCCATTCATTCTATAAGTTTTTTTATGATTTCAAAACTTCATTGACGATTTTGTTATACTATTGGGCTAAATTGGGCACTCTTTCTTGTACCACTACATTCGATAAAGGTTTGCATTTGAAAAATTTTTTTTAGACAAAAACTAAAAATTATTTTGATTTTTTAAACGTTAAAATACATTTTTTATTTCATGATGTTATAGTTGACGTCAAAACGAATCCAACGACCTACTCTTTTATGACCTTCAATATTTTTTGCCGGTTTTTCGGCCAAATACCAGACTGTGCGATCGTTGCTCTTCTTCGATTACATCTTCGATTTCATCTTCAAAAATCAGGAATCGTTTTCACCGCGTTATGGCGTTGCTTCGCGTTCGAGACGAAGACGTGTATCGGTAGGGATCGTCGAGGAAGGCTTTATGCGCGCGTTTCTCGCGTCCGGACAACATCCGATCGATGCTGTTCTTCGAACGCGACGTCGTGCGCCGTTGCGCGTCGTTGCGACCACTCTGTTGCATACCAGCGAGTCCTATCCTCTATTGCTGTGCAGAGAATAAATAGAAATCCTGTTCCCCGCCGTCAAACAAAGTTGATGTCGCCGCGAACTCGAACTCTAGCCGTAAATTCGTGCAAACCGTGCGAATTTAAATAGCGGTATATGGGGAGAAAGTCTGAAGCGATTCCTACCGGAGCACAGTGGTCCCGGAGCCCGCTTTTTGTGGCCAAAATTCAATTTTTCGACTTTCAAATTTCAACAAAATTTTTTTTTCTCTCAAATGAGAACACTTTGAAACCTCGAAATTCTAAATATTAGGTCTTTCGGATAGCTTTCCGAACGTTTAAAGATCAATATTATGAAATTGGAGGAACAACTAAATAGTTTAATTATTCCTTACACGTGAGCAGGTATATTTCAGTTATTTAATGGTAATATAAGCATGTAATAATAATTAAATCAATATACGAAGGATATAAAGTTAAGTGCAATGTAAACTTTAGGTAGAGTTTTAAAAAAATGTTTAAAAACGTTAGCATTCAGATTCGATTTTTCCGGAAGCTTAGACCTTCAACATATACACATGTAAATTTTAGCTGCACTTTCCTGCGTTTTATAATTCTACGTGTATTTTAAGAATAATTGTTCTATGAACATTTAAGAAGAGATACATGTTGATCAGATATTAATATGAGAAAGTTGATTTTTTGCGAAATGTCACTGAATTTCTTGATTCGGATCACTGTGCGGCGCAGCGCAGAACTCTTCGCCGAGAAACACGGCCTTCCGAACTTTATCTGAAACGAAACTGGTCAGCGAAGAAGTGGAGGAGTCCGAGTAGATCGCGGCGGGCAATTCGAGGGAGTGTAGGGCAGGAAGAACGTCATGAGAGAAGAATAGCCGCCGGCATCGTCCATGAGACGGCATTCATTATATTCTCTCGACAATGGCTGATTATTACGATAAACCCTCTCCTTCCTATGTAACCGGCTTTTTCCCTTTTATGCTCCAAATTGGATTAGAGATGACGCGCGTCTGCGGGCCATCGTCTTGCCTCGTTTCATCTGCGCTCGTCGCGCCGCGTGGCACGTGTCCTGTGTCTCCTGTCTCGTCACCTATCCTCTGCCACATCACAAGACTGTGGATCTCCATGCAAAATAAAAATTTTCCAAGTCTTATTCCCTCTCTTAATCCCTTGCCTTACAATATCGTGTCAGACTCGTGATGAAGATTCTGAACAGAAAAAGAAACGAAAATATTTTTTTAAGATTAAAGATTTTTATTTGATTTTCTAAAATTAATTTAATTAAATGTAATTTTATAAAATTTTATTTAATCTTTATTTAATCTTAGAAAAGAATTTGTTTTTTTACCTTGTTTTTCACGTTTAATGTGAATTTTGCGGGGGGTTCCTTGTGTCATTTTCGACTAAATCGAGGGTGTAGAATCGCGTTACGATGTCCGCGACATGTAATTTTATGACACCCTGTACAGCTATCGGGCAACACATAGGCGTACAGTAGATATAAAGTTTCTCCTTTTTAGGAAATTAAGAATCACAAGAAAAGTTTTGATCACTGAAATAGTAAACTAAATCGTAAGGCGAGGGGTTAATTTTATCAAGCCACAGGCGATACAATCGTGTTTTTGAAAGTGTCAGAAATTTTCACTTTTCTGTATTTCACCTACTCATTTTTGTCATAAATGCATAAAATCCGCAGTCTACACGTCACTTATCCCTTGCCTCGTGCCAGTCGATGCTAACCTTTCGGCCACAGTGTCCTGTCTCTCCAGCTTTTTCTCGCGTAATTACGCGTGCTCCCGGACACGTCTGATACGGAACGCAACGCAACGCAAGTCTACGGTCGATAGGGGACGCGTCTCGTTTATCGCGTGTCCCTGAAATATTCGGTTAGCTCCGGAGAGCGGAGAGCAGAGAGCGACGCTGCGAAGGGTGTCGAGGGTGGCCACACTCGCCAGGGAAACTTTGCTTTTATCGATCCCGTTGACGACCGACTACGCGCGAGACCGCAGTGTTTCGCACGATGATCTCTCGCCAGATAAAAACTGCCGAATCGCTTCGGTGTGCGTCGTGAAGGGGCAACGATTTCTTCTGGGTATACTCTACTCTTTTTTTTTATTCTTTAAAGACGTGCGAAAAAAATACCTTTACTCGGGGGATACAGATGTTCAGTCTCCCCAAAACCCAGTAAAAAAACCGCACGTCTAGGACTGAGAGAGCCCTTTCCTCTCCCACTAGGCCCTTGAAAACAGTCAGGGCCACGCTTTTAGCATTTTTCCTAACAGTTTTCGTTTTTGGGCTCCGTCCACTCCTGTTCTTGGCTCAATCTGGGTATACTAGGTCATTCAGAAAATTCGTAGCCTGACACATAGATGGTTTTGGTAGCAGCAAAAACATATCGTTGTTGAAAACATCAGTTCTTGATGTGAACATACCATCGATTCCGAATCGATCTGTCAAATAGCTTACTTCAGGCAGCTGATTAAAGTAGACTTTGCTTTGGTTAGAAAAATGGAAAACTTGAAAAATCGTGCAGTCATTGAATATTCACATAAAAAAGGATTAAGCAGAAAGGAAATTTTTGATGATATGGTGAATGTGTTAGGGGACAGTGCTCCTTCATATACAATGCTAAAAAAATGGGTTGCTCTATTTAAACATGGTCGTACAGACATTAATGATGATCCACGTTCAGGACGCTCAAAAACTTGAACCACTTCAGAAATGATTGATCATGTTGGTTTTGGAAGATCGCCGATTAACTGTGGTTGATTTAGCTGCGGCCACAGGCATCTCAACTGGATCAGTTCGTGAGATCTTAACTAATGAATTAGGTTTGAGAAAGCTATTGACAAGATGGGCGCGGTATTCGTTAAATTGGGATCAAAAACGCATTCGCGTGAAATGTTCTCAACAACATTTGGATCGTTTGCAAAAGAATAAAACTGACTTTGTGCGTCGATTTGTAACCATGGATAAGACTTGGGTTTACCACTATGATCCCGCATTGCGACAACAAACCGCAGAGTGGACTGAGCCCGGTTATTCAACTCCGAAGCAGCCAAAGTGGTCAAAATCGACAAAGAAAGTCATGGCATCCGTTTTTTGGGATGCAAAAGGAATTTTGTTAATTGATTACCTTCAAACCGGGAAAACAATAACAGGAGAGTATTACTCAAACCTCTTGGATAAACTGGATGCATAAATTCGGGAGGAAAGACCTGGCTTAACGAAGAAAAAAGTCATTTTTCATCAGGACAATGCACCGGTGTCACAAAGGTGTTCTTGCAGTGGTCAAATTGAAGGAGTTACGCTATGAATTGTTGGAGCATCCACCATATTCGCAAGACCTGGCCCCCTTTGACTTCCATTTGTTCCCAAACCTCAAAAAATTTCTACGTGACAGGTGTTTTTTATCAAATGAAGAAGTCATAGTAGCCGTAGATGAGTATTTTAGAGGTCTCGAGGGAAATCATTTCAGAGATGGGGTAAATGAATTAGAAAATCGCTGGAGAAAATGTATCGAGCTTAAGGGAGAATATACTGAAGAATAAATGTATTTTCACTCATTATTTCATGTCATTTCATTGTTAGGCTACGAGCTTTCTGGATGACCTAGTACTCTACTAGAATTTTGCGAGGAACCGACGCATCGAGTATGCGTATCTACGCATTCGACGCGAGGGTGCCGACCCTGCGAAGACAAAGCCAGGCAAGGAGTCGATGGGGTGGCGCGATTCCTCGCGGTCGGGTCGCGATGAGAAAAATACACGAGACGAATCGAGCACGCGTTGCACCCGCGATTGCACCCGCGCACTGGGCGCTAAGAAATCGTTGAACGAGGCGAGTATATTCGAGACTGCTAGCGAAGAGACGAGCGGGACGATCCGATGGCTGGAAAGGGGCATTAACCTCGATTCGCTACCGCGCGCGCGTTTCCTCGAGGTTTACACGAATACCAGCGGCTCGTCGGTGGTACACGGTTCACGGTTCGCGGTACGCGATACGCTCGTGACTACCATGTCCGCGGATCAGGATTTTTTCCAGCGAACCTAACGACAGGCGATCCACATGGAATCGAAAGATCCTGAACGGTTTCCTTCGGTGATGACAGCCCACGAGTCTCGATTACGAGTCTACGTCCCCTATTGAGGTTCGCGTATGCCGTTACTGCATATCGGCCGTTCGATACCCAGACTTATCTTCGCCAACGACCCGTATCAGATAGGGTACACGTACCTATTACTGCGGGTGCGCGTTTTACTACGGTAGTTTTTCCCAACGAGATTCAAATATGTAAACATAAATATTTTTCCGTGAATACAGTTAGGAGCATAACTGATCACACACACTTTAAATCAGAATAACATTTTTATGAATGGACCAAACAATTTCAATTCCTCTGTAAGGCTAAAAGAATTACTTAAAATCATTTTATTCGGTCTGAAAATTCATTTTACTCCATCATCATTGTAAAATCATTTTATTCTGTCTGAAAATGGATTTGACTCCATCTTAAAATCATTTCATTCTGTCTGAAAATGAATTGTACTCCATCATTTCAAAATCATTTCATTCTATCTGAAAATGAATTGTACTCCATCATTTCAAAATCATTTGATTCTGTTTGAATATTGATTTTCTATCATCATGTTAAAATCATTTTATTCTGATTCTAGACAAAATGTCTTTCTTGAAAATTCTACAAATGCGAAATATTGCAGTAGGTGATAGGTAGATCTCGGATTTTATGCATTTATGACAAAAATGAATAGGTGTAATTCAAAATAATAAAAAGATTGCAGGAGTTTAACAATGTCGATACACTATTTTGACCATATCAAAATTATTAATGAGCAAAATAAATTTTTATTTGGTTTCTATAGATTGCAATTGATGAATAAAAATTTTATTTTGTTTGACAAAGAATGAGGAAGTGAAAATTGCTGGAAACTATAATGTATACCTCTCTAAAGGGTGTCTTGTCAAAGGAAACAATTAACACAGCAACATATTCGTCACATATAAACGATCCTAACAGCCGGGCGATATTTCAGAAACGGGCGAAGAGAAAAATGAGTATTACAAAAGTCTTTATTCTATTCAATACATAACAACGCTATATGAGTACATACAGTGACTCTCACTAATATTCGGACCCTCTTAAAAAGACGATAACTTTTTTAACATCGTACTATACGATTTGAATTTTTTCTAGAGAAGCTAGAGCAATTAGTTTGCTACAGGATGTGAAAAAAAATTTTTCCAAAAATTGCAATTGATCGGAATTGTAGAAAAAATACTAAAAGTTGCATTTTACAACTTTTTTATGTGGGCCTATATGGAAAATTTAAAAAAATACGTTTTAAAAGTGTCCGAATATTAGTGGGAGTCACTGTAAATAAAAAAGATAAAATTGTTCTAGGTTGTTCATATATTCCAATAGCTCGGACAATCAAAATGTTTCATCCTGCGCAAGATTTTTGAGACAAATACTGCACTATGCGTGGGTCGCTCGAGCAGATCGGATAAAATTACTTTGCTCGGCGAGCAGGTTTTCGTCGCTGCGAATTTCTTCGACTGTATCGAATGTCGTGCGAGCCCGAGCTCGCTTTTAACCGAAGAAACGGAAAAGATAAGCTCGCTGGTCGACACGAAAGAAATAGAAACGGGAATGGGAGCGGCGGAGGGAACGAGAACGGGCGTTCAGAGGGCAGAGCTACCTGTAATATTGATCCGTGCGAGCTTCTAGCGGCAGAACCATCGCGCTTCAGAAGGATATTCCGTAACCCTGTCGTCGAGCATCGAAACGAAACCGTTGCTCTTTTGGCACGTTATTTCGCCGCGTTTCGGGACTACTGTATGTACAGTTAGGAGCATAACTGATCACTAAACAGCGGATTTTATGCATTCATGACAAAAATGAGTAGGTGTAATTTAAAACAGTAAAAACATTAGAAGAATTTTAAAATACTGTTATATTATATTTAACATAATAAACATGTTAAGATAGAAAATAAATTTCCGTTTCATTCCAGTTCGTTGCAATTAAGGTGGAAAATTCTTATTTTGCATAAAGATCCGCTGTCTACTGATCACACTTTAAATCAGAGTAACTTTTTTATGAATGGACCAAACGACTTCAACTTCTCTTCAAGGTTAGAAGAATTAGTTTAGTAAATGACGTCTAAAAAATATGTTGAAAAAATGCATTTGGTCGGAATTGTGGAAAACAATAGTAAAAATTGGTTTCTCCAACTTTTTTAGCTGGGCCAATAACGAAAGTTTAAAAGATGTGTTTGGTCAACTCGTATAAATTATATACGCTCTGAAAATTTCATTGAAAATGGTTAATTGGTTTACGAGTTATAAACGATCAAAAGTGGTAAAAATTGCAATTTTTCAAGATTTTCGGTCTTTTTACCACTTCTGGGGGTTTCTCTTCCTTCCTTTTTTTTTTGGTGAAACCCGACGAGGGGTTAGCAGCGACGAAGGGAGAGCTCCGCTAGGGAGACGCGAACCAACCACCGTGTCCCTTGGTCGAGCCGCGATCAATTCCGAAAGGGACAAAATCAGGCTGCGTGCGTCGCGCGTCGTGTGTCACTCGTCGTCCCAACAGACTCGGAAAATTCTGTCACGAGAAGCTGGCGGCGACCTCGGTTATGCGAACGCTTTTCTACGAGAGCGTCGAGATTGCAGTTCCAAACTAAAAATACAGCGTGTCCGGAAAATGTATTACTTCCTTGGGAGGATTCCCCAGATCATTTGAAGAAAATCTTTTCCCGTTGCGGAAAAGTTCTCCGAGGCTTTCTTGAGAAGTTATCTTAACCCCTTGCCGTATCATTTTCTTTACAGTTACAGTGATTAGAACGTCTTTGTCCCGAAAAATGTCGTAGAAAAGAAAAGAAAATTTATACTTTTTAATGCTTCAATATTGAAATGAATTCAAATTTGTGTCAAAGTAATTGGAACGTCTTTGTCCCCAAAAATGTCGTAGAAAAGAAAAGAAATATTATATTTTTTAATGGCTACATTTATTTTAATGCTTAAAAATTGGAACGAAACCAAAGTGTCAAAATAATTAGAACGTCTTTGTCCCCAAAAATGTCGTAGAAAAGAAAAGAAAAGATAATTTATATTTTTTAATGGCTACATTTATTTTAATGCTTAAATATTGATTACAAACGAACCAAATTTTATTTCATCTAAACAGAAAGGCGTAACATTCATATTTGTTAAACTTTGTCAATTTTTCATGACGAGTGTGACTCGGTAAAATACGACAAGGGATTAAGAAATTAATTCCTTAACGGAGCCTCGGAGAACATTTCCGCAAAGGCAAAAGTGACTTCCAATGACCTAAGGAACCACCCCTTTAAATTTTTACTCTATTTCTTTGAAATTCCACTGCTCCCATAGCAAACTATGGACTCCATAATACCATAAACAGACCGCGGATCTTTTTCCAAAAAAAATCCTGCACATCGATTGCAAGAAACACAATCTGCACGGACATTTATTTTTCCTTTTAATAATTTCAACCCTCATCCGTCCCTCGTGTCAATTTGACACAGTTTTCCCGAAATAAGTTATACTGTTCTGTTATTTGTAGGTAAATTCGTCCGAAACTTGTTGACATTTATTTTTTTAATGCGAAACATATAACCGCATAAACCTAAGATATAAATGTTAACTCATCAATTTGAATGAAAAAAACATCGAAAAGTAACTATTTGACTTGTTATTTTATCGATTTTTTTATCACCGTGTCAATTTGACACCGAGGGACAGATTTAGTTCGCGAAATGAGGGACGGACGAGGATTAATAAACTACAAATAATATAATCGTGTTCGTAAAATTGTCTGATCTTTCCATTGTTTGGTAGTTTACACTCTCATTTTTACCATAAATGCATAAAATCCGCAGTCTAGTTGTAAAGAAGTGCATGAGCACCGATGTAAGACGATTGACCCATGACCCTGTCGAAGTTCTCCGACATTTCTGGGACACCCTGTACCCTGCTTCGCTGCCCCTCGCGTCGGCCTATCGATAAAGATCGACTTGGTCGCGATAACGAACTACGATATGGAAGAGCGGATCGGCCGAACGGATATTTTTTGTCGAAAATTTATCGGAATCATAAGCCAGTCACCTCCCCCTACGAACGCACAGCTCCGAAACGGTTTCGATACGGCTGCGTACGTAATGCAAAATAAGCGTTGAATTCGGAGAGCGTGGTGAACGGTAAATTCTCGCGGAAGCACGGCAGCCATCTTATTCGCACGTTGGAGGATTAGAGCTTGCGAGTCTGCGCGCGTAACCCTAAACCAGTGTTTCCCAAAGTTTCACCGTCTGTGTACCCCTTCTATAACTGTCGTAACACTGAGTATCCCCCGTTAACCCTGATACGCTCCTCAGAAATAGTTGAATAAAAGATTCCATGATACTTTCTCACTCATTCTTGCTTCACACTTTAAACTAATAAACTTTGCTTCGTTTATCACGTCACATCTCATAGAGAACTACGTCTCGCAACATAGATAAAGAGGAACCAATCATTTTATACGATGTAAAGATAGTAAATGGGTGAATTTTCACCCTGAGGGACCTACGAGGGTTAAGAACAATCGGTATTAAGTAGCAGACGTGTACATCTTTTGTACACAACAGTAGACTCCCGCTGCACGAGGATTGATACACTAGAATCAGTGCGTACTCCTCCAAACTCTTCCTGTACCCCCTCCAAACTCTTCCTGTACCCCCTCCAAATTCTTCCTGTACCCCCTCCAAATTCTTCCTGTACCCCCAGGGGTACGCGTACCCAGTAGCGCATTATAACTAGTTGGGGCCTTGGGCAAAGTAGAATTTCGGGGCCCGAGGAAAAACGTAGAATTTGGATCTTGGATCTTGGATCTTGGATCTTGGATCTTGGATCTTGGATCGTTTGTGTTCGGGGTCCCCTTTTGCCGGGGACCACCGGGCATTTGCCCAAGTGGCCCATAGAGTATCGCGCCACTGCGCGTACCACACTTTGGGAAACACTGCCCTAAATGAAGCTCATAAGAAGCGAAAACCGTACAAAAGACAGCAACTTGGTGCTGGCGTGAACGACCACCGTGAGTCACGAGCGACGAGGCGCGAGAAAAGCGTTGAGCAATTTGAAATGCAGCCGGACAAACAGGGAGGCTATCAAGCAGAAGAGCAGGCAGAAGAGCACCGGTGCCGAATTGCGAGACCCCCGGTCGCGATAGAGCAGCGATTATCCGACCAGATTATTTCCCGCGGCTCGCAGAGCGCGTCATCGCTCTTACACCCCCTCGTCCCGGGTTTACCCCCGAGGACCCCCTACAACCCCTATTTACAACCCCCACAATCCCGTATCGCGATCACACATGCACCGACCGATCGGGCTACCGTCGGAAAGGGTCGTGGAACCTGCCGAATCGCGATTAAGCCTCCACGGAGACCTCACCCCCTTTCTGACGATGAGACGTAGGGGTAGCAAGCCGACGGCAAACGATCCCGACGCGTCCGCGTGGCATCCCTCGCTCCGTCGCTTTTCTCTCGACGACTTCGATCCTACGCTCGAGCAATTTTTACCCTCGCAACGAAATCGTGCGGCAGACCGTGTTGTCGCGAAACCCGGGCAAACAGAATTCCTCGAAATTACGTAGATCGCGAGAAACAATTTAGTGTCGACTCTTGCCTCAAACCCCGTTGCACCAATCGATGCGCGGCCCTGCGAGTCGAACCTGCGCCGATACGATCGAACCGTGTTCACACGAATTGAAAGCAAATACGAGTCGACGCGACGACGTGGAAACGGGAAATCAACGAATGCTGTCCGTGTTTACCGTGCACGTGTGCGCGACAGAGAGAGATACTCCGAATTCGATCGAAACTGCTGTCAGGGTTGCCGGATGATTAACGAGGAATCGAGACCCGGGGTTACGAGAAAGGAGGAGCACCCGGGGACCTAAAACCTTCTAATCGATACGAGCACGATGCCGGCTGCGAGGCATTCCCGCATCGCGGCGCGGCGATGGAACCGCACACGCCAAGACCCGATCCAGGCCCGAGTATCACGCGTGGTCGCGCCCTTGCACTCGAGAAAAATTGCGGTTCCACGGCGGGACCAAAATCTCAAAGCTTTGCGACGATGCCTTCAGGTTGCTCAAGGAGCCCAAAATTTGAAGATTTAGGGGAAATATAGAAGGAAAGAAGAGTATGTACAGGAACAGTAGCGAAAATATAGAAGAAATGGATAATACTAGTGCAACAAAATGAAAGTTCTTTATTTTTTACTTATTTTTAATTTTATTTGAAATTTTACCGACATTTTTTTGATTAAAATTACACCAAACAAAATTCGACCCATATTTACCGTACATGTGAAGCATGATTTATATATTTAACATATACTATATATAGCATATGTACATATATGTAAACAACTTCAGAAAAGGAAAATCTTTATAATAATGAAGAATAAAGAAGTTTTGTAATTGGATTAGTAGTGGTTCACACCGATATACCCGACCCGGTATCGGATTACGTGGCATGTTTACATTGCTCGGCGAACGAGGCAGCTCGAGCTTCTTGGCCCATCGCGGGGTATGCCCCCCAGTGGAAGGGGTAGGCGAATTGACTTAGAACGGACATCTCCGTCGCGCTTAGATGGCGACTTTACTGTCTTGCTAAAATCTTATGAGCTACTAGATCGACAACCGGACACCTCTGTGCCCTGGTTCGAAGATTAACCCTTGTCTCCCATTTATTGTATTTCTTTCAACAATTTGTTAATGTTCCTCTAAAAAATATTACAATATTTCTCTGAATGTCCATTCTTTACTCGCTAATATATTAATTTATAGTCTTATAATGAGAATTTGTGCAAACATAAAATACAGAAAGTTTTAAATAATTTACAGTGGGTGTACAAATCTTGGTTAGAAAATCTTTTTTGCATATCATTTTGTGAACCAATGCTTCTAATTGATTACAAAAAATCAAGTCGTTTGGTATAATTATAAAAAAGTTATTCTATTTTAAAAGGTGTACGAACACTTTGTACACCCACTGTATATATTTTGGTTGACTACACAAGGGTTAAAATGCAATTCGTTATTCATTGTTTCATTCTAAAAATGATTCGTTACTCATTGTTTCATTCTAAAAATGATTCGTTACTCATTGTTTCATTCTAAAAATGATTCGTTAATTTCGTATTCGTTCCTCCGAGTACATCTCTATGGCGTTTAGAAAGGCATGACTATCTTCGCGGAAGAACGCCATCGACATCGCCGAATCGATTCTCCCGGGGCAAGAAGATGCGCGCGTCCTCTTCGGATTAGGTTTGAGGATTGAGTTTACAATCGATCCAAGCCGTTTAACTTAGGGATTCTCGGGCTGGAGAAATCGATATAGAATTGCGTAGGAGAATTCCTAACGAACGTGCTCATTCATTCGCCAAAATGCCGCGGCATCGGAGGCTTTCTTTCCCGTCGCAATTCAGCCGGAAATCGAAAAAACAGAAGATCAGCATCGAGGACGAATTCGATTGTTTCGCGAACGCAGCGACGGCCGAAGTTTCGTCCTCGCTTCGTTGTTGCCATGCACTCGCAGTTTTCTGTTTTCTCCTGACGAAGCGAGAGACGCGAGCGGCCAAGTTTCTGCGGATAGATTGACGTCGATTCCTCGCTGATTTCTGTCGTTTCTACCGTTTGGCCGGAACGAAGACTCGCTCATAATGGCAACGTTCGTCAGAAGAGTTAGGTTTCCTATCCGGAAAAGATACAGTGAGTTCGATACCGTGTAAACATCAGCCGCTCTGTACCTCTAACCCTCCAATCCTTTAATTCTCCCGTCCCGTTTCCGGAAATTTCCGGTTGTGATCGATGTTGGAGCACGCGATCGAGAATCGGAGCGCGACGATATGCCTTGTTCGCCCTTGATCGGTTCGGATCGGTTCGGATCGGTTCGAATCGGTTCGGATCGGTTCGAATCGGTTCGAATCGGTTCGAATCGGTTCGAATCGGACCGGAAACTCGACGTCAGAATTGAAATCGCTATTTCGTTGCAGGCAAATCACCGTTCTTCCCTAGTCTCGACGACCAGACCGGAACCCTGTTGGAGGATCCAAACGCGCCGAGTCAACTGGACGGCGTCGGCGTCGGAGTTGGCGTCGGTGTTGGGGTCGGCGTCGGCGTCGGAGTAGGTGTCGGAGTCGGCGGCGGAATAACCGGCTCGCAGGCAGCACCGCCTCTCTCGTCGCCAAGTCGGAGCAGTCCGCACAGTCAGGGTAGCGAGACCGGAGAACGCTTCTCCAGAAAAGTATTTGTCGGCGGATTACCTCCGGACATCGACGAAGGTACGTTTCGCCATTTTGTATCCTTCTCTTATCGTTCTCGTTCACTTTCTGATCCCGTCTTTTTCATCCGCAGAAGAGATCAAGGCCAGTTTTCGTCGTTTCGGATCGCTGGTGGTCGACTGGCCACACAAGGCGGAGAGTAAATCCTACTTTCCCCCGAAAGGCTACGCCTTCCTGCTTTTCCAGGTAACGTCGATACAGTAAAATGTTGTCCGATAGTCTATAACTTGTCCAACGAGACTAGGTAGTAAAGTTCGTCCTTTGCTGCCTAAAACTGGGATTTCCTAAGCGCGGCTGGAAACAGCGTTTTGCGATTCTGAGGCCTCTTATACTCCATTTGTCACGAATCCTAACCTGTCTTAATATATTTAATAATGTAAACAATATTGTGAATAATGGTACAGCAAATTGTTAGTGGTGACTCGTGTGTCACTCCTCGATTGCTAAGGGTTGAGTTAGGATCTCCTAAGTGCGTCTGGACGCACAAGATTACGTTCGTGACGAATGGATTATCAGAAGTTCTAGGATCCCAAAACGCTGCGTCCAGACGCGCTTTGGAGATCCCACCTTACCTGCCCCGTCTCGTTGGACAAGGTATAGTTGTTTGTTACCCAAGAAACTAATCGAACTATACGCTACAATGTGACACGGTTTTCTGTGTGGGTTGGTCAATTACTGATTTCGGATTCTTGTTCACAGGACGAAGCATCGGTGCAGCAGTTGATCGACGCGTGCATCCAAGACGAGGAGAAACTGTACTTGTGTGTAAGTTCGCCGACCACCAAGGACAAGCCCGTGCAGATCAGACCGTGGCGATTGAGCGACGCGGACTTTGTTCTGGACGCATCGATGCCGTTGGATCCACGGAAAACGGTATTCGTCGGCGGCGTACCGCGACCGTTGAAAGCCGTCGAGCTGGCGATGATCATGGACAGGCTGTACGGTGGCGTGTGCTACGCCGGTATCGACACGGATCCCGAGCTCAAGTATCCGAAAGGAGCCGGCAGAGTCGCCTTCAGTAATCAGCAAAGCTACATAGCTGCCATATCGGCCAGATTCGTTCAACTGCAGCACGGTGACATAGACAAAAGGGTGAGTCGCCGTGGCTTCACTCCACAATATTCTTTCGTCGACGTCTCTCGTCGTACCTCGGATCTGTTCCGGAAAGAATTTACATTTTGTTCGTCTCGTTGCCAAGGTCGAAGTGAAACCGTACGTTCTGGACGATCAAATGTGCGATGAATGCCAGGGACAACGTTGCGGTGGCAAATTCGCGCCATTCTTCTGCGCCAACGTGACTTGCTTGCAGGTAAGCGAATCTTTTTTTCACGAACATATATCGGACGATACGTTAATCCGAGGCAAAGAGTAAATGGGCCTATTCACGATCAAGCATATTGCGCGATATGATTGATCGTGAATGATAGCGATTGACTAATTAATACAATATGGATTTGGATTTGGAGTTGCGCAATATGCTTGATCGTGAATAGGCTCCTTAAGCGAGTGAGATTGAGAGGGGGAAGAAAAAATAATGTAACCGCGTTCCTTTTATTGCAGTACTATTGCGAGCATTGCTGGGCAACGATTCATTCTCGACCGGGTCGGGAGTTCCACAAACCACTGGTGAAGGAGGGTGCGGATCGACCTCGAGCCGTACCTTACCGCTGGTGTTAACCCCAGCTGCGTTGTCCCTAATTATCTCGCAACCCTAGCTAATTAACTACCGCTCGTACGAATCCCCCCTTCCCCAAGCCACCCGTCACCTCCCTTCAGCCAGTCATCCTTCCGCGAGATCCGCTACCCACCATTATACCCCCACTTTGAGCCCAGAACCTCGCGTTAACCGAACTCGGTTCGCCTCACCTTCCCGACCCGTCCGACAGTCAGCCTCACCACCTCGTCGCTTACTTATCTATCGAGATACAATCCGAAATCACTGTTTCTACTACTACACTACTACTACTACTACCTACTACTACTATTACTACTACTACTACTATTACTATTACTATTACTACTACTACCCACTCGATCGTTGGTAACTAGCACTACTCTACTACTACCACTATTATCGCTACCACTATTACTACTCTATCGCTACTACCACCACTACTACCACTACTACAACTACCACTACCACTACCACTACTACTACCACCACCACCACGATAACTATACTACCACGACCAGTAACTTCTGCTCCACCGTAACTCGGACGTAACGGCAAGTCGCAAACACGGTTGCTCTCGGCGAAGAAATCGAGCATCCGCGAAACGCTGTTCGTTCCCCGCCAACCGATGCTCTCGACGTCACGCCGATCCATGACCTCGCAAAAATTCACGATGCGATCGGAAACGTCGCCGTAGAAGAGAAGACACGTTGCCGTCTGCGAGGAAGAAACGGGCGAGACGGCCGAGATACCAACAGAACCGCTCGCTGAAGTTCCACGCCTCCATGCGAAACTATACGGACGAGCTACGCGTACATCGATCGTTCACACGCGTCGTTGATTTGTCGTCGTGAAAACACGTTGTCCGTTTACCGAGTCCGCATCCGTTTCTCCGTCATCTCGCATGGATTCGTGGACGGATCGGAATCGGAACAGCTGTTTCGAGCACGGAGAACGGAGAAAGAGCTTTCACGGTGAACTCGGAGCTAACCAAGACATCGGGATCGCATGCCATGGTGACGAAGAATCGTTTTCCCCGCTTCTCACCGATCGCCCTTCTCTTCTGTTCAAGCAAATTCGCAAGAGACAAAGCGAGGGACGGCAGCCCGTCTTTCGAAGAAGCCAACGACGAGAAGTCGGCGTGTTCTTCTTCTTATTATTATCATTATTCTTCTTCTCCTTCTTCTTCCTTTCGATCGCAGACTGTCCTCTGTTCGGACGATGCCGCGGGTCGAAAGAAGAGTATTACCGCCTATATCGCCGCTCCAACATCGAACGCGTCGTCTCTGAATCACGGAGGACCGGTCGCTCTCTCGTCGATCGAGGCGTTGGCTTCTGTAAGGACGAGAACGCCAGGAAACGGACTTGCGAAAGAAGCCGGAAATGGTAAGAGAAAATATAGCGAGTACCTGATTTGAGAATGCGAGAATGCGAGATTCACGATCGACGTAGGACAAATATATCTACATATAATATTCAGTGAGAGTTAGGGAGAGAAAGGGAGAGGAAGGGAGAGGATAAAAAGAGAGATCGCGGAAATCGAGAGAACCGGGACGAGAGCTGGTAGAAACCGCGAGAGAACGGAGCGATAGATAGTCGGAGCGAAAAGAAGCGAAACCAGGAGACGAACCGTTCGCGAAATCAATGTTAAATAGGTAACGAATATCATCCACGCTTCGAACCGCTGTGTATTAGTTAATTCTCTGTATCACACACAGTCTTTAGCTGTTAAGGACTTATCGAGTATGTCATTATAGGATGCGTCACGCGTACGCGTATCGTACATGGGTTTTCTCGCGTGGACGAACGCGACTCGCGCTCGCGTTTGGAAAATTCGAAGAACACGGACGATTTTTTACCCCATTCACTCGACCGAGCGCGAGACGTGGCAAACAATCGAGGAACAAGAAGCGGAAAGAGAGAGAGAGAGATGGTCGTGTAGCGAAAGAAAACCGAGCGGATGAGAGATGGGAGCGAGAGAAGAAGAGCGAACGAAAACGAATGCACGGCGAATGCGTGTGCGAGCATGTGCGAACAAATACGCGAACACTGTGAGAGAGAGAGGAGGGAGAGTGTGGGAGCGCGAGTGACAAAATCTAGGAAAGAAAAAACACGATGTAGAGAAGTCGAGAAAGCTAGATGGGTAATTTAAAAGTTGATAGTCAAATTTGCTTGACGCGCGCGATCCGATTGTACCCCGAGTCTCTGCCAATACTTTGAGAGCTGGTTGCGAGCGGCTTCATCCGTAGACGTTCGAGAAAGAAAGAAAGAGAGCGTGAGAGGGCGGGGATGGAGGGGAAGAGTGAAGGAGAGAGAGAGAAGAAGACAGCGAGTGTACGACGGTACGCTGCACCGGTTTTCGGGGAAAGAAGGAGAGTACAAAATTGGAGGTCGCGTCGCGTGCACGAACTTTAGGGAAAAAAAAACGTGATCGCGGAAAGGAGCGATTCCGTTCGGGGAAAAACGTTTTGGCAAGACGAAGAACTAAGACGAAGACGGTTCCGGGTAGGTGGGTTACCGCGATCCTTTCTCAAGAAACGTGCGATGCGCGTATCTCTCGCGGAATCATACTCGGAACGCTACAATACCGTACTATAGCCGTCGCGCAACGCTGGAGCCGCGGTCCTCGAGGACGGGGAGGTACGATCGTGTCGCGCTTTGTCCTCGACGATGGCGAAACAGCCGATGGTCGTGTTCGTAGTTAATTTTAGTCTTGATACGTCCTATAGATAATTGGGAAAGCAACGTGTGCGACCAGTAAAATTGTTTTCGCGCGACAACGTCAGATTCACAGTAACATCGCATGAATCCTCCCCTATGTACATATATCGATCCTTCTTGTACGAGACGATACGACACGACAGGACACACTGACACCGTACAAAACGGAAACGGTCCGACACGCGCGTACGCTCGCGCGCGCGATTCAATTTCAATCGAGTACACGTTTTCTTCGTAGTAACGAATCTCTTCGCTCGGCATATATAATCAAACGCAGTGATGCGATCGACGTAGTTTAAAAGTAAATCTCCTCTCGACCGAGACCACGTGTAATCGCTTCTAATTTTTCGTGGGAGAACCGCGCGCCGGTTTTACCACCGTGGGGCGCTTTTTCCGCTTTCGATCGAATCCCGGGAGTCGTTTTCTCTTTCCGCGTGTGTGTCCGTCTTGTTTCTCCTCCGCGAGAAGAAGAACGTTCGGAACTTTTGCTTCTTCGGTTGTTCGAGAACGCGACGAAACGGAGCGACGAAAGCGACGCGCACCGGAGCTCCGCGTTCCGCTTTAATAGAATGGACGTGTTCTTGTACGTAGCATTATCATCGGTCGAAATTCATATAAGCTTGTAGATTAACCTCGCACGACGAGTACTCGTTAATCACGCGATAATCTCTCGCGTGTAAACGCGCTTCGCAGCAGTTCGCGTCGCGGTCGCAATTATAATTGCAAGACGCAATCGTAATCGCAACGGCATGCGACGCGGTCATGTTCACGCAGAGAACACACGCTCGTAGACAGACAGACGGACAGCTAACACACACATACACACACAAGCAGACACATACCGCGCGCTTAGATACACTTCGATCGATAAACAAAAACCACCTGTACGAATCGGTAGATCAGGCGATCGCGAGTCAAAACCGATGTATCGCGAAGGTCCGATAACGCGAAATGGACAAACAAAAAGTAATCTCCGCATCTATATATACATATACATATATTTATATATATATACATATATATTTATTTTTTTGGTACTGTTTTTTGTATATACTTGTCGCCGTAGATTAGGTGACGTTTAGGCACCGCACGAGGTACGAGCTGTACGCTCGAAAGAAACGGAGCGCGAGAAAACTCGAAACACGCGAAGTGCAATTGAGTAACGGAGCAAGAGAGAGAGAGAAAGAGAAGAGAGAAAATGGCATCAAAGATGACCCTCCGTCCCTTCGTTCGTACGAATTCGTGCCGGTATCCGTGAGCGGTTCGACGAAAACACTAACTCGGAAACTTTCGAACCGAGCAGTCGAATAATTGCGAAGGTTCGACGATGACTCGTCGAAACGAATTTAGCGAGCAAACGCGAGGCGACATTCGACGTTTCCCGTTCGGTCACCGCCCCCCCGGCTAAGCATTGGCAGAGATCGAGAGAAGGTACGAGCCGCGGAACGTGGACGCGCATCGCGAGCAGAAAAATGTGGAGAGAGAGATGCGAGAGAGATGAACCGTCGAAGGCACGCACGGTCACGCCCCAAAGTCTGAGATATACGCGAAAAACTCTAGAGATATTGCATCGTGTATATACAAAACCTATACATATATTAGTCGATAGAAACGGAGAACATACTGAATTTTTCTATTCGTTGCTACGATAATATTCTAAATGACCGTTTAATCTTTTTCTTACGCGATCGACGAGTAGATCGGAGACCGTTCGTGATAGGGGAACGATCGACCGACAAACATTTCACGTGGGTCTCTGATAGGGGAGGTGGAGATACAGAGTGAACGAGAGAGCAAGCGCGACAATTTGTCGACGATCGATCGATCCTATCTGCGAGAGAAGAGAAAGGGGGTGGGGGGGAAATGAGCGTTAGTTAGCATAATTGTACGATGCAACCTCGAGGCGTCGTTCTCGCGCGAACGAGGAACGGCGGAGCGGATTCGAGTGAATTATTCTCGGAGCTTCTTCTTATCGGTAGCAAAATTATCGAAAAGAAACGGTGAGACGACGCTCGCGTGAACGCGATCTCGTTCGTACCCGGGCTAGCTCTCCCCACTGATCGATCGATATACATAATTGTAGCGAAACTTAACTAGGTACCAATTCACCTAAATCAATTGATAATTAAAGAAAAGGTATATTAATGCATATTAATATATAAATTAAATATATATATATATAAATATAGGGGGGTAGTATTGTTCGAGAAAACTCGAACGAACCGAGTGTGTTTGGGCAGGCGAACAGACCGAAAATTATTCTAGGCAAATTTTTCTATTCGTTGAACGAATGCAGAATTCCAGCCCGAATCGCGGACCGTCTCCGAATCCTGCCTGGCATCTATTCGCTGTGCGCGTGTCCTTTGTCGGAAGGACAGGAGGACATAGGAGGAAATGGCGGGGCAAAAAGAAACAGTCGGTGGTCAGGCAGGCAGTTAGGCAGGCAGACAGACAGACGGGCGAATTCGCAGGCAGGCAGACACGCGTACGATAGGAAATTAAGAACGCCGGAGAATGATGAGCGATAGAAGTGCGTTGTTCAAAAAATTATCCGCGAATCGGCTGCTGTTTTCTGTGTTTCGAGTGCTTCTACGACGACGGCAATCGACGTTTCTCGCGCTCGAGATCGAAGTCCGATTCCCTTTAGTTAATTTCGACGAGCCAACGCGTGTCCGGACGATGCGCGGGATTGGTTCGCTTAGGCAAATTGATAGGTTCGTTTCGATGAATTTCTAATTCGAACACTGTAATTTTCTAATTTATAAAATGAGAGTCCTCTCGAAGACGTCGCCGCGCGTCTTCGCTAGCTAGTCGAGAATACATAAGTTAAAGGATATCTGGAATCCCGACGGGACCGCGCGTTTACGTCGGGTTCTTTAGGAAATTGAAAATGGCGCCCTCGGAATCGAACGAAATCGCGGAACGCGGACATATCACTTGGAAGTTTGTATTCGCGAGCGTGCGAGAACGAGAGAGAGAGAGCAAGAACGTGAACTCTGAGAGCCGGAGCGCGATCTTTCGATCGCAGTCGAGCGTCACTAGAGAAAAACGATCACGGACAAGCGATCTAATATCGTCGTCGTAGCCGCACGGAAATCTGCAATCTCTCTTGCGTAGTCTCTTGTTCGTCGTTCGCGATCGAAAGTGGGAGAGGCACGGAGATGCTGGAAACAATAGTTGTTGGGTTGGAATGAAAGTTCGTGGCGTTTTCGAGTTAAGTATCGGAGATAAAATTAATTTATTCGTGTTTATTCAATAACACCAGGGGTTACCTCGAATATGACAAAACGTAATGGAACAGAATGGAAAATATGTTATTGAAGAAATCTGTGAATAAATATCTGTGTGAAGTTCTGCTTTCAATTTTAATTTACAAACGCTACGAACTTTCGTTCCAAACCGATACCCAGGTAGCATTGAGACGTCTCAAAGACATCTGTAAGACGCCTGCCGCAAGACATTCGGACGTCTGAAAGGCTCCCAACAGTCTCCTAAATGTCTTCTGTTACAAAACGGTACGTCTGTTAGACGTCTTTTAGACTCAGTTTAGGCGTCTTTTAGACTTAGTTTAGGCGTCTTTTAGACGTCTTATTTCAGACGTAAAAACGACGTCTTAAAGACGTCTTTTTGGGACGTAAGACGTTCAGACCTAAAAACAACGTAAAACAGACGTCTATGAGACGTCTGGTGCTATCTGGGTAGAACGATAGAACGTGGTCGCTGTCGCGATCGCATACTTTGAAATAGCGAAACTTTATATATATATATAATAAAATATATATATATATATATATAATAAAATACGTACGAATCACGAAAAGATGCGCGAGCGAGCGATTCGAAGCAGAAGTAACAATGACAAGAATTCATGTAATTATTATATCGATAATTATGATAAATAATCATAATAATTAACAGAAAATAATTAATAATAGTAATAATAACAATAACGAGGGCGATGCCGATCGCGTGAACCGCGACGCATCGCCGGCAAAGTTATCGTTCGATATCGCTAGTAACAAAGGTAAAAAGAAAAACAACAAAATAATAAATAATACCGTTAGATATGATTCTTCACCTCCTTTGTAATATGTGTGATAAAGCATAATATATAATATAATGACAATTATATACATATATATATATAAATATATATATATATATGTATGTATATATATATATATATATGTGTGTACATGCATACGCGCGAGCGCACCGACGCACGCTCCTACACACGTACACACTCGGACAGCGAAAGAGAAAGACGGACAGAGGTAGAGGGACAGGTACACGCGCACATACACGCAAAACACGGATACGAGGATATGCGTGTACATACATATATGTAAAGTACTAATATATTGATAATAACGAACGAAATATCTAATATATTCCGGCAGACTTGGGAAAACGAATGTAACGGGTGTAATTGGAAGTTCGAGGATGCCGAGTACGCGGTACCGCATCGGGGAGAGAAGAGAAGGGGAGAGATGTAAAAGCGAAGGGGAGAGCGGAGAATTGACCATGTTACACCGCGGACGAGAATGAGAACGAGAACGAGAACGAGAACGAGAAACGCGACTAATCGAGAAAGATTAAAGAGCGAGAGAGGAATAGAGAGAGAACGGACATAAAAGAGAAAATGACGAAACCAGCTGTGCAATATTCGCTCTAGCAGAAACATACGAGTACATGTTATTACGTCGTCGGTGTATATCGTTGTTCGCGAGTAATACGTGTGCGTGTGTCCAATCGGGAGAGCGAGATAACCAGAATGAAAATGGAGGAAAAAGAAGAAAATTTTTGCTGGGAGGAACGAGTAAAAACGGTAGTCATTTACGATAGATTTGTATTTTTCAGTGTTGAGAAGTTTTTATACTGCTGTTATATTCTTGTCTAAATATCTTAACGATTAGTTCGGAGAGAATGCATGAGAGACGAGAGAGAATGAAAGAGAGAGAGAGAGAGTACAGTGTATCGTGCATGCGTTTAGATGAGAGCGTTGTATTGTGTGCGTGGATGAGAGACAGAAGGGAAGAGAGGAAGAGAGAGAGAGAGATGGGGGGAAACGCGAACGGAACTAGTTGGACGGTTCACTGAGAAAAGCGATTCTTGAGAACCGAGAAACAGGAGAAGTAGAAAAATAAAAACAGTTCGGGAAGACCGGAAGTTTCTCCTCGAGAGAGAAAGACTCTTCCGCGAGACTCGACGATCGATTCCCGATTGCGATCGCTACTACGACCGCGACCAAAACGTCGCCGTAGAAAACAGGCATGCACAACTGGACGATGTGGGAGCGCGAGTTCTCGACTCGGCTCGTGAGAACAACAGCTCTTGGAGCTACGAGTTGTGCATGCCTGCCGTAGAATCTACCTGTCTCGACGAAACGAAAAGCTCGATCGAAGACTGGGTCCACGATCACTCCTATCGAACGAGATGCAACTTGCTTACTCACCCTCCGATGTGTTCCGCGCACGATTGATTTTTCTTTTTAAACGAACGTTATCATTGTATAGTTTGTATGGTAACGAATTCGTAGCGTTCCTAGCGTTCTAGCGTTCCTAGCGGTTCTAGCGCGAAGTTCCGTTTTCTATATTTTCTGTTTAATTTTGTCTCTTTCTATTTCGATCGAGCGTGTGCCGTTGACCGCGATTTGCCGCGTTTTCTTCTTTTCTCTCCGCTTCTACCGATCCTCTCGAGTCGTCTCTTTTTTATCGTCCCGACGAATCCCCTCGAGCTTCTCGAGCAACGGACACCATTTTCTCGCGACGATATACGCACGGCGTTCGTTCTATCAACTAGGAAGTTTATTTCCCTCCCTCCACTACCGTATAGTACTTCGATTATTCTTCTCGCCACGGTGTTTACTACTAGCATGTAATATTCCAACGCGTTCTTAACGTTACGTTGTTATTTTTATTTGTATTTCTGTTTCTATCTGTATTTCTATTTGTATCTGTATTTTTATGTACAACGTATCTCCCTGTACCAAAGAAACAGACGAATAACACACACTTGGATACGATTTATACATGGACACGTGCAACCACGAAATGGGTGGAAAGTATACATTACAGGGCGAGTGTAGAAAAGCCCCGTGCAGACACCGCGGAAACCGCGCGGAGCTTATTTACATTAGCGTTTTCATATTTGTTCACAGGGCCGTGCGATAGATTTTCACAGTGTTTTCTTTAAAACAGCCGTCTTTCGTGATCATTGCCGCTTTCAGGAGCGTCCGTGCGGTATGTTGCGAACAAAAATATAACTTCGCTCGCCAATGATGCGCCTGCACCGAGATGCACAGAAACCGAGATCGAAGGGTACCGAAAGCGCTTAGGCAGAGGCGTGCGATAAATCACAAATCGTGTACATCAATATAGGAATAACATACAAAACCAGTGGTCAGCAAACTCATCAGTAGACTCCGGATCTGATGCATTTATAACAAAAATGCAGCAAGTGCAGTTTAAAACAGTGAAAATATTAAAAGACTTTCAGAGAGTATTAACACATTACCTACCGGTGATTATTCCGTGATTGAGACTGAGGATTTTTTAAAAGAATCTTTAAATAGGAATAGCAACTTTAATCATAAATAGACTGCGGATCTTTATGCAAAATAAAAAATGCTCGATTGCAAGACACAGGAGTGAAATAAAAATTTCTTCCTTCTTTTAATCATCTGATTAAGCTATAACCAATACGCTGATGTCTTTAAATCTTTTTAATATCCACTGCTTTAAATTGTGCTTACCCATTTTCGCCATAAATGCATAAAATCCGCAGTCTAATCGTAAACCAGTAACTCGCCCGCAATAACAAAATCCGATAATTTCCGCCGAGATTATTGCGTAAAAGAAGATTTTTAAGCTACCATTTCGTGCAGCACAGTTACTGAACAGCCTATTAATAGGCTACCGGTAGATACAGTGTTAATATATTATCTTCAGCACATTAAAATTATTAATGAAGAATATAAATTTATATCTACCTCCTGCGTCTTGCGATTGATGCAGATACTTCTTATTTCGCATAAACCTCCGGCGTCTACTCGTTAGTCAAAAGAGCCAAATATTAGCAGTACAACGATTTCTTTCGAGAGCCAAATTCGTTTACGAGAACCCGGTTGCTAAAAGTCGGTTCAAACTATGAATAAAACTGAGAAAATTGTATCAAGACACTATCAACCCTTAGCACTCGAGTCGCCACTGAAAATTGCTGTACCATTATTTAAAATATCGTCTACATTATTAGATATGTTGGTATCTAATCAATCATTAAACATTCAAGTATTCTATGAGGTATTACATCAATTTCGTATCCACCAAATTTAAGAAATCATTGAGCATGGAAATATTCTATGTCGGAAGAAATGTTTAAGTTAAAATAACTCCGAGTGCAAAGGGTTAAATTCAAATAAAATAAGTTTATTTGAAACACGTCATTTGTGGAAGAGCCGCACTCAAGTAGCCAAAGAGCCGTAGTTTGTCGACTACTGACATAGACCCAGTGGCGCATTCAGGATTTAATCTTGGGGGGCGGGTCCGAGTTGAAAGGAATGACCTTTTTTTGCAAAAATATCTGTTAACTGTAGCCAGGGCTATTGTTACACAATTTTACAAGCTAAACATTGTTGCTCCAAGCTAAACCTTTTCTGCTCCAAGCGCGGGGCCCGTAGCGTTTGCTACTTCTGCTGTATGGCTCATTCGGCCCTGCACAGTAGAAGCAGCTGTTCTACGGTATAACTAATTTTCTTTAACTAATTTAATCTCTATTTCCTTTTTCTTGGGGCGGCGGGTCAAGGCCCCCTGAGTGCGCCACTGCATATACCAATATAGAAAAGCGTTGCGTAAAGATTTTTAATTATTGAATGGGTCAAATTGTATTTTGATATCGCTGCTTATGCCGGCCCTGTTCGTTCACACCTGTCCGCGTGGATTGTTGATCGTCGCGAACAAATTGCGCAAATTTCGCCGTGTCTGAACGGGCTCTAAAATTTGAAGACACGGGATTAAAGAGCCATGGGAGCGATCGCGGAGTCGCGGAAGGAGAGCGATCGCGACCGGAAGTCGCGCAGGGCCGACGCGGCCCGAGATGGGTGCGTTCGGCTGCGATCGTGTCGGCGAGTTGAAACCGATAGATAGAATTATTCCGTTCGTCGACGAGACGATTCGATCGCGAGACACACAGCTCACGGGGGACAGGTACTTTGTATTTTCTGTAATTGGCGTCGGTCGTCCGACGCGATCCGCAATTAATTAATTAGTACATCGAGCGAGGTCAATCGACACTGGGCCCCGCGACTATAGGGATAGTTTAGATACGTTAAATATGTAAATGTGGTACAGCGGTAAACTTAAATGTATGTACATGTGTATATGTTTCACACTCGGAAACACTTAGAGCGTAAAACGTGATAAGCCTATAAGACAGTATAAACTGGAGCTGGGAGCCGTGCAATGTTCTTACCGGAGGAAAAAGAAAGCAGCCGAACGACGCCGATGCCGATAGAGAGAAAAAAAATGAAAAAGAGAAAATACGAATGTGCAACGTTCGGACAGGGAGGAGAGATCCAGAGAAATAACGGTGACGGATCGAAACGCGAGAACAAAGGAAAGAGATGATATTTTTTTATTTTTTTAACGAGGGCACGCGAGAAGACGGGAAAATAGTCTTACACTTGCGAGCGCGCGCGAGCGAGCGAGCGAAAGAGCATAGAAACTGATGGGGAAACGCAGAAATCTGCTCGCGATCAGGGATCGACGGTGGAAGGGGCCGAGACGCGGAAAATAAATAACGAAAACGGGCCGAGAGTATGTCTATGCATACGCGTATGCGTGTATCTGTGCGAGAAAGATGAAGAGAGGCGGAGAGAGAGAGAGAGAGAGAGAGAGAGAGAGAGAGAGAGAGTGAGAGAGAGAGAAAACAAAGTAAAGGAATTAGAAATACAAACGGGGTTTGAGTACATCCCAGAGGCGGGCACAGTGCATGCGCTTTTTTTACGTAGAAATAGGTAAGTCTGACTGCTTTCGTTTTGTGGAAATTTTTCATGAGAATAGTCAAACGTCTCTTGGGTGTGTAACAATGAAAAAAAAAGACAGAAAATTCGGAGAGACAGAGGGAGAAAGAGAAAGAGAGAGAGAGAGAGAGAGAGAGAGAGAGTGCGTGTGCGTGTGTGCCGTGAACCAAAAAAAAAAAAGAATAAAGTGGAAACACAATACATGGAATGAAAGTTATTATAGCGATAATAACGAAAGTGAATTTTTTAAATGTCGTTTCGGATTTCTACGCATCTTTTTATGTACATTTATACGTCGACGTTTGTTTTTATTGTAAAAATTTCGCCGTTTATATTCGTAAGTTATCGTAGAACCACCCCCCTACCCCCTTCTCCTTCTACCTACCTACCTACCCCCCACCCCCTCCCCACCCACCACCAAGTCTTGTTACTAATAACTATTACTTAAGATATTCACTTTTGTCCTAGCGTATAATTGTGAACGCAAATTTCTATGATTTTGTAATATAAACGATAATGCAATTAGAGGAAACTTACAAGTGCAACTTAAGTCCTAACTTGAAGTTACCAAAAAACTGCGAGGTTTTCTTACTCGGAGGATATATAATTTTTTATTAAAGCAAGTTTTTGCGAAGCTCGTTCAAACGATCATCTTTATTTTTTTATACTATAACGGTAGTTTGTATCCTGCCCACCTCTGGGTGAAAACGGCGATCGAACACACGACGTCTGTCTTATGCAAGACGCGATTTTACCACTTCCCCCCCCCCCCCCCGTTTTTACATTGCATTTCTATTTTTAATAAGGTACGCTTTTTCGTAATTCGCTGTATCCGGAACTAGGACGATCGCGACGACGAGGACAGTGACCGTGACGATGATCTGCGACAGGGAGTTTCAACTTGTTCCCCTCCGAGAACCGCGTGGAGTTAGTGGCAGGGGAACAGGGACGAAGTTCCTACGGCAACGATGAAGTCTAAGAGTGGGAGAAGAACCTAAGCGGAGTAGGAGCCGCGTGTGGCTCGCGAGCTACATGTTGGAACTCCCTGATCTACGAGGACGTGAACGACGACGACGACATGACGCATCGTCTTGTAAATAAATTAATGGTCGCGTCTTGAATATCGACAGAGGTTTTTTTTTCTTAGTAAAAAACGAAAAAAACGAAAAAAAGAGTGAGAAAGAGAGAGAGAGAGAGAGAGAAAAAGAGCAGAAATTGTAAGAGGAAACGCGAGGGAAAGAGAAAAGGAGAGAAGATATAAGGAGCAAGATTATTACTAGTCAATCCTCGAATCACGAAAGTTGCATGGAAGTTAAGAAACGAACGAGAGAACGTTTTCGCTTCCGTTCCGTAAGAAAGAACTTTGTTTGTATATCTTCGAGCCTTGAATTTTGATAGAAAACGATAGAAAAAAAGAAAGATGGAAAAAGAGAGTAAAACCGGATGGATATTGACACGATTCGAACGTCCTGCTGATTTCGAGACTGTTTTACCGTAATTCGAGAGATCCTTTTTCTACGTTTGTTTCTACGTTCACCTGTAGTCTGACGGTGTCGCGTTACCGTAGCACGCGTATATCGTTGTATCGTTGTATCGTTGTATCGTTGTAATATTGTATAATTGTATCGTGATTTTTATTTTCTCGATTCGTTTCTGCTAACCGCCGATAACGTTTAAGAATTACGTTATGTAGTACCGCCAGGAAATCGCTTTAGGAAAGTTCTCAAATATCTTGGGCACGATATCTTTTTGTAATCGTATTCGACCGTAGACAATGTTCGCTATATTTGATTTCCTTTTGTTTCGTTTCGCAATATTTTTTTTTTCTGTTTTGTTAAAAAGAGTTTTCTTTTCGTATTCTAGTTAAATGCAGATTACGCATAGATCACTGATTTTCACTGTTTTGTTGTCTATTTTTTTTTCTCACTGTTGATTCATTCCTCTCCTTGTTTCCAGAGTAAGCAGGCGAGCGAGCGATCGACCGATCTATCATTTACGATCGATCTCGTAGATCAGGGAGTTCCAACTTGTTCCTCTCCGAGAGCCGCAGGGTTCCCACTATCGGTCAAACCTCTCCCCACTACTACGTACAGCCGTAGAGTCAGCGAGTGGGGGAAATGGGCGTATAAACTCTAAGAATGGGGGAAGACGCCTGTGGCTCGCGAGCTGCATGTTGAAACTCCCTGCTGTAGATCGTAGATATCGAAAGGTACGACATGGTAGAGAGAGACTTTGTTGTTCGACAAATCGTGGTCGCATCGATGCAAGAGAACGATCGCTTGTTCGTCGTCGTCGATCACAGTATTAAACGAAAGAAAATCGGTCGACGCGAATCGATCGCGCGTCCAGATTGACAGAATCCCCGTAAAAAGAACGATGATCTAACAGATCAGACAGGCGTACGAAATAAGATATATTGCACACATTACGCTTGACGTAACACATTACGACATAAGTAACCACGCGTAAGCGAAGCAATAACTGCCGCGTTATTACCCCCCCCCCCCCCACCCCTTACGCTATCTTTGTTAATTGCGTCGGATGAATCCGTTTTCCTAACGTCCGATTTCCACGCACGGTCAGGATCGATGCTCGAGTCGTGACGAGTCGGACCACGTGGATCATCTATACCAGTGTTTCCCAAAGTGTGGTACGCGTACCCCTGGGAGCAGTGTCGCCAGGAAGCTACCGAAACGGATGCTTTTTCCTCTTTTCCCCTTCCACTATCCCATACCATTTTTCTTTTCTTTTTTTCGTGTTAAAATGCATTACGCATACCCCGGCCCTATGGGGAGAAGCCGGGGTTATGAGGGACTCTCCTCGGAATACCCACTAAAAACACACGCCCACCTAAGCTAAAGGGGAGGTCCCTGGATCTCGCGAGAACTCAACAGGACACATCCCATTCCACTACCACGAGCACACTCCAACATTCCGCTAAGACCGTAGACTGGTCGCGCAGTCGCGCAACGTGTCACATATTACTCTGGTCGTCAGAGAGGGGGTAAATTGTATTCCCCTCGATTTTCTCGATCTGGCGACACTGCCTGGGGGTACAGGAACAGTTTGGAGGGGGTACGCACTCATTCTAGTCCAACAATCTTGGTACAGCGGGAGTCTACTGTTGTTCATCTTCATGTTCTACAATGGATGAAAATGGCTGCTACTTAATACCGATTGTTCTTAGTGGGGGGTACTCAGTGTTACGATAGTTATACACAGATGTCGAAACCTTGGGAAACACTGATCTATGTATACCAGTGCTCAGCATGGTTGGGGCCCCTCAAACGCTTGCTTCCCCCTCCAACGTTTCTTTCGCACACCTTCGGCGCGTTCGCTGGTGTCACGTGTCTTCGTTGCCCCGCCCCAACGGCGCTCACTGGAAGGGGGCAGTGGACGCTACGGTGGGGATGGGTTTGCCTCGATCCAAGCAAATGTGCCCAGCACTGTTCTATTCTGTAAATCGTTTTCGTTGCCTCGGTGGCAACGGCTCGGCTGCAACGTGTCGGTTCGACCGCGAACACGGAGAAATGTTTCTGGCACGTTGGACCAGGCAGAGCTCCGACTTCCGGTTTCTCTCTCGAATCGATACGGATACGATTCCGTCGATTCACGCTACCTACCTACGTATATGTACGAGATACGAGTACCTTTTGTTAGTTCATACGAAGCGACGGAACGGTCGACGCACCAGAGCCCGCGAGGAGAGCGATGACGACGATCTCGATCACGATCACGACGACTAAACGCAAGTAACCGATACACGTTGTTTCACGAAAACGCGAGCTGTCGATTTAGAAGAATTTTCAAGTAACCGATTTTTATTGTACCTCTCAGATAAATATACTCGTGCAATTTCTATTTTATTAAACGTATAAAAAAAGAAAAATGAGAGATCCAAGTTCTAATAATTGACGAGCATGTTGGTAGTTTGCAGCGCGATTCGAATTTATACATATGTACGTATACATATATCTATACATATATCGAATCTTAATACACGCAATTAGATGTTCCCTTGACTTTTATTACAAACTAACGAATAATCGTGATTTATGTAGCGGACCCCACTGCATAGATGCATACGTTACGTGTATATTCAAATAGAACAGAGGAGGAAAACCGAACACGTCGAACGAATAGACATCTATTATATGTATGTATATCGTTTCCCGTTGAAACAATCAACGATTCTCGCGTTCGTGTCTTAATCCGATTTTACAGTGATTTCGAGTAACGATTTTTAAAACAACATTTTTCTCTTTATCCGCGATTCAAATTATCGTCTAAGCATACGTAAATCACTTTTAAATAACGCATTATCGTGCTGGAATAGCGTTTAACACGTACGTATATATGCGATATTTCTTCCGTCAAAAGGTCTAGATCAAATTTTTCTCCTGTTATCGAGTGTACGAGAATTCAGCTCGATCCGTATTTTCTAACGATTCGATGGACAGAGAGAGAGAGAGAGAGAGCGAGAGTGAGAGAATGAGCGTGAAAGGGAGAGAATGAGAACAAAAGATAAAGAGAGAAAGAGAGAGAGAGAGAGTAAGCTTCCTCGGGAAACCTGTGTGCCAAGGGAAGCGACGGGAAACAAGATAACAATCGACTTCTCTATCGTCGACTGTCGACGAGTGTCTCGCTGCCGGAACGAGTATCCAAAATTCCAGTTACAGACAATATTTTCCGAGCTTTTGCACGACATTCGAGGCCGAGAAAAGCGTCGCGACGCGTCGGAGATTCTCCTCCGCCGAAGCAACACGGCACGAGACGGCGACGACGATTTTCCGTACGTCCACATATGAAATTTTGTTGATACGCGTCAGATTTTACACGACGCGACGACTAGAAAAAGTTTTGCGACGATTCGACAAGAAATCACTGGACTGCGGATTTTGTGCATTCGCGAGAAAAATGGGTGAATGTAATTCAAAACAGCGAATACACTTAAGCACATCCATATGTTATTTTCAATGGATTACAATTGTTAAGGACAGGAATACATTTTTATATGGTTCCTGCATCTTATAAGCGACAAAGAGAATTTTTATTTCGCACGAAGATCCGTAGTCCAGCAATGCGGATGAAAATGGGGTGAAACCAACTTTCAGAAGCCGAAGGAAGAAATCGACGGATTTCGAAAATACGTTAGCGCTGAACCTACCGAGCACAGAAAGCGATTAAAATGTTTCAGCTTATCAAAATGATAAGGTTCTATTTGTTTGAATTTAGTGCAATTTTTATTACAACATGTGCTTGGACAAAGAAATTGATCCAATCAATTCGCGTGCAAGCAGCTTTATAATTCCAATAATTGTAAAATGAAAAATAGGCAGTGGTAGGTTTAGTGTTAATAATTGTTCGCACACATGTATACGCGCGCGACTGTTTCTGTGTTTGTATTTGCGCTTTGCGTGTACATACCTGTGCGAGTACCTGTTGCGCGTGCATGATTCAAAAGACGAGCATCGTTGACCAAGGTGAAGATCAAGAATCTTGATAGCGGAAAGTCTGGACATGTCCATGCATAGATGCACGCGTACACAAACGTCGACCTTCGACTCTGAAGTTGGTAGACGCTTGATAAAAAATCACGGTGGAATTTTTCGAAATCAATAACAATTAGCAGTTTAGCAACAAGACACGCGAGGAGAAAATGAAATATTCAGAATAATCGACGTATCCTTTTGATACAGCGTTATCGTAACGAAAGCAATTGATTTATACCGATTAGAATTATTTTTATATTAACGTCGTACCGATACGTTACGCCTTTCGATTTCGATCGCAACACCGAGATCGCACGCAAAGATCCAGAGAAACTTGGAGAACTTTCGAGCGAGTGACTTCCAAACGACTGCTACTTCTAACTTCTATTTCTAATTGTACTTAGGTACTTCTACTTCTAGTTGTACTTATTTCTACTTCACCTACTTGTACTGGTACTTGTACTGGTACTGGTACTTGTACTGGCACTTGTATTTACTTGTACTTGTACTTCTACTACTTGTACTTGTACTTCTACTACTTATACTTGTACTTTTACTTTTACCTTTCACTATTACTCCATGGTTTGATATGTACCATGTGAATCTTGTTGACCCTTAGCGTAGTACTATACACTTAAGAGGCAATAATATTACCCTATCGCCAGCTATCGTTTTGTTCCGAATACTGCAGACGATATACAATACAAGGTGTCTCAAAAATGAATCCTGAGGTCATTTCAAGGAACTTTTTGCGGAAGTCTTCTCCGCAGCTTCGTAATAACGAAAATCGCGGGCCAATCACGTGCGTCTACAGCGGGCGGATTCCGGCTCGACCAATGGCCACGCTACGTTCAGCACCACCTGTCGCCGACTCCCAATATGCTCGCTATAGCCGCTCTCTGATTGGTCAGTGTTTTTCCTGTATCCTTTTCAAGGACCTACAACATTTTTGGGAATCACCCTTTTCGAGGAAGTGCAACAGTTTTGGGACACCCTGTAGAGTACAGACTACAGACTATTCTATACATACTACAGACTACAGACTATTTTATACAGACTAGAACTACAGATACAGACGCAGTGCGTCGGAAGCGTCGCGCGCAAAACAGATCGGCGAACGCGTGTCAAAGGTAACAGGGCTGTTTCTCGGTGGCGTTGCTCGTCGGAGAAGAATAGAATTTCAAAGCTGGGACAATCAAACTTTTTCTACTTTCTACGTCCTACGATTACCGAGGAGACTGTCTCGATCGTTCAGACGATGTCCCTTCGTCGCGGTACAGTTCGTCGAAACCGACGCGACGAAGCGAAACCAAAGAAGATCATAGTGCGGACGAGCTTTGGAATTTTAGTCTGCGATGTAAATCTTAAGTGGTTTTTCCGAGCGCTTCGGACCAGTTTCGAGTGTCACCGTCGTAACATTGGACTTGGCGAGAGCGAATCGATGAGACGCTATAACACACTCGTCGTAGAAATGGTAGAGAGCGAGTTGCCCGCAACTGTAGGCGGTTTAGTCAATGAAGAAGCGTGAAAAGCGACACGAACGAACTTTGTGTACGAACGTGAGTCACCCTGTACGCGTGTCATTTTTCCCGGAAACGCTTCGACCGCGATCAAAGGATCCGTGGATCGTACAGGTCCGTCGGAAATTAGTTGAATTAATAGGCTGCGACGACAGCGGAAACGGAAACTGCAGCGAGCAAGTCGCGAATAAGACGCGACGCGAGGCGGCTGGTCGCATCCTTCGCGTCGCGTTCGTGTTCGAGTCTCGCGCGATCGCGCGATACTTACTATTTAACTTCGTTATCGATCGCGACTGTTGGCCGGTCGATAATTCTAGCTTAATTAGCCAATAACACGCACGATAGAGTTTATTTTTTTGGTCGCAGAATATTGTTGTAGGTGTACATTTAACGAAAAGAAAAGAGAAGTAGCGTCGAGGGTGTTTATTGGCAGGGAGGATCGTACGAAGAAACGAGCAAGGCGAGGGAAAATGGAACGAGGCTAGAGGCGATCGACTACGACAGGAAATTCCAACTTGTTCCCCTCCGAGAGCCACGTTGGTCCCCACCATTAGTCAAATCTCTCTCCACTACGAAGTTCTATTGCAGAGAGTTCCAACCAGTGTCGCCAGATACAACCGAAACTGGTTGTTCTTTCTTCTCCTCCTTTTCCCCTTCCACTATCCCATTCCATAGGCACACTCCAACGTCCCCCACTAAGACCGTAGACTGGTGGCGCAAAGTGTCGCATATGGAGATGGTGCGGGAGCGAACGGGGACGAAGTTCGACGGTTACAATGAATGCGTGTTCAACTATACACAATCCATGAAGTCTAAGAGTGGGGGAAGAGCCTCGAATATCTCGCGAGCTACTAGTTGGAACTCCCTGTTCTACGAAAACGATTAAGTTCAAGAATGGGAGAAGTATCTAAGCGGGGAAGAAGTCACGTGTGACTCGCGAGCCACATATTGGAACTCCCTGGACTACGGCAGTTAAAATGGCCGATCGACCGCTACCAATTAGGCAATTAGCAAACGTTGTCAGCATCGGGTCCGCCGATTTTCTCGAATTTCAACCGAACCCTCGCGACAGTTGAGAGATGTCGACGCCGGCTCATATCTTCGTCTCGCGCGATCACAGCTTTTCTTATCTCCATCGATGTCCTTCGATGTCCTTGGATTGCTTTCGACGGCTTTCGAAATGCAGAGAATGGCTTGACGAGAATGAATACGGAGGAGGAGGAAGAAGTTGTAGCAAAACCGGTGTAGCAAAATCGCGCGGGAAACGCTCGAGGAGGCGAGAACCGTTCGTTTCTCGATGGCAGATCGAACGCGGACGGTATCGACGTTCGAGTCCCTCGACATTAGCGGTTAAGAAAAACAGTTTGGGCCTGTTTGCACCGCAACGACGCGCGTTGCGAACAGCAGTGCGATCTATGGCTATGTACCGTGGCATTAGTAAAATTAAGAGGGCGTTTAGCGAACGATTCATCTACCGACCGATACGCGTGCAGTGCCACCGTGGAAAATATACACTCTGCTGTGCTCGCATTGTCATCGTACAGTTATACATTATCGTTCGCGTAAGCGTCAACGCATTTCCTTCTTCTGTTCGAAAACTAACAAACGTAAGCAACTCCGGAGTTAGCAGACGCAGGAAGAATTCTCGTTATCGTTATCGTTATCGTTATCGTTACCGTTATCGTTATCGTTATCGTTAATATAATAATTCGTATTGCAGACCGATTGGTGCGATCACAGGTCGATCAACAGCAAAAACTTGCGTATAATATTGTACCTCCTGCGGGCGTAGGGCGTAGGGCGTAGTAATGTAGGGCGTAGGGCGTAGGACGTAGGGAGTAGAGGGCGTAGATGCGCGCTTCCGTCGCATCTCGCGTCGGCTCGATCTCGAAGATATCGAAAGGGCGAGCGTTTTTTCTCTAGATTTCGATAAATAACCATTTTTATTACAACCGTTGCGCGTCGGAGCCATGCGTCGGAGCCACGCGCCGATACATACACAGAATTATTATATTAATAATAACCGAAACGATTTTCTAAGTAATTTTGTACCGGTATCGGTAGTTTAAATGGCGACAGCGAGTTGCAGAGAGACAAGGGCCGGGGGAGGAGAGAGGGAGAGAGAGAGAGAGAAAAAATATGCATGCAGTGTGATCTATCGTGTAAAAGAGTTTGGGAGAAAAGAGAAGTGGGAGGGAAGCAAGAAATCGAAGAGAAGACGGAGAGGGGAGAGTTTGTCTGTCTGTCTGTCTGTCCGTCTGTCTGTCTGTCTGTACGTCTGTCTGTCTGCTGTGTGTATGTATGCGTGCAACAATATTACGAATCATCGATCACGGGTAATTAGCGTGCGTTCGAATTATCCCGCGAGGCGTTGTTTCCTCTTTTTGCGATCGAAAACGGAACAACAAAAAGAGAATAAGAAAATCTCTGCGGAACGGCGAAGGGATGGGAGAAAAAGAGTGAACGCGGTAGCGACTACCCGCAATGGCAACAAAACGAAGAGAAAACACAAAATATAAACAAGGCGTACACGTGCGAGAGAGAGGGAAGAGAGAATAACAAATTGTGTAAACGGTAGTAGGAAATCGTAATTTGTCAAGCTCGTTTCTCGATCACACTACTCTAATTACCCAGATGTAATTTGTACTGTGTAACTATTACTATTTTTATGAATTTTTGTACATTTTTCTAATTATTTTGTATGAAAACCTTTAGCGGAAAGAGTGGCACGAGTCTGGCACCCAACAACTTTTCCCCGATTCAACAAAAAAAAATACAAAAACAAAAGTGTTCGTTGTTGCGTTGAACGCGCGCGCGCGCGCGAACGCACGCAAGCGCCCCATAACGATCACGCGATCGAGCGCGATCCGATCGAGGCGTTGATGCTGGGTGCCCAAAGCAGAATGAACTTTAAATGCGATTTATATTTCAAACGGGAGAAAGTGGAAGAGGAATTTGTTGCGCGTACACCGTGAGATTCGGAGGAAAGCCAGCCACAGCTTTCGAGTAGCATAGTCCACCATTTGTTCGAACGATTTGTTCATCCGCCTATCTATCCGATCTACCCTCCAGATTCTGTCTATCGAAGTACCTGTTTCAGTTTTGCTTTTAATCCTCGACGCTGTCGCGATCGACGAGCGCAAAAGCAAATTCTCATCTACATATTCTCGTCTTTTCCTGTTCTATTTCTACTGTTACGTTGTCTCCTTCTTCTTCTTCTTCTTCTTCCTAATGTTTCGTTTCCGTCTCTTTTTCGCGATACGAATTTGAATAGCGAAAAAAAGAATCTCGATACGGATAGAGAAACGGAGAGACAGGCGGGTAGACAACGATGCGCAGAAGCAGTGGCTATGAAAACCAAAATAGTCTCGCGTATTAGAAACCGAATGCGTGAACCTCCTTCGTAATTTGACAACGTGTTTGTTATTAATTATAAGAATCACATTTTCTTTTTTGTCTTGAATTTGAGATGCTATAAAATAGATCGATTCTTTCATGGAAATGTGAGTTGTTATCTGAGTCTGATCCTGTCATTTTAGCGCGACGATCCCAACCATGCAAGCAGCTAACACCACCCAGATAGCACACGTCCGTCTTTTAGACGTCATTTTTAAAGACTTAGACGTCTCAGTACTATCTGAACATCGACGTCGAACGGATGCTATTTTGATTTCTCCAGTATTTTATATTTCCCGCAAGCCGACTTTTCTATTCTCAAATTTTTTCAAGATCGATGCATTGTTTCGAATCAAAGAAAATATTGAAAAACATCTGAGACAAAACGTTTATTTTTTTGCGTATACAATCTGAATATGCAATAAAAAATACCAGGTCCCATTTAAAAAAAGACGACTTCCGGTCTGAAAATCCTATTTCCGGTTAGTACCGGAAATTGCAACTACCACCATTCGATAGAGCGTACTCGAATTAGTTACTAAAATTTGTTTAGTTTTCAATAAAAATCACTCTTCACCATTTTAATAGGAGTGGACGGTGGTCTAGGACACCCTGTATATATTGTTCCTACTATTTTTCTTTTTTTAAGTAAACTTTTTAAAGTAAGTTGTGAGGAAATAAATACAGATTTCATATTATCAATTTAACTTTTTCCAAAGTATAATTGACAAAATGAGTCGGCACAATTTAAAATAATAAGAGTAAAGTAAAAATAAACGAGAGTAATAAAATATACAATATATATTACAGTTACAGTTTTCATAAACATTTATACAGAATTAGATACGACGACGATTCCCCTTTCCCCACTAGGTATACTTTAGTTTCGTGGTACTGCGACTTCTCAACAGACTGTATATAGCACTTTGCCCGCATCCGTCATCTGGCAGATGAAGTAATCTTGGAACACGGCATGTTATCTGAAGCCGGGTCTATAAGTATATATGGTACAATATGGTCCAAGTGTATTGGTGTCTCGTCTCGATTCTCTTCTCGCACGCGGATAATGTGTACAGTGCAGCAGACGACCAACGAAGTTATTTGAGGTTAAAGAGCAGCTATCGAATTCTTATAAAACCTAGAAAGAAACCTGCGTGTTGATCGACATGCGTCTGACGGGAATACTTTATAAAGAATTTTTTAGAGTTCATAATATCCCGTACCGATTCCGAGGGTACGTACAACCAGTTCAAGTATTTTCGTATCGTAAGCATAACCTCTCTTACCTGTCTGTTTATGCCCTATGTTTATCCTGTTCAAACCGATATTCCAATCGCTTCTAATCGAACTGTTTTATATTGGGTTGGCAAGGAAGTGATTTCGATATTTTAAGGTGAAATAGAAAATCCAATTGTTTAATTCAAGCAATGAACTTTAATATATTTCATATTTTCCATTTTGTTCGATGATCTTTTGCCATCTTTCTGGTAGCTTCACAATTCCGCGCTCACAACACTTCTGCTCCTAATCGGTAAAAGACTGATTCAAATGCGACTTCAGGTCATCCATAATTTCACCTTAAAATCCCGAAATTACTTTTTTGCCAACCCAATACAAAATTTGTTCCGCACGATTGTAAACTATATAATTAATGGTATACTTGAGCATCGCATAAATATAGGAAATATCGTAAGGAAAGAAAGATAACTTTCAAGGATATGATGGACTTTAAACGGGATCTTCAGAGGGAAGAACAAAATATGTTGTTGCTAAGGCATCCTTATCTTACCGTCGAAGAATCCTGTGGTCACATGACAGAGTTCAAAAAAGAAAGGCAGCATAAGTTGATAACTGGCTGGCACGAAGATCGAAACGCAAGATTCAACAAGAGAGTTACCATTACGGATCGATTAAATTATTACATGCCAAATGAAGCTTGGGAATAATCTAGATTTTATTCATTCTATAAATTGTAATACCTTGTTGTTTCTTTATGAATAAACGTTTGGTTCGTGTACACAGGAAAACGATAATAATTTCACGTTAGACGTAAACTTGGTACACAGTTGGTAAATTGTACAATAACTATACAAATATAGATATATACCGTTCATGGGTTCGTTGTAATCTCATTCTGAAAGCGTTCGACCAAATCCTTTGGTTTATTTCTGATCCAACCAAATGGACTGTGGTTAATCATGATCTCCGTTAACAATTTTCCTTCATATAGATAATTTGCAAAGTCGGACACAACAGGGTCGGCTCCGACGCTACTCATTGCGATAACTTTGCCATCTTTAAGGTAGTATGCGAAAAACTCGAATTTTTCCAGAGAACCATAAATTTTGATTTTGTCCGGTTTTCCGTGTCCTGAAAGTGCAAAGAGTATCAATGGAAATTCGTACAGCTCTTCGTATGCTTAACATCTTTATTTATGTACAGTAAGTTCTCGACTCATGCGGATTCTTATAAGTAGACAGCGGATTTGATGCATTTGATGCAGTTAGAAGAATTTGAAAATACTCTTGTATAATTTTCAACCTATTAAACATATTAAGAAAGAAAATAAATTTCCATTTTACTCCAGTTTGTTGCAATACAGGTAAAGATCCGCTGTCTACTTATAAGCGAATCAGAAAACCAATTCCGAACTGTGAAATTCGTTTTCTGGAATTGAGATGCGCCTTCTCATTTCTCGATAATGCATGCGATGTGGTTTTTCAATAGCCAAAAGCGTTAGATAAAAGATTAATCTAGGTCACGATCGCCCACAAAAGTCCTACTTTTACGTTTACAAGGTGTGTAGTTGTCGCAGCTTTATGCTTCCGAATAATGCATGTAGCTATTTTCATAAAACTGTGATAGCTACATTCTGCCGAATAATGAGAAGGCACATCCCGCACCCTTGCAATCCCTTACAATCAGAATTTGTAAATTACGTAACGTAAAAAGGTGACTTTTGAGGGCGATTGCTGCTTACTAGCGCTTTTGACTACTGAAAAACCCCATATTTGCATTATTGAAAAATAAGAAGGCGCTATGCTTGCAATCCTGGAAACGAGTCTACCCTCTTAATAACCTTTCAGCGGCGGAATCAAATGCATAAGTCGAGGACTTACTGTACGGCCAGCGAACGATAAACTTACCGGCGTATCGATAACTTCTACCAAACAGAGATGTCCAGAAAAATGGAATTGTGTTTAACGGTGCATTTCGATCGCATATGTTTAATGCCGCTATTTTGCCATGATAATGTGCCAGAGAATAGTGGCCCACTGCCGCCGATATGCTGTCGGAACCAAACAGTGGGGCGTACGCAATGTCACCGCCTGCATACACGTTCTCCACGTTCGTTTTCAAATACTAAAAATCGATTACTCGTTATTTTACGATTACTCTGTACTTTGTACACGGTGCAAATATCCGCGTTCGCGCTTTACCTTGTCCACTTTTATGCTGCCGTCTTCCAACATTTCGATCGAAGAATCTTTTATCCAATCGGTATAAAACGTAGATCCAATTCCAATAATAGCTACGTCGGCTGTAAGTACTGTACCATCGGTAAGCACAACTGTGCCTACACTATTTGGGTGGGTCTCCTTCGCAACGAACTGTGCAATATTATTTCCAAATAGAAACTTAACACCTTGAACAACACATTTCGTTACTATTGATTTCGCCACCGACTAGATATAAGGATAAACCTATTACCATTTTCATTTCAAGCGATTTAGACGAGTTTATGCCAGAATCTTCGTGCCACAAATAAATAAATAAGTCTATTTCTGTTCTGAATCGTTGTTTCGCGTGCTGGATCGCTTAATTTCCATGCGGCATAAGTGGGTCGCAAAAATACATTGGATGATAGGTCTATCCTTATATCTCATCGGTGATTTCGCTTTGTACGAGTCGAACAGTGCGAAAAAGAGAAGAACAACAACGGTACCTTTTTTCTTGAACTCTTCTCTAACTCTGTTTCCGATCTCCTTACCAAAAACAGATTGTAGAGGTGCTACACCTTTTCCTATAACAGTCACGGACGCGGATTTATTCACGCAATAAGCAGCAGCTTCCATACCAATAAATCCTAGTCCAAGTATTACAACGTGTTTCTCTGATGATAATTTCGATAGTATATTATGAGCATCGGTATAATCTCTTAACGTATAAATATTGTCGAGATTTATGCCGGGTAAATCGGGCATCCTAGGCTTGCTTCCAGTGCAAATGAACAAGTAATTATAATGTAATTTTTCATGTTGACTTAACTGGATCACTTTCTCGTCTGTATTCAAACCTGTAGCAGACGATAAAAGATAATTATTTCTACGTTTTAATTAATACGTTTTATTATTCTAATATATTCAAGGTACCTGTTGCTACCGTGCCCAGTTTCACTTCGATACCGTGATTTTTATAAAACGATAGCGGTCTCAAAACTGACAGCTCCACATCGATATCGAAAGCTTTGGATACTTTGACTCGGTCGTACGGAACTACATTCTCTCTGCAGACCATGACTATGTTGCCCGTAAAATTTTCTTGTCTCAAAGTTTCCGCGCAAGTTGCCCCAGCTGGTCCTCCTCCGACTATTACAGCGGTGTTTGGATTGTTACTGTCGTGGGCACACATTTCTTTCGTACGCCTATTTAATCCTAACAGTTTACGGTCTGCCCTCACACGTACAAGACCGCCGTCATCTACTTTCACCTATTTTGCAAAACAAAATCTATTATAATAGCAAGTTATTGTCTTGCCGATAATATCAGGTGATTGCATAAATTCATGCCTGATCTTCATAAATGTCGCAAACGAATATATAATTTTTTTTCTACACTCTGCCGTGCAATACAGTTTGCGACATTTATGAAACTTATGAACATTTATGATTGCATAAGTTCGTGCTCTATTTGAAGATAAATATACCGCGGAAGTTTATGCAATTTGCAATTTTTCGAGACGGTTTTTAAGAAGGGGGAACCAAATGAAATATTATTTTCAGTGGCAGTAGCCCTTGTAAATCTGAAATATATTAAAATTTGGCTAAATTCTGTCGGAGGATATATTCCGGCATTTTTTGAACATTTTCAGAAGCAATAAATACATAAAAACCTCCGTAATCTAAAAATAAAATTCAATAGCTAAATTTGAACATATTCCGTGCCGAACCGCTTTTCCTCGACAATTAAGCAAACTTATGTGCTGTGTTCTATACTGAATACCACCTTCTCTTGGTGGAAATATATTCTACAGTGTTAGACTTGTTACAAAGCATATGTTTTTAGCGGATACATGTCATGAATGGATAGTTTAACGTGTACCATTGGTGGTACATTGTTTTCTACGATTCTAAAGCTGTATTCTTTAAAATTTAACCATTGAATTTCATTTTCGAATCGAGCACGAACTTATGCAATCATGTAATAGTTTCTCGATAACTCTTTATCGACTATAGAGTACTTTGTAACATGGCAGAGAATCCAAGCCCGGATATTCTTCTATATCTCCTGTTTTGATATTGAAACAAGCGCCGTGCCACGGACATCTGACTCTTCCGTCTCCTAATGCTCCTGTATGAAGAAGAGCTCCGTAGTGCGTACATTTTGTGCCTATTGCATGCAACTCTCCCTTTTGTTTAATTAACAAGATTTTCTCGCCGGCATCTCCCAGCGGCAACAATTTCATTTCATTCTCTTTAATTTCGGATTCCTTGCACACCACATCTTCGATGTAATCGTATTTCTCTGGTTTACCTAAACGGATAAACGACACAGTGATTATAAATCGTAAGAAATACATGTATTGTTGATTATTAGACAGCGGATTTTACGCATTTATAACAAAAATGAATAGGTGTCATTTAAAACAGTGAAAATATTAGAAGAATTTTAAAATACTATTACATTCATTTCAATATACATTAAACATATTAAGATGGAAAATAAATTCCTGTTTCACTCCAGTTTGTTGCAATTCAGGTACGCAATTTTTATTTTAAATGAAGATCCGCTGTCTATTGATCATTAATTGCGAAGTACTAAATAATCATAAACATATTGTCTGCAATATGGCAATTGGCACACGAATCAACGATCGAAACTCACAACTACAACAACATTCCAAGCTATTACGCGACCGAATAGACTTTCTCGGCTTGTTACACTCACTGCAAATGTAAAACTTCCTTTCGGAATTCAAATCTGACATTTTAGTTTTGTGTATCTTCGATCGAACATGAGAAATGGCGTTGTACGACAGTCGTGTCAAATGTTTCACACCATAGTAGAGGCACATATCGAATCGTTACAATGAATCATCCTGCTGTTTCAAGTCCTTATTTCGCCAAACATACTCATTTGGAGATCTAGCATTGAGTTTCTTGTTAAAGAAAATCCATTACCATACCTAGGTGGAATTAACGTGGAATTGTAACGAGGTTATACGTAAACATACGTGCAACGTGCATACATATATACATATATACACTACTGTGCAAAATAAAGAAGCATCCAGTATAATTATAAGATATAATGACGAATAATATCTTTATGTGCAAAATTTTATTGTACAATGATTGATTTATTGCATTTAAAGTATTAGGTTGGTAACTAAATTCGTGACCTTTTGTTTCGTAATTCTTTTATTGTATCATTATATACCCTCATTCAGTGACCATTCCTTTTGAACTGTATATCATTGGAAAGCTCTGAATTTTTTCGATTAATTTGATATAATTAATTTGATTTCGTGCTTAAAAAATACATATAAATGACTTTGTTTGAGAAAATGTGGAGGCCGCGAACTTGGTTGCCAACCTATGTAATATTAGATAATCCGCAATAACACATATATTCTCAGTCCTTTTTCAAAATTTACTGTGTTCTTATCTGATTTTTCTTTTGCACAGTAGTTTACGTACACACACAGCATGTATATATCGATCACAGTGATCGAAGAGTACAAGATATACGATATCTATCTACGTGTTCGTAATAAGTACATCGTACATGTATTATATGAGTATACATATATGTATAAGCACCTAGATGACCTGTATATTAATCTACGTGCACGTGTGTTTAGTCTAGTACGAATCATTTTATACAATAAATTGTATAAAGTCGTGGTTAGTCATTTCATAAATGTGAAAGGACATGGTAATACAAACAGGAAAATTTTTGAGCGATTATGTCTCGTTCTGAATCATCATCAATCTAATATTCCAAGAATCGATCTGTAGAAAAACCCGTTTGTGTGGCGTGTATTATATATGTTAGGTTGGAACGAAAGTTCGTAGCGTTTTTAAATTAAAATTCAAAGATAAAATTAAGATATTTATTGATAGGTTTATTGAATAACATGGTAAGTTACCTAAACAATGGCAAAAAGTAATAGAAGAGAATGGAAAATATGTTATTGAACAAATAACTATATGTATAAATATCCTATATAATTTTATCTTTGAGTTTTAATTTAAAAATTTTATTTCCTTGATGGGGAATTGTATAAAATCATTCCTGCATGTCTTGTTTTCCTGAAATATAGCGCGATAACAATAATCACGATCGGTCTCTAAAAGCGTCTGCAAGTATGCGTATCACCATCGATGATTTCATATATCTATTACAACGTATAAAGTTGGATAATTCGTTCGCGCGTATAGAAAGAAAATGTATAAGTATATATTTCGAACCTGTACTCGAGGATCTTGGTACGACCCTTGAACTTCCCGGAACAAGTCCTTTACAGTTATTGGCACCCATTCTACGCGATGACACTTATCACTCGGAAATATTGATTCATACAAACGGTATCGAGTTTATCTATAACTTTGATTTTCTTTAATCTACAAGTGTGTATCTGTAGCAGCCTCGCTAAAGTTCATTTCAACTGTAACGACGTCCTTGTATTACTTATCGTAGACCACACGCTAAATAAACTTTCACTAGGTATGTATTCCGAAGTGACAAGCCATCGTCTATATAATCAAAGAAAACTTTTATCTTTGTGGCGTAAACATTTCCGTAGAATAAACAGCGGTTTGTACAACGTTATGAAACAGTCTCGAATGAATTTCGTCTTCCACAAATAAAACTGTAATTTTTACTAGAAATCGCGTACAATTGTGGGAGATTAAACATAGATAAATGAACAGTCGAAAATTATAATTTAAAAATGCTGTTTAATCCATCAACGAAAAAGAACGAAAACTGTTCGGTGTCAATTTACACAGCAATTTGTATGAAGTAACTTGAGAATTTTGTATTATCGAGGCGCTGATGCGGTCTTTCCTTATTTTTTATTTATTCGACACACCTCCGAGGAACCGCAACAAGTTGTAGAACGTGCATATCGAACACCTACTGTCAAGAGGGCGTTGAAATCGATTCTTTTTCTCGGTATCTGGTATGTATCTGATACTCATGTATACATATGTATTTACTTGTGTAGGTAAATACGCTTACGTGACCGAACTACATAGGTATTTACCTAGTTTCTCAAATTGTAAAGTATGAAAATAATTGTTGGATATATTCTTTGATGGTGTTAGATCAAGCATCGAGTTTAACTGCTCGATTCGAGGCTTTTTCGAAGAAGTCTGTGTGCAATGTCTGTACGGATCATAAGCACAAACTTAGGATGTTGTCTGTGTCATAAGAATGTTGTTGTATATGTACTAAAAACGATTTAGGTTCTGATCCAGGCTACGGACGCTATAGGATCTGATCTATGCTAAAACTTAGACTAGGGGGCAGCACTATGGGGACATCGGCCATAGACTTTTGATCAATATACATAGACATTGCATCTTATGGGCTTTTCCTTAGACCAGCGGTCTCCAATCATTATGCTACTATACCTCGGAGGTAGTGATGGGCACTATCGACTAAATTAAATTACTATTTAGTTGCTACATAATTTACTCTCTGCTACATACTATCGAATATTTAGCCGATAGTTTATAGTCGACTGAAATTTCGTTTTAGTGGTTACGACTAGATTGCGGGCTATAGTCTATGCCTACGTGTAGGTCTCATCTCTCACTCCCTTTTACAGCGATTGCATGCAATCATGCAATCGATTCATGAAGTAAGAGTCGTATAATAATAATGCAATACAAAGGCAGTGAACATTTTAAAAGAATATCTAATATTGATAGATATAATTATAAAATACTATTTTTTCTTTAGGTTGTGATTAATATTTTATTCCCATAAGTGCAATATATATAAACCTCTCTGATGTGGTCTAAGGATGTCCCGCCCCATGTTATCGATAGTTCGCGCATTTAGGCGTATTCGCAAGAATATTTTATATTGTCTAACATTTCATTTTGTTCTATGTTGCATGTTTGTGGTGATAAGAAGATTAGGCCCACGACGACACAGGGGCAAAAGGAGTCAATCACCTGCTGTCACTAGGTCCGCCTATCCGCAGCTCTAACGCTCCCGCAGACCCCATTTTTCGTTAGACGTCACACGCTACATACTATGTGTAAGCGCTCTAGCCAATACCTCGATTAGAGTCGAAAATACGTATAGAGCGAGGAGTCTATCTGATCCAATCAGCTGCGCATTCGTACCTACGTCACCGCATTCTTGCCAAGTATCTTCTTCTCGTCTCACCGCAATATACGTTTAATATTGTAATTTTATAAGTGAAAAATAAAGAATATTATGTTACAACAGTTAATGCGTTCTTTTTTCCGCACCCTGTACATGAATCTTCGATAGATATTAAGAGAATATTAGTTTAAGATTCTCGAAACATTTTCGGTCGTCTGGCTTGACGTTGACTTGTACTACTGAATTTCGTGCCACCTCCTTCACTATCATATTCGCCTAATACAAAGTTCAATTCTCGGGGCTTTCGAAAAATTTTCGACCGTCTGACTCGTCATTGAGTTGTATTACTGAAAATCCGGATACCTCCTTCGATATCATGTTCTCCTGATACAAAGAAAAATTTTCGAAAATCCCGAAAATTTTCGTCAATTTTCGACCGTCTGACTTGACGTTGAGTTGTACTACTGAAAATCCGGATACCTCCTTCGATATCATGGTCTCCTGATACAAAGAAAAATTTTCGAAAATCCCGAAAATTTTCGTCAATTTTCGACCGTCTGACTTGACGTTGAGTTGTACTACTGAAAATCCGGATACCTCCTTCGATATCATGTTCTCCTGATACAAAGAAAAATTTTCGAGATTTTCGAAAATTTTCGCCAATTTTCGACCGTCTGACTTGACGTTGAGTTGTACTACTTAATTTTCGAAATTTTTCGGGCGTCTGGCCTGACGTTGACTTGTACTACTGAAAATCCGGATACCTCCTTCGATATCATGTTCTCCTGATATAAAGTTAAATTTTCGACAAATTTTCGGAAAATCCCGAAAATTGAACTTTGTATCAGGAGAACATGATATCGAAGGAGGTATCCGGATTTTCAGTAGTACAAGTCAACGTCAGGCCAGACGCCCAAAAATTTCGAAATTTAAGTAGTGCAACTCAACGTCAAGTCAGACGGTCGAAAAATCCCGAAAATTTTTCGAAAATCTCGGAAATTTAACTTTGTATTAGGAGAACATGATATTGAAGGAGGTATCGGGATTTTCAGTAGTACAACTCAATGACAAGTCAGACGGTCGAAAATTTTTCGAAAATTCTGGCGTATAACTCAACAAGTGGAAGTTCGGGAGAAATTGGCGGTTCAATAAATAAATTCGCAGATACGTTTTTTCACTTTCTACATTGTTTTTATTAATTCATTGTACATTCATACATGAAAATTAACGAATAATAAAATACAATATATGCTATATACAGTGACGGTTTCCATAAATATTTATACAGAATGAGATACGGTGACGATCCTTTCTCCTCTAGACTTTAGCTTCGTGGTACTGCGACTTCTCAACAGACTGTAGCACTTTGTCCGCATCCGTCTTCTGATAGATAACGTAATCTTGGAACACGGCATGTTATCCGAAGCCGGGTCTATAAGCAGAGAGTCTATAAGTATATTATATGGTCCAAGTTCCAATTTCATGTACAATAGTTTACTAGCCGATTGTTTCACATTGAGCAAGATTTTTCGCGCATGCGCGTCGATTTCAGCTTCAGTAAAGTAAGATTCTCGATAAAATGGTAGTATCTTGAGCACCCCGCAGAATTTTAAAAAATTGGTATGATTTGATTCTGAAAAATTAGTATATAATATGTGTATTTGTGTATATTTTGTAACTCGTAGACATATTTTGTAACCTGGAGTCTTTTTGTCCGGAACAGATTGTTTCAGTACATTCCCGCCGATATAACTGTCTTTAGAGTATGGGATTTACGTATTTACCAGAAAAGAGGTTATGAAAACATATTCGAAACACTCCTTACAACCACAGATACGTATTACACTATTTTTTTAGTCTCATATCACAGACGACGTATCTCGACGGTGCTCTTGCTCTTAGAAAACACATTTTTCAAGCTTCGCGCTATTTCCTTTAATACATCGACCGAACTATGGGGGCGGTGGCATAAGTCCTTTTCAATTCGTACGGCTGGCTTCTGGGAATCTCGTATGCTCGTATCCATAGTATCAGTGTCGCGCATGCGCGAAAAAAGCGCGCAATATCTCATTACCGTTTGGAGAACGAATGTCATGGTCATATGTGATAAACAATCCGATTCGGCAGGTTTGACGCCTTACATTTACTTACGTTCGAAACTAGTTTAATTTTCCTCGTTGTCTTTATTTCAGGAAAGTATAAAGCGTAATAAAGCGTTATTAATAAATGGCAACGATGGCAATGGTTCGTTCGCGTACTATGACTCCGTACGAATATACACAAGATCACGCCAAATTCAAGATAATCTACGGTTTTCATCCATCGCCGTTTGGAGATTGTTTGCTTGGCCTGACGAACACGGACAAGGCTATAGCTTTCTTAGCGTTTGCGGATGGCGGCCATGAAAAAGCGTTTATCAAGTTGAAGAATGAATGGCCTCTGTCCGAATTGGTTGAAGACAAAAACAACGAAACGGATCAAGTTGTAGAAAGTATTTTTTCTCCTCGCGCAGAGACTAAAGATCCTCTGACGCTACTTTTGATGGGTTCAGAATTTCAAATAAAAGTTTGGCAATATTTACTTTCTATACCGGTGGGTACGACTGCTTCGTACAAGCAAGTTGCATTTGATATAGATAATCCAAAGGCTGCGCGTGCTGTTGGTAATGCTATAATGAGAAACAGAGTTGCGTATCTTATACCTTGTCATAGAGTCAAAGCAAAGTATGGCGCTAACAAGTACAAATGGGGCGTAACAATTAAGGAGGCTATCATGGTCTATGAATATACATTAAGGCCTAAGTAATCTCTCTAGCATTATTTATCGGGTATCGTGTGAAGTAGGCCTGGGCAACACTGGCTTGCGGAACAGATGTTGCTGCTACTCCTCTTTGCCTGCTCGGCGAGTCAGTCCCCACCACGTCCACTACAACTCTTCCTTGGGGACTGAGTCGCCAAGCAGACGAAGTGGAGACGCAGCTACATCTATTCCACGAGCCAGCGTTGCCCAGACCTGGTGTAAAGTGTATAGCGTTTGTAAGATTCATGGAATTATATATATGTATCCACAACAAAACCACATACTTTTATATTTATATTTATATGTATAGTTAGACGACAACTGATATAAGAGCGTTGCGTAAAAGTAACATCGTATGTAGAAAAACTAATTACTTGATAGCACTTTACATCGACCTAAAAAATATTAGATTGTGACTGAAGACGAAGATGTTATCTACATCGTAACGCTAATAAGCGAAGCATCGAGTTTACAAATACGTATATATACATTTTTGAATAAATATAAAAGCGAGTCGTAAAAGTATTTGAATAATGTGCTGCTCTGCGCGATACTTGTACAGAAAAGTTCTATTTGCATCATATAAATACGATATTTGTTTACATCGGTGTATAGATATTTCTTAATAAATTTAATGCCGTAAAGTACCATGTAACGTAGCGTTACCTTTAAAAACTGTCTGAAAAGTAATCACAGAGAACTAGTTACATGTAATCTTAACTATCCGCGCTAGAATTAACTTCCTTCTCTTCTTTTCTTGTATATGCATCGCTGCGATTGTAAAAACTTTGCGTATCATAAAATAGATCTTTATCGTATGGTATTTATTGTAAATATTTACTGTAAAGTATTTACTGTATTAAATAGTAACAGACGATCCGTTATAAAATAGTCTTGTTTCTTTGCTATGTAAGTAACAATATAAATTCATATGCATTTAAAAGTAGAACGATATAGTAGTTAATACGTCGAATAGCGTCATCAAAAACAGTACTTGTCTTGTAGGTATAAAGTTGAGTGTTTAATCAAGCAACGTTTTTGATGCCGACTATCCTCTAAACTCTAAAGTGTAGAGCGCGGTTAATAGAGTCAGTCTCATTTATCGATTAACAGTAATAATTACGTGTACTCAATTGTCCTATTGAATTCCGTATCCTCGTATTATCCTTAGAAAACGTTTCAATACTCCCTATATCGGCGCAGATCTTTTAATTGCTAAAAGAAATATGTAAAGTATATACGAAAGTTGTATAAATGACTGTCCGTGAAACAACTGCGAACGATCGTGCACAGCCCGTCTAATATGAAAAGTACAAAATTCTAAGTAAACGCGAGGTCTTCTGTGTGTTATAGTACCGGTGTTCTTGCCGTTGCTACTGTCGCAGCACGATTGCCGTAAAGTTGGCAGTTCAACTAACAAAGTTCCATACGATACGTTAACACTAAACCTATCACCACCGGTCAAATAACCGGTTCCAGATTTTTTGATTGCTCGATTATTGAAATTATAAACATGCTTTCGTGGTAGATGATTAAATAAATATATTTAATAGCGCAGATATTATAATATGAACCGCACAAAGTTCAAAATAAATCTAATCTTGTTATTTTTATAAGGCAACATGTACCGGCTACTTTTAAAGCTCGGTAGGTTTAGTGTTAAAAGGAAAATATGAACGACGCGTGAAACGAACGGATACGATACTGAATGTCGATTTCTTTGGATTCTCTTAGCGACATATAGTTTTCAATTTCCTAATACTTGTATCTTACAAGGCAGTGGTTGGTGAGAACTATTTATCTACGAAGATGTGTCATTGTCATACATTGTTAAGAACCAGTACGGATGGTGGAAAGCTTCCTGTTAATACAGGTGCGACGCGTTCGTACTCTATACTTCAATTTTGCGAACCCATTCCAAAGAGTCGCGACTATTACATATATTGAATTCGCTATTTTGCTAGTTTGTTAGTTCGCTAGTTCGTCGATGCAGGCAGGTATACCTAGCTGCTCAAACTTGTATAGAAATGCTTTTGGCGAGAGCAACTATGGCTACCAATATCACAAAGCTGTTGGACACACTGGCGTTGCTCGATGACACAGATGGAATATTGTTCCCTGGTATACCGCCAGTTTCTACAACATAATCAATATACGTTCAGAGAATCCGTGTGCGTGCAAGCAACGTGTATTAACGCTTTGCACTCGGAGCTATTCCATCTCGAAAATTAAACATCTCTTCCAACCCAGAATAATTCCATTGTATATGTATTATATCTTTTTCATTTTATGGATATGAAATTAATATCAGATGATTGCACAAGTTCGTGCCCGATTTTCATAGATGTTGCAAACTGTACTGCACGGCAGAGTGTAAAAAGAAAATTATATAGTGATCATTCTTTTCCAATTGTAGAAAAGAATGGTGACTATATAATTGATTAATGAGGCTGCATTCTTTAAAATTTTACCATTGAATTTTATTTTCAAATCGGGCACGAACCTATATGCAATCATTTAATATAATATCTCATACAATATTAAAATGTTTAGCAATTGGTTAGATCCCAACATATTTAATAATGGTACAGCAATTTTTAGTGGTGACTCTGAATCACCACTCGAGTGCCGAGGGTTAATATTGTAGACATTGAAAGAAAGGTTGTACCCAATATCCTAGACCGTGGAGTTGTCGTAATCCTCATGATTGGATTGTGAGAAATTGGCTTCATCGGCGTTGGGGCAGGACTGGGAGAGTTCCCGTAACATTGACCTACAAATATTTGATAATATCATTCGTATCGATACGTGTCTCTCTTGGTATTCAACAATCTCTTCGCAACTGGAATTACCCTTTTTGTAGAGACGCATTCCTTCCTTTTTCGGGTCGATGTTTCGAATGCAATGGTCCCCAGCTTCCTTGATGTAGATTTCCTCGTCGTTCACGATCAACCCGACGAAGCATTCGTTCGTGCCGGTGTCGTTCCTCATGGTGTACGTGTACATGACACCTTTTTCTTCCCACTGTCCCAAGCACAAGTACGTTCGTTCTAAAATAGAAACCATATTAATAGGAGCACTTTTTATAAAACCGTGTCGATTCGTGTCGGATCGAATGGTTTACCCTCGTAAAGTTCTCCGGACTCGCAGTCGGTGACCTTGAAATACATTATCTCGCGTGTGTTGCAATTGCTACTCAATTCGGCGCACATTCCCGACAAGTCTGTGATCATCCCCATGTACTGACCGGTAATTGGACAAGGCGATTCCACGGCGCGTTCAATCCCTGTTCCAACGATATTATTCATTATGCATGAGTACAGGTGGAAAGTGGAAGTGTAACGAAACGAATGCAACGCGTTAAATCGATCGTTCCGACTAACTCGCTTGTGTCATCCAAACTGGTTTATCCAAATTGGGATCGTCGCACAAATACGTTTGGTAACTCGGACTCAACACCATCCCTATCGTGAATTCCAGCACGTTTTCGCTCCGTTGTCTCATCATCAAGCACAGGTAAGCCGCTTGTTCGCTGAAAATTGAAAATGTTCCTTATAGGGTAAAGCTACCAGTTATTTAGCGGATATTTAGCGACGACTTGGAAGTTTTTAATTAATTTGAAGGCATTCTGTAATTTATTTCGCATTATTTGTGATAAACGATTGATTATCATTTTCCTCTGTATTAAAAAGCAAAAAGATATTAACGAAGTTTTGGTCCTATCTATCGGACACAAGAAACTTGTGATATAACAAATTAATATATATATATAACAAATTATAATTTTTTATGCCGTAGCACAATAAAATCATTATTTTATTATCCTCCGGTGTATCACAGTTTCCTAACATTTTCTATAATCGGAAACAAAATATTTTTTGTGACTAATGTTTTTTATATCTTCAACAAAAATTATTGTAATACTTTTGATTTATATACGAAGGGAAACATCAATTAAAATATTTCGAAAAATAAAGTAATACTGGATACTCTTCACGTATTATTTTTATTAATTTCTAAAAAGTTTGTTTTGTGTCCGATAACCGGATGGGCCACGGTAACCGGTACCTTTGCCCTAGCGTTGTACAATGAGACGAGCTTACCACTGATCCTTCGAGTAGACGATGTAACGACCAGTTTCCTCGTTCGAGTCCACGGTAATGAACGTGTAACTATTGTAGCCGTTCAAATCGGTGAAAGTCATCGTACCGTTCACGATCAGCGACTCTTCCCACAAGCCTTGGGCCCATTTTGGAAATCTGGAAAAAGTTCGGAGCGGTCCGTTCCGTGAAAAAAGTCCGATGGAATTGGGACGAGGGCGATCAATGAAAACTCACGTTGCCACGTGGGTTTTCACGTAGTTCGGCATCTTTTTCTGGTTGGGTACCTTGCTGAGAACCAAGGTCTCGTACCCGCTGGTCGAGTTATCCAGATTCTGGGTGCAACTCGAATCGCTGCCGAGTGCCATGTAGGTTTTTCCTTTTACATTATCAACATGAAACAGCTATAAACGATTACGCACGCGAGTGAACAACACATAAACACGCGAATCGCGTAGAACCGTTCGCAGAGAGCATTATTTTCGACTCACCCCGCATCTGTACCGTGGTCTGTCCTCGTCGTCCATCGCGTTATTGTCCAACAGAGCGAAATAGGTGGATCCGTTCGGACCGGGCCAATTGCCCAAACAATTGAACGTGAGATTCGCTGAAACGATCGAACATCGTAAAGACACCTTGCAATTAGAATCATCTCCGTATTGTCTTAAATCGAACGGGAAACTTACTTTGCGGCTCGAAGTTGCAACGATTGAAGTGCAACCTGAGCACCGAGCCGTCGGGACAGTTGTTGAACGACGAGGAGAAGCTGTTGCACTCGATGGCATGTTCAGATCCATTGTTTAGATTGTACTTGAAATGGTACTGCCCAGTTATGGGACAATATTCGTTTCTAATAGGAACGTTCCCGATCTCTTTGGTACCTGCGTTTCGCACAAACGTTCGCGAGTACTTATCAGGTTATTCTAGATTAGGTGTGGGCGTGGGCGTGCGCACGGATGCATACACTGGTGGAATTAGTTCTGGACACTTTGAATAAAAATATTCTTTATTCCATATTTGTGCAGAAAATATATATTCTGCTATGCTAAATTGATACCGTAATATTTTTATTGTAATCTATAATGTTTATACTAGTGACGGTTCAGTGACGGAGAACAGATTCCGTTCGACTTTCTCAAGAAGGGGAATCTCTTCAAGATCGTCTCTGGCAGCGTCCTAGATAACCTTTCGTATCATAGTTGACGAAGACCGAGCTCTGGCCCGATTTAATTGGAAATGACAAAAAACGAGAGTCTGGCCCATTGCGACTTCAGATTATGAACAGACCACTCCATTCATTCTAGGGGTATATAAACCCTTACATTTTTACTCTCGGGGGCTAGTACTTTCGTAGTCACGAATCGTGTCGCGCCGTGCTGAATCTCGTAGAGTCAATTTCCAGTAAAATCGGGCTAAAGTTCCCGTTTGCATCAATATTAACCGTATGGATTCCGCGAATCGGGTATAAAATCTATTAGGCATTTCTAAAGTCCCTTCGAGAGGCTCCCTGACTTCGCGTCAGGTTCGTCCTCGCTGTCTATAATCCTAGCGGCTCCCCGATTTCGCATTGGGTTCGTCCGCGTACCTTAACTAACAAATTGAGACCATATTCCCAGGGTAATAACCCTTCGCCGGCCACTCGTGCTGCTCGCGGCCCTGACTCGTAAACATACTTAATATTTTCACATGATTTGATTTGTAAATGTCTTAAAATTCTAATTTAAAAAAATCTAAACTGTGTTGATATCTTTGTTTTTGCGCCTGGCAACACGAAACGTCGCAAGATGTGAAATAGCTAATCACAGGATGCGTGGGTTCATTGTAACAACCAATCAGGAAGGCCTGAACGGTCTTTACGAACAGTTTCATCATCGTTTTAGTCGGGCATTGTGTTTTCAGAAATGAGGACCTTAGTGGAATTTTTAAAAGTGTGAATAACCACTAAAATGGCTTCGAATACCTCGAAACGTGTTGAAATTATAATTTTTGTTATATATTAAAAGTATGGCTGTAAATGGTCTTTTTACTGATTTTTTCATGTAAACGACATGTAAGCCCTAAAATTAGAAAACAATGATTAGAATATAAAATATAAATGATCATATATTAAATAATTTGAATAAATGTGAAATTTAAGTAAAAATTTAAAAGTGTCCAGAATTAATTCCACTAGGGTAGATTTCGGTTGGATCACTGGACGTATGCTCGTGTCCGAAGTCGTTTGGCCCCGGGGGCAAAGCTCCAGAGGCAAAGAGCGTTCGGTACTCACGCCCACGCCCGTTCCAGCAGATTCACGATACAAAAGACTCACGATACAAAATAGACGTAGAGTTGAGCGCCTCGCAGGAAGCTAAAGCGGTGGATATGGTGGTGTAACACCTGTTTAGGTTCTCCGAGAACACCTCGATAACGTTTCTCGATCTCCTCAGCAATCGGAAGCACCTAATGCACTCGCCCTCGCCGTACCTGGAACAGAGACGACGCTGGTTTCGATCGAGGTTGGATCTACCGAAAAGTTGGGAAAGTAATCTCGTGGATCATTTTCAAATTTCCGGTCGCGTCTAGCGTGCCCGCAGCAGTCTGGATATGCTACGGCCGGCCGAGTAACTGGTAGTCGAACCAACTATTATAATTACCGGTCTATTAAATTTAGAATGAGGCACCGTTAGTTGGAATACGTAGTCGACGTGGTGCGATGTCTGGACTATTTCCGTCTCGGACACGATGTAGACGTCGGGGCATCCTCGAGGATGCATTAAAACGGTCGCGTGCCAAAACGGTATGCGAGGATCCGCCTCGAATTCTCGAGGATCTCTCTCTATAGCTACGAGAATAGCTATAAATGCAAATTACGCCTCGTAAACGAAAAAGCGATAGCGCCCTAGATCGATCTTTTATCTAGCGTTTTTGACTACTGAAAAACCCCATTCTTGTATTATCGAGAAATGAGAACGCGAATCCCGCAACCTTGCAATCCTGGAAAAAGGAGTCTACTCCCGTAACTTATTAAAAACGGCACGAATTTTCTGGCCAACCCAATACTAATTGATACGAAATCGTTCGCTACCCGCAGAAGAAGAGAGAAGCTACCGACCTGTCCATCAGTAACACGTTATCGCCGACCCTCCTGTGACAGTAACCCCACACCGGTATAGCGTTGAACGTGATGTCGATGGTGGAGTACTGAATGGGCTGCGCGCCGGTTGTATCGCCGGCTTCCTTTCCGCTCACCTGTGTCACGAATTCACCCTGAAATTCCGCGGGAAAGTAACAGCCGACCATGAACCGAGGGTCGTAGTCCCGAAGGCCACCATCGCTCGTGATTACGGTCGCATCTGCAAATCAAATAACGATGTCTGGTTAGGCGCCAGTCAATCTCGTATAGTGGGGTACATTGGCTCAAGAAGTGAGGAAAAACTATTTTAGTTCAGAGTTGTGCTAATTCAATTACACAATTGAATTACACTGTATTTCAATTATATAGTAATTCAACTACGTCGTAACTGAATTGCATAATTCAAACCTTTCAATTAATTCAATTACTAATTATTTCAATCAGATGTGTAATTGAAATTATAGCCCAGAACTTGAAGCTGAGCTGCAAAAATTATAAGAAATGCAACATCATTTTTTAAGAGAACGGTTGAGATGCGACCCATGGTTTCTTTCAAAAAGTTGGTCCTTATGACCAATAGAACACGATTAAACAAACAAAATTTTGTTTTTTTTACCTTGATTTCCAAGGTCAATTTTGCGAGAAGTTTTTTATGTCAATTTCCACTAAATCGTAGGTGTAGAATCACGCTATGGCGGCCGTGACATATAATTTCGTGACACCCTGTACACGCGTAACGCGGGTCCCTTGAAACCAAACAACTTTACTGTAGAACTGTAAAAGTTATTCCAGGTGGTTTGTCTCACCCTGTATGTATTTTTCAAAGTATTCGATGTTAGAATTTCCATCGAGTTCGATGGAACGCGACGCGACGCGACGCGACGCATAAAATAAATCGCGTTCCAGCTTGCTGCCCACATGTCGCGCACCCAACGATCCATGAATGGTCATTAACGTCGGCATTAAGTGGTCACGAGGGCAGGTGCGACGCTGACAGGTGGACCACCATGGAACTTGGCAATGAAACATAATACGAGCTACTATCGCCTGCCTCTTTTCGAGGGATTATGCTTGCTCGCGTGTCTCGCGGATCACTTTTCTCGTCGAATTATGACTCATCGCCGATCGAATGCTACAGACATCGCGCGTCGCCGCTTTGTTCTTGGAGTTGTTCCTATCGCACTGTCGATTATCCTCTGATTCGGTCTAGCCGATGTGACGGGACGGAGACTGCGAAGACTGTTGACACGTGTCGATAGATCGTGTCGGGACTAGGGCTGTTACTTTTTTTCGAAGGTCGAAGATTTCGAAGCTTCGAAGCTTCGATTTCAGAAACTTCGAAGGCGATGAGAATCGAAGTTTCGAATTTCGAACCTCCGTAGTATTGTAAATTATTAGAAGATTGGAAAAAACAGAGTTTCTTTCTTTTCAATCTAATTTTTGTGTTAATATTTTTATTTATCAAAAATCGTGACATTGCAAATAATGACATTTCAAAGACATCGAAACTTCGAAACATCGAAGTTTCCTTCGTTCCTTCAAATCCTTCGAAGCTTCGGAAAAGTAACAGCCCTAGTCGGCACCGACGCGAGCAGCTGTTTTACCGCATGCTTCTCTCGGAGGATTCTCCGGCTGATCGAGCAGTTCCCAGCAGTCCTCTTCCTTTATCCTTCAATTTCCGTTCGCGACCGCAAACAAACGGACGCAGGGAACGGTCCACGGATCGATGCCAAGGGAGACGGAACGCAAAGAGCGAAGGAGCGACGAAAAAGCGACTACGGAAGAGAAAACGGAAGACGAAGACGCGCAGGGGAGAGAAAAGGACGCCTCGGTGGCTGTTTCCCGCATTCCTTCTCGCGACCCGGTTGCGTTCTCTCGTGCGCGCATTATGCTCGCGTATAAGCGCGAGTATACCTGGTCTCAGGTTCCTGAGAAAGAGAGTCGCGAGGAGGACTCGTTACTGCCGATCCCATGCTACCTTCCATCTTCTTCCCCGCGATGCTTGGCGCATCGGCCAAATTTTATTTTTATTTTTGGAAAAATTTTTATTCGCATAATATGTACAGTATTCTTATAAAAGGCGCAAATGAAAATACTAAAAAACTACCTTATTCTATCGAGGGTTGTATGAAGTTAGTGCTTCAGTAAGTTCGTCGCTTCGTGTCAGTCTTCTTGTTATAATTTGATACCTTAATAGTACTTCGACACCTCTCTAAATATCAGTCTTGTCGTTCATTAGTATTCGGTAGCAGGTAAAAGAAAGTGAAAAAACCCGATCGGTTATTTATTGACGCATCGGCCAAACGCAGTCCGAAAACGTGACCGTCCCTCGTTCACGGGTTTCCCTTTTTATTCCGTTCGACGGCTGAGGGGACTAAACCACGCTCCTCTTGTTCCGTCACGATATTCGGTTACCACCCCCGTGTGTCGGTGTCCTACCAATAGCAACCCTCTTCTCTTCAGGATTCTTACAGATCACGGGATTCCGGTCTCTCCTAACGTGTTCGTACGAGTTCAAAAATACTCCCCCGGACTCACGAATAATTTATCGTCGGCGGGGGAGCATCCTGATACGCTTATCTCGCCGGAGAGATCGATAGCGTTCGCCCCTCGAGGAGCCAGCGTTAAACCATAATGCCCTGGATTCGGCTGTCACGGGGGGGGCCCTGTAAATCAGCTCGCAGCCGGGCATGGAGACCCTCTCGACGAAGACCCAACCCAATCGATAGAAACCCTTATGCTTAAAAAGAAACTATACGCGCCGTGCCAGAGTGCTATTGTCACGAGGTAGTCTCGAGGGGTTGCGTCTACCCTCCGACGACATTTCCGTCGTCGACGTTTGCGTTTCGGGACTCGTTCGAATCGCCGGACGGGAGCAGGATATCGGAACAATTCGAATCGCGAGGAAACTAGTTGGGAAGTAGAATGGCCGGGTGCGATTTCAACTCGAACGAGCGCCGGTGGGCAGCAAAGTGCGATACCGGTTCATCGGGGGACAAACCGACCCTCTCGATTTTCAGAGGACTCGGTTCGATTCAACACCGCTCTTTTGTCTACGGCCGATTCAATGGCTTCGGCATTTCGCGTCCTAGAACTGCCGATACGCGAAGCCCCCACGATGTGCTCTTCCCACAGTTCCTTCCGTTCGTTTCGTTCGTGTTAGGAATGTAATACATTTATATTATATTATATCATAAGGAGATGGGTGTCGCCATCTCTCTAGCATATATTGTAATGAGTGAGCCGATAATGTACGAGTGTTAGAGAACATTGTTAGAGAACACCTCTGACAATGGTTAGGTTAGGATAGCTATACAAGAATATACCCGAATATACCAGAATATACCACAATATACCAGAATATACAATACTATGCTCGTATGAGCAGAGTGGCTCCTTTTAATAGGAGCAAATCCCAAATTTTGAAAGATAAATGTATTAGCAACACGTCAGAAAAGGAATTTTGGTGGCACGACGTGGAACATTTAACTTATGTCTACGTTTCTACAATACGCGCATCAAATTTTACCTTCTACGTTCTCCAAAGAATATTGCCATCGTGTAACGTAATGACTAATAATTTTGGAGATACAAAAACAGATAAACATTCTACTTACTTCCAGGAACAGCATCCATTTTGCAGAATTGAAATTGATGCACTATTTTAAAAGTTATGCACTTTTGAAGGGAGCGTTCAATTTCCTACTAACGCGCGCGACAAATGCTTATCAAACGAAGGCTAACTTTGAACTGACTACTGAACCGTACCATAAACTTCTTACCTTTTTCCCTGCTGGCATTCAGTGGCCATATCGTCACTTTACCCAACCCTATAATTACGAACTTCTAGGAGGAAGTTCATTTTTGAGATTTTGGCCGTGTTTTCACGATTTGGGACCACTGTGCAACGATGGGAGATTCGTTGGCAACGGCTAGGTCGAGAACGACCCGGAGCCGATTCCCATAGCTCCGTTCCGTTTGCTGGGCAAATGTTCGATCGCTCGGAAAATAACGAACGCACGGTTAACTTTGGGGTATTGTCTCGGTACGAAACCGGCGAGGAATTCCTTGGAAACCGCAACGACCAGTTGCCAGATTCGTCTTCTTCTGTTTCTTTTCACCGGCCGTGAAATTGATTTAGCCGGGCAGGAGGAACGGGAGGAGATCAGGCTTCGCCTCGCCGCGAAACCAGCAAAAACGAGCCGACGCGAGGATACCTGTCGAGGAGGCTGAGCCGACTTTGGCACAAAATTGTGTGTTTAATGTTTCGAGCTGTAAGTCGTTCGTGAATTGTCCTGTGAAACAGCAACGTCGGAATCTTCGATGGTAACAGTGACGGCGTCGGGCATAACAGACCCCCATTTGCATATCAATTGTCCGCAGCCTACACGCGCATCGCGCAATATTATGCTTCGATAGCGCTCCGACTGTTCCGAGCATGTGTGTATTATCCCCTTGCCGGCCACTCAGCCACCCACGGTCCTCCGGCGTAAGCGAATCGTTTTTATTGTATCGACGTTCCCAGCAGCGATCCTCCAAGGGAGAACAAGTTCACGTTTGTACAGGGTGTAAAGAAATTATATGGTATGTCGCGGCTACCGTAGGATGATTCTACACCCTCGATTTGGTTGAAATTCAACTAAGGTGCCGCAAAAATTAACCTTCACCTTCGGCACCTTCCTTAGTTCAATTTCAACCAAATCGAGGGTGTAGAATCATCCTATAGTAGCCGCGACATATAATTTCTTCACACCCCGTACAAGGCCCGAGTGTTCAAGGATTCGTTCAAGGATACTTTTTTGTAGGATTTGAAGATTTGTCCTACTTTTTAGTGCGTCCAGGGACGTCCGTAGGAATTTTCTTTAAGAGTCCAGGTTTATCGATGTTACTCGCTCACACTTGCTCCGCTATCACTGGGGTCATTTCACGCGAAATCGGACACTTTTTGGAGTACTGTCTCGGATTTTGTCCACATTTGAATATGTTGTAGTCTTTAGTAACCTATGCACGAGTCGCAAAAGATTTTTCGGTATCTTCGGTATCTGAAATTGTTTTTTGAAAACGGGTCACCCTTTCTCATTGAATTATAAGACTAGAACCAACAAACCGATGAGAATGAGTTTTTAGGAGCTTATAGCGAAAAAACATGAGAGTATCTACTAAAAGTGTTGTCATTTGAAAAAAATGTTTTCTTCATCATTTATTTTGCAATTGTTTTAGATAAATGTGTTTCCATAGCAGGGAAGCTTTTTAAAAATTTGAAATAAATGAGCATATAGCTGCACGTGATCTTTGCGGAGCTGTTTCTAAAAAGCGGACACTTTGAAATTGACTAAATTAAAATTATGTGAAGTGAACGCTGCATAACTCTTGAACCATAAGAGACATCGGGATGAAATTTGCACTATAATTCGTTAAAAAAATGATTCCTATCTACTGATAATTAGCGTACTAAATATATATTTTGTGCCCGAATTTCCAGTCTGAAACTTTTCTTTATGGTATCATATTTAACTTAACAAATAGTTAAAAGTGTCCGAGTTTCAGACGAAAAAGTCCGGGATTTTTATGCCGTACGTTTTGGATTTGCGATTTTATAGATGGCAACGCTAGCTGCACCGATTGCAACGACAACGACAGAGACGCATAAAAACGCAGGCGAGCCAGTGAGTTTGGCACGAGCGTCGAGTATCGAGCGTCGGGCGCACACACCGGTGAGAGACTCCGGGTTTTTCATGGCTCGCGATTCTGGACAATGAGCGAGCACACGCATGCGAACTTACGCACGGGCGACGCATTATGAGCGTAAGTGGCCGCGCGTTCGCAACAATCTTCTCCCTTTGACGACCCAACGAGGACACGAGGACGCGAGGACGCGAGGACGCGAGGACGCGAAACGCTCTTCTCTGTTCGTCGTGCCGGTGGTCTTCACTACAATTTACGTATACCGCAATTTTTCAAAGTGAAATGAACTTTTCAACCGAGAGTAAAAAATCCAGTCCAATACTGTGCGCATAAGACTGCATGACCGAAGTGAAGACTTCTATGGCGATTGCACACCTGTCTCTTTCTCGATCGCTCGGCTAAACTCGGCTCCCCCGAGTTTACCCGAATAGCGTTTCACCTCGGAGCGTGATGGATTAGACTCATTCACTGTCCGGCAAATTGTGTGCACGGTGCTTTTAAAGAAGTTTTCACTTCAGAAATAGTCGGTTGTAATGTACCGAAAGGAACGACATTGTTCTCGAGATCGTAGATAGTTGTTCGGCCACGGTGGGAAGCTCTCGCTGTCACGGAGTAAGCTGAGACACCGTGCGAAACCTTAAGAACCGCAGAAGAGAACCCTGGAAAACTAAAAGCATGAACCTGTAACCCGTAACCGGATAGATATTAGAATAAATGACTCAACGAGAAAAATGCGAGCAGGTACACGCAAGTCTTCCCTTTGAGAGTCGTCGGACGACCTGTTCCACCCGCAAAATCCAACATGGCGCATCAATTCAGACACTTTTAACTGCTTTTTAAGTTAGACATGATAGCATGACGGGAAATTCGGGCAACAAATATATATTTATTACGATAATTATCAATAGACGTTTCTTATTATGGTTCAAGAGTTATAGTAAAATGTCACCAAATGTCTCGATCCACCCTTAACCCTTTGCACTCCTTTGTCGAGTGTGACTCGACATTAGAGAAAGAACAATGTAAATAAAATGGATTTTTATATGTATTTGGTTCTTCCATTATTACAAAGTTTGAGAGCTACATTTAATGTGCAATTAGTTAAGGAACTGTCCTGTGAAGTAAATTTCAAATAAAACATTTAAAATAGTAGGGAATTGTTGGCAACAAAATTGAAAAATAATTCGGAGTGCAAAGGGTTAAGAGCGCCAACGATCGATTTAATATTAGATGTTGAAGACAACTTAAAACAGTAGGGAATTGTTGGCAACATAATTTACAAATAATTCGGAGTGCAAAATAATTCGAGAAAACCCCCCGGACGTCACCGGACGCACTAAAAAGTGGGACAAATCCGGGAAAACCCGGACGAATGGTGACCCTATTCGCGGGGTATTAAAGTGAGATTTCCTAAAGGTGGGATCTCCCAAGCACGTCTGGACGCAGCGTTTTGCGATCTTGGGGCCTCTCATACTCCATTCGTCAAACTCCATCAGAAGTGATCACTTGCGTCTAGTTTGGATGCATGCGTCTGCTTGCGTCTAGATGATGAATGGAGTATGGATCGCAAAACGCTGCGTCTAGACGCGCTTAACAAATCCCACCTTAAGCGCGAACGATCGAACGGCCAAACTTTGCCAGATCCAATCATAAACTTTCGCTAAATGTTCCAAGTTGGCGAACCGTGACGAAAGCAATCGTTCCGAAAGAATTCCCGGGGATACACGATACTTGGGCCGGAATTCTTTATGATCGCCGTGCAGGGCAGCATCGAGGGATAGGTCGATCCGGTAAGAATAGACTCGGAGGGAATCGGAGCCTGGAGAAAAGAGAATAGTAGCTCTCGTATGACAAACACGGTTCGACCCGATAATCGTCGCCCGAGGGAATTCGGAGGAACGAACGGAGATGGTCTCACGCGATCCGCCATCGCGCCAGAGCACCAGGTGGTTAAGAACGCGATACTCTAAACTATCTTCTCCTAGAAAATCCTCCTTTCGTCTTGTCGCGGTTAGGGTAACGAACAGGTTGCGAAATTACGAGTCGCAAATAGCGATTCACCGGACAGGGCGGCTCGCGACGGTCTCTCCTCGCAGACAATGGCGGCGATCTAGGCAGGCGTCCGCGAATTAAAGACGCTTCCGGTTCACTCGCTCGTTCTCCGGTCGTTCCGATGATGGTCATTGTTGCGTTGCCAGGGAGTGTGACGACCCGGCAACCTCGATCCACTACCGAGACACCTCTTCCTTGCGCCACGATTACGTTCTAACGCGTAATTTCCTTGAAACGAGGCCACCGATGTCGAGATTGCCCCGCGTTCCGTCCACGACACGTTTCTCGGTTTCCCCTCTTTCTACTTTTCGTTTGAAATCGTCCAGGTAATCGGCTGGGAACTCGGCGAGTCGCTGAGGTGGGTGCGATGGGCGCGGTACACCACCTGCCTCTCGGTTTTCTTCACGAGAGATCGAGGATCCAGACGGATCGGGCTGGCCTCGCGTTCTCCTACAGCCTACAGCGAGCTCGATCTTCTCGCTCCTATCCTTCACCACTATAATTAGCTTCCATAAACCGCCTCGGCACCGGTTATCCCGCAGCAATCGAAATGATAGACGTCGTTTCGAAATATTGTCCACGACGCAAAAATGCGGACAAATCGGGAAATATCTGCAAGGCATAGCAGAACTGAGAGTCTACGATATTCTGGGTTTATCATACTAGCCTTACCGCAGACTTCCAGTTCGGAACCGTCCAGGGACCTTATTGAAATAAAAATAGAAACTAAGTATAGAGACTAAGTTAGGCCCGCAATTGTCACATTAGTCTTGCTGGAGGTTAGCCGAGTCTCCAAATTGTACGATTTCTAACCGAGAACGGGGGGCAATGTGCGCAGGATTATCCGGATTGGCCGACATCACATAACTCCATAGCTAAAATAGTAGGTAGCATGGTCTGACTCCAATGACTGGCATCCCTTCGAACATCAGCAGCGAGGCATGTCCTGCAGGCCCGCGCGCCTGACAAATTTCGGACAGCGCAAAAAGGTCAGTATGTACCTCGGTGATACGCCGTCTCTTTACGAGATAGAAAAGGGACACGGGACTAAGGGAAAGGGACTAAGATAAATAAAAATAAAGATAGGTCTGTGTTTGGGTCTTGGTATAGGCCTCCAAGCTAATAAAGCTTGCGAATCAAAGAACGGGACGGGATGAAACGATAAAAATCATGCTGCCTCTCGAGAAGCTGAGAGGGAACTTGAGACTTGAAACTTGTACGATATAAAGAAAAGAAGAGTACGATGCATATTGTACGTACATAGGCACATATGCCGCTGTCGTCGGTCGCGAACCACCTGGATCCGAAGACGAAGGATCGTCTTCGGGGATCCGCGGACCATGAAGAAACACGGACTGTTCCCAGTTCTGGGTAGAAATGTAGAGAGAAAAGTAGTGGATGTCTGTTCCGTGCCGTGAGCACCAGGCATCCAGACTCCTCGCTCGAGGTTGACAACCAACGCAACGTTAGATGCTTCCGTGTGCCGGGTTTCTATTGTCACTGGATACGCTGTCGCGCAGACCGGTTTCCGGTCAGTTGCCTCGACTAGCTCAAGCACTGTGACGGAGAGTGTTCGAGATCCAAAATCTACTCGAAATCGAGGAGGAACTCGCAATCGAAATCTATACGGCAAGACGGCGGTGCGAGGATCGAAGCGAGGTCGATGATCCCTAGTTCAAGGTCGTCGAACTCCAGTTCCTGGTTCGCAGCTACCCCAAACTCCAAACGATCTTCGCCCCCCATGGGCTAGTGTCTAGTCGTCTAGTGGAACGGATCAGCTCGGCTAAGCGTTCTCGTATCGTTGATTCTAATATCCGATTGTGTCCGCGAAGATTTATCGATCCGATTAATAACTTCAAAGAAAATCGATGCCGCGTTCGGAAGGGTTCGGGAACATTCAGTTTTGGCAATCCTCCTCGGGGGAGGAATGCTGCACTCTCTCTTTCTGCTGCTTTCTCTTTTTTTGTTAGACCTACTGTTCATAAAGGTGGGTTCCGAACCACATATTTTGGTTAATCACCTATTTACAACACGAGAAGAACAATCGGGGGCCACTACCCTTCTTTTTACCGGGCGGTCATCCATCCGAGTGCTGATCGCGTCCCACGCCGTTTAATTTCGGTGATCGGACGAGAACCGGTGTTTGCAACGGGGCAATGGTCGTTGACAAGGTTCGGAAACATTCGGAACACGCGGTTCCCAGAGGAAATCGAACGGGCTAACTGAGCGCGGATTTCAAGAATAGAATGTGGTTTCCGTCGACACGGTTGTCCCGCGAGTTAACGAGTTCGAGTTCAAGTTGGAGTATAGTTTCTCGTGAAGTAAAATTTGCTGTAACGAATCCGTGGAAGTAAATCGGCCGTTCCATCGGTCTCGTTCGACGCTAGTCTCGGAGAGATTATGACTGCAATTAGTTCTGCCTTGTTCCTCTCGTTGCTCTTGCTTCGCCGAAGGATCGGAACGAATCGGACTGGACCGGGGTGGTCTCGACTGGACTCACAGCAAGACACTACGCGATTTGCATAGCATTAGGACACTACGCGAGTCGAGTCTAGACTCCATCTGTTCCCCATGACTACAGATTTGTTTTTTAGGGTGGTCTCTCCGGCGAGGCTAGTCAGCCTCCTCAAGTCTGAGATCCTCCATCGAGGATCACGCTCCGTTGTTGCTGCTGCTCGCGGCGCAGGAGTTCTCGTGGGCGTCCTCTCCCATTGTATTCGAGCGATGCAACTTCACGCGGGGTCGATTATTCGAGTAGGAAATAATAAATCGTTTTCGGTTTCGTCGGTGACGAAAGCTCCTCGGTCGATTCTAGGCAAACAACGTCAGGTTACGAACTCGTGGCCTTACGAACCCGATAATACTTTGAAAGCGTCTCGTTGCGACATTTTCGTACCACTGGCGCGAAGCCGAGATCTTTTGTCGGTTGCTACGGTGGACATCCGTTATTACGACGACAGCGCAGATGACATATAGAGAATCGAGAGGCGTTTCGGTAGCTGCCGTGTCTCGAGTCCCAGGTCCCGAGATCGAAGCCCATATGTCGCGAGCAAAGCGCGTGCCGTCCGGATATTCTTCTTCCAAGTAGCCTGTGCGCTTTTTCGATGCTTCTTTCCTCCTCGTCCGGGCTTCCCCGGTGTCGTCCGATGTCGCCCAACGTCGCCAGGCACGCGCACCACTCGACAAACACGAGAGGCAAGCAGGTGCGACCACGTGTCACCTCGATGCTCAGCGACAGATGCCAGCAAATCGTATGAAAGTCCCATTATATTAACGCCCGAGTTCTACTCCCAGATGATTCTGCGCAGAATCCGAGGTTCGATCGGTGCGCTCTTAATTTCCGGTCTTAGAGTCCAGTCGACGCGACCATCCGGGGAATACAGAAAAATGAGGACTCTTTATATTAGCCAGCCAGACGTCTGGCGCAACACCTTTTTTTATGCCACGCACAGCAGGTAACCGTCAACACGCTCGAGCTAGATGGACCGACAGTCTCGAAAAGAAATATTGGATACTGGATACAAAACCAGGTTAGTAAGGTTCTGTCCGATGGCTTATTCTGGCGAATATACAGAGATACTTAAGCTTCGTACAGACCTGAATATTTCGCCGATATGAACAACGCACGATGGGGTATTTGGCCCGAAAAGTAGGAGAAAACTATTTTAGCGTTATTTATGGACTTCAGTTCGTAGTATAGTAGGTCATTGAATTCGTCTTAGCGTCAGCTATAACATTATGAAATCGAAAATGCATTTTGATATTTTTTTTCGAAAGTTTATATGTAGAAGTATTTAGATGTTTAAATACTGTTCAACTCTTTTGCTTGATTTTGACCGAGCGCAATAGTCGCGACAGCGGGCAGACGCTGCCTTACCGCGACCGGAGCGTTAGAAACCCTGTCGACAGGATGTTCGCTCTCATAATGAAGAAGGAAGAAATCCGTCGAGCACTTTCGCCCTTCCTCCTCTCGTTAGTGGCGCTGCACTGCGTCGTGCTGCATCGTGTTACATCGTGCCGTGCCGCGTGTCTCGTTAACCGAGAATTAACGGTAATGTCGTCGAAGAACCTGCCGATAATATCTTCGCCCATTATCAAGCGCACCACCTGGACGACTTCCGACTAGCTTCGAAAGACTACCGACTAAAAATTTCAATTTTCGTACGGGTGTCGACTCGGTCTCGATCTTCCAAAATTCAACCGTTTATCGTACGCCTTGATACGAACAAGAGTAGCGTCGAAGAGAGAAATACAGGCGTGAATACGCCTCGAGAAGTTTGTTGGTTCACCGCTCGTCGCGAGGATGATCCGCTCGCTTGGAGTTCCGCGCGGCGCCATCGCATATAAGTATTTATAGTTTCGGACTTTTCTTGCCGGCTGCGCGACCGGAAACCGGCCGATTATATTTAGAAAAAGACGCGACTGGACGTGGAATAACAATTCCTGTTCGCCGCGAATCGGCATTGCAAAGCAGCCTAGTAGCCTCGCAGCGTAGCCGCTTCAAAGCGAGACGAAGAATCCGTCGTCATTGTTCGAACTGTAAATTCCGTGTATCCTGTTTCGTAGCTAATACATTCTTCTGATTACGAAGACTGTATTAGGCGTATAGGAGATACGAAAATGACCGAGTTCCTTCGATCAGGAGGAATCAAACGGAAGAAGCCTAACCCTATAACGCGTCACAGGACATCTTGTCCGAGAGGATGGATTGATCGAGCCTCGCTGTTTCTCGAGTAGCACAACTCGATCGTTTTTCCTCGTTGTAGATCTTCGATAAAAATGTTTACGCGTTAAAGCAAATTATATAAGTGGAGAATAGCAATTGTGGAGAATGTAGTCGAATTTCGAGATCATTTCACGGATCGACTAGCCGGGAGAGCGCCCTTCGAGCTCCGGATAATTGAATATTCCCGGGACATTTCGTTCGCGTTTCACTTTCCGATGTGCCATAAAACTCGCATCCTGCATTGGCGGTAGAGAACCGAGCCCGATCGGGATCGGAAGCCTTTGAACGAGGCGCATCGCAAAACATTGTTCGCCCGTCGGCGTCGAGCGATTTTAATCTGCGCGATAAACGTCTGGCCCGGTGCGCCAAGAGGATCCGCCGATGATCCACATCCGGTGGTCCATTGGTTCTTCTTTTTCTTCTTCTTCTTCTTCTTCTTCTCGGAGTCTTGTTTTTCGAGGTGAACGCGCCCGCAAAAAGCGGCCTTGCTCGATCCTGACTACGATCTTCCCTCCGAGTCGGGATCGGACCCGTTTCGCGCGCCATATGGCCTCTCGCAGCTTTGTAGGCCTTCCTCCCGTCCTCCCATCCTCCCATCGTTCTCATCGTACAAGATCCTCTCGGAACGTTCTTAACTCGATCCGATGATCTTCTCAAGAAGGAGAAGAAGCAGAATAATTTCTTCTTGATCGTAGAAGTACTCTGGCGGAATTTTCCGCGACGCCCGTTAGAATCGCTAGAATCGGCGAGGAGGACTCGCAATGGTAGGAAAGGAAACGGGAGACCCCGTTCCTCTCGGTGCACGATTCTCACCTCGTAGACCGGCTTCAGAAAGCGTGAAGCCGTGCGTTATGCCTCGTTGCAATCGATCGTCCAGTTATTCAATGGACGAACAAGAAGCTCCGCGTTTCGCGTTGCCGCCAGTATAATTGCTCCCGGAATCAAGATATTAGCCGGAGGAGTTTAAAGCAAGCCAGGATGATCTTTTCGGAAGAGGAGAATGCGCGTTCCGTCGCGTTGTCTTTAGGGCCGAGGCGGAGAAAAATCCTGATGAACGCAAAAAAACGCATCAAGGCGCAATTATAATGGAACACGTGGATCGAGAGGCAAGAGAAGAGTGCCGGCTAATAGCGTGTTTCCGGTTCACGAAGGTAAGCTGCTACGTGGCGGTAACGTAACGCAGAGCCCGTATCCGTGCCGTGCGCCTATCCCACGTGAAAGGTAAAAGCCGAGCCCTAATCGAAACCGAGGCTGGGAACGCGACTCTATCGGGATCGAGATCTCGATATAACCCTGCCTTTCGCAAACTGTTATTCTTTCCTCGGCCGTAAATCCCGAATACCGTGATCCTTGTCGGAAACATGACTCTAATTAACTGTACCTACCCGGCGCGGCGCTACGTTACGCGGTACGACCCTCGCACAGTGGGGTGTTTCGCCCAAAAATTCGGAAAAAAGTCGATTTCGACGACGTAACTGTCCGACGTAGTTAAAGGTCTGAAGAATACGGATACAGTATTTTTTTTCATGTACACCCGTGAAGTACCCTACTCCATCGAAAGTCAAGAGATTTTAAGCGCGCTTTTTGTGTTCTTAAAGTCTCCGAAACAACGTTCATTCATCAGCGGTTTTCAGATGTTTAAAGGTTATTGTGTAAATTCCCTTAAGTAAGCTTTTTTACGATTACAAAACGAAGTGCTTCCGATAATCGGAGGAAAAAGTGTTTCTAACAAAAGTTGAACAGAATTTAAACATCTACAAAATATTAAAATCCATTTTTGATTTCATAATGTTATGGCCGACGTTAAGACGAATTCAACGACCTACCATATCATGACCTTTTCGGGTCAAACATCCCACTGTACCTCGTTCCAACGACTATAGAGGGTTTTTCCAATTTATTAGATATTATACGACGTTTCAAAAAGTCCACTTCGCGATACTTTTACAAAAAGAGAAGTCTTTGATCTTTCTCGGGAAAGAATGCGAGGAGTGTTTTTTCGCAACAGACCGCGGATGTAGTTTGGCGAGACAGCTGCCGTGGACGCGTGTCGTGTATCGCATGTCGCATGTCGCGTGGACACGTTTTGTCTCCTTGTTCTGTTCCGTTTCGTGCGAAAGGATCTAAGAAAAGGTTCGAGTCGGAAGTAGTAGGTGGCACGCGGAGCCTAAGGCAGATGTTGCCCTCCATTACGGAACATTGCGGTGTTCTCTCTTGCTTCCAGATCCTACGCTCGTATAAACGCATACGTGTATCGCGCACGCAGGACACCTCATTGTGGTCGAGGAGGTCAGCCGTTTCCTTCTCGTTCCTCCTTCCTGCACTGGTTTCTTATCCCGTCCTCATTCTCGCTCCGGCTCCGCAGCTTGCGATCCCAATTGTCCTCATCCTCTTTTATTTTCCGCCGCTTGGCTTTTGTTTTTCACTTTTGATGCATCGTCTCGACGTCTATCGTCGGTTGCGGGCGCATGCTGCGATCTTTACCTTCTTCTTCGAAAATAAAAGTAAAAGCAAGAATATTTTTCAACTTCACAAAATGATATGTAATGAGCTCACTCCTCGCTCTCTAAACTCGCTTCTTGACCTCTCGCACGACTCTTCACGCTCTCACGACTCGCAACACTCTGCCGGGCTCTGCACTCTGCATCTCAATCCCCGAAAACGATGTCCTCACTATCCGTGAAGATACCTCCATACCGATAACATAAGCACTCCTGAAGATCTATAGTTCGTCGGACCAACAAGACAAGGACCCCACAGTTCTGTCTCGAATCGTTCGAAGGTTGTACATTTAGGGAAGAATGCGATCGTCTCGCTAGAGTCTCGAAGCTAATATTTAGCGTATCGTCAGACAGAGACATGAACAGAACAGACCAACAATTTTTTCCATTTCGTTGCGATAGAACCTTTTACGTAACGATTGCACCGTTAACGAGCGCGATTGCGTCAGTGATTGGTGAGGTGCGAAGTACGAGGCCCGAAGTACAAGACGTTCCCAGGTTCGAAGTTTTTGCGGGACTGCAACGCGACCGATTCCGAAAACGTGTTCCTGTAGACTGATATCGGTTCATCGATAAACCCGATTATCTCGCCGGGCGTGCCCGGCTTTTCTTCGCTGGCTGATAGAGATTGCGATCGGTCTCGCGTGCTCGAGGGTGGCCAGATCTAACCCGACCGAACAACAGGAAAAGAGCACGGCAGATGCGCGACTCTCAAATCGGTCGGGCTACCATCGAACGTGATCGAGACACGGTAAGTGTATACCTTAATACAAGTCAATTCGACCGCCTCTCGGACACGCCTGCGCGCGTGTTTCGCTCACGCGCTCTTCTGCGTCTTTTGTCGAGCCTACACGCTATACGAGTATCCGAGCTCTCTCTTTTCTGCATGCGATATTCCTACGCTCCTTACAGGGATAGTCCGTTTCTCGGAATAAATGTCGATTCCGTTCAATGTTGCAGATTTGTTTTAAATAGTTGCGCAGCTTCCGGTCGATCGTTGTGCGCCGAGCCTCCCGCTGAACCATGACCACCGTTGGAAATGTTTGAGAATCCCTCGACCCTCGGTTCAACAAACAAGAGAACCTCAGGAAACGAAAGATGGTTTCTGTCGGCGCTAGCAGACTCGCCCACCCCTAATGGGTGGGCCGAGAGCCTCGAGCCTCTCGTCCCGTCTCCCAATGGATCCCACAAGCTCACGATCGTTCTTCGACGATTAACCCTTATGTAGCCAACCAAAATATATAGATTGTTTAAAACCTTTTGTATTCAACATATTTCCACAAATTCTTATTTTGAAACTATAAATTAACATATCAGCGAGCAAAGAATGGACATTCAGAGTAATTTTGTAATATTTTTAGAGGAACATTAACAAGTTGTACCCGATTGGCTACACAAGGGTTAAAATCGCGTTACTTCCGAGAACAACGTTGTGTCGAGGTTCAACGATTCGGTCAAATCAGCGCTCGGATTTACTTACTCGGCCGCGCGAGTAAGTAAATTCGAGCGCTGGGTTAGGTTCAGACCTCCGCGTCCCGTGAACCATCGGAACGTTTGAGGCGAACGTTATTCGACACCGATTATAGAACTCGTTAATTACATAGTATCGGGCCCAAACTCGTCGGGAGAGAAGCCGTTCCAGTTCACGCGATTTCGGTAAAACCGTCGAAGTCCGTTTCCATTCAAGCCGATTTCTCGCACGCGATGCGTTTCGTGCGCACGATGCATCATCCTCCACTGTTTTCCGGTGTAATTGCCACTTTTCAAAAGATCACGGCGACTCTTATTGGTTCAGCCAGTTCACTGTTCGTCCCTCGGTCTGGGTCCGGTTTTATCTCGTTGCGGTACGCTTCGAGATTAGAAGAGGACCCGTCATAGAATGAGAAGCTTTTTTCAGGGTTCCGACCCTCTCTTTCTCCTGAACGCGGACGATCTCAATAGCGGCAAGCCGTATTTTGCCACTCGAGATTCTACCACGTTTCGAGAGGAAACGCGTCGGTATGCTTCGGAACAGTTGCGGAATAGAGGATTCGAAGGGTTCCGACGAAAATTAGTATGCACTTCTGGTCGTCGCGGAAAGAATTTGTATGGGACCCCGAAAACTCGGAAGAGATCGAAGGAAGAAGCGGGAGGACGCATTTTGAAGAGTTCAGAATCGAGTTTACCGTCGATTATCTCGGCCAGCGATCACTCGGAGTCTCTTCTTCAATAACTACAAGCTACGAACGGTTCAGGTCATTTCTCGTCGGTTTAACTCGACGAATAGCGTGATTGAATGGAAAGCTAGTCAGGTTTCGGCTGTACGGAGCGATCAAACCTAACCCATATTGCCGGAGAATCATCCTAATTTCGATCGGGTCAACGACAAAGGAGCTTCGACAGTTAGAACAATGATTCGAAACGTTTGCACACAAGGTCCCCAATGAGTCAGGAGTTTGCTCATCGGATAACGCTACCCGTTAATCTTATCTCCGCAGCTTTCGCGTTTCAATTTAGAGTCCGTTGACTTCGTCGAGGAACAATGAATATTTAAGTAATCGCCTGTTAACATCGTTACAACATCGATCCGCGCGAGCATGGCAATTTCCGAGATTCTCGCATTGTTGCCTGAGAATCCGTTGCCGCGTGTTCCCCCTAGCCGTTCCTCTCTCTATCCTACTCCCACTATTTTATGAAAATTAATAGACTCGTTCGCTCGGCTCGTTCCTCCCAGTTTCTTATCAACTGTTCCAGTTGCAATCGCAACAAAGTGCAACAAACTGTAACGAGAATTTTCTACGTACAATAATAATAAGCGTGCGCGAAGTGGTTCTCGGTAGCCTCCGTCAACCCTCGCAACAACTTGGGATTTGGGATAAAAGGCGACCATGGTTCGGTTAGGTCTGGGTCGGTTTACCTGAGAACACGGAACCTCGAATTCCTTTGAGATGAGAGATAGCGAAATGTGATTCACGGGTAAACCTGTGATCGACGTGATTTTATCTGCCGACTGACGCAGCATTTTCACAACTTCAATTTTCCGCTTACTTCCTTCAGTTTATACAACCTCCATACGAAAATTGGATCGAAACATATAAATATAGCGAATCACAGTAATATTTTCACAGTATTATTTTCTGGACACTTTTAAAAGGAGAACCTTTATTAATGTTGGACAGCACGACTTGGATTCTTTCGAGAAGTTAGAACAATTAGCCCTTTGAAGTGGGAGCTATTTCAACTGGATAATTTTATGGATATGAAATTGTTATAATACCTTATATGTACAATACTTAAATGTTTAGTCATTGATTAGATACCGATATAATTATTTAATAATTTAAACAATATTGTAAATAATGGTACGGCAATCTTTTGACTCTGAGTCACTCGCGTGCTGAGAGCTAATTTACTACATGACGTGAAAAAAATTTTGAAAAAATTGCAATTTGTCGGAATTACAAGGAAAATACTAAAAGTTGTTTACAATTTCTTTATGTGGGCCTTGATCGAAAATTTAAAAATTACATTTTGTAGATCAGTGTCAATGATACATATTCTGAAAATTTCATCAAAATTGGTTAATGCGGAAAAACTACTTTTTTCCACTATTCTATAAAAATTGTATAGGGGATCGAATATTGCTAACAGAAAAGGAATTTTCCGTGTTTAAAATTAATTGGGAACCTGTTCAACGACGGTTTTGATCCACACTAACGAATTATTCAATCTTTACTTGGAAATGGTCCAGAGATAATTCCTTAAAACAAATTGCAACGTTTCTAGTCATCTGGTTTGCGAGAGAAATTCCAGTAGAATAATATGTCGCATAATAGTTGAGCAACTGAACAATGGACAATAAACGAAAGAAAAAGGTTAAGAGTTCGGAGGCTGTCCCCGTTATAAATAGAGGCTGTTTGATCAATGGCCAGAAACGCGACAGTAGTCGCGAAAGAATGGTTAGGCAGCGAAGCTGAGGTATTTGCGCGAACAATGATACAAATCCCAGCGTTTGTTTCCCAATCCATTTTTTTATATAGTTTTATGTCGCATCGACTGCATTATGCATTTATGATAAAAATGAGATGTGATTTAGAACAGAAAAAACATTAGAAGAATTCAGAGATACAGTTGAATAATTTTCAACCTATTAAACATATCAAAAAAGAAAATAAATTTCTATTTCACTCCAGTTTGTTGCAAATCAGGTAGAACATGTTTATTTTGCATAAAGGTCCGCTGTCTAGTTATTAGCAACATCATAAAATAAGGATATATCACATTATTTTTGACAAGTTTGGTTTCCTTGATGAAATTCAGTATCCTTTGACGGATCAAAGGATCCTTATTGTGATGACGTAATATCTCCGGAGTATTTTGTTCTCCGATCTTGCAACGACTAGTTTGTTTTCTCTTTAGTCTAACGATTCGCTAAAATGTTCAACTGGATTGTAAAATAAATGCCCGAAAATTACTATAAAAGTAACAGGCACATGTTGCCTTATACAAATGACATTCATCTTAATGTATTTTGGTTTAATTTATTTAGAGCGGTTGTTATTGTAATACGTGCTCTAATAAAGATATTTATTAAATCATTTCTTACAAAGTCATGCTTCTAATCCCAATAATTGTAAACTACAAAATCAAAGAACCGGTCGTGTGACCGATCTTGTTAGGTTTAGTATAAAATTACGAACCACGGGCCGCGCAGTGAAAAGCGCGCGCGAGTCTCTTCAGATTCAAATTTCTAAAACAGTCAAATTCCGCCTAAGCGACAACGTGTTTCTTAAATTTTGTAAAAATTCCGTCTTCGAGAAACGACCGACAAAGCCTTTAAAACCAACCACGTTACAGACAACTAAAAATGGTTATTCAATGAAAGGTTACGAAAAAAAAAGGGAATCGTAAATTTTAATGTCGCTCGGATTATTGCCGCGAATTATGGAAATGAAAATGTTGCTTACTCAAACCGTAGACCGCGTTCGCGATAGCCAATAGCAGCAGCGCTCTGCCGAGGTTTGTGTTCTTCATTCTTGGATCTGTCACGCTCGCCGGCGACGCACGATCAGCAATTGGAAGAGTGAACTTCAACCGCAGCACGGTTCGAACGGGTGCGCGATGTCCATCGAGTTGCCAACATATGAAAAAACCGTCGACGATCGATCCACCGAAGAATAGATCGTTTCTAACGCTCTAGCGAAGGATGAGGAAGGACCGGCGCAGCGCGGCGTCGACCACGAGATTCCGAAAGCTCGGTTCGGAGCACGCCTTTCTTCGGCGAACGCTCTTCTCTCCGTCTTCCTCCCTTCTTCCTCTCTCCCTCTCTCTTGTTCCGTCCCTCTGAATAGCACACCGTGAACTGGACCGTGCACAGCACTCTCCACGGATTTTAGCCGAGAAGGAATACCGTCGAACCGAGAAGATACCGGTGTACAAAATCCTCTCTTTCACACAACTACCTAATCGTGAGATTCATGAGCGATCACACCGATCGGTCCGGACGTTAATTTCCGATTTCTTCCAGAGATTCTTGAGTTGTTCCTTCTTCGTGATGATCGAGCCTGTCGATCGGTTGCTAAACCGGGTCAATTTGCACGGTGACAAGAGAGCAGACGATCGTTAGGGGTTGAAGCCGGTCGAAGTGAAGCCGGTCGAAAACGATCGGGAGCACGAAGTATCGACGAGCCGCACCACACCGCGGTTCGCAAACGAATGGCCAGCATTGCCAGTGAAGCAGTCGCTCAGCCAGCACTCTTCCGAATTCCGCAGCCGCATAGGTGTGCGTGCGCTTCCATCCCCTCCCCGCCACCCCTACCACTCATGAATTTCGTTACCCCCACTGGCCACTGTCGCGTCGCGTTCGAGGTTCTCGCTCGACTCGCAACCTCGCAATCAGTTGCGCGCGGTGTACCATCCCCTCCCCCGTCGATCCTCACCATGCCGTCGCGCGCTGCGCGGTGCGCAGCGTGCAGCATTCGATTAGCTACGGTCGCGATCCCAATTTCTTCTTTTGCAGGAACAGTGCGTTCAAGGAAGGAACTGTTTACGTTTCATAGTTTCCTCTGGATCTGGAAATGTATCCACCGTATTATAAATTTTGAAAAACAGAAGATTCGTATGTTAGTATAACAGTAAACGTACCGAGCACAAAGTATGACTGGTGTACGTTGTTTTATAAAAATGACAAGACTGTATTTAGTGAAATGTCTCAATTTTTATAGCAATACGTGCGTGGTCGAATGAAGAAACTTATTTAATCATTTCTAATGGAATCATCCTTGCGGCTTCAATAATTATGAGATAGTAAATGTGAAACCGGTCGTGTTAAATACGGTTAGTGTTAAACTATCATCAACGTTGCTCGTCCTCGGTTGGGAAACGAATGTTTGTCCATCATCCAACGTGGTTGGACGCGCGCGATCGGCTCGTTTCCATCCCTACTTTCCATCGGTCTCGGGATCCGGTGTATCCTCGCTTCCTTTATCCCCATTGTATCCGGCTGAGCGCATGTGCGGTCGTCCCGTCGCGTCAATTACATCTGAATCGAAGGCGACGGTCTCGTCGTGATTATGCCGCAAATATGAAAGCAGGCCGGTGTTCGTCAATGGATCGAGCGAAGTGGTTTGTTCGCTTGCCAGCCGAGTCGTTTGGTAAACGACGCGCCGCAAACTGCTTAATGCTCGGCGTAGACTTGTTTGTATACCACAATCTGAGATACGTTTCGCGTTACTCGAACTACTCCGTCGACCACTAAGGAACAACGTCGATTAGTTGTACGTTTTGTTTTCTTTTTCAATTAAAACGACCGTAGAAATTAAATGTAATTCTTATCTGTGTCGTGCTACAACGATACTTGTAACATCACAGGTGAAGTACATTCCGATCGGTCGATCCTTTACCATCAACCTAATATTATTTAGCAACACGGTAATTTCTGGTTTAATAAGCGGCTCGCAACTCTTCCATAAGGCCGGAGGAAAACGTTATAATGAAAGCTATAGAGTCCCGTGTAATCTGCGCGCAACGCAAGGTCTCGTTGTTAATTACACCTACCGAGCGTAGGTCCCGCGATTTATGAATGATTCGGTAGAGTGAATGAACGTGGTCGACGCATGCGCGCCACGACCAGATTCCATTCCCATTCTGATCCCGCATCCCGCTGTTATTCCGGCTGCTTTATCCCTTTACAATTCTCTCTCTCTCTCTCTCTCTCTCTCTCTCTCCCTCTCTTTGTCTTTCTGTCTCACTCGTTCTCGCTCTCTTCTCTTCTACCCCACTCTTTTTCTGTGGGTAGTCCAGAAACTGGCAGTTCTAGAATTCGTAAAACGATCTCCTGCCTATGTAGAATCCTTATCTAGGAGCACGTTAATAAAGTGCACGTTATTATCGCTGTTATAAAATATTTGTTTAGTCAGACCGGCGACTAAATTGGAACGATCAGATTACCGTTTCGGTCCAAAACAAACATGGTTCTCCGGAATTCTGGTAAGACGGTGGCGTTGTTACTTGTTGTTATCTCTCCTCGGACCCGTGTAATCTCGTGTTTCTCGCGCCATACAAGTGGAATTTTGGCTGCAACGATATTAATGGAGTAGTTGATAAAACGCGGTTTTCGTTTGAATATACTTGTAATAAAATCTCCAAAGGAACAATGTGTTCAATACTCATTGGGTCTATGTATCGGCTTTTGACCGTCTGTTGTGAATTTTAAAAGGGGAAACGTGTTCGGAGCTTGTTCCAACAAGTTGCAACCTGCCATTGTGCTCGTTCGATGCATTTCAAATTTCTTCTTCTTTGTGTCGGCGCGTGAGCTCGACACGCGTACCGCGTTGGGACGATGAGGATCTACAACACGGGACTTTAAATATTATATTATTACCGTATTTTTCTATGCTCCCGTTAACCCCTTGCCGTGTTTTAACGAGCCACGCTCGTCGTGAAGATTTGAAACACAGCCCAATAAATATGAATGTTATGCCTTTCTTTTTAAATGAAATAAAATTTGATTCGTTTCTAATAAATATTTAAGCATTAAAATAAATGTAGCAATACAGAAAATATAAATTTTCTTTTCTCTTCTACGACATTTTTGGAGATAAAGACGTTTGAATCGCTGTAACTGCAAAGAGAGTGGTACGACAAGAGGTTAATATGTAATAAAAACACGGTTATTCTCATTGTCAGCGAGACGAAACGAGAGGATCCGTCGAACAATTTCTCTGGTCGGATGCTAGTTAACACGGAAACCCATAATTCGTGCACTGTACAAATAAATCTACGGTTTCTGTGTAAATTCGGTAGGCGGGTCGACAGAAAATTCGTTCGGCGGAAAGGCGGTCTTATTAATTAAGCTAACACGAAACGCAATACGTACCAATTACATTGTAATGGGGGAAGGGGTCACGGCGAAGAACGCACCATCACATAACTGTTTATTAAGAAACCCGTCGCCCACGTTAATTGGTAAGCTGCTGTCGAAATTGTTAACACGAGAATAAAGTAACCTTGATCGTGACGAGGCATTCTAATTAGATCGAGTCTCACGACAATTAAACGGAGAATGTTTGGGAACCTTCCGCGGCGAATCCTGCGCAAAAAGAGACGAAAATAACGGGACAAAGATTCGATTACCGGGAAAATTAGGTAGGTATTCCTGATCAAGACGTCGCGTCGCATAAATGTTCTTCAGTCTTCGGAGAGGATAGTGGATAGATATACATATGTATGTACATATTGTGTACTTTGTTCCTTTCTAAACAGAAAACAAAAAGCGGGTGAAATAGTCTGAGGCTGTTTGCATGGACCAATTATTATTATTATTATTATTATTATTATTAACTCTTTAGGGTTAGGTGGGTTAAAAACTGTTCCACCTTTCGCTTGGCTTGCATAATGGGATATATGTACATATTTTAACCCACCTCGAAAAGGTGAAGTTATATCGATATTAAAAAGAAATTCTGTGCAACTTGGGTTTTTATTTTCTTTAAAATCGTGTGCCTCAAAGAGTATAAACGACCTTAACCTACTGAACGGTCTACTTCACTTATTCGGACAGTTTACACGTTTTGTGCTCGAGACAAACGTCGTAACAGCATTTCTTCCATGTGCCACAGTCGCTGTCCGCGTCGCAAGAAATCGGCGGTGTGTACCAGTCGTAAGTACGTGGACAATGGGTTCGCAACGGCGGGCAATGTTTCTCGGTTACTCTCTCCGTTACGGACGCTTCCGGCCAACGCGAGTGAAACGGCGGGAGGTGATCGGCAACGCCAATGGCAGCGGCGCCGATCCAGAGCCACGGATAGAGCATCGTATGCCAGCCGTGTCCGATCCAGTCCTCCTGTTTACCCGACGGGCAACAATAGTATCGATGATCGCTCGTCCGGCACCAATATCTGCAGACTGCGTCGTGCTCTTCCCAATCTCCTCTAGTCCTCGTACACACGCAACCGACGAGAACGAGAATAGCCAGCGAACGACGCATTCTGAAACGTTGCAAGGATTCATTGTTCCTGCATTTGTAATTTCGCGTTCCGATTTGATCATAGTCTTCTAACCTCGCAGCCCCTCTTTGAAAAGCGGAAATGATTGTTACTCTACATCTTCGTAGCACCCACCGGTGATTACACAGTTGTGTTTTGAAAATTTTTTGTCAATTAATCCCTTGCCCTACGATTTATTTTACGGTTTCAGTGATTAGAACTTTTTTGTAGTTCGTAATTTCCTAAAAACTGAGAAAATTTGTATCTATTGTATACCTACATGTTCTCCAATAACTGTACATTAATAAAACCAAGATAGAATTTCATCTCGATTTAACCCCTTGCCATATTTTAACGAGTCACACTCGCCATGAAGATTTTGAACGAAGTCTAACAAACATGAACGTTACGCCTCTCTTTTTAAAGGAAATCAAATTTGATTCGTTTGTAATCAATATTTAAGCATTAAAAAACATGTAGCCATATAAAAAATATAAATTTTCTTTTCTCTTTTACGACATTTTTCGGGACAAAGACGTTTTAATCACTGTAACTGTAAAGAAAATGATACGGCAAGGGGTTAAAGGAAATTAATAACGTACATATTTATTAGTTTCTGTTCTGAATCTTCAACACAAGTCTGACACGATATTGTAGGGCAAGGGGTTAATAAAAGATTCACGTACCTTTGTATGTGTATGTTGTAAGTTGCAGGCAGATTTGCGTGCCCGCCTCTTTCCATGTGCATTTTCTCGCATCTGAGTCCGACGCCGGCGTACGGCCAGCTTATAAGCCGAAGAGAACAATTGTTTCCGAAAATGTCATCAACGGACGATCGTTAATTATCATATTTCTCTTGAGCAAGCACGTGTCTCGAGCGCTCTACCTGAGAAATTTAATTTACCGAAACGTCAAAATGTCGTTACCGGAGTTTATTGGAAAGAAGAAAAACATTTACCGGGCAGCGAGAAAAATCGCTTTCTATGAGGGAATTACTATGCATGCTAAGTCAGCGATGCGATTGCGACGCAGAGCACGAATCTGTGAATGTTTCATGAAACTTTTGCGTTTTTTCGGTCGAGGAATATTATACGTCGGTCTACTTTCTTCGAATCGTGTATTCCAGCATCTTCGCAAACGGATGTAGGCAGATGTTTCATGGACATGCCTACGTACTACGTACGTTTGAATTCAAACCTACCTACTCGTAAGTATGTACTATTCGCACGCCAAGAGTTGGCAGTGAGAAACTTGGAGAAACTTGAAGGTACCACCGACTAGATACAGTGCTCCGATTAGAACCAACTTTTCTCGCGCATGCGCGACGATTTCAGCCTCGGTAGCGCATAAAATGGGGTACCTTGAGCACCCTGCAGAATTTTAAAAACTTATTAATATATACATATGAAATATTGAAATTTAATATAATTCAAACTTATTCTTCTATGACTATCTATGACTATCACTCGTCCCACCAATAATACCAGTACACTCCCGCTAATACAACTGCCTCAGGGCTCTGGCTGCTCTGCTACCTCATTATAGATACGTTACTGTTTTGGCCACGCATGCGCAAGAAAAGATAGTTCTAATCGGAGCACTGACTAGATATAAGAATAGACCTATCATCTTATGGGACTTTGTGTCTCATGTTCTGAATTACCGACTGTTCAAAAAATCAGAGGTTTTGGTATGCCCTCTATGATTTAGAGTGGTGAGTTTAGGTATTATATCGAATTTCATATCTCGTCGGTGTTTCAGGTATCGAAGGCGTAATTGCCAAATCACATCCGAGAATATTCGTCGCATGATTGCCAATTTACTGTTACTACCGTGTAACGCACAGCCACAGCCTACTCTACGAGAGTAGAGTAGGTTACTGTAGAAATCCCGTCGCAGTGTTTCCGCTCCTTTATTGGTTACAGATGGCCTTTCTTTCCTCTTATTTTCCCTATTCGAGTGACCTTCTAATTTTAGTCGCGATATTTTTTAGCTACGTATCTACGAGATTACGACTAAACGGGTTCCTACTTATTCCGGCATTCAAATAGGCGCGGCAACGTAACTATAATAATACTGAATAATACCTGATAATACCAGATAATACCTAGGATGGCGCTGATTTCGATTAGGACGACATCACAAAGTATATATGGTCCAATCAGAGAGTAAATTTATTCTCTGATAATACTACTAAGGGGGAAGGTACTCACATGACATAATCTGTATAAAGATTCATTTGATAGAGGAAAGACTTTTTTGACCGATATGATGGGGCACAGCGCGCTGCGCTGAACCTTCCTCTATCTAGTGAATCTTCGTGCAGCTCAAAATTTGCTCAAATAAGGACAAACAACGATATCCCGTAAACCCACGTTTCGACCGAAAATCTAGTTAGATTCTAGTTCCTTTCTAGTTATAACTACCCAGCCAATCAAAAATCCAAATTTGGTCGACCTCCTGTGCGCGCATATGCCGGCCCAGTGCCGTCCGTAGGACCAGGATTTGGACATGGGCAGGAGGATGGCATGAAGCCGGCCGCTGGACGCTGAATCTGCCTTTGTGGCAGCATGGTCGCACTGATGTGGAGAATGCCTTTGTGGCAGCACCATCGCACTGATGTGGCTGGCCTAGGCTGACCAGGCGAATGTCGTTTTACAGGGCAGCACCGTCGGCGAGGGTAGGTCGCACTAATGTGGCAGATGTCGGCGAAGTAAATTTCTATCGTACCAAATATACAACACTATTTTTTCATTTATTTTCATTATTTTTCTTTATTAGTCGACTTAGATTCTTAAATCTTAGGGAGTCACTGTAGATACATAGGCACACCTGGTGCATATTTTCCTCATTAAAATCGAGCAAAGCCATTTTCGCTGCTACCTTCCGCGCCTCTTCTCCGGAACGACGTGCTTCTTCAGTCGAACTTCAACTCGAACATCCATGTGTGCACATGAAAATTCACAGTGAACTTGAAATCTCCACCATGCCTCTACCCACGCACAAAATGTTTGTCACAATATGCCCCCCTCTTTGCCGTGTAAGTTTTATGTACAACATTTTTTCATATTATTACATATAACGGCAATATTCAAAGTGGACATAGTTATTGCCCCACCCCACATTTATATATATATATATTTATATTTTATATTTCTATTATACCGCAAAAAGAATGTAGAAAAAGGTCGAAAGGATTGAGTATTTGTATTTTCGGTGAACAACGCTATCATTGCGATTAAAAAATATGTTAGAAGTTGTTGTTATGTGAATTAATCGATTAAGTAAACAAAGAGTTTCATCAATAGCTTTTCACGAAATCGAAAGTGAATTAATCAGTGATTTCGATCGACCAACCGTCAAAGACTAAAAATCCGTATTAATAGGAAATAAATAATTTAATTAGAATATAAAATCGAAATTAATTTGAACGGAAATTAAATAAACTTTATTTCTATTGCACGATATACAACACAAACAACAAACTCGATTAAATTCAATCGATCAACCGACAAGCAATGAATCCTAATTAATAGAAAATAAATCATACGTGGTGTGAATGTAAAATCAAAGTTAAATAAACTAGATAGTATTTCAAAAAATTAGAATTAATTTAAAAAATAATGAAAATAAAGACAGAAGAAAACGGTACTCACCACGTAACGGTCCTCGTGTTGCGTCGTACACTTGTAAACTTTCTGCGTCTCGATAACAAATTATGCGGTTGACGTTGACACGTTCACTCACAGAAACTCACGTGTTTTCATTTTCACTCTCATTATCAGACTGCGGGATCTTTATGCATTTGTGAAGAATTGGTGTGCAAGAAATATAAAACAGTAATAGATTATAAAAATTCAAGAATATTGTAATGTTGTTTTCAACGTAACAAAGTCATTGAAGGATGAAATCAATGTTTATTTTATTCCTGCTTCCTACAATCAATGCGCAATATTTTTATTTTGCATAAACATCCGCGGTTTATTATGAAGGTACGACGCAGGTACGACGCGGTGGTGGGGCGGCTACCCTCGCGAATTTTTTATTGATGGAGAGGGGCGAGACCCAAACAGAGTCCCCGACGACCACCGATTGCCACCGAATTGAGAGCGGAGTGGAGGGGAGGAGAGGCGATTGGTCCATCGCCCCGTCAATCAAATATGGCGGGAGCTCCGTGCACGATTGAGAACGCGGTTTTATACCTTGCACAAAAAATTCCCTTCGAGACGTTACGTTCCGAGAACTGTCCCACTAACGTACCAATAAACAGAGTGACTAGTGACGTCACGATCCATACTATAGGCGGCTTCCGTGTGTAATTGAGTAATTGAAAAAAACCGCGATCACCAGCTTTTAGAAAATACGCACATTTTTATGCGAAATATTTTCAAACCAATCGGAGTATGCATTCTTATTGGAACTTTCGAACGTTTGAGGGGGCTCGAATTTTTTTAAAGGTGGAGGATCGCACGTACGAGAGGAGCATTTGGATTTAAAAGGAAGACAAGTTTGCACCACTTTCCCAAATGTTTATGAAATAATGCATAAATATATACTTGTACATCTTGCTTTTAAGTTAAGCACAAAATTTTGAATAATGCAATGGAAACATTTACAATAGATATAAATATTTAGAGACATCACACGAATATTTTACAATATTAAACGGAAAAAAATTAAGTTCAATATCGCGCAATCTTTCCAGAACGTCACGTGGTTAGGTCGTAACTCGTAACGATAAGACCGACAGAGACAACGTATTTTCTAATTTTATTGCTCACAGCCGCTATAGCGTCAAATATTTCCTACACTTGACACCGAATAAAAAAGAGCCTGCCTCGCGCGTAAAGTCTCTGCTCGCCCACTAGATTACCCACAACATCATGAATATTCATATACTAGGAGACAATCAATTTGTAATTTCTATCGTACCGGTTTGACGTTTGTACGTCGACGTAACCTCATTAGCTGTGGCGGTTCGACAGTACATATCTACTCTTATACCTTTCGTTTATACCATTCGTTTAATCGAACTGTATACAAAAAAGGAACATGAAAAATGTAAACATATACGTATCTATTTTTAAAATGAAAGATACAATAAAATTCTTACCCGACGATTCGAATGATTTATGGCCAATGGAATCGTCGGATAGGGTAAGGTCGCGTGGCGATTGGCGTATGGAACAGTGTCTCGACGACGAGCCTCGGGCCCGGTTCTCAACGAGCATTCCCGTACGGACGTCGCGTTTCTGAAAGGCGGTTCTATAGACGCGTGTTCGTTCGATGGATAATGAAGAACAGTCGCGGATGGTTACGAGGCGTCCTATCAGACGGAGTGTATCTCGGTAACGGGCGAATCAGAAAAATCGCCGTATAGTAGGACAACGTTCTCGCCACAGAGTCTCCGTGTTGCGCAGCGAGAATAGAATGCGAGCGTACCGTTTCGAGAAGGGCACGTCTCGTCGAAAGATGCGAAGCAGTTAACAGTGTGGTTTTGGCGAAGTGTGTGTTTCCTTTTGTCCGATCCTCTTATCTAAACGGTAAACACATATATGAGCGCGTGTAGACGAGCAGCCAGTGCGGTGCACTCGGCGCAGTAAAAAAAAATCGTTCGGAACGAGTGTGTGTCCTCGAGGGATATTGTGTGCCGTGTGCCGTGTATAACGTGTGCCGTGTGTCGCGCGGCGCGGTCTTGCATCCGAAGGTCGTGGACATTCGCACGATTGTTCGAGAAGCTTGTGGTGGGCCCGTAACAAACGACACGTTACGGAAAGGTTAAAAGGGAAAGGTGGACGATCCTCCTTGGAAAGCCTCAGTAAAATGGCGGTGATCGGTACTCCGATTGGCGCTAACCGATAGAAGAGGATCGCGTCTCCCGTTCACGGTACCCACAAAATTTTGTTTCGACCGAGTCGCACGGATATCCTCGATTCGGACCGGTCGATTCGCTGTGGATTCTCTCGCGCGAACAATTTGCTTTCGTTCCCTCTCGTCCCCTGCTCCTCCTCCTCCTCCTCCCCCCCTCCCCCGCCGCCCCTCTCCTTGTTTTTAACCATAACTACGGGAAAATCTCGAACTGCGTCCTATAGGAGAAATATACTCGCGTATATCATTATCCAGCCGGAGGAGGATCGAGGTGGCGAGGACCACCGACGGAACGGTTTTCAACGACCGCGATGCCGCATCGTTCTATCCTCGGGTTTGTCGAACGACCGAACGACAAGGACAACTCTATCGAATCCTCGTTGGTCTATCTGTAGGTAAGCTTTTTTCTACTTATTATATATCTATTCCGTCTGTTCCGCCTGTTCCTTCTATTCCTTCTATTCCGCCTGTTCCTTCTATTCCTTCTATTCCGCCTATTCTGTTCAGCCTATAGGCGCACTGCCATTTTTGACTTTTCTGCCACGAGCGCATCCCTCGCGATTTTTCACCTGTCCGATCTATCTATCTCTACGCCACGGTCGTTCCTTTCTTCCGTTACGTCTACGATGCGCCGTACGCACGAATTGTCAGCCCTGATCGGGATTTCACCATGAAATCATTCCTTATTCCCGTCTTCTCCTTTGTTGTTATTTTGTGCATTTCGAGAGAGGGAGAGAGAGCGAGAGAAATAAAGAGAGGGGGTCAGAGAGAGAGAGAGAGAGAGAGAGAAAAAATGAGAGAGCAAAGGAAAGAGCGAGAGAGCGAGAGAGCAACGTCTAAGTTAGGTTAGGCTTCTGAAACCGATGACTCTGCATCTTAACCGAGTAACGAGACTGTTTTCATTCCTGTTGCCCTTCTAACGGTTCTCTACGGAAGAAGAACAGCGAGAAGAAACGCGGAGACACTCGCGAGCTTTCTTACACTTTTCATGGGAATACCGCTTATTTATCCTGATCTTTCTTTTCGGTCGAGGTCACCGATGCATTTCCGTACGCAGCCTTTTTTAAAATAACTATCGCGCGACGTCGGCGATACGTTTTATCGTGGTTTCGCGTGTTTAACCTGGTTAGGTTTAATCGTGGAGCACGATTTCATTATTTCGATTTCGATTCATGTATGGAGAATATTTGTATCGGAGAAAATTAGTGGCCGAGAGCGCGCGGTGGCTGGTGAAACGTTCGAAGACATTTTTTTATTCAGATTTATTTCGGAAGTGCACGAAAAATTTTGACGAACCACATATATATCGTGTCGCAACATATCTCGCTCGTGATGCAATTCTTTTTTTTAACCAATAGGAATTCCTAATTTCTTTCACCGTGCGGCAGAACGAATATATACTACTCGTTTTATCTATCGATTAAACTTGACCCATACTTTGGTAACGCATTCGCGGAATAATTCGATATCGATCATTTATAACCTGGTCATGCTCGAAGATAATGTATCAACAGCTGTGTAAGGACACCTTTCTTTTCCGTCGTTTTATCTCGATGTTTTAATCATTTCAACCAAATTTTATTTAAGAAAGAATTGGCGAAATCGTTCTCTGGATATTTATGGGAAAACAGTAGCTCTATTTTTAGATGCTGCATTACCTTTGCATACCAAGTATGGAACATTCGACCAAGGACCAATAGAACTGTTCGCTTCGATTGTAGAACACTTTTGAAAACATTTTAATACATTCATTATTTAATAATTTAAACGTATGTTTTGTTTTCGTTGGTTAACAGGGAATGATTTTTTTTCAGATCTTGAAATTATAAAGGAAGCTCTCATCTGCTAAAATGAAAATTGACAGAAGCAGATTAAAAAAGTGCATTTCTGAGGCGGTAAGGGATAGCTGTACCGATTAATGTGTCCGATAGTTGCGTAGAAATGGAATATCGATTTAATGAAAAGTACCTTCTTAAATTCCAGCCGGCAGAATGTCAGGCACTCATAAACAAGCTGCGCTCGTGCTCCCATGCAGAATTGCTGGAGGAGCTGAAGCAGATAGATGCATGGACCTTTGGAAAATGCGAACTGTTCCATTGGATCGATGTGTTGGATCTTAATGACAGTATTTTAGAGGAGGCTGCGGCAAGGAGTCCTGATAATCCATGGGAATTGGCCTGCGATCTCCCCCAGAACAGAGAGGTATGCCTAGAATGCTTACAATTTTCTATAGTCGTCCAGACTCGTGCACTGATTCAATATTTTTGTTCGAAACAGGCTAAAGAACTTCTATTATGGATCCTTCACTTCACCACGTTATTGATTGAACACTCATTCTCACGACATTTGTACAACAGTATGGAGCATCTGGTGTCCTTGTTATCGAGTTGCGATATGCATGTTGTTCTTGGTGTTCTAAATCTTCTTTACATGTTTAGTAAACGCAGTAATTTTATTACTCGTTTAAATAACGACAAAAGACAAGCTTTAATAAGTAGACTCAATCATTTGGCCGAGGTTAGTCCGCTCTCTTTTCTGACAACGAATATCAAATTCCGAATAGAGATTTGGAAATGTGCCGACTCAACTCAATTGTTTTTTCTATTATAGAGCTGGGGTGGTAAAGAAAACGGATTCGGTTTGGCAGAATGTTGCAAAGAATTCCCAGACAAGGTAATTAGAATTTCACGGAGACGCTACACTCGAGGATCCTGTATCATCCGTAATGTAATAACGTTACTGGTCATTTTTCATGCTTCAGCCCCTTCCAGCGAGTGCTACCACATTACATTTCGAATTCTATGCAGAGAACCCAACCACCGATGCATCGGGTACCACGCAGAACACTGGTACCAAAAAGATTGGGCAAACAAATTTTGTAACGTATATACACATCGAGAATGTGGATAAACTTGGCAAAACACCGGCACAAATAATGAACGATTTGTTAAAAGTTTATAACGTACCGCAAGAGCGACAGGTAAATGAATATAGTGAGAACAAGTGGGGATATACAAGAAACGATAAGAAAAATCGTGAACGAGCAGACAAATTTGCTTTTACAGATGGCGCTTTTCACCCACATAAGACTGGCACACAGTTTTTCCGATTACCGAAGACGTTTGCAATGCGTGCAAGCTCGGCTGCAGGCATTGTCGGTACTTGTATATAGTAATGCACTTCAGGAGAATGCGGATAGTTTGCTTCACGCTGGGCTTTTAGAAGAATTAGTCGAATTAATGGAACTTCCACATGCACACCTTGTTGAAATGCGTGCCGCGGCATTGCGGACTCTTACTAGTATCATTCACTTGGATCGCAATCCAAATTTTCCCAAGTATGAAAACACTCGATTCTCTCTGCAACGATACTCAAGTTCGACAACCGATTCATTGTAATGTAATTACACTTTCAGAAAACCGGGCTCGAGGTTAAACATGATAATCGACGTTACCGGAGCAAGTTCGTATCACGGATTTTTCCCTGTATCGATTCGCACGTGTATCTCACAGTTGACTTCTCCACCACCGGACGGACCACCCTTTCCACTGCAACTTGCAACAGCATTGTTTAGCTTTCTTTATCACTTGTCCAGCTACGAAGCTGGGGGAGATGCTCTTATTAGTTGTGGAATGATGGAGAGCTTGTTGAAAATTATGAATTGGCCTGGAACCGAGCTAGAGCATATAACGGTAAGCTCTATCTTCGATCTTTCATTTCGTCAGCGGAATAATCGAACGACCGTCACTCAAAATTGACGTTAAACGTTTTTCAGTTCGGCACCAGGGCTGTTCGCGTGATAGACTTGATGACGAACATTGACATGCAAGTATTCCAAGCACACAATGGCCTAGCGAGTTTTATCAATCGCATCGATATGGAGGTGAACGTTTGCAGAAAGGAACAACCGTTCGAAATAGAACCGTACAGTTACCCCGACAATCCACAGTCGTCTCGCGAAAGGTCCGTAGAAAGGGACGAAGAGTCCGCGTCGTCGCGCCGCTTGAACGAGCCCTACGAAGAACGCGAGGAGTCCTCGAATCCAATGGAATTCTCGGAGGACGAGAACATGACCTCCAAAACGGAGGACAAAAATGAACAAACACCAGATTATTCTGCGATGAAGACCGGGAAGACATGTCTGCCGCAGCGAGCTGCGCTTCTCAAGTCGATGTTAAACTTTGTCAAGAAAACCATCCAAGATCCGCACTTTTCCGACAGCATCAGGCACATTATGGAGGGCACTTTACCCTCCTCTCTGAAACACATCATCAGCAATTCGGAGTATTACGGGCCTTCGCTGTTTCTGCTTGCCACGGATGTCGTGACAGTCTACGTTTTCCAAGAACCGTCGTTACTGTCTTCCTTGCAGGATAACGGACTGACCGATATCGTACTGCACGCTCTACTTATCAAAGAAGTAAGTTAGCACAGCAGAATTATATAGCGTGATGACTAGACTGCGGATGTTTATGCATTTATGGCTTCCGAAAATGTTCAAAAAAGGGTAGAATATAAAATTCGACAGAATTTGGTACAATTTTTATTCATTTCAGATCTGCAGAGGTTACCACCATTGAAAATAGGTCTCTATTTTATTCCAATTTCTTCAAATTCGTCTAAAAAAATTGAAAATTGCATGAACATCCGCAGTCTAATGATAACAATTCAGAATTAACACGCGTCACTGTCGATTCTGCACAGGTTCCTGCGACCAGAGAAGTTCTTGGCTCATTACCTAACGTGTTCAGCGCTCTATGCTTGAATCAACGTGGATTAGAATCGTTCGTGAAACGACGACCATTCGGTCGATTGTTCAAAGTATTATTGTCGCCGATCTACCTCTCCGCGATGAGAAGACGCCGAAGCGCGGATCCTTTGGGCGATACGGCTACAAATTTGGGCAACGCGATGGACGAGTTAATGAGACACCAACCTGGATTGAAGGTCGACGCGGTCGCTGCTATCATAAAAGTATTAAATCGTTTCTTTCCATTACGTGCACATGTTGACCCTTAAGTGGACTTAAGTCAAAAGTAGGATTAGGATTGTTCTAGCGACAACTCGAATAGTCCACTTAAAGGTTCACCATTGAGCCGAGTGTTTCTAACTAGAACGTTTGCAAATCTGTTCAGTTGCTAGAGAAACTGTGCGTCCTGGGCTGCGATCCTCGGTACGTTTGTCTGCGGGCCGCAAGTAAATCCGACAATTCACCGTCGAACTCGGCCTCCGGTGGTCGTCAGTCTTCTGGGCAATCGGTCGGAGTCGGAGTCGGAGATTCTCGCGGCGGAGGCGGTGGTGGAGGTGGAAGTAGTAGCGACGAGGAGGAAGAGGACGAAGAAGAAGCGAGCACGAGCTCTCATCCTCAGCGCGAAGAACAGCCTTCGCCGTCGCCAGCTCAGCCCGGACCGCCCCCGCAGCCTCGGGAGAAAACACCGATAGCTCTGGTCGAGTACATACACAACGTTATGAAGTTCGTCGACGCTATTCTCAGTAACAATTCTACAGACGATCATTGTAAAGAGTTTGTCGCCCAGAAAGGTTTAGTGCCGTTGCTATCCATCCTAGGCTTACCTAATCTTCCAGTGGATTATCCAGTCGCCCAGGCGGCTCAGTCCGTAGCGACAGTTTGTAAAAGTATTTTGGTATGTATCAGATCTATAGATGGTATAGCTGTACAGCTGTACCGATTCTCGCAAACGCGAAACGAGAGAAATATCGCATGTACTCTATCATCTGTTCCTTCACCATTCGTTTTCAGAACCTTGCGCACGAACCGCTGGTCCTGAAAACTGGTCTCTCGCAGTTGAAGGAAGTGCTGAATCTGTTGAAACCGCTCCACAATCACACGGGCACGCCAGGAGGTTCCGTTTTGTTGCACGAGCTCGCGTCCGCCCCGAACTTGGAGACCGCTTTCACGAGCGACACGGCAACACCTCTGCTTCACGCTATGAACGCCGCGCACGGTTACGTGGTAATGTTTGTCCACGTGTGTCGCACCAGTCAGAGCGAAGTGAGAAACCTGTCTATGAACCACTGGGGTTCCGGCCTCGGTTTGACGGTCCTGAAAGTTCTTTCCGAGCTGTATATGGCATTGGTTTGGGAGAGCACGCTGTTGCTAGCACTGTGCAGCGAGGACAGCATACCGGCAGGATGCGACTTCGGAAAAGAAGACATGGACAAATTGGTGCCACCCGAATTGAAGGTACGGATCGTTCGTTTGATAGTCTAATTAGATGTCTAGTAGGTGCGTAAGAAACGTAGAACAGTCGAATTCGGTTTCTACAGATTCAAACATTCAATCGTTCTGTTTCATTGACGTTTTCGTTTGGCAGAAAGATGAACAAGGTTTCGCTTTTCTGTCAGTCTACTTGGATAAGTTTTACGATTAGCTTGTAATAAGTAAGCTTCTCTCGAACGATTTATGACGTGTTGTTTTAAATTAATGAACTAGAATGATGGCGAGACTTCTGGCTGGTCAGGTGGTGTATCCTCCGATATGGGAAGTAATGGAATGACCACAGCCATGGAAGCCTTGAGTACAGATCCGCCACCTGTACCCATGGAGGTACAAACATTATGAATTTTACTACTTAGTCATATGTCATTATGGGACAAAGTAGAGAGAAAGAGAGCGAGAAAGTGTGTGTGCTTGAAGAGCATAGTGCCTGGACCTGATCTGTTATCTTTTATATAATTCTGATATTTTTCGTTGTTTGTAGGTGGACGACAAACCGAGTGCGAGCGCTGGGAGAGTATCCCCAAGTTCGTATCAGCTCAAGTACATCAAACCTTTGTTGGGAGCTTCGTCTAGATTGGGCAGAGCACTGGCCGAACTGTTTGGTCTGCTTGTCAAGGTATTTAACACTTTCGATCGCTTGGAAATTTTCAACGTTCTCTACAGATACTAATCTGATCAGTTTTTCAAATTAACCCTCGAAAAACACAGAGTTAGTCGAATTCCGTAACAACCAACGAATGCAGACCCGCAATTCAGACCCACGATGTACTCATCCAATATAGTTTATACCGTACACACTACACACTACAGGGTGTCTCAGCCGAAGGAGACCACCTAAATATCCCCTTTATTTTTAATGGCACAAAAAATATTTATGGCATAATTTAAATGGTATCGAAGGAGGAATATCATAGAACAATTCTTTTTATCCGGTTATTTTTTCAGTTTTTTCAAGGTCATCGTTATTTTCTTTTTCGGGAAAACTTTTTATTATTACCTTCAGGTGACCTTGAGTACCTAAAAATATTAGGATTACAGGATAATATTAGGAACTTACTGTTCAAAATTGTTCTTCTATGATATTCCTCCTTCGATGCCATTTAAATTATGCCATGAACGTTTTTTGTGCCATTAAAAATAGGGGAGATATGTAGGTGGTCTCCTTCAGCTGAGACACTCTGTATGTACAGAATACAGAGGCAGATGGTTCTGGATTGATCCTACATTCGTCAGACGAGAGGCACTTTTCTAAGACACATATACTAATTGCCGTATTGTTTTAATTTAAACCTGTTCAGCTTTGCATGGGTTGTCCAGGGAGACAACGCAGAGGACAACAGACGCCTCTAACGCCAATTCTCCCTTCTCAAGCAGCTGGAAGCGTAGCGACTTCCTTAAATTGTTTATTGATCCGTGGATTAACGTGGGATATATTGCCGCCGTCGCCGATACCCAAATTTAAACTGACCTTCCTGATATGCTCTGTAGGTTTTACATCTCCGATGTTGTTCGATGAAAAGAGGCATCCGTATCACTTGATGCTTCAAAAATTTGTCACGCAAGGCGGACAATATGCATTTTTTAAGTAAGTTGACAAGTAACGTCGAATCCTGTCAAGCCACAGGTATGCTTTTATTCGAATACCGTTAAAGACCTTTACCTTTTCGATCGTTTTCAGTACTTTTAACTGGGCATTGTCTGGAGGTGGACAGTTTCCTGCATCGGAAGGTTTAGAACACCCCAATTTGCCGGACGGCACCGGAGAATTTTTAGACGCGTGGCTCATGCTGCTAGAGAAAATGGTGAATCCGAAAGCTATTTTGGATTCCCCGCATCCTATTTCGTCAAAATGCACTGGAATCTATAAGATGTACGAGTTCGATCCGATCAAGTATCTCACCGATATTCACAAGGTTTGAAAATACATCGAAAATATATGTACTGGGTTGTGTAATAAATTCCCGCGTTTTTTGTATTTTATTTTCTTCCCGCAATTTTGTGTTTTGTTAGGTAAAGTATATTATATATGCATTCGCAAGTCTTTTTCTTGATCTGCAAACCTATCTGCTTCAATTTTTCGAATTAATTAATTTTAATCAATTTTCAGGCTTTTTCAATGGAAGTTCCAGGTGGCAAAAAAATTCATTTTCGACATCTGCTCTATTTCGCCTTCCGTCGTGGTTAAAGAGCTACGGAGCAGCTCCGAGGACCGCTCAAGATTGATTTGCCAAGTTCAAAAATGGCAATTTCGACCTTCCGACTTCGACGAAGATCGATCGTCTCGAGGCGTTTCTGATGGAAGATGGTCGTCATACAACACGAAAGTTGGCCGAAAAAATGGGCTGTGCTTCAAGACCATCGCTAACCATCTTCACTCCATGAACTTTACTCAAAAACTTGGAGCTTGGTTGCCACACAACTTGAGTGAGATGTCGAGCAGATGACGAAAACGAATTTTTTTGCCTTCTGGAACTTCCTTTGGAAAAGCCTGAAAATTGATTAAAATGATTTAATTCCCTAACAAAACACAAAATTGCGGGAAAAAATAAAATACAAAAACATGGGAATTTATTACACAACCTAATATCTGTAATCCAATGTATATTATTGTAATTAGACAGCGGATTTGATGCATTCATGACAAAAATGGGCAGGTGTAATTTGAAACAGTAATAACGTTAGAGGAATTTGAAAATACGGTTATATTATCTTCAACCTATTATAACGTATTAAGAAAGAAAATAAATGTCTATTATATTTTGCATAAAGATCCGCTATCTGATTATTGTAATATATTTTACGACTAATCGTACACCGTGTACTTATGCGTTCGATCGATATTGCAGAAAGCCTTTGATGCAGTGATGCTTATGTGGGGCAAGAAACCGCTGAAAAACTATGGTGCCCGTATGACAGAATCGATTTTGTCTATTCTACGACATATTTTAAGAGGTGAAAAAATTATCAAGGTACATATATACATACAACGATTGATTCTAATTCGACGGGATTCGAGAGTTCGCAATTATTTGATAAACGAATGTCGCAACAGGAACGTAGAGAGAAAGAAGAAAACACCGAAGGGGCTACTACTGGTACCAGCACCAGCGGTACTAGCGGAATTGGAAGGACGATAATTGATCGCAGGGAAGAGCCAGAATCGGACGTGAACCAAGAACATCTTAGACAGTTGATGGATATGGGATTCAGCAGAGCTCATTGCATCGAAGCGTTGAGTCACACGTTGACGGTCGAACAAGCCACGGATTATCTACTCACTAATCCTGCTACGCTGCGCAGATCGGTATGTAAAAACAAGTATTAGGTTGGCAACTAAATTCGCGACCTTTTGTTTCGTAATTCTTTTATTGCAGTATTTCCCAAAGTTTCGACATCTGTGTACCACTTCTATAACTGTTGTAACACTCAGTATCCCAGGATTGTTGCACTAGAATCAGTGCGTACCCCCTCCAAACTCTTCCTGTACGCCCAGGGGTACGCGTACCATACTTTGGGAAACACTGTTCTATTGTATTATTATAACCTCATTCAGTGACCATTCCTTTTAAACTGTAAATCATTGGAAAGCTCTGAATTTTGCGATTAATTTGATCTAAATGTGATCTGATCGTGTTTGAAAATATATATATATAAATGACTATGTTTGAGAAAATGTGGAGGTCGCGAACTTAGTTGCCAACCTAATAAAACAGAAATTTCTTCTTAAAAAATAGAGTTTGAATTCGAATCGTTTCATCTAGGATGTACCACCCGGCGGCGATGACAGTGGTCAAGGGCTTATTATGGACCTGGAAATAGACGATGATCATATAATGCACGCCATAGCTATGTCATTGGGCGAAACTGAAACCGCTCCCCGAAAAGCTTCTGGTTTGGAAAAATTCCCGGAAGAGCTAATCTGCGAACCCGCTATAACGAGCAGCATAAACGAATTCACGAAGACTGCTTTAAGTCAGTGTTTGAACTTGTTGGATCTCATGCCCGACACTGTCTACAGAATATGCGATTTATTGGTTACCATTACAAAGAGAAATGGCGATGAATGGCGTGACAACATGTTGCTGCAACTTATAAAAGAAGTATGGCTCGTTCACGTGACATTTATATTGCTTAACAATTATTATTATTAGACTGCGAATTTTTATGCATTTACGAAGAAACCGGGCTGGGTGAAATATAAAACGGTGAAAGTTTAGAAAAATCTAAGAATTTTCTTGCGATGTTTCCAATGTGAATTTTTATTTAACTCCTGCTGCCCGCAGTCGTTGCAAAATATTTTTACTTTGCATAAAGATCTGCAGTCTAATTATTATATTGGATTGGAACGAAAGTTTGTAACGTTTTCAAATTAAGAATCGAAGATAAAATTAAGGTATTTATTCGTATGTTTATTCAATAACACGAGAAGTTACCTCGAAAATGGGAAAAAGTAATAGAACAGAATAGAAAATATGTTATTGAATAAATCTATTGATTTTTAAATATCTGAATCTTAGCTTTCAATTTTAATTTACAAACGCTACGAACTTTTGTTCCAACCCAATACTACGATACAATAGATGTAGAATATTTTCGATGTTTCTATCGATTCGAATTATTATTGCAGATTGGTAGTTTGGTAGATTATTTAATAGACATTGCCAAGAGCAACGATCCGAACGCTGGCACACGATTAGTCGAATGCGAAGAAGCTAACAAAGTTGCTGGACGTATTTATCTGTATACCTTATTTTTCGAGGTAGGTATACAGAAATGAACAAATCGAGACATGATTTAAGTTACCGTTAAACAGTCTAACGATATTTTGTATTGTAGGGAACGTTCCAAGAGATGAGAGTACCGTGTGCCCAAATCGTAAAAGAGTGCGGTGTATCGGATCTGCTTGTACGCTTGTTGATAGTAAGCGAGGGACCACTGATCGCAAATAAGAACAAAGTTTCGAAAGACAGTAAAGACGGAACAGCGACTACAAGAACACCGAAATGGCTTTCACCTCTGCTTCTCCTAATAGATCGCTTGGAGAAAGTGGCTATATCCACGCAGAGGAAGCTTTTAATGCACAAGGTACGTAAAACTGTGCTGATTCATTTATACTATACTATGCTGTACTATGCTGTACTATGCTGTACTATGCTGTACTATGCTGTACTATGCTGTACTATACTGTACTATATTGTACGACGGAAAGAGAAAAAAGCAAAGAAAGAATTGTGTATCAATAAGTTTTTTTCGAAACAGGCAACGCGCAGAGTTTGGAAGTGGTTCGACTTGAACTCGGGCGAATGGACGATATACTCTCCGATAAACAACCGAATAATCAACGATGCTTACTGGGCTGGCGAGTCCAGCGTAAGGATCTCGTGCAGCAGGCGAAGATACTTGATCACGTTTTCATCTATGACGCAAGTGAACGAAGAGAGCGACAACAGAAGGCCGATAGCGATGAACTTCAAATTGCGCGCGATGCACGATTATAGCGCGGTGGATGAGAAACGGAATACTTTCGTGCAAGGGCTGCATTCTAGCGTGATCGTGAGCATTATTCGCACTTGCGTCAAGTTGTTGGCGATTCCGGTGGACCGGGACGCGTTGCACGCTTTAATGAAGGTCTGTCTACGGTTGACGAGAGACTACGAAAACGCCGCGATTTTTGTTCGCGAGGGCGGCGTCAAGCTGTTACTGGAAATGACTCAGGCGAGCAGTTTCATCGGATGCATCAGTCTGAGCACGCTGCTGATTCGTCACACCTTGGAGGACACGAACATCCTTCGCCAAGCTATGGAAAAGGTTATTCGGACTCGTACGCAGGGTAACATACCCCCACCGTACAAAGAGATTCTGTTCATGACGCGTCAAATCAGCAGCGCGGTTTGTCGGAATCCGGAAGTCTACAGAGAAGTCTGTGAAAAGATTCTGAGAGTGGATGTCAGCCTGCTAAGACGGGCCTTCGATCATAGATTGATCGTGAAAGCTTTGCCACCGAGCCAGTCGCAGAACACGCCCATGGAGGAGGTGTCGGAGGTGTCGGTGTCGGTGATACAGGACTTACTGAACGCTCTGATAAAGCCTGTGCCGATTCTTCCCGACGATAACGCGGCGACGCCTACCGGAAGTCCAGAGAAGAAAACGTCTCACACAAGTTCCACCGTCGGAACAACGTCGTCGTCGTCGTCGTCCTCCAGACGCGATGTCTTCAGAAACAACGCAACCGCCACGAACGATCCTCTGGACGACGACGACCAGGTTTCTCAAATAATCTCGCTGAAGATCTATCCCGAAATCAGTAACAGCGGTAAAGTTGAGCCGGAGGAAGCGAAGAAACCTCTGCTGACGAAATCAGCGATTCTGAAGATACTCGCGGAAGCAGTACGCTCCTACAATGCAATCGCCGACTTGATCACAGACCACGTGTACGTTGCCGGACAAAGCGAAATGGTGACGGAGGACACGACGGCGCTCGCCTTTCTCTTGGACAAACTTCTGCCAATGGTGCCGGAAAACTCGAGCGATAGACAGTGCAGCAACACTATCGGCCACACCGCGAAAATGTTGATAGCCGCTATCGCCTCTTGCAATCATTCGCCGGACGTCCAAACGACCCTGGTCACCGAGGTGAAAGCCGCGTTGACGAGGACTTTGGCGCTTCCGGAAAGCTCCGAGAAGCACGCGCAGCTTCAGCTGCTGATCGGCTTGATCTCTACTATGATCGACAGTTGCCCACCGACCCTTCACAATCACTTGAGAACCTCCCTGAAGACGCACCAGTACAACAACGTGAATTACATCGTGCGGATTATGCTGAGGAAGGGAATAATCACCGACTTGGCGAAAATCCCGCATAGTCTTGACCTTTCCAGTCCTAATATGGCTGCCACGATTAATGCCGCTTTGAAACCGCTCGAGACGCTTTCCAGAATCATCAATCAACCGATGCCAGGATCCGTGAATAACAAGTTCTCGAAACCCAAGAACAGAACTGTCCAGGAAGAGCCGATCGGTGAACAGACCGGTACAACAACGTCGGAAGCGACTCATGCTGTCGGCGAAGAAGCGAACGAGGATGCCGAGAACACCGAACACGACATCTCGGTTACCGCCGAAAGTCTCGAGCCTACCTCGGAGAGCCAGGTACACGAAGAGGGCGACGAAGTTGCTCTGGACGACATCATGGATCAACTGCTCGATAGGTAATCATATGCTAATGATGTTAATTCGAATTTATCGGCATTTGTTGTTCAGCTTCGGATGAAACCGATTGCATAAACGATATGTACTGTGCGGAGCACGAAAGAATTGTAGCGGGAAGGGAACGGGCCAAGAGGAACGCAAAGGCGATCTGAGTGGTCAGGCTTCTTGCCCCGTTTCCTTCCCGCTACAATTCTTTCGTGCTCCGCACAGTATATCATTGACTCAGATGCGTCTAAGCTACGGTACTTATAATCAAGTAGTGTACTGTTTTCCAGGGACGGCTCAGCCGTGGCCGAAGAGCAATCTTCTCGGCCGCATAGGCCAATGGATATCGACGATGAAAGTCTCGTGATACGCGTCGGAGAAGCTGACTTTGATCCTACACGTGATACCACAGTAAGAATAACATGGGTGTTATCATCAATTTCTGACGACACATACGCAGCTTCGAAAGCACTTTGCGCTACTTTCTTTCACAAGGAATTGTCTTTTCTTTCTCTGAAAGATACTCGAACTCGCGATAGCTATTTAGTCCATTTATTCCCAACGGAGTGAAGGGGTGAGGAGTTAGGAGCGAAACAACAAAGCACAGTCGACTGTGGCTTTTTAACATTCTTTTAAAACGAACAACATATTTCGAGAGCAGAGTGGTTTCGACGTTTTGGAATTTACATTGCTTTCTCTTTCTATGCGCGGCATGTATATTTTAGGAGGATTTGATGAGCTCCGATTCAGATTCCGACAGCAATCCTTCCGACGACAACGAAGACGAAGTACAAGACGACGAGGATGAGGAAGAGGAAGAAGAAGATGACGGTAATTAGAAATTTTACAAAGTACAAGTATTCTAATTTGCATACTGGCGTGTGGGTCGTGGTTGAATGTATGTATTACATCAGGGGAGGAGAACGAAGAAGAGGAAGAGGAAGAAGAAGAGGGCACTTCGAATTACGAGGATGAAATTGAATTTTTAGAGGACGTTGAGAGCGGTGTCTTCAGAATGTTCCCACCAACGGAGCGTGATGGAAGCAACGTTGTGATGATTCAACACAACATCGACAATCAAGACAACTTCTCGAGTACCTCCACTCCTATTACACCGTTGACCAGCCATCCATGGACCACGACGTTCCCTCTACCTTTAGGCCTCTTCGAAGACTCGCCTTCAGTTTCCGAAGCCAATGGTACGTCCACGAAAGATTAGCCTAGAAAATTGATATGCAACTGATAACACTGTCCAACAAATTTCAACCTTTTTTTTGACGTTTCGATTTTCACTATGCAATTCTTATAGAGTTCTTTTTGCGCTGAGTCCTGGGAATCAGGGAGCGGCAACTCGTGGCGGGCGAAGATAGTTTGCTTTCTGATTTGATAAAACCGTCGACGTTGCAAACTTCACAAAGGGGGGTTTCTCAAGAAAAACGTCTGCTCTATCGCGTGATATAGTTCGATTTTACGCTGGACCCTTATTTTCTAAGATAACCTGAAAAAAAAATTGGTGCAAAAGTGGTGTCTCTCCATCTTTAATGATTGTTTAAACATTTATAATGTATTAATACTGTATTCGGGAAAGTCTACAGAATCTTTTGCTGTAAAGAACAATTCAATATCTTTTGTAATAACATCGAAATATTTGTGTAAAGTTGAAAAATATGTCTTTCTTCAAAATCAAATTTCTTTAAACCTGTGCGTCTAGAGGAAAAATTGGGCAGATTCGGAATCGGCGCAAAAAAACTCCAAGAATCGCATAATGAAAATCAAAACGTTTTTTGGCTGTTGGATAGTGTAATTGAGAATATTAATCAACAACGATGATTCCTCCTCAGGCACGAATTCCCATCCATTCATACTACCACACAACGATATAAACTTCATTAATTCACGGCCTCAGAGGGCTCTGCGACAACGAAGGTATCAGTTTCTTCAAATACAGAATCCGAGAAACCAGAATCCACCGGTAATACTACAAAGGTGAATCAACTGACTTTATTTAAATACATGAAATACACGTATGTACACTACTGTGCAAAAGAGAAGCACCCAGTATAATTATAAAATATAATGACAAACAATATCTTTATGTAGAAATCGTATTGTACAATGATTGATTTATTGCATTTAAAGTATTATTGGGTCGACAAGAAAGTAATTTCGGTATTTTAAGGTGAAATGAATTTTAACGAATAAGATATTTTTCCTTTTGTTCGATGATCTTTTGCCAAAAAGAATAAATAAGAAAATAGTTTATTGATTAAAGTTCATCGCTCGACTGAAGAAATTCGGTTTTATTTCACCTTAAAATACCGAAATTACTTTCTTGCCAACCCAATAGATAATCCGCAATAACACATTCTCAGAACTATTCAATTAAACAGCGGAATCCTTTTTCAAAGCTTACTGTGTTCTTATTTGATTTTTTACGCTTTTCTATTAAATATGGCCGCGAGCTTCTTTCTTTTGCACAGTAGTGTATGTTCTATTCAGATCAGACCGAATATTGCATTGCAATATACGCCGGTCTAGTTTAGTAATTTATTCGATCGTCATCGTCGCATTTGTAAACGTAGGTTGCTGGGGCCGGCTTCGCAAGGGATCCCGTTATCCGCCAGTCAGGTTTTAGCCTCCAGTTTCCGTGACACGCGTGTCGTCGTAATGGAAAATCTTGGAATCTTTACCAATCAAGAAGAAGAACAAATCGACTTTGTGGTATGTACCGAGAATGAACGACGCTGCGAGATGGTACACCATCAAAATATATTCACGGCCCTCAAACTTACGTATTGGAACATATTTTCAGGATCAGTCTGGCTATCTGTTCGGACCGAGTCTGGCAGCCACATTGAACAACATTCCGACAGTTTTACACTGGTGGATCGAAGAGAGCAAATTGTTGGACGGAGACTCTCAAGCAGACTGTTGTGACGGTAAATATACCGTATATACTAATATAATATATTAGTATGCACTACTGTGCAAAAGAAAGAAACTCCCGGCCATGTTTAATAGAAAAGCGTAAAAAATCAAATAAGAACACAGTAAGTTTTGAAAAAGGATTCCGCTGTTTAGTTGAATAGTTCTTCGAATATGTGAATAAATAGTACAATACAATTTCTACATAAAGATATTGTTTGTCATTATATCTTATAATTATACTGGGTGCTTCTTCCTTTTGCACAGTAGTGTATAATATAATATAATAATATTAGGCGTCGTCTAAACATTTATTACAACGTTGATCGGTGCGGAAACAATGTTCTCGAATTTTCCATTGCAGGTGTCGTGTTCAAGCTTATTCCTAACTTGACGAAACACCGGGACTATGAGCTCGCGGAACGGAAAGAGAGACGCAAGGAGCAACACAATTCCGAGAAGAAGGGTGAAAAGGATGGCAAAGATGAAAAGGATCATCTGAATAATACGGAATGTACGTTGTGTTGACTGTTTCTACTTTGTTCTCGATACGAGAATCATCTTGTCGCCGTTCTATGTGTCTGACGCGAGACATAATTGTTTCAGCGGGTTCTTCCACCGTGTCTCCGATAGAAGATCATCGATTATCAACGGTATCGACGCCTCAAAGAGAGGACGCGAACAACCTCGTCGCCGATTTTGGAACTGCGATCGAAGCAACTCGACAGGAACGTACCCCTGACGAGGACATCATCGACGTAACCGGTGAGATGGAGGTAACGGTGCAAGAGGACGAGGAACGACCCCCGCCGCCGCCGTTACACGAGGAAGTGGTGTCCTCGGAAGCCAGAGATCCTCGAATAAGCAATAGAAACTCGACGTTGGAACTGGCAGAGAGTATCGTCGACTCTGTGCTCGGTCCCAGCGCGTCCGAAGCTAGTAGACTGAGACAATCGGATCGGCCCGCCGAATCGTCGGACGCCAACGATACGTCCAGTCGAACGAATACAACCATATTAGTTCATTTTGGTCAAGAAGGTAACGAAGCCTTGCTAAGAGAAACTGACTCGTCTGACTGGATCAGAACGCTTTTAACCAATGACAGTCAATCGAACATTGAACGAAATGCAAATGTACTCAACCAAGATCCTACCACTTCAGCATCAGAAAACATTAACCCAGAGCAATCAGAACAACAACAGCCGCAGCAGCAGCAGCAGCAACAACAGCAGCAACCTCAACAACAACAACAACAGCAGCCGCAGCAGCAGCAACAACAACCGCAGCAACAGCAACAACCGCAACCAGAACAGTCGCAGCAACAAATGCAGCAACCATCCCAGCCGCAACAACCTCAGGAGCAACAGTTACCTGACGGAGTCGATCCATCCTTTTTGGCTGCTCTGCCGGAAGACATGCGCGACGAAGTCATAGCTGAACAACTCAGGTGTTGTATCTCGTGCAATCGGTGTCGCTCGAAAGAAATGTTGAAACGTTGAAACGTTGTCGGTTAGATGATTGCAAATGGAAATGATTTGTTCATTGTTTCAGACTTCAACGAATTCGACAACGTACCCAAGCAACTGTGGTCGCAGAATTAACCGGGCCGGTGGAAGTTAATCCCGAATTTTTGGCTGCCTTGCCACCAGCGATTCAGGAAGAGGTGCTCGCCCAGCAACGCCTGGAACAACAACGACACGCGGCTGCCTCCGCTAATCCTGACGATCCGGTTGACGCGGCCGCCTTTTTCGAGAACTTGCAACCTTCTTTGAGACAAGCTGTAAATCATTTGACGATCAAATTATTTCTTCGTAATGCTCTGCTATCGCCTCTCTCTTTCTCTCTCCCCCTTGTATTTATATAGCTTTCTACGATCCGTTTAGATCCTGACCGACATGGAGGAGTCCCAGATATCTGTTCTTCCTCCGGATCTTGCACAGGAAGCTCAAAATCTTCGAAGGGAGTGGGAGGCACGAAATCGACATTTGATCCAGGAAAGATTTCTTAGCCACGGAACTGCTGCCCTGTCCACTATATTGAGGCAGACTGGTAGAAGTAAGTAAATAATTCGTAGACGGCGGATTTTATGCATTCGTGACAAAAATGAGTAGGTGCAGTTTGAAACAGTCAAAATATTAGAAGAATTTAAAAATACTGTTACAGTAATGTCCGACTGTAAGTCGCGCTGGTGGTTCCATTAAAAAGTTTTTAGCCGTGTACCATTTATTTTTCAAAATTATGCGAGAATCACCGATCGGTAATGTGTTAAGAAAGAAAACAAATTTCCATTTTACTCCAGTTTGTTGCAATTCAGGCAGAAGCTTTTTATTTTGCATAAAGATACGCTGTCTAATAATTAGTAACCCGCGACGCTGTCGACGCTTCGCGTCGATATTCAAACGAGAATTAATTAATCACGATCAACAGGTAGAGCAACGCGTTACGCGATTCAGGCGGTGGCACAAAGAGGCCATTGGGATCAGTTGATGCGCGGCGATACCAGCATAACGCACCAAGCAGCCGGTCTCCGACTCCGAGGCAGACAATTGTTGGACCACGAGTCGATGGCGTGTCTACTAATACTATTGTTTGTCGATGAACCAAAAATTAATACGTTAAGATTTCATAGAGTTATCCGAAATATTTGCTATCACGGTAGCACGAGGGAATGGGTGGTAAAAGTCTTGCTGAGTATCATGGAAAGAAGCAACGACGAAAACAAAGATATCGCCGCGGATTTCGGCGGCAAATACAAAAGAAAAAGCTTGATGCCCTCGATGGACTATTGGTAAAGTTTCAATTAACGTAATAGTTACTAGAGATCCCTATTTCACGTGTATATACAGTATAACGTATATAGAATAACTTTTTCAAAATTGGACCCAACAGCTCGAGTCTTTTTTGAGACGTTGGAAGGATTAGTTCACTAGCTAATGTGTAAATGATTTTTTAAAAAATTGTTATTGATCGCAATTACGAAGGAAAAAGTAAAGGTCACGATTTTTAAATCTTTTATCTGTGCCAGGTAATGAAAATTTAGAAGATGCCGATGGTAGGTCTAAGTACGTTACAAAGTTTCATCGAAATCGATCAATGTTGTTATGAAATATAATTGATTGAAAATAGCAAAAATTGTAAGAATCTGCGATTTAAATGAATCGCAAATCCAAAATTCGAAGATTTTTACATCTTACAATGCCCATGGCTTTTTTATGTGTCAACCGATTTCAATGAAACTTTGTACATGTACATAACTTAGATTTACAAAATATATGTTTTCAATTATCATTACAGGCACAGACAAAAAATATAAAAATCGTTACCTTCACTTTTTCCTTCGCAATTGCGAGTAATAACAATTAAAAAAAAAATTATTTACACATTAGCTAGTAAACTAATCCTTCTATCGTCTCAAAAAAGCTCAAGCTATTGGGCCCAATTTTGAAAAAGTTATTCGTTTTTAAAACCTACACCCACTGTAAATACACGTGGTACGTGAACTGTATAGTAAAAATTGAACACTAAATCTGCCACCACCGGTCACATAACCGGCTCTGGATTTTCTATTTCACAATTATTGAAATTATAAAGATGCTTTCGTGGTAAATGATTAAATAAATACATTCAATAGCGGAGATATAATATGAACCGCATAAAGTTCAAATAAATTGAATCTTGTTATTTTTGTAAGGCATCGTGTATCGGCTACTTTTAGAGCTCGGTAGGTTTATCCGTTCGGCACGTTCGAGTCCGACAACTGATGCGTTAGTTTTTCTTAAATTCTTACTTGAAGGTTCACGTGTATTGTAGTACAGATTCAAAACCGCGATCTCTAGTAGTTACCGATCGGAAAACTTTTAAGAAAATGTTTGAAGTACAACTCGTTCTCCAAATTTCAGTTCTCCCAAGATTATGGACCAAAGAAACAACGCGCAATCGTGGTTGAATATCAGCATCGATGCTGCGCTCGGATGTAGAGCGAACGTTTTTCATATAGTTAGATACGGTGGGAAAAAATCCGAAAGGCAAGGCAGCAGTATCGCTATTCATCCGCAAGCTGCGCCTACAGTGTGCAAGTAAGTTTTCTAAGTTGTCGTCGACTGATAAATAGACTGCGGATCTTTATGCAGAATAGCAAATTTTCTTCGTCGCCTACAAGATGCAGGAACCATATAAAAATTGATTCCTATCTTTAACAATTGCGATACATTGAAAATAACATATGGATATCCTTAGATCGGCTTTAATGGTTCCACTGTTTTAAATTACATCCACCCATTTTTGTCGTGAATGCATAAAATCCGCAGTCTAGTGATAAATATATACAGATTACAAGTACGAATTGTTATATAATCGTTTGTGGCTTCTGCAGGCACACGTTAGACTTATTGATAGCACTGGCTAAAGGATTTCCTGGATTTTTCGTGCCAATCAAGCCGAAAGAATCGGAAGAGAAGGAAGGCAACAAAGACAAGGATTCGAGTCCCAAAGAGGAAGCTTGCTCAAAAAACAAGTCCGCCTCGAAGCCAGGGAAAAGCGATCAACCAGATTTCTGGGACATGTTGTTGAAACTAGACTCGTGTGCCTCGAAGAAGGGAAAATCAGTCGCCAGGACACATTCGAATTCAAACCTTGGAAACGAACTGGAACATAGTACGACTACCTTCGAAGCTTCAGCCTTCGGCCAATTGATTTCTATGCTGAACTGGTCAGTTATCAAACGTAGTAGTCAGTTAACCGATAAATTATTGAGACTGTTGTCGTTGATCTCGATTGGGCTGACGGAAGTGAACCCATACCATAAACAAGAAGGGAATAAGAATAAAAAGACCGAAGTCAACAAAGAGCAGTGCGTCGCCGCGCCCGAGGAACACCTGAAATTGGCTGTACAAGTTCTAACTAGCAAAAGTTGTTCCGAGGAGGGACTGGAAGATGCGACTGCTTTACTACTTAATTTGTCGCACTGCCCGGACCCCACTAGGCAACTGGTACGATTGTTATACTGCGTTAGACTGCGGATGTTTATGCAATCTTCAATTTTTGTAGGCAAATTTTAAGGAAGTGGAGTCATGTGAAATCTTATTTTCAATGGTAGTAGTCCTCGTAGTTCTGAAATAAATAAAAATCGTACTAAATTCTGTGGAATTTTATATTTTAACAAATTTTGAACATTTTTAGAAGCTGTAAATGCATAAAGATCCACAGTCTAATTATCGTAATGGCATAATTTGGCTTTTTATTTCGAAAAATCAGAAATATATATTGTATTTAATACGTTTCTTCAGATATTAAAATTACTAATGGAGGGCGCTATGGAATTGGCTAACATGGTTTGCGAACATATAAACGATCTGATGATGGAACTCAAGGTTTTGAACCGTGAATTAAGGAGAAATTCTATCGAGGACCAACCTTCGACCAGTACCGGAGGTTCACGAGGAACTCTGTTGGATAGGTATGTGTCGCAGAGTGTGATGTACTACGTAGGAGTAGTTTTTTTCTGACCTAATTGCGACCTAATGATTAAATATAGGTTTACGAGCGAAAGCGTAGTTGTTACTGCGCCGAACAAAGTTAAAGCTGGAAGTGATCTTCAGCTACCATCGATGGTTGCCCTTGTCAGCAAAACTTCTAGTCAGGCATTCTTCTTGAGAATACTTAAAGTAATAGTCCAGATAAGAGAAGCTGTACGTTTAGCAAACACCAAGACAGGTACGTCGGCAAACTATAAGCTGGATGATATTGCCTGGTAACATGTTATTAAATAGATTTTTCAATCTCTCTTTCGTTAGCAAATCAAACTGCAGAAGGTACTGGTGACGCTGCAAGCGCAAACCAAGCTCCAGACGAAGGTAATTTACTGCATCATCCCTTTTTGTCATCCGCTCCTATAAGCGGCTATTGTACTAGGTCGTTGCATATGAAATTGATATTGAAATCAAATCTATTCGAAAGGAAATTTATACGTGTAAATTAAAATTGGAGATAGGATCGTAAGCTGTGCACCTCGAAGCGACGTACATAATGAACCTGTTAACTGTAATAGTATTTAAAATCGGACATTTCATATGCAACAACTCAACAGTTTACAATAATATTCATGTTTAATATATTTTTTCAAAGGCGATGGTAACGCGGACGGTGATGTGCCTATGGACACGACACAAGCAAATCCGACTCAGCCTGAGACTGCGAAGCCGGTCGCCGTCGCCGCCGCCGCCGCCGCCGCCGCCGCCACCGCTGCCACCTCGGATGGTAAATAATAATAAATAGTCAACTTTTTCTAATGTTATATTAGACGTTCTCTGTGTAACATTTTTTCTTTTCTTTCTTTCTCCCTTTCGTTCATGCAATTACGAACATATGCATACACACATTATTTTTCAATTTCTACAGCTGAAGAGAAGCTTCCATTGTTGAGCGAATGTTTAGTCCTGGATCATCTGTGGGAGACACTCAGCGCCTGCTTGTTAGAATTAGAATATACTCCGGATCACCACGCTGTTCTAGTTTTACAGGTAAAGCCAAGATCTCTAAGTAGACTTTTAGGGGGCAGACTCGTTTCCAGGATTGCAAGGGTGCGGGATACGCCTTCTCATTTCTCGATAATGCAAAGATGGGGTTTTTCCATCTGCAAAAGTCCTACTTTTACGTTTACGAGACGTAATTTGCATTATTCGACAGCATAATTACAGGCACAGATAAAACATTTAAAAATCGTGACCTTTACTTTTTCCTTCGTAATCGCGACCAATAAGAATTTAAAAAAAAATTATTTACACATTAGCTAAACCTACGAACTAAACCTACTAACGTCTCGAAAAAGACTGGAGTTGTTGGGTCTAATTTTGAAAAAGTTATTCAAACTTTCAAGCTTTTTCTATTCTCGATGAGTGGATGGTGTCGATGTAGAAACAAACTTTAACACCAATTTTCTTTGGTGTATACAATTTCGCGGCAAGTTTCTTCGATTCACCAGGACGGATGACTATTACATTTTACACATCCTGTACAATACATCTAATCGTAATGTAATGTGTTTCCATAGCCTGCTGTGGAAGCCTTTTTCTTGATTCATTCGTCGTCGAGTACGTCTCGCGAACGTCAGCTGAACGCAAATCCAGAAACTCGAGAGCCTGTGCCGGATCTTGCACCGGTGTCGCCAATATATTCGGACAACGAGGGTACCTCCCAGTCGGAAGCTACGATCAACACTTCCTGGGACATGGCACCTCCTCCTCAAAAGACACTGCCACCGGATCAAGTCAAGTTCCTCAAATTTGCTGGTACAGATTTACTGTCGTATTTCGATGGTGCTATCGTGCCTGTTGAAAGTTAAATCGCATCGGAAAGAAGTTGAACGAAGCCGTTCTTTTGTTCTGTTTTAGAAACGCACAGAACCGTTCTAAATCAAATCCTTCGCCAGACGACCACGCATTTGGCAGATGGACCTTTCTCTGTGCTGGTAGATCACACAAGGGTACTCGACTTCGACGTGAAGAGACGGTACTTCCGAGCAGAATTGGAACGAATGGACGAGGGTATTCGTAGGGACGAATTGGCCGTGCACGTACGCAGGAGCCACGTTTTCGAGGACTCGTTCCGAGAGCTTCACAGACGAAACGCCGACGAGTGGAAGAATCGCTTTTACATCGTTTTCGAGGGTATAGAAATGTTTCGCGTCACGCTTTCTTTCGCGCGTCTCCGGATTGATCGTCATTTGATTCGCGTCTCTATCGTTGAATTACAGGCGAAGAAGGTCAGGATGCTGGAGGCTTGCTCAGAGAGTGGTACGTCATCATTTCCAGAGAAATTTTCAATCCCATGTACGCCCTGTTCACCGTCAGTCCCGGTGATCGAGTCACATACATGATCAACTCCTCTTCGCATTGCAATCCCAACCACTTATGTTATTACAAATTCGTCGGCCGAGTCATTGGTAAGTTCTCTCTCAATCTTTCGTATTTTAGGTCGCTATTAGACTAGGCCACTGGTGGCGCCACCGAATTGAAGGGCTTTCATAAATCACAAATAAATGGAGCAACTTGTTTACGCCACCAGTGGCCTAGTCTAATAGCGACCTTAGAGTAAAAGACCTCGACAGAAGGTCTGTTACAAATTAATGTCTAAATAAACATTCTTACAGCCAAAGCAATTTACGACAACAAACTCCTGGAATGTTATTTCACGCGCAGCTTTTACAAGCATATCTTGGGAATATTAGTGAAACATACGGATATGGAAAGCGAAGATTATAGTTTTTACAAAGGTTTAGTGTACCTCACGGAGCATAATATCGCCGATCTTGGATCCGAATTGACTTTCTCCACGGAGGTAATGCTTTAACTTATATCTAGACTGCGGGTGTTTATGCAATTTTCAATTTTTGTAGTTAAATTTTAAGAAAGTGGAGTAAAATAGAATCTTATTTTCCTTTTTAGATCTTAAATCCATTTTAGATCTGAAATAAATTAAAATCGTACTAAATTATATCCTAGCATTTTCTGAAAATTTTCAAAAGCCATAATTGCATAAAGATCCGCAGTCTACTTATATCTTATTGAAACGCGCGATGTATCGTTGATGCAGACAGAAATAAATCTGTTCGTCTGTAGGTGAACGAGTTCGGTGTAAACGATGTGCGAGACTTAATACCAAATGGGCGTAACATCATTGTCACCGAAGAAACAAAACTGGAGTATATCCGGCTCGTTTGTCAAATGAAAATGACTGGAGCAATTCGGAAACAGTAAGTCAAGCTAGTTATACAATGCTAGTGAAGTTGTGTTGCATATTTCGAGCATTCTATAAATAATTGTTGGTTCGTTGCTTTCAGGTTGAACGCGTTCCTAGAAGGCTTTTATGACATTATTCCGAAACGACTGATCTCCATATTCAACGAGCAGGAACTCGAGCTACTAATTAGTGGATTACCGAATGTAGATATAGAGGATCTTAAAGCCAACACAGAATACCACAAATACACTGCAACATCCCTACAGGCAAGTACACAACAGTTCAAAAGATCGACCGTTCTCGAATCTGTTGATAATTAATTGTTTTGCTAATGGAAATATTCAGATCCAATGGTTCTGGCGAGCACTGCGAGGCTTTGACCAAGCGGACAGAGCGAAATTCTTACAATTCGTCACTGGAACGTCGAAGGTGCCGCTGCAAGGTTTCGCCGCTTTAGAAGGAATGAGCGGTGTGCAAAAGTTCCAAATTCATCGCGAAGACAGATCGACGGACAGGCTTCCATCCGCCCATACCTGGTAAGTTTCTCCAAATGCCTTTTCTAGCTTCTCCATCGTGTTGAACATGAATAACGCTGTCCAAGAAATTTCAACTCTCCTTTGAAGTTTCGATTTTCATTATGCGAATCTTATTTTTTGGATTGGATATCACTGTATCGGGGAAAGTCTACAGAATCTTCTGCTGTAAAGAACAATCCAATATCTTTTATAATAACATCGCAATATTTGTTTAAAGTTGAAAAATATGTCTTTCCTTCAAAATCAAATTTCTCAAAAACTGTGCGTCTAGAGGAAAGATTAAGGCCAAATTCGGAATCAGCGCAAAAAACTCGATAAGAATCATATAGTGAAAATCGAAACGTTTTTTTTTTTTTGGATGTTTTTTTGGACAGCGTAATTTGAAAATCAGCTGGGAAATGATCTAGCAAAAGTGAAATTTCTAGTAAATTAATCAGTGAGAAAGCTTAATTAATCCCTGGATAGAAAAACATTAAATAGATACTCCAAGTAATTTGTATATCGTTTGTTTGTTCAGTTTTAATCAGCTGGATCTACCCGTTTACGAAACGTATGACAAACTGCGTACGAATTTGCTGAAGGCAATCCACGAATGCAGCGAAGGATTCGGTTTCGCCTAAGTCCGTTGCAATGTAGCGAAGCAAACTTTGCGGCTATTTCACACGAAAGCTCGAGGAGCGAAGGCAACGGTGATGTAAACGCTGAGTAGTATAAGGAGAGGTGTCGACAGACAAAGAAAGAACGGAAAAAATTGCTAAACAATTGTAAAAGTACCACGACAACACGCTTGATCTTCGCTCAAGATCTAATATAAAAAAAAAAAGAATGTTTACTCCGCTATATACATATTAAAACTAAAAAAAAAAAGCGTATGTATATACGTATGATTAACAATGTAATTACCGATGATTCGTCGCTAGAGTTTATTTTATTGAACGATCTTACGGAAGAGAGATGCAGAGAGCTTAACGATAATTCCCCGTCATGGAAGGAGAAGACTTAATCGGGCACGTTAAGTTAAGAAACTTTACGGATTAAGACTACAAGCAAGCATAAAGAAAAAACCTCGGTTTAATTCATCGTTAAGAGAAAGCAAAGCGGCGGGTTTTTTGAACTAAATGTGTAATATAAATTGCGATTCGAAGCCGGAAGCTCTCCTCTCGAACAGAGATTCTCATGAGGGTGAGGAACGAACGGTTTTCGGTTGTTTTTTTTCCATTTTTTTTGCCAGAGAACAGAAGACGGCAAAGAAAGAAAGGAAACAGATGAACGTGACGGAAGAAACGTGTGCCTGTGATCGGAGTACGTGTCTATTACCCCCTAATTCGCGTGAAAAACGTAGCAGCAAAAATGTTTGAGCGAACGATGTGTAATTGAATGAGCACGTGTACAGAGTGTCTGTAATGGGAACGAGAATGGGTGAATGAGAACAAGAAAGAAAGAAAAAGAGAGGGAAAGATGAGGAGAGAGAGCGCGAGAGAGAGAGAGAGAGAGAGAGAGAGAGGATAATTACTCAAGAAGTTTACACGATTAAACACGAGCCTAAAATATGAGGAAACAAACAATTCAAGATGTTCTACCCTTACGCCCGCAACAAAAAAAACGTATGGTTGTACACTTAGTATTAATAATTATATTATCTAATTCTTAATCGATAGTAATGATCATTAATTAATATCGTTTTAATATTAATCATTCGAGAAATGTGATGTTGAAAAAAAAGGTGTCGTGTCACACTTTTTTCCTTTTTCCTTTTTCTTTTTATTTCCACGGCCGACGCAGTCGCCCGTTTTTCTCCAGTCCGATCCTTGAATTTCCTTTTCGTCGACCACTATCTGCTTCTGCTTTGAAAATGTAAAATTGAAAACGTACGTGTTAATTTTTGTGAACACATCGAATGGGACAATATATACTGTTTCGAGAAGGAGTGAGGAGACAGAGAGAGAGAGAGCGAGAGAGAGAGAGAAAGAGCGCGCGCGAGAGAGAGAGAGAGAGAGAGCAAAGATTCACATTGGAAAGTTTCGCGATATTGTTAGGGAATTAATTGCTTAGGAATTCGCAGAATAAACTAAATGTTGTATTTCTTATAAATCTATTGCGTTTTCTTTAAATACAGAGAACACCTATTAACAGACGCAGATTTCTGTTTGAAATGCAGTGATACATCTTAAAAAATGTAGAACTGTGAAATATTTTCACCGGATACCGAATGATCTAGAATTTAAAACGATCAAACAATTGGATCGGTCCAAAAGGAATCCAACACGTTTTGAAAGATCAAAAACAAATGTCACATTCATTTCGAGTTTCACGTCGTTAAATTGTTAAACGAAATCGTCGCTCTTGGCAGCGTCTCTTCTTCGAGAAGGCAAAGTATTGTTTACCTTAATTAGTATCAAATTAAATTCTACTTTGAGAAGTTGATTATTAAACTCGATGAGCAGACTACTCCTAAGAACTCTTTTTCTATTTTGATAGGAAATTGGTGTGTTTTGCTATATTTGTTGAAATCAGAACAAAGAAAAATTGGAATCATATTTAGTTAAAAAAAAAGAGAAAGAAGATAGAATAAAACAAGAAGATCAATTTCATTTATGTCTTGATTTTGAGGTACTTTGAAAGAATATTTACAAGAATTATTTTTTTACATTTTTACGATTGTGAAAGAAAGAAACTAATTAAGACTCTTCTTCTTCTTCTTGCATGTATATATAACTTTGTACAATGGGCTTATGTGACAAAGTAATAAAAAGAGATACACAAAGAAAATGTAAACTACAATTGTATTACATATATGGAAATACATGTATATGTATATATATCTCCTATACAGATCTAATTACAAGTATATGTTTTAGGCCTTTATTGATTTTAAGTAGGCATTCAGATAGCTAAATCTTCAATGTCAGAAAAGCAGAATCGCCAGATCAGGGGAATTGACTCGAATTGATCTGCCAGGACCGTGACGGAAGCGTGGGGAATAGCGCCATAGAAGGGGAAGGTAGAATGGAAAGACAAGTCAATCTCTGGCGATACTGAGCAGCCTGCTAGCAGATTTGCAGCAGACGTCGATCAAAATTTAGAGCTCATTTAAATGCTTGTATTCGTATATACGCACCATCTATTTAATTGTCCCAGAACGATCCTCACTACCGCGGGATTTACCCCCTGAGCGGCCAAAAAGTTCGAGTGGCCTCGGTCGCCGAGAAGTGTAACAATAATAAAACTTCTATATTTTTCATTATTTTTTTGTGGGACTTTGACCAACATATTCGTTGCATTTTTCTAATGAAAATGACCATGAACCAAATATGATGTAATTCCGGTGATATTAGATTGGAACGAAAGTTCGTAGCGTTTTTAAATCAAAATTCAAAGATAAAATTAAGATATTTATTCATAGGTTTATTGAATAACATGATGAGTCACCTAAAAAATGGCAAAAAGTAATAGAAGAGAATGGGAAATATGTTATTGAGCAAATCTATGTATAAATATCCTAATTTTATCTTTGAGTTTTAAACAATCTTATCATAAATAACCCGTCGAACAAGATACTTCTACATTTTTAGATGATACATTACTTTGGCAACAGAATATTAGCGCGATAAGGGGGAGAAAGCAAAATAAGAAAATATAGATGACCTTACAGTAGACCACACGATACCAAAATAAAATGGTCTCAATCTGGCTGGTTTTGGTTCCTGGAAATTGCTACGTTGTAAGCATGCTCAATGCTTTGGCATTAAGAAAAGAAGCGAGTGACTCTGATCTGCAAGGTAATTTACTGGTGCCCTTACCCTTACATACATATATTTATAGATATCAAAACTATTTACAATTTACTATAGTAAAATTGGAAAGCTCGTCGTATAACAGAAAAATAGAAAAAGGTATGTAATTTATCGATGTGAACAGTAAGGTGTTTTTAAATAATTATTGGGAGAAAACCTTGCATTTCAAACATATCAGAAAATTTAAGAAAACGTCTCAGCTAGATTAGAAAACGTTCCTGTTGTCTTACGATGTAGCTTTAGCTTTTAGTTCTTCGAAGCACGGTCTAAGGAATATGGAGTTTTTCTTCGCTGGATTATAATACTCGTGACCCTGTAAACATTAACGACATTATAAATAATTACAAACAATATTAATTGAAAATTCAGCAACAAATGTTTCTTTAGTACCAATGATACTATGTACAGTAAAGGCTATAAGTATTTCTACGATGATCAATTTTCTTTAGTTCTCGTCAACTAAGCTTACCTTGGACCAATCATAGGATACGGCGTATGCAAATATTTGACCATTGTGATTGAAGCAACATCTGGTAATGGGCTGTTCCATAGGATCGGAGGATTTCAGTTTAGTTCGCGAGTCTTTGTCCCAAAATCCAAAAGTTCCATCAGCTCCAACAGTGGCAACAGTGCCGTGAACTGGATGAAACGCGATATCGTTAACCTACGGTAGAAAAGATTCGTTATTGTTATGATATCTCCGATTACTATACTTATAATTTTGGAACGTGGTGCTAACTGCATAAATATCTTGATATCCGTTGGGTGTCCCATTTACTCTATGACACTTGAAAGTGAAATTTTCTTTTGCGCTTAAATTCAAATGATGTATCGCGACACGACCTTCCGTACTACCTATCGCGAAACCAGTAGGAGCTTTCTTCTTGTCTCTAAAAATCGCAACGCATCTATATTGATACTTTAGATTTAATTCTACTGTTTTGTACTCTCTCGGAGTGCCTTCCAATTGGTAAACGATTAGTCCACGTCCTGCAGTTCCTACTACGGCCATTGGATAATCCTGAAGCAAATCGAAATAACAAGTATTCGTATTAAAAAACACAAATGACAAAGGAAAGCGGATACTTACAACATCTGCGCAATAACATCTTTCGACCAAGTTGATAGTCATTGCTGGCTTTGGACTCCTTAGGTCCCAAAACTAAAAAAGAAAATATAGAACTCGGCGAATAAGTGTCCAACATGTAAAATGTCAAGAAATGATAGAAACTAGAACACACTCTTAACGTTTTATCCCAGGAACCTGTCATAAGGCACGAATATGTACTAGCTTTGATCCAATGGCAATCTTTGATGGGTGCGTCGTGTGCAGCAACCTGTATACTCTGATTCGATGCCAAGTCCCAACATTTTGCTGTTTTATCGCAAGATGCCATGAATACCTTCGTTCCATCCTATTTCGGAAGGAAGAATTACGTATTAAGCGAAGACAATTTGAAGAAATTCAAAGAAAACTGTGAACAACAACACATTGAACTTACGTCGCTCCAACAAACGTCGAGTATGGGCTCGGACATGGATTGCATCGATTTAGGAACCGTCTTACCGGATTGTTCGACCTCCCAGCAACGGACATTGCAATCCCACGAGCCGGCTACCAAAAAGTTTTGTGGAATAGAAGCAGGACTGAACGCGAGACTGGACACGGAATCGTCCGGAGGAGACATAACCTCAAAGTCCTGCATTGGATTGGAGGTGTTTGTTGTGCCGGTTCGCAATCCACTACTTTGCTGGAACATATTTCTTCAATTTCACCTTATCAATCTTCACTGTACAGGAAACAACGTTGTCGTTGATCAGGACTTAAACACCCGTTTGCAATAAATATTCAAGCAACGTATATCATCAGGAGTCTACATTATTTGAGTAACACCGAGTAACACTAAGTAAGGCAAAGTAAGGCTATGTTAAAGCATGTATACATACACGAACTAAATCGACAGTTTTAAGATGGCTAATATAACGCGAGAAACATGAACGTACTCTATTTATAATGCGCATGCGTTCACAAGTCTGTCGGATTCCGACTCGGCCAATGCCAACATCACGCTCTGCAGTAGCCACGCTCTGATTGGTCACACGCAAATATTGCCGCGCTAAATATTCAAATTCAAATATTGCCGCTTTCCGACGCGACGGTCCGCGGAAAAGGATAAAAATATTGATTTAAAAAAGAACGCTTGTTCAACGTTTGGAATTACGTATTCGGAAATTATAAGGATTGTACAGAAACTAGGTTTTAAATAAACTAACAATGGCCAACAAAACTTTAATTACTGAATAACAATTATTTTAACTTTTATTAAGAAAAATTATGTAGATGTTGTCGTAATCGTAAACAGAAGCAGAATGAATAAAAGAACAGAATAACAGAAAAACATAATAACATAATTATAAAAAAGAACGCTATCACGTAGCGACGCAAATCGAGAAAAGAGAAGGGTGAAAATAAAAAGGTGCATCCGATAGAAAAGAGAAAAGAGCGGTCGCGGCTGTAAAATTTGTTTCCTCCTCGAGAAAATGATTTCTTGGAGACCATGTCAAAACCTTATACTAATAAAATTATAATATTATCTCTCTATAAATTAACATTGAGGATTCTTTTATTACATCGGTTTCAGAATAATTGCGTGCAACAGCAAAAATATTTTATATTTCGCATTCAAAATATAGTAAAAGATACACTGTACACTGGGAGCAATTTTTTACCTCCCAACGTGTTCTTCGATATCGCAAATAACTAAAGCTTCGTAATTTAGACAAGGTTCTTCTTTGCCATCCATAGGTACGTAACATACTTGGTGATTTGGTTGAATTTTTCCAATGTAATATACACCTTCGAGCAACACTCTGCCTATAAAAAGCGCATAGCCGTCCTCCGATTCACCTGCGGGAAGAGCGTTCAGCGGAATATTGCCGTCCCACGACTGTATCCAGCTCACGTTTTCGGCGCACAGTACTTGAAATTCTTTTTTATTGTACGACGAGCCACCCCACGCGATTGTACACAAATTATTTCTTACGCTTCCAGGCGTGAGCGAATCTCTGTGATGAGCACGACCTACGTACAAACCGTCTTTCGAAGCGATAGTAACATTTCGTGGAAGACCAAGGGACTCGTTATAATCTATCCATAAGCTAGATGTATCGACCAGTTGTTGTCTGATGACTGTACTTGTACATTGGGATTCTAAAATTAAAAGACGAACGTCTTTTTAAGTATGATCTTATCCTATATATCCTGTAAGTTCAAGAAGCGCACCTTCTATGAAAAATTCCCCGGTAGCACCCCACGCTGTACCGACGCCTATATAATTTACAACAAATGGATTCGGGTCTTTGTACGACATTAAAATTTCTCCGTTTTGATGTCCCACGTTCAAAAGTCCGTCGCATAGGCATCTACAAGTATTAACGCATATTTATATTTGACTTTTTCGTTTGATCTTGTCTGGTACAAAGTATCAGAAAGCTTGGAATCCTTACTGTATCCAAAGATCGCATAATTGTTCGGAATTTAATATATCTTTGGTCTCGACTTCCGCCACAGCAGGTTCTTCGCTATTTTTCTTTATCGCGGACATGGTATTTTCCCATCCTCCGATAACAATCTGAAGAACACGGCGCAACTAGATTCATCTCGAAAAGTTAAAAGCGACCATAGATATTTCCAGAAAAATGTAATGGCTAGCATACCTCGTACATGTTAGACTCGGAACCCAAGTGTGTACGCAAACATATTCTCGCATCGTGACCAGTCTTTATACGCAAATTAATACGAGATCTTGTGGTAGGGAAATAACGATACTCTAAACTGTTTGGCGTGGTAGTACCAACTGAAAAAAATGTGCATACCATTGTAGTACTTTAGTATATTGTTATCTATAGTCGATATTAAAAGAATTTGCGGTTGAATTAACGACGAATTCATTCGTAGACTCGAACAAATTTTCTGTCGACATACTCACGGAAACTCATGTTCGTTTTCGTGAACGAATTAACGACTTCGTGTTATTTTTTGAATAGACAGCGAATTGAACCCTTTGAACTCGGTGCTGCATCAGTTGGTTCGTAACAAGTCGTTTAATCTGGTTGTAACTGAAGAATATGACAACGAAGCAGACATAGTTTACTGGTTCTCCGAAATCTCGGGTACGTATTTATATATTCGATTAGTACAGCAAAATCTGTGCAGCACTGTCACGCTTTCACATTATTATCAACGTTGAACTCGTTCAAGTATTATAGAAAACAGATAAACTAACGAAACAGACTTCGACAGCTGAGAACAAGGCTAAATACTAATCGTGAGAATTTACGTCAGTTGGATGATCGAAACGTAAACGCAGATTCTTGACTTCGTAAATTTTCTGAGCGTATTGTACGCAAGATCTCGACCAGAAAAACCGATACGGTCGATTCTGACATATGCAATATGTATAACATTCCATGAACATCAAACATACAGGAATGAAACTTGAACGTGTTTCGGACTTCGGACAGATGTTTTCAACAACTGCGCATTGCGGCACTGCGCAAGTGTCCAATCACAGGGCGCACAGGGCACAGAATATACAGTATACGAATATAAGAAATTTTTCCAGCCATCGAACCTCTTTTGTGAGATAGTCTTGCGATAGTCGTTGAAATTGAAAAAAACCGTACAAAGTTTACGAAATCGTGAATTAAGATGGATTTTGATCGAGAACTAGCGCACGCATGCGCGATGGAAACAGCAATTTTATCAGCGGGGATTCAATTCAAATTTGAATCGCGGAATAAGAAAAGCATGTTTTTTCCCGCTCAATCTTGCTCCCCTTTTTTCTGAACGAACACGAAATGATTTCAAAGTAATTTGTCCCAGCATCCCGGGGATACATAGATCGCGATCCATCCACAACTGGTATAACCACATACCGGTTCAACTTTCGCAGCAGACATCTTTCTGGCCTCGAAAGTGTAACGCACCTGTGCGTACCCGCGTTGAATCGTACCGGATTCTTCCGAAAATATTCAACGTAGGGAAGAGTTCCGAGTTCCGAGTTCCGAGTGATAATAATGAATAAACCATCAATTCTATCGATAGTCGGATCGAAAAAGTTCACGTTTGTTCTAGGAAAGAGTAGATGGCATCGCACAGTGTCGCGATCAATGCTAATTAGCTGGACAAAACTCGTAACGTAATTCCGTAAAAAATAGATGCTAGTCATATGAAGTAATGTCTAGACAGTAAGAATATTTATGTTTCTCTGTCGGTAAAACTACAAAGTCTTCTTTGTCGACAGAACTGTGTAAGAGCATTTTGAATTCATATTTTCCTACATTTTGTGAGGAGGTTCATACATATATAGAAGCTCTTATATCTCAATTGATATTTTAAAACACGTTTTGTGTACTTACTTTTCTATATTCTAAAGTAAATTTTTGTAATGGAAACTAACGGCGAAGGTACGTTTTATTGTCTTAATTAATTAATATCATGAAGGTTATGTATGCAATATTCAACACGCTCAAAGTAGGCAATAAATGCCGACAAACGGAAAAATTTTTGTTGGTAGCATTAGAGCAGACTAAACTTTCTCTTCACGCAAAAAAAGATTTTTTAATGCGGAAAGTAACAATATTTATGTTTTTAGTGGCAGTGATCGCTATTTCCCGATCTGAAGTTTTGGAAGTTTGGAGGAATTTTCGGAAAGACAATCATCTTAATGTATTGTATAAATATGTTTTGGAGAAATCGTGTATAGATACGTTATGTGAAGAAGCATGCGGGTTAATAATTCCAATATCTGCACACTTTGTATTAGTATCATAAATCATGAAGAATGTTTTGTCCAGCTAACAGCTCCTCGAATCACGGCACTGTGTATCGGTGGGAATATAGGTGATTTGAAATCGAACAAGTATATGGACGAATACAGGCATTGTCCAACTATTCGCGAGGGACGCGACGATTTATATGCACCGACGTCAAAGAGGCTCCCGCTTGGAATTAGTTTATTGTGCACTTTCCATTTTCATTTTACTTTCTTCGCGTTGTACTTCGCGTTGTTACGCGTACGCAACTTTTACTGTTCCGGGCGTCGCGCGACGTAGCGTTCTCTTATCATGCGACACAAGCATATATGTATCTACAAAAAGATTCCATCTCGCGTTATTTGCTGTACAGTAAAGTCTTGCTCTAACAAGGCTCCGACATAGGTTATGTAGGACAACTATTGAAAGTACTACTACTACATTAAAACTACTACTAATGGAAAATAGATAAGTTTTGTAATTGGAATAGTAGTGGCTTACACCGAGATGTACACCAATGTTTACACTGTACACCTCAGTGGAGGGAGTAGGCGAGCTGACTAAGATCGTATAGCTCCGTCCGCCTTAGATCAAGACTTTACTGTACATGTAATCTATTTCAAGCAGATAATAGATGCTTTCTACCGTTACAACTTCTTCTAATGAACAGCCTTAGATGTTAAAATACGTCGAAATGTCTATTGGTTTTTCGTTGGTGCAGGGTTGAACGCTGTCCTAGGTCATGGTCGTCAACACATTCGAATTCGCTTTGGACGACGTACGACGGTCGACGTACGTTTTAATGAGACGCGTGTGTGGAAAGTAGAAAGCATTGCGAAAGATAATGACCAATGACAAGGGTGCATGCACGCACAGAGTCATTCTGGCTTTCATGTCCCGGCGCGACACAGCGTAACGTGCAATCATTCTTTCTTGATCTACATACGAGCAGCTGCGTATATAGTGTTCCGTTTTATGTCGCCGTAAACTTTGTAACTCCGCGTACTCTACTGACCAGCTTCAAACGGTTTCCGTTTCGTTGTAGGATCGATCAAGTTGCACTTCAGATGACTGGAATCGATGCATTTTCGCCAGGTACACGTGCATTTCGACAGATTGCTCGGGGCAGATTCGACTCGACGGAGTATAGAGGGAGAGAAACTTTCCTTTTGGACGAAAGGCGATTTGTATTCACGGTGTTCCTGCATTTTATGCAGGATACGAGCTCCGTCGGATCTCGCCGAGCCTACGCTCTTTCCCGATGTTTACGAATTTCGATCTCCTGCCTCGTCTCGCCTCGTCTCGCCTCGTCTCGCCTCGCTTCGCCTCGGTGAGATCTTCTCGAGCATTTTCTATCGGCGCGCTTTAAAATAGGAGCACGTCGGGTTTTAAGTAGGCTGGCCTTAAGGGGCTATTCCCGCCGACGAGCGCGAAAACAACCGTTTTTCTCTTTATCACTGGAAAGAATAGGCTTCCCGATGATCGGGAAAATAGAAACGTATTTATGATATTTTCAACCGGTTCGCGTACCATTGTACCGTTACGACGATTCGATCGCGTGAGAAGAACGGTGCTCGACGATATTGCGTAACAAGGATCGTCCAATTCTCTATCGTGATCCATATTTTCGATCAAGTTCAACGCGCTTCCTTAGGGATTCGTTTGACCTCTCTCTTTCTCTCTTGCTCGAGCTCCTACAACATGAATAATGCACATATATTAATATTATACCATGCAACTGGGCTCGCAATACCACGTAATATTATTCAGCTTCGTGTAGCAAACGAAAGCGATCCGTGTACCGTGACGAACGCGTACCTACTAACCTTGACAATGCAAGTTGTTAATGCATAGAAATCGGGTCACCGCGTATGCGCGAAATTCGATCTCGATCGAGCCGAAATATGAAAACGTAGATCGTAGATCGGACAATTCACAGCTATGGAGAACAACTTGTATTCCGAACCTGAGGGAGGAGCTTCACGGCGACGGTCATTGCGACGGCAGGTTCGATGTAATCTCGCAACCGGTACCTCGTGAAAGGGACACTTTTCTATTATCTGTATTAAAAAGTCTAATTACGGCTAGGTAGGTCATGCCGCTCATAGTTCACTATGAATAGTCAGGCACACGACTGACCCATTGCTTTCCCCGTAAAAGTGAAGAGTTAAATCAGGTTGACTCTTTCTCCCTGCTCTGTATGGTCGAGTACCAACCAATGTCCTATCAGTATGTGCGCATCAAGATCGCTTTTACCTTTTTGCGAGCGAGGAGGGATTCCTAGGAGTATAAAACCGTAAGGAGCAGATTCGCATGCCAGTATGCGTGTTGTTTGAATTTAGCGAAGGAACGCCGGCTTCGCAGCGGGTCCGTAGTACGCGTACCACGTAGCTCGTCTTCGAATCCAGGACCTGCCCTGTCATGGCGAAAAGAATTTCGCTCGTGAGTACTAACTTATCGCGAGCCTAATCTAATCTTGTTCATGTATTACACACATATTTATTAACTTTAGAACGCGGTGATACTCGGCAGCATCTTGTTGGCGCGCGCCGAACCGCCGGTCACCAGTACGTATTCGCATCGAGAGAACCGAAGAATCTAACGTGACGATTCTCATTGTCCACCTTGTCCTTTGTCTACCGTAGGCTACTCGATCACAACGGGGGACAACGCTTTCGAGTACAACGGTAATACCATCAAAGACGGCCAAAGAGAGAACACGGACTTCTACTCCGGCGGCGGGAGCAGCGGGCACTCGTTGAGCAACGCCAGGAGCCAAAGCAGCCTCGAAGACAGTCTAAGAGGGAGTTCTTACAGTGGATTCTCGCAGAATACGCACAACGCTGGTTTCCAAGGATTTTCGAGTAACGCGCGCGATTATCGCGACAATCTCGGCGCGAGCTCCTACTTCATGAGCGATCCCGTCGTCCAGTCGTCGTTCGAGAGTTACGCGAACGTTAACAGCAATAACAACAACAACAACAACAACAACAACGGGGACTCCAGCTTTGCCGGGTACACTCAGAGCGTGGATCAAACAGGATCCGAGTTCAACCAATTTCCCAACGCGAAGCACAAAAGCCCAGGATACACGAGATTCGCCGACAACTTGCCCGGAGCCACCAGCACCGGAAGCTTCCCCGAACTGACCTCCGAGAGTTCTTCTTTCAGAGATTATTCCGCGGACGCGTTCAGGAGCCATATCGCGGGAGGATACATGGACGGAGATCAAGCCTTCAACAGAGAGCCTAGCAGCTTGTTCAACGGTCCAACCACCGATTACTCTTACGGAAAACACAAGGAAAGCATGTTTGGAGCTGGCAACGGCAACAAATACACGAACGACGTGTACTCTCTTCATTCCGAGAACCGCTACGTAAGAGGCAATCATGGAAACGGGGGAAGGGATTATGCTTCTCCGATGTACCTGCCAATGTCTGCCAGTAGCTTGCTCGGTAACTTGAGAGGAACCTCCGATCCTTACGGTTCAGGGAAATATTATAGCAAGTATAACAAGTACCTAGGAGACTATGCTCTCAACGCTGGCTTGAACTACCTTTCGAAGGATCCGGAACCCGATTATTCGCTCGGTAACTACGGGAAAGGGAAGGTAGCGGCATCGGCACCGGCAACGGCGTTTAAAGAGACCAGGCCAAACAGTTATACCTCTCCTCAGTCTTATCTCGGCGGACCGTCCCATCTAACTAAAATTGCTGGGAGTTACAAAGGTAAACCAAGTTACATGAGCTACTCGAGCAGCTCCCCCGTTGGGTATGCCACAATGCCCAGTCTACATGGTACTTACAACGGTAACAGCTACACGGACAGTCCCATGCTTAGAAGATATCGAAGCAGTAGTGGACACGTTCCCGGACATGGAAGTATATATTCCGGTTATTATTAACGGCCTTCGCGTGTCAGATGTGATGAAAATGTTGTATTTTGTACATATTTATTGTATGTCTATTTAAAATTAATTAAAACCATCGTTGTTTACATGCTGCTGTTGTCGTCATTGTGTTGTTTAAAATAAAGTTGTTTGAAAAATGGTTTATTCATGATTTTCGTGAGTTCAGCTGAATTGAAGTCATTGAGGTGTTCTAGGGAGCTTCGGTTTAGCCAGAAACGCATCTTCCGTATCGAGTTCGATTTCCTGAGTATACGAATTATTGTCGCTTACGGCATTTTTGTCATCACCGGCGTTCCTACAAACAAATTCATGGCTTAACATAGATACTATGTTTAAATGTAAAGGTATGCCAAGCTTTATAGAAAAATACATTGCGTATAATTGTGCATGTGCGTGATCCCGAGACGGTGCCATGTGCATGAATTTGAAGATTAAACGGTGCGCTATGATAACGTTATTTTATCTTGACTCACAGCGATGCTATACTGCTGAGTTTCTCCGTGACTGAAAAAGTAAAATCGTAAAAGTGTGTAAATTACACAAATCAGTGTAAAGTGCGAATCCGCCACCTCCCCTGAAGCACTGCAACCTTGCCTGCAAGCTGTTTGACGCGCGTCGGGATTTATATCCGTTCTAGGGGTGAATGGATCATCGGTGGACATTTGTAAGAGAAACTTGCTCGGACTTGATCGGATGTATACTTTTAAAAGAAAGTTGCAGTGCTTTCTCTACTTCCAACTTATTTAGGAAACAGCTTTTCGATCGTAGTTTCAATTTAATAAAATAAAAACAAGTGAATTGCATAAAATAATCTCACCCGTTGAATCGGCTACGCTCCCAACGTCATTCTCATCCAAATTCATCGAAGACGCGAACGTTGTTTTACTATCTTTCCTACTAAAAATGTTTCAATTAAATTTCACTATTTATACAAGTAGAATTACTCAACAAAAATGGCGCGATGTTTAATAATATCTAAATGTAATTATTAAACATCTCGTTATATTATGGTCACGTTTCAAAAATAACAACGAACTTCAACAATTGATTTCCATATAAATATTCGGCGCTTTCAAAATCCTTGTGTACAGCAATCTTATAATTTTCCACTTCTAAATGTCTATTTACCGAAGTGTTGTTTATAAACTTTTTATCATTCGATGGATTCGCATTAATTTGTTTATCGACTTTTTCCAAATTTCTTTCTGTGTAATTGTTTGTTAGAAATTCGGAACTTTCTAAAGTAGTGGTTGCATCGGAAAGAAAATTCGACTTTTCGTTTGTTCTTTGTTTGTGAATTTGTCGAGCCTTGAAAATATTAATATCGTTATAAAATACTCGTTTAATATATGTGAAAGTTCAATTGAATGCGTTTCGGCGAGAACGCAGCATCCTCGAATTAAATATACCTTGTGCAAAGAAACTGGTTTAGTACTGGGTGCATGGAATTTTGAGCTTAAATACGTTTCTTTCATCGATTCCTCTACCATCGTAATATTGTTTTTGTTCTTTACTTGATACTCTTTATCTAAGAATCTTCTCAAACGATAGCAACTTGATTAAATACTTGGTTACAAAGAAGATAATTGTTGCATCGATACCATAACGATACCTTTGTAAATTTTGTCCATTCGGTACCGACGTATGTTCGTAGTGCAAACTCTTAACTTGTTCTCCGCCATCGTGTATAAATGACTGCGACGATATTTCCAAATTGATTTCTTTATCGTGAGAACTCTTTCGAGATGTCGCGTAGCACGATGCGAGCAACGTTTCTCCACACAATTCACCATAGTTATTCTTGACCGGGTCATTTTCTTCTAAATCATTTTCCATCACGTCGAATTCTTCCTGAAGAGAAACATATCCTACTTACAAACATTAAACAAATCGATAGAAAAATCAATACCTACGTCATCGTTATCCGCGACATCTTCAATTTCTGTTTCAATAATAATTTCACCTTTGTGTATTTTCAAAATATATTCCAAGTGGTCCCTATTATTTATAATTTTGTTAAATTTTTTAATTGTCCAATAACACATGTTTTATGGAATACATGAATCAAATTTACCTTACTTCACCGTCTTTGTATTTGCTATACTGTTCTAATACACGCGAAAACTTCATCTTCTTTGCTTCTTCGTTGATCGAGTGATTTGTTAGAAAATGATTTAAACCTCCAGTAATGTATGGCAAAATCTAACACGTAAATTCAACATTAAAATCATTGTTATCGGCTATTCTCCGTTTAAAGAAAATATACAATTAACTTGTATCGCTTACAGAGGAACGATCCGTTAACAGCAAATCAGTTAATGTCGATATGAGTAAAGATGCCAACGTAGATGCTCTTCTTCGAGCAATTTGATGCAACGACAGGTTCATTAACAGAGCTGTAGCATACTCCAGTCGGTAAATATCCATAACGCGATAGTGGACGTGTAAATGGCGGATAAGCCACTCTACTAATCCATTTTCTATCATATATATCCTTTGCTGTTTACGCAGTGAAAGTTTTTGCAGCATCGCAATCATCATATTACAAGTAAATGTATCTATGTCGTTATCATAAGTGCTATTTAGGCACTTGAATACCTAGAGAATTGATTTCGTTAGATAATGTTAGAAGAATCGCTTGGAACAACGGTATAAATACTTGAATTGAACATACCACATCGACAGCAGTGGAATCAAACGACAAATAATCTCGCCCACATCTGAACGATGCTAATGCGTTTAATAATCTTGTGGTTGATTGTTGCAATGGGTGGGGCATACTAATGTTATCTGGAATTAGTAAATATGGCAGAATAGATGTACCTTTGTAGCTTGCAATTCGCCCGTAAAGCCCCAAGAGATCTTTACTTATGTACTCATGTAACGCCTCCTCTTTCTCTCCAGGCTGACCGCGTGTTATTTTCTAATCGTATAATGCATATTTATCTGAATATGTTCGGTTGAATACTATGAAATATTGATGGACAAATAGTTACTACCTTACCCTTCTCAGTGCTTGCAATAGAAACAATTTAGTCTTGATACTTCCGTTTATCAAATGTAACTTAATCTTCTTGAAGTTTAATAATTTTGGAGGCACAGGCGTGATATACGGCATAGATTGATCGAGTATATGCATCTCGGAATGGGATTTCTCTAATATCACTTCCGAAGAGCACTGCGTACATAGAACAGAACAGTAAATGTAACATACTTCGCACGACTGTTAATACGGTTGTTACTTACATACGAATTGTCTTTTATATTTTGATTAAATAAATCTGGAAAAATTTGAATGCAGGTTTCTAACATAGCTTGGAAGTCGATAGTTTGGCCTTTCACCGAGTTTTCTAAAACGTTTGTTAGAATTCTCGCGATGCTCATTAATTTATGGTAATCGGCATGCAGTTTATGAAATCTTGACTTTAATTTCTCATAATTAGATTGAACAGTATACAAGTGAGACTTTGTTACAGTTAATTCCTGAGTATATTGCGCTAATTTTTTATTATTTCTCAACAGCGACGAATGCAAGCCTTCTTCTGTAGAAGCAATCGTTGATATTGTCTGCACGCTTCTATAAAAATGGGAATGTTAAGCCAAGCATTGGGTTTCTAGTACATTTTGCGACTACTACAATGCAAGGAATAATATGGAATTGTTACTAACTTAAATTTCCGAGCATACTTCGTGTTATCGGACAAGCTGTATTGCTCTTCGAGATCGTCGTCTTCTATAAACAGTGGAATATTTCTATCATTCGGTACAATTGGTACATTCCTCTTTTCAGGTATTTTATTAGCGACAGAATCTTTTTTCTCCGAGCCTATATCACTGTACTTTCTATCTCTGAAATTCTTAAGATTTAACATGTCAGTTAAATACCACTCTTTAAACGATTTATTAATTTTACTCACTTGTAGTTTACACTCCTCAAGAAATAGAAGTAAATTTTCTGTTAGCTCGTCGACCCATCTTTTTTCAAATACTTTGGACAAGCTAGGTTCTGTGTCTAGTTCCTCGGAAAATGGTAAGGCGACAAGCGGTCTTAATTCTGCATCGTCTTCCAGTTCTTTACCAGTTGAATTCAAAAACTCGCGTAAATGTTCCATACACTCGTGCATATCTTTCTTTAATTCAATCATAGAATCCTGTGGATTATTAATAATGAATCAATTATCAAATGTATGTAGTTTTAGCAAAAATGTAGTTTTAGCATTATTAGGACAGATATATTTTTACACTTAGGACAAGTATATTTAATGTTTCTGTAATGGAGAAGATTAAAGCAAGTAAAAACGTATTGCGTCATAAACTGATGATTACCTTCTGATTCTCAAGTTCGTGGTGATTCAAAGACGATACAGATCTAACTGTATTTGTTTGCATTTTATCTTCTATAAAAGAATTATTGTGATTAAATATGGCACTGTATTAATATCGAATAGAATCTCATATTTAGACTGCGGATCTTTATGCAAAATACAAATGTTCTACATTAATTGTGGGAAGCAGGAATAAAATAAAAATTGATTTCATCCCTTAATGATTCTTTTACTTTAAGAACAACATTACAATATTCTCAAATTTTTAAAATCTTGTACTGTTTTGCCTTCTTAGTCTTCTTTATAATTTCTTTATAAATGCATAAAGATCCGCTGTCTACTCATATTAGTTTTACCTTGCTCTTTACATAAATCCAAAAGAATTATACGTTTGGGTAACGTTGTGAAATAAACATGTAGATTTAATGTTAACACTTTGTACACCCTGGTTTCTTTAACATCTTCAGGTATCAATGAGTTCCATATCTGAAAAGAGATCATATTTTGATAAGTTGCATTAGGCTCGAAGCTAGTAATTTTATACATTGAAAAAGGTTCTCCAGTCTCCTGATTTGAAGCTCGTCAATATCCATTGAGAACAGGTCAAATAATTCTCGATATCGGTTCTCAAAGCTTTAGGGAAACTTCTTGATTCGACCTCGGCTAGCAACGTTTCAGCAGTATTTTCAAACTTATGATCCAGAAGAAACTACAGAAAACATTTAATAGAGTTTGAAAATTGATGTACTACTTAATTACTAAATATTGAATACTGAATGCAAAAACTTGGATACACACATACGCACACGTCACCCATGCATACATATATGCATGGGTATGTACGTGTATATACATGCAGTTCCATGGTGCATGTATTTTCAAAATATACCTGATGAATTAGCTTCAAATTCTTATTATCCACTGGATCAATTATACGATTCTTATCCATTTTGCTTCTTTGCCTGCGCGAACAACGTTGAATTACTTTCGTTAATTTATATTTCTAAATGGTTTTGGTTTTTCACATGATGACATGGAGGATTGTTTCCTGGGACAAGATTGATTTTATGCAAACACGTAACTCAACGATTCGTGTTTACCCTCGTATTTAGTAAACGAATATTTTCTACAGCAACGTGGGAAATATCCAACAAATTGCTTAGCTCTAAAATGATCAGTTTATTATTCTTCAATCAAGTATTATTAACTGTATATATCAATTTGATCATTCGAAAAACCGATATTTACCATAAGGTTATATCTGATCAGATCATCGGTTTATGTACATATATACGTTCAGAAATTATAAATACATATATTTCTTACAATTTCGTTCAAAAACGTTCCAATTTTTAAACATCCTGTATTTACGCGCTTTTGTTTGTTTAGGTTCAATGTTCAATGAACCGTAGCGAATGTACATATGTATTTATAAATAAATACATAAATACATACATACATATAGTATGTACTTTAAATATACATCGTCGTCGCAAAATTTTCTAATTGTTTGTCCATTATATTAGAAAATGGATAAATATAATAAAAACGTGGTGCCAGAGGTTCATCTTAAATATTGTTCTTCATTTTAATAGAGGTTATATATTTTCGTTCTGTAACATTTCATGTATTGCAGGTACCAAATTTAGCGATTTACGTACCGAACTTCGTAACCGAAGAAGAGGAATCAGAAATTGTGAAACATGTTAACAGTGCTCCGTTACCGAAGTGGACACAATTAAGTCATCGTAGGCTACAAAATTGGGGTGGTGTCCCGCACCCCAAAGGAATGATAGCCGAAGATATACCAGCTGTATGTATTTTGTAAATGCATATGTACAGAGTATACATATTATATGAAATTACTGGCAACAGAAAGATACGTAAGGTAGCATAAAAAAGATTTATACTAACGATAAGTTTTCAGTGGCTCCAAAAGTACGTTAACAAAATATCGGTGTGTAATATTTTCGAGAAAAACAAATTGCCTAATCACGTATTGATCAACGAATATTTACCTGGACAGGGGATAATGGTACGCAGTAGTTGTATGTGTATATATATTTTTTATTATCGACATATTATCAAGTATAATATACAATGTACATTTATCAGGCACACTCCGACGGCCCACTCTTTTATCCTACTGTAACAACCATCAGCTGCGGATCTCATACGTTTCTAGATTTTTATAAAAATTCGGACAGTTCGAAGGTTGTAAAAATCACATTACATTAAATATATCGACAAAGTTATTAGTAGACTGTGGATCTTTACGCATTTCTAGCAAAATTGATTAGTAAAATTATGATTTCTCTATTAAAATCATTAAGGGAAGAAATAACATTCAATTCACAGTTTCTGTTTCTTCCAATCGATGCAGGTAATTTCTATTTTGCATAAAGATCCGCAGTCTATTTATTAGTCTAAAGTATTCTCAATGTGCTTTTTCTTTCAGATGCAACAACGTACTTTAGAATTCAGTATTCTACTAGAACGTAGAAGTCTGTTGATTCTCCAAGGAGATTTGTACCATCGCTATTTACATTCCATTGCAGAGAGAGGTACAGATACTCTGTCAAAGTCTCTAGTAAAAAATTTGGATATATGCGGTGACCGGTTTTCGGAGGGACAAACGTTACATCGAGGTGTCAGACTGTCTCTAACAATCAGACATGTTCCAAAAACTACTAAATTGAAATTAAAAATTGGATAATACGTTTTATCCATTGTTCACACATTTTTTTATGTCCATAACGCTCCTATCGTTCTTTTCATTTTTGTATTTATTTTGTAGTACATCTAAACACAATAGATGCTTGCATCACGATACGTCGGACTTAGGAGGCAACTGGGTGTCAGTGTCCTCGTAATTTTCTAAACTCACATCCATTATTTCCTCGTCGCATTCATCCAACATTCCTTGCAAAGAATGTATAGAAGATATCGTCACGTGAAATTGTTTACGTCTCATTTCCAACTTGTGCTCCAATTGCTCCGATTTTTCCTATGAATTAAAACGTCTATACATTAGCACTTTTCTCAAGTAGTATTGTTTTAAAGGGGTAGACGTGTTTCCAGGATTGCAAGTCAATCTATCGTGCAAGCTTCCCAAAGTGGCCTACTTTTGCGTTTTCAAAACGTAATTTGCAAAAACATTATACGGGAGCATGTAGTTGTTATTAGGGCTGTTACTTTTCCGAAGCTTCGACCCTTCGAAGGATTCAAAGGAACGAAGGGAACTTTGAAGTTTCGAAGTGCCCGAGATTTCAATGTCACGATTTTTGATTAATAAAAATATTAACACAAAAATTAGATTAAAAAAAGAAACTCCGTTTTTTTTCAATCTTCTAATAATTTACAATACTACGGAGGTTCAAAATTTGAAACTTCGATTCTCATCGCCTTGGAAGTTTCGAAACTTCGATTCTCGTCACCTTCGAAGTTTCTGAAATCGAAGATTCAAAATCTTCGACCTTCGAAGAAAAGTAACAGCTCTAGTTGTTACAGCTTTATAAAAATAGCGAATAATGCAAATTACGTCTTGTAAACGTAAAAATAGGGCTTTTGAGGGCGACTGCGGCCTAGATTGATCTTTTATCTAGCGCTTTTGTCTACTGAAAAACCCCATCTCTGCATTATCGAGAAATGAGAAGGCGCATCTCGCACCCTTGCAATCCCAGAAACGTGAGTCTATACCCTTAAATGAATAACGCATATTTTATATACCTTCAACCTGCCTAATTCTTCCCGCAGCGTCGCTAACTTTAAATTCGTTTCTACCCTGTCTGGCTGTTCGTTTATAACTTTTGCTAATACATCGTACTCGATTCTGTTCTTTCTGACACGTTTTGCTTCTTGCAGTTCCGCCTTCGTTTTCTCAATATCGCTCTTGGCTTCTTCTATTTGAACTTCTATCTCTTTCGACAACATTTCATAGCTTTTCAATTCATCTTGACTCATATTCGAGACCAATCTAGACTTCTTCTGTGCAAACTCGCATTGAGCGAGCTGCGATAACATTCTCTCGTGTAATGTGTTGTCCACATCAGGATTGCTTACCCACTTTATGAATGATTTCAAAAGCATATTTATCCTACGATCATCTCCTGTCCCATCGCCATCGATGAGTAATCTTCGACGAATTACTTCCTCTGACAAATGATAATGCATTGTGTCTCCATTAAAACATCATAGTTGGTTATATTATTCCAATGTGCACTTACCGTCAGACATTTTGTTAAAAGACGAGGATCTAACAATTCAATAATAATGCAATGTTTACTACACACAAAACAACGCGTCTTTTGGTTACCGACGAGTGTACGTAAGTAAGCAAGTACCATTGAATGTTAGATATTACTGTTTTTAATCAATACATTGTGTAATTAAAGAATAGAAATTACTCGGGGTTAATCTATTGCATCGATACCATGCAGAGAACCGGAAAAATCGAGTAGTAATCATATATTTAATGAAATCGCGTGCATGGTGTCAAAAATGGACGGTGGAATCAGTCTGTGGCGCCATCTGGCGGTGGAACCAGGAGAAAAACATTGAATATGTAACTCGAACGTCCTCGTTGTGTTCCCATCTTAGACTTGTAGCAACTTATATTTAGACAGAGAGATAACCGCAAGCAGCTTGATTCTTCGATGAACTTACATTACAACAACTTCGTGAAGTATTATTCCGGATCCTCGTACAGAGCCTTTTTTCGAAAAAGTGTACAGAAATGAAAACGTTCACTTTTGTTGTTTATAAAGTTTCAAGAGCTAAATCGCAAAAAAAGGCTCCGTACAAAGGTGCGAAATAATACAGAGAATATTTCAACACAAAAATTATCAAAAAAAAATATTGCTTCTTCGCTTCACGGAGTTGTAAGTTCACCGAAAAGTCAAGCTGCTTCGTAATCTCTGTCTTTGTCTCTCCTGCGAGTGATATATCTCCCTCTCTATCATAGCCCTGTAGGAGAGACAAGGATCTCTCTATCTTCATTCATAGTTCACTTCTATGCCGATAGAGCGCATAAACCACAAGATACTTTGTGGTTTACGATTCGATTTTAGGTACCTACTTACCTATCTAGCTATAGACAGAACGTGGTGTTTGGTGGTGTTCCAGGATAACTGACGTTACAAGATAATTCGAAATGGTGAACAGCGATATAAAAGCGAGGTATGCAAGTATATTTATACATTATTTATTTATGTGCCTGGTGTTGTTTTATAAAATTTGAAGATCGCACGGTTGCCACCTAGCTGTAAAACATTGTACCAAACAACGAGTGGCTTCGTCATTTGACCGTAGATTGCCGTCAATTGCCGTAGATGTTGCCGCGCTCTCGTGGCTATGGCGGTTTATTTGAATTTATTACTATACAGTCTGTCTCTCGTTGGCAGCCTTGATAACTCTACTCTTTGTCTTTCTTCTGTCGCCTAACTTAGGAACTTTTTCCGTGCGGAGTACCGAGTGCGGAGCGAATACGGAGCGAATACGGAGCGGTGTTGCAGTTAGTTGCAGTTAGTGGAGCAAATCTGTTGATCGTTTTAAAGGGGGTGAAGTGAACAGGGGATCGAAATAACGTGTCGCGGCAATATTGCAGTTCGTAGAAGAGCGTGGACTCGCGCGATCATTCGCAGCAGGGAACTTGGTCGTTTCGATTGGCCAGCGTGTAACTCAATGTCATGCTTCAAGGTAAACTATCGATGACGTCAGTGTACGTCACTTAACAAGTGGGAGTGGATGGATAGATGTCGGCAGCCGTTGCTGGCTCTCGCGAATAATCGCACACGAAATTCGCAACGGACGATAACCGCGTCGTCACGATAATGTCGCGTGTTTCATAGCGATGTAGTGTCTTTCGGTGTCGGACGAAGGAAGATATACGAGAAAGCCTGTCGGGAAAAAGAAACGGGGGAAAAAAAAACAACCGACAAACGCACACGTGTTTCCGCGGTAAATGGAAAAACACCGAATTCGGACCGCGCATGCTCGACCACCGATGACGTCACGAAAATTGTGCTTTTGATCAAACTCGCTCTCTCGCCGTCCCTTTTTTTTGCCCTCCCGCATCGTGGACGTAATAATGTGGAGAGTGAAATAATCGCACGGAAAAGCTCTGTAGGAGCCGCGGACAAGCCGGTGAATATCGTAAGTAAATTTCATTCTACTCTCGCCGTTTCCGAACCCATCCGTTGACTTACAGTCTGTTAACATGGCCTTCACACACGCTCGCGCACACACCCGCATACGCATATACACCAACACGGGCGTATATACTGAACGCGCACAGCATACACACACACGTACACGGTACACACACACACACACACACACACACACACACACACCGGACGCGTACGATACATATGCACGCGCACGTATGCACTCACACGCTTGTTCACGGCGCTCGAACACTCGGATGGGCGTGCTCGCGCGCTCGAAGCGTTCACAGTTTTCACGAGAAAAAAAGCTCGCTCTCAAGCAATGTTTCAATTACTTGAGAATATCGAAGTTTCTGCGTGTCTGGACACGAACGTCCCAGACATTTCGCGGACACGATAGACCAGCAGGTTATTCGGTCGCGGGAGATAATATTGATCTTCTGGCGTAAGAATGATCGAAAATGACAGCTCCTATTGTAGGTCGAACGTAATTACCAGTCAGCCTCAGTTTTCTTTTTTTTGGTCACTTCTAATTCGTCGTTGGATGATTGTTGAACTTTTCGCGTGGTTTCTCCTCCGTCGATTACCTATTTTGTTAGAACATAAGGGATAAGGATCGTTGAAGGATCATCGTTTCGCGTGTGTCGATCGTTGGAACAGCTCCGTTGGATGACAGGAGTTTTTATTTCAGAAAAGATGGCAAGCTATACCACCATGTTCTCGATGTGCGACACACACAACAAATCGTGCGCGCGAAGCGCATTAACAAATAACCTCTTCGCTCGTATTGTTAGAGAAACAAGTATGGTTTAGGCGAAGGGAATAGCTTCTTTGTTTTTGTCGCGTTCGGATCGCGTGACCAAATAAAACACGACGAGCGTTTAATCGTATACGCGTTATCAAAGTAATCTCGCGATATTTAATAAGATGCTGTCCAACAAAGTTGCCTTCGCAGTTCACAGCCATTCGGTAATGTCAATATACGCCGTTCTACGCAAACATTGGAAATCGGTGGAATACATTCGCGAAATATAATTCCGATCGAATCGGTAATATTTTCCAATGGCTGCGTCGCGAACGGCACGTAACAAATTCCATTCGAGCAAGATGCAAAAGACGCAACACGTACAACGTGTAAGACGCAAGATGTAAGATACAGGTACTTTATTCTACGGATATATGCAAATGGTTGTCATAGCATTTAGGCATGTACAGAAATTACCATAATCGCTTCGACGGAAAGTTATCGAAATATCGTTGCGGGTAGCGAGTATCCGTCGAGGATTAAATCGATATCGACAAAAAGTTGCCTGGTCCATCTTTCGGACCGGATTACTAACAACATTTCGTGCGAATAGAAATCTTATCTAGACGCGAAGATCTTGCGCTTCGCTGGTAGATACGCGGGTCGATTCGCCGCGCGCACGCCTAATTGATTTGTGTACGACAAAATCGAGAAAAAATAGCGTAAACAACGGGGCGTGAAGCTGAAATACGAATGTACAAAATCGTCCTGAAAAATGTTGCAAATTTCTACAAGATGCTGCCATCTGCGCGCATTAATGCGGACAGCAGCTAGGAGACTGCTACATCGGTAAAACAGGAATCTGGAGGCAACGATACAGACGATAATTTATTCCGGGGGAACGAAAAAGATGGAATAACAACCGTTTAAAATTCCATAGACTTATAGATTATAGATTATAAACTGTATATGCTGCTAGGATAGAATGCTAGGATAGCATTGAGACATCTCAAAGACATCTGTAAGACGCCTGCCGCAAGACATTCGGACTGAATGTCAGTCTGAAAGACGTCTGAACGGCTCCCGAAAGTCTTCTGAATGTCTTGTGTTACAAAACAGGCACGTCTTAGAGATGTCTTTTAGGCGTCTTTTTAGACGACGTCTCCGAAAAGACGTCTTTAAGTCGCCTTATTTCAGACGTAAAAACGACGTCTGCAAATAGACATCTTTAAGACGCCTTTTTGAGACGTAAGAAAGACGTTCAGACCTAACAACGACGTAAAACATACGTCTATGAGTCGGGTGCTATCTGGGTATAGACTATACATTGCAATCATGTAATTTCTTTCGATCGAGCTGCGTCTCGGAATGCTTCTGTTTCCGCTCGGAATTTCTAGTTTTGTGGGTGGCTGTGACGTTTCGAAACTAACGAAAAGAGTCAACGTTTAGGTCATACGAGCGTGCCATCGATTTACATAGATTCGGGAGCCCACATTGTGTCGGGCTTTTTACCGCGAGGTCATGCGATTCTTTGTACCGGCTATTATTACGTAGGTTCAAGTTCCGTGAGATTTCGCGATAAGTCTAGATCTGATAGAGCCGCCGAATTGCCACCGTATTGCCACCGTATTGCCACCGAACGCGGCGAACGGATGCGTTAGAAAATCCTCGAGCGACAGAATCGATTCTGGCGACCACGATCCCACAAGATAGCAATCCTCCATTTTATTTTGTATATCAAATCGGAGATGGGCTTGCTTCCAACCCGAGGAGTCGCTCGACTCGAAAAATCGATCTACCCTTTGCGACGAACCATCGACGCGCAACACCCGCTGCCTGCCTGTCGCTCGTCGGTGTTCAACAAACTATGTAATACGTATCCCCTAATTGACAAACTATACTAGCAATCCGATAGCGAACGACTCGAGACGCGCCGGGTTCTTTCGTACACGAGGCGGCGAGATACTCTGTTAAGGAAAGAAGCACCCAGTAAAATTACAAGTAGACTGCGGATGTTTGTGCAATTTTCAATTTTTGTAGACGAATTTTACGAATGTGGAATGAAACAAAATTCTATTCGTAATGGAAACAGCCTTTGTAGATCCAGAACAAATAAAAATTGTACAAAACTCTGTCGAATTTTATATTCTATCCTTTCTCGAAAATCTTCATAAGCCATAAATGCATAAAGATATCCGCAGTCTAATTATAAGATATAATGACGAACAATATCTTTATGTAGAAATTGTAATGCACAATGATTGATTTATTGCATTTAAAGTATTAGGTAATCCGCAACAACGCTTTTTCAAAACTTACTGTGTTCTTATTTGATTTTTCACCGCTTTTCTATTAAATATGGCCGGATGCTACTCTCTTTCGCAGAGTAGTGTAATTAGAAAAGCGAATGACATTGGAAAAAATAGCGATCGATCGGGAAGGGAAAAAACGGTTTTGTTTCCCGGTGCGCGGCAGTCTCGACATATTTTCGGCTGGATATCCAAAAAAGCTGCAAGTTGATAAAAATTTCACGAGGAAATCGTGTGCTGGTCGCTCTGCCGACATCGATCCCACCCACCGGTAGAAAGGAATGGTTTCATCGATAACCTTCCTAAGAACACCCCGACCAATGACGTCAATTTCGAGATATTATGCAAGCGCGAACACTCTAGGGATTTTTTCGAAAAGTTGGCACAGTCACCGGATATATCTTCCGCTCGGCTCTCGCACGGGATCCGTAGGTTATTTCTTTCTTAAAACTTTTAATCTCCCGCCCATTCTCGCGTGGCTCGTTACTGTTACCATGATCGTAATCGTAACGGCAAACGTAATCGTAACCGGATCTGTCGCGTAAATGAATAAACGACCGGCGTCGCAGGGTTACGAGGAGACTCGATGACCAAAGCAGAATTTGGAAATAACGTTTAAACCAATTTGGCAGAGGCGCCTGGCGGAGCGGGAGAACCTTTTAATGGGACGAGGCGCTGACTAATTTGATCCGTACAATCTGAAATTCTGACGCTCGGTTGAATAATTCACAGACTTCTCGCGTATACTTAGAATCGGAATGGAAACCCGTGATAAAATATATTAGCGAAATAACTATGTCGCGTTCGCGTCTCGCTCGGTTAATTGAAATTTTCACGGATTTTTGTCGTTTCCGTTCGGGGTTCGTTTTCTTTCTTAACACTGAACCTACCATTGCCGGTTAAACGACCGGTTTTTTATATTTTCCATTTCGCAATTATTGAAATGATGAAGTTGCTCACATGGACATTGATTCGATAAATTTCTTTGTCCACGCGCATAAAAATATATATGGCTGTTGGTCTACTTAAGAATGAGCGTGGCACTGAAATAAATAACAAAATTTTATTAGAAAATGTTATTTATTGCACTTGGAACCAACATGCTCAGAGTCTTCAGTATTGTCTACTTAATCTACTATAGAACATTTGAAATTTAAATCCTCGATTGGGAACGAAATGCAACAGAGGGTTAAAACATTTTAATCGTTTTCAGTGCTCGGTAGGTTCAGTGTTAAACTTAATATCGGATACACGGTACGCGGCGTGCACAGTATGCCTGTATACGTATGCGCGTGTGTGTCAGAATTCTAATTTGCAAAGGTAAATTATGCTGTGCCACCCTAAATGTGGTTGTGTGTAGGTTGAGAGGTAAAACAATTCGTGTTTTTACTTTACGATCAAATATTTCGCAGATCCGATGAGAAATACGTCTAGGGCTGAGAACTATACCCACGATGGAGGTAGGGAAACGGATTGACGGATTAATCTGACGGAACAGAGTAGCTCGTTTGTTCTTTTTGGAGCAGTGGGAACGATGCGCGTTGTTCGTTGCTTGTTGCTCGTTTCTGGTTTCCTTCGGCCGACCGCGGCCGAGAGGGTTGCTCTTCGAGGCTCGCATGGGGTCACGATTGACGTAAATCTGAGCGCGAGACTCCGATGATTCCTTCCGCCTACTCTCACGTGCGACGTACACGTGTCGTAGCTGTTCTGGTCAAAAGTCGATCGCGCGCCGCCTTTAAAACGTAAACGAAGGAAGAGACTCTGACGCAAGTGCTCTGTATACGGTGTACAGTGCATTTACCGTTTTTCGTTTTCCGTGGAAAATACGGAAAAGTCGGTCCTCCTCCGCCCACCGGCTCTTCCGTTTTCACGCTGCGCCCTTCGCCACGTGCCGGCGACACGTGCCTACCGTGTACAGAGACGCGTTCAACCAGTACAAAAGCCCGTGTTCGTGTACGATTCGAACAGAAAAATCTCGAGGTACACCGATGTGTGTATCCTTCGATTGATCGCTGACATTTCACGTTCGATGGAACGATCGTCTGGAAGTCATTCTATTTTCACGAGTTCGATGGGCAAACTCGCGGATCGAGATCTCGCGATCGCAGCGTTCAAGCGTTTCAGCTTTTTAGCGGGAACCCGGGTCTCCCTATTCTCTTGTTCTCGTGTTCGTCTCGCCCCTTTCCCGCCATCCCCCTTCCCGCGCAATGATCGCCACGTGTCGGTAGCACGTGCTATCGCGTTCACCTTATGCGGTTTAACGTGTACGAATTCCTCCGGATCGATTTGTTATTGTTTCGCGTCGACAAACGGACGGGACCATTGTTGGGCTCGCTCGAACAGCCTTTAGAAGAAACGTCTTTGTCGATGTTAGCGCACTGCCGATTCGTTCGTGAACAGTGGGTTCGCGCGAGATCCGCTAACAAACGACGTTACCGGTTTGTCAGGACGACCGAATTTCAAGCATTTCATCGTGAATGTGGAAGCTACGGAGTTTCTGATTTCTCTAATAAGGTCGACGGCGATACGTCGAATCTGCGCATCGTATCGGACACGCCTAATAGATCGACGACGAGGCATAGTACGCCGCGGCATTAGGAGTAGGACAAAGGTAAGGGAAGAAAGAGGGAGCAGAAGGTGGTGGCGACGGAGGAAGGTAGGCGCGCGCGTCACGACGGTGTGCCGTGGGGTCGATTATAAATTTCGCACGCGTGGCACGGCAACGTGTGCACGCTCCAGAGATTTCTATCGAGGATCTGCGATCCGATCCGATCGGATTCGATCCGATTCACTCGATACAGCGTGTAGATGGGACAGGTTGATGGGGTTCGGAAAGATGGATCGGCAGGGCAGAGGGGAAGCCAATGCCTGTCGTCGCGTAGGTACGACACGCGCACCTACCTACGCTGATCGAGGTAGCGTTGGGAACAGGTTCACCCTGCATGTGGATTCTCTCGAGCGCGTTTCGTTCCAGTCTGGAAAGTGTACGGCGTCGTTGTGTTTCGTCGGAACGTTCTTGTTACGAAATAGAGATTCTCGTTTGATCGTTCTTCGGTGTCTTTCGAAGTCTTCCGAGGCTGCGAGGAGCCGCTGTAGTGGCGGAACAGTTTCGTCGAGACGTTTCGATTGATCCTGACTCGACGGCAGCTCGACGCTGTCGCTAGGTTTTGCTACCTACGTAGCCGGCAGTGGTCTCGCCCCCTCTCTTGCTCTTTCTCCCGGTATCTGTCTCTCTCCGTCTCTCTCCGTTTAATGCGGGTCGCCGGTGTGTGTACTCAAAAAGGTGTATCGCGTGTATGCGCGCAGCGAGCGTACAGGTAAAAGAAACGTCGCCATGGAAACGACCATGGCCACTCTCAATCAATACACGATGGGATGGATGTCGGTTCGGTCTGTGACGTAGGCGAAAAGCCCACGTGGTCCTATCGGCCACGTGCGAGAGATAGAGGTGTCTCTCCGTGGAGTACTCGAACCGTTCAAGTACCACGAAATTCGAGCTGGCTGACACATACACGCTCTCTCTTTCTCTCTCTCTCTCTCTCTCTCTCTCTCTTGCTCTCCTTCTCTCCTCTCGTTCTTCCTCATTCTCTGTTTGCGAATCGGTCCGCGTAATCCGATCGTTCGACCTGCACAGCGAACAATCGCGGCGAATTTCGATAATATTCGAATTATCGGGTTGGCCGCGGGTCGAGCAATGTAATAAACGAATTTCACGAGGGGAACTTTTGTCGCGAGAAACTGGTGCGATCTTCGCGAGATGGACGGACATCTACGTTGTCTTGCCGACAATCGCGAAGTTTTCTTTACCGAGGGTAGACGATCATTTTTCCTCTGGAACATGTCCCTTCAAAACTCGCTCTTCTGCTCATTTGCTTTTTCTTCGAACTCACCGTTACGCGCTTCTCCTCTTTTTCTTCCTCTCTCTCTCTCTCTCTCTCTCTCTCTCTCTCTCTCTCTCTCTCTCTCTTCGTATCTCATCTCCCTTACCCTGACGGAGAGCTTGCACGCGGCGAGTAGAAAGGGAAAACGAGAGTGAAACGAAAGAAAGAGTAAGAGCGAGAGAGAGATGAAACTCGCGCGTGTACGCGTTGCGCTAAGTAGACGAAGAGAAGAGAGGAGAAACGAGCTGGCAGATGTTGGGCGCGTGCGGCGTCGAACCTTTTAAGGCGCGATCACTGGACGCCCGGCGTCGCGGCGGCCCTCCTCGCGTCGCGACTGCCCCCACCGATTTCTCTCTTTCTCTCTCTTCTCTCTGCCTCTCTCCTACTTGGTCCTCTTCTTCTAGCTCGGACACCTTGAGAAGTCGAACAGCGCCTCCACGAAACCTCATCATCTACCTCTTCTACTTGCTTTCCTATCGTCTTTGGCTTCTTCCACCTCTATCTCCCCACACCCGTCTCTAACTCTTTTGCTTTCCCTTTTTCCTCGCTGCTCGTTTATACTCTTTTGCTCGTATTCTTAATCCTCGGTTACTTTCTTCCACTTTTTCTTCTTCCAGTTGGTCGTTTTTCTGCTCTGGTTCTCTTCCCTCTGGAACCCCCCCTCGGTCGCTTTCTACTTCGACTCACCCTGCCCTCTTTTCTACTTTTCTCTTTCGAACCCTCTCGCCGAGCAATTATTTTTCCGCTCGAGCCTCGCTCATTCGTTTTCGGAGTACGCCTCCGTCCCCGCGGAAGTTCGAAAATTATGATAACGTTACTAATAATGTTCGCCGGTGCTTTCATTCGTTTCCCGAACCAAGGAATGCGAAGCACTTCGGCGGAATGGGAATATCGTTGGGAGACGTAACGAGACACGAGAACCGAGTTAACTCTTTCTCCTCGGTTAGCGGTTATCTAAGTAACGCGGCGATTATCCGAAGAGAGTTGCCCGACGCGTTCACATTTTTACCACGTTTTTCCGCTCGATCGCTAGCATCGAGGAAGCGAAGAAACAAGCCGATTCTCTCCGTCTACCTTTCTCTTTTTCTCTTTCGAGAGGGCACGGTTGGAATCGAGGAAAAGTTTGAAAATTTGTCTCTGCCCCTCTCGGGGAGCGCGTTCACTCAACCCACGGACCTCTCCTCCCTTCTTGTTTTTCTCTTTTTCCGATCCACTTCCTTCGCGCCGTCGTTCTCCCTCTCTTTTCGCTAGGTTGCTTTCATTCTGCCTCGCTCCGAGTAGAATCGCTCGCGCGCGGCGCGGCGTCTCGTTTCGTCTCGTCTCCTCTCGTCTCATCTCATCCCGGAGCCAGCCAAGTATCGCGTTTCAGTCTCCTCCCTGCATTAGGAAGAACGGAGCGGAGAACATTTTCTTCGCCTCTCGTGTTCCCTCTCCCCCCCAATTTCACCCGGCTCGAAACCCCTTGGCCTTTCGATCTTCCGATCCAGCGATCGTTCGAAAGTTCCTCAACTTCGTCGGAATAATCCGAGACGCTTTTATTTTCTTGGGAAAATCGCCGGAATTTCGACCTGCTACCTACCAGGTCCTAAAAATCCGCGCGAAATGAATATTCCGATGGAGAATCCGGCCCGAAAATTGGATTGCGAGCAATTACCGAAGGACGTAAAGCAACGTTTCTCCAATTGTCCGCGACTTTCCTCGCGGATCGATCGCCGACGAGACTCGGACACCAAGGACGCATTCATCTAACGAGCTGCGTCTTGTAAATGAAAGAGACCGATCGCCGCGCCGCACAGTGGGGTATTTGCCCGGTTTGTGCGGTCAAAGCTATTTCAAAATTCTCTCAATATTTAATCTGCTGGAACTTGATATAAAAAGCAACCACTTTAAAGCTTGAGATTTCTACTTTTTGTACTATATACCGTTTTTACTAAAACGGATGTTGTAAGTGCAAAATCTGTCCGTAAAGAGGAACGCATCAGATTGTAAAGTCTGTAGTTATTTTCCAATCAAGTACTGCGGATAATAATCAATATTCTAACGTTATTCGTCTATTTTATCAATAACTAGCTGTACCCGCGACTTTGTCCACGTGCAATAACAAATCCTGGTTGAATTTGACCATATATCTGCTATAACTTCTGTAAAACTGAGTTTATCGACCCGTAGTTGGACTCATTTCATAGACTTTCGCACGCTAAGTAAGCCTGTTTGGCCCAAAACTTATTTCCAAATACAAACGGTTCAAAAGTTACGGTCGAAAATACCTTAAAGCAAAACTATCAACATTTTCGAGCTTATATCGGTTTTTGCATGACCGTGGTTTCAGTTTTTTCCTGAAACCTACCGCTGAAAAGCTACAGCTGTTTAGAAAGTCGGTAAACCAAAAAGTTTTAGAAAAAAGCACACTTTTGTGTTATAACTCCTAAACTATGCAACCTACAGAATCGGCTCAGTGTCCATTTGAAAGAACTCGGCGAGCTGAATCCAATGAGTACCTCAAATTGAACATATGCTGCTACCAGTCAAAAGAGGGCGACAAAGTCGTCTTTGGTCACTAATGACGTCACAACTTCCCGAAGAAACGACTAATGACTCAAACATCAGCTTTCTCCGTTCAGCCGTTCTCAGTTGATGCCGTCACAAACAGACAAACAGACAGACAGACAGACAGACAGATAGACAGACACGATTTTATTATATGTAGAGATTGATAATATTTTTCAAGCTATAAGGCTTGAAAGTGACAGTACCGCCTGCATTAGCATTACTCAAGGTGTACCGTGTGAAGGTTGCATAGTCGGATTTACACCTCCTTGTGTCGAAAAATATTTAAGGAAAAGATATTTTGTCATAGTGTTTTGGAAAGCTATCAAAACAAGCTACAAGAATATGCAATAAGAAATAAGCAGTTCTATTTAAGAAATTGAAGATGACCTTCACGTGATTTTCAAACGACTATTCAAGGGCAAATCAATGACACCATTATGTCCCCCTTGAAACCATACAACTTTTGTCTGAAACATTTTTCTCCAAAATGCTTCATTTCCGAGATATACGTCTGTTACACTTTAACTGACTCACCCTGTATATTATTTAAATTTTATGTGCGTACTTTCTTCTTATATTTTAGTGTATATTGTATGTTTATTATTATTATTCAGTATTTGCTTACGTTAATACGGAGATATAGCGAATGCGAACATGCAGGTACGCGAGAAATGTTGCGGTATTCAATGGCCACTTTCTCATAGATCAACTATAAAACACGGAGTCGGACGTAGTCGGAACCAATTTTTCTTGCATCTTAATCATAAATCTTCAAAGAACACAATGGCACAGAAATGAAAACCGGGACTGACTCTGAAGTATAACAAAATCATTACCAAAGTCTTAGAATCATAAAAAAGGTGACTGAATCTTGGTTGGTTATCTTTAAATATTAATAACTACAAAAATGTATATAGTACAAATTTATTTTAAATTTATCTTAAAAGTATACCCTATACGTAGCTAAAAAAACTTCTATAAAACAAAAATCTATTTAATTTATACTAATATTTATTACTAATAGGTGAATTCGTTGAGAAATGAAAGCTTGTTAACAGAATTTCAAACTTCCGACAAATTTCAGTGCTTAATGGATACATGAATGGGAAAACGAACGATGGGAGATTGTTCGTCAGATATTCAACTAACTCAAGCAACAAATTTAAAAATCCAATTTTGACCGCACAAATCGGGCAAATATCCCACTATGCGCCGCGCTGCGCCGCGCCGGCAGGCAAGCGGACAGGCACACGGTCGTAAATATTACATAGATCGTTCGGAAAGTCATTTCGTTTTCTCGAGGAAAAATGAAAGCCAATTCTTTACCATTTAGAATAAGTTTTACGACATTTTGTTCTATGATCTCTTGAATATCTGTTTTTTTTTATCAGCAAGAAATTGAGTTATGACTAGACTGCGGATCATCATGCATTTACAGCAATTTGATAAATTGAAGATGTCGATAGATGATTTCTCCCCTATTAAAATCATCAAGGGCAGAAATAACGTTCGATTTAGTTTCCATTTCTCGCAATCGATGCAGACAATTTTTATTTTGCATAAAGATCCGCAGTCTAGTTACGACTTTTCATGATTTTATTTGAAATGAGATTTGCATCGCGTAAAAATGTTGAAAAAACCGAAGAAAAATGATAATCCGATGTTCCGTGCCGAGCCATTTTTGCTCGATAATTAAACAAACTCATGTGCTTTGTCCTATACTGTCTAGTAATAACAAATGGAAGCAATACAATCTCTACACGAGGAACGAAATTACTTTCCGAACAACTTAATACAATGACCAAGTTATATAATAACCGAGGGCGGTATTTCCCTTGAAACGAAACTTTCTGCTTGATCCTTTATGCTCCCCTATCGAGGTGTCTAGTTCTCGAGAGATATTGCTACCGGATTCGACGCGATCTAGCACGATGGAACGATTAACGATTTTCTGGAAACAGAAGCCGGTTGTTTTCTCAAAGTCTGCAGCGTAACGCTGCTCCGCGCAGCGCGTGGGAGTTCGTTTTCGCTGGTGCGCGCCGCATACGCAGGAGATCGCGATCAGCCTCTGTAACTCGTAACATCGGTTCGTGACATTCGTTGCGTTGGCCCAATCCGAGGCGACCAGCGACGAGCGAAGACGAAGAGAAACCACGAGATGAAGCGGGACGAGAAACGAGAGGAAACGAGAGGAAACGAAAGGAAACGAGACGGTGGGGTCCAGCGATCTATGCTGCCGAAGGGCGACGATCCTCGGTGCCCTCCCGCCGCGATCCTCCCGTCGCGTTCACCGTTTCTTTCGAAACCGTGTCTTGCCTGATCCAAACCCGATCAAAAACGGAGCTCCAATAGAGATCTAGCTCGCGGAAGACAGAACGCGAGACGACCCTGCAAGGAATAAAGGCATCGGATCTATCGACAATTTTTCCAGCGATTCCAAATCGATCTGTCAAATAGCTCACTTTAGGCAGCTGATTAAAGTAGACGTGTTTGCTTTGTTTAGAAAAATGGAAAACTTGAAAAATCGTGCAGTCATTGAATATTTTTATAAAAAAGATTAAGCGGGAATGAAATTTTTGATGATATGGTGAATGTGTTAGGGGACAGTGCTCCTTCATATGCAATGCTAAAAAAATGAGTTGCTCTATTTAAACATAGTCGTACAGACATTAATGATGATCCACGTTCAGAATGCCCAAAAACTTGAACTACTTCAGAAATGATTGATCATGTCCATGATTTGGTTTTGGAAGATCGCCGATCAACTGTGGTTGATTTAGCCGAGGCCACAGGCATCTCAACTGGATCAGTTCATGAGATCTTAACTAATGAATTAGGTTTGAGAAAGCTATTGACAAGATAGGTGTCGCATTCGTTAAATTCGGATCAAAAACGCATTCGCCTGAAATGTTCTCAACAACATTTGGATCGTTTGCAAAAAAATAAAACTGATTTTGTGCGTCGATTCGTAACCATGGATGAGACTTGGGTTTACCACTATGATCCTGCATTGCGACAATAAACCCCAGAGTGGACTAAGCCCGGTTGTTCAGCTCCGAAGCAGCCAAAGTGGTCAAAATCGACAAAGAAAGTCATGGCATCCGTTTTTTGGAATGCAAAAGGAATTTTGTTAATTGATTACCTTCAAACCGGGAAAACAATAACAGGAGAGTATTACTCAAACCTTTTGGACAAACTGCATGCACAAATTCGGGAGAAAAGACCTGGCTTAGCGAAGAAAAAAGTCATTTTTCACCAGGACAATGCACCGGCTCACAAAAATGTTCTTGCAATGGACAAATTCAAGGAGTTACGTTATGAATTGTTGGAGCATCCACCATATTCACAAGATCTGGTCCCCTCTGACTTCCATTTGTTCCCAAACCTCAAAAAATTCCTATGTGGTAGGCGTTTTTTATCAAATGAAGAAGTCATAGCAGCCGTAGATAAGTATTTTAGAGGTCCCAAGGAAAATCATTTCAAAGATGGGATAAATGAATTAGAAAATCGCTGGAAAAAATGTATCGAGCTTAAGGGAGAATATACTGAAGAATAAATGTATTTTTACTCATTATTTCATGTCATTTCATTGTTAGGCTACGAACTTTCTGAATGACCTAGTAGTTGGAGATCGAAGATCGAGCAACGACCCTAGATCCCTACTACAGGGCTAGGAGGAGCGTTGTCCATGCGATATCGAAGGGGGCTGACCGAACCCCGTATACGATTTATTCCATGGTGTCTCGGTAGGAGAGGAAACACGTGTTCTACACTCGGTTAGGGCCACGTGTGAGGTGCAGGATGTTTGTGCCAGCTCCTCTTGGTCGTACGCCTGGCTGCCATACGGAAAATCGATCGATCGATGTCTGCCCGGTCGAACGAAACCGCATATCTTGTACAACTTGGATCGTTCGTATTGCATCCAGGGCCACTTGCCAATCTCTTCTTTTCCCCGACACCTTGCTGTGCAGTTTCAAAGTCTCCATCATTTTCGTTTCGTCCGCACCTCGAAGAATTGTTCTACCCGTGCACGCACATCACCAGGCTGATTCGTTTACGAATTGATCGATTAACTCCTTGCCGTAACATTTTCTTTAGAATTACTATGATTAACCCTCATTCGTCCCTCGTGAATTCACTCGTCAATTTCACACAGTTTTCCCGAAATAAGTTACACTGTTCTGTTATTTGTAGGTAAATTCTCCTGGAACTTCGCGTCGTTTATTTTTTTAACGCGGAACACAACCGAGAAACGTAAGATTTAAATTTAAGGTGGAAGTCGGCGACTGCAGGGAATTATGCAAGGAACTAGAATCTGACTAGATTTTGGGTCAAAACATGGGTTTGGGGGTTTTTGTCCTTATTTGAGCAGATTCTGGGCTGGGTGAGGGCTCATTCTAAAGAGGAAGGTTAAATACACCGCGCTCAACTCATGATTTAACGAGATTATGTTTATATCTAATAATATGAGTGTCCAAAGTAGGGCTGTTACTTTTCCGAAGCTCCGAAACTTCGATTCTCATCATCTTCGAGGTTTCTGAAATCGAAGCTTCGAAATCTTCGACCTTCGAAGGAAAGTAACACCCCTAGTCCAAAGTAGAGAAAAACACCCGCAGATTCCAATGTATTTTTCTGTCTCTAAAAGACTTTTTCCTCTATCAAATGAACCTTTTTGCGGCGCAAAACCTGCTCAAATAAGGACAAAAATCCGAGGACCGCAAACCCATGTTTCGACCCAAAATCTAATGAGATTCTAGTTCCTTGCATAATTCCCTGCAGTTGCCGACTTCCACCTTAACTCATCATTTTGAATAAAAAATAAATACCGAAAAGTAACTGTTTACCTTGTTATTTCATCGATCTTTTATCATTGTGTCAATTTGACACCGAGGGACAGCTTCAGTTCGTGAAATGAGGGACGGATCAGGGTTAAAACAACGTCTTTATCCCGAAAAAAGTCGTAGAAGGGAAAGGAAAATCATTTTCATGTACATTTTCTGTATGGCTACATTTATTCCAATGCTTAAAATTTTATTTTATCTAAGAAGCAAAGGCATAACATTCATACTCGTTAGACTTCGTTAAAATCTTCAACACGAGTCTGACTCGTTGAAATACGGCAAGGGGTTAAACCGAAGATGTCATATCAAGGAGCATTTCGAGAGCTACGAGATATTGGACAGAGCGCGGTGCGTAAATAAATCAAACAACCCTTGTCCCGGAAATCGGTACGAAAGCAACGAACGAAAAACGCGGAGACTTCCAGCTAATAAAGGATCCGCTGAAACTTTTCCACGACGATTATGAAATGGTACCCGTTAGAGGATCGCAGAAGGGGGCGAGGGAGCCCAAACAATTAGAAATCCATGAGACTCGAAGGAGAAGGTGATGCGACGAGAGAGACCACAGGGATTCGGGGGTGGGAGAGGAGATGTCGAAGAAGGTGGTGGCCGGAGGAGGTGAAGGGGCGAGGAGAAGGAAAGAAGAAGAAGAAGGAGAGGAGAGGAGAGGAAGAAGGCACACGTCACTTAGTTGAAGCACGTGCTCTGGTTTCTGGCGGCTGGTGCTGCTCAGCCTCGGTCTTAGACTCAGCCCTGGCGGCTGCGTTTAAATTTAGCCAGCGCGGAGCTTTAACTTCGCCGTGTCATAGGACAAAGAATATGGCGCGTTGCACTCGCGCCAACATTCGCCTCCGTGAGCTTTTGCGTGCCTTGTTCATTTCGTCCGCCGAGAAACGGCCGGGATCGAACGATCCACGTTGAAATCGTCCGGTCCTCTGATCCTCCGAGTCTGCGAGTTGCTTGGAGGGTTAGTGCTGCCGGACGCGGTGTTATTCCTCGAGATTTCTGTTCTCGTAAACTTTCCTTCCTGCGTCGCACCAGGTGGAACCGGAGGGAACAGTGTCAACATCGAAAGGGCCCTGTCGAGAGCTCGATATTCTCGCATCCCATTCTCGCGCGAGTTACGCTGCAAGCTCGCGAGAGTAATCGTCGGGACTTGCGGAACGATTAATAAGATAAGGGGTTCTAGATACACCCCGCGAAAAAGAGATTTCCAGGGGGTGAGAAATCGTTTGGAGTGTGTTATACACAATATCACCCTGCCCCCTAGCAGCACGAGGAGCCAACTACATACCGGGGGAGAGAAAGAAACTGGCGACAGTGTCGTGAAAGGGAGACCCCGTCCGAGCGTGTCTCCGGTCCTCCAATGACGCAAGTAACACGCTGATCGATTAAGCGTGTACTCTACATACGTGTTACTTGTTGTTTTGTAGGCGATACGTAACGCGCGGAACGTAATACGGTGTAGCGGCCGTCGCGCTGTCGGTTTCGCGCATGCACGCGCGATATCGCACATACCGCGTTTAGTCGCGTTCATTTTTTTTTCTTTTCGCCGCGTCTCATCGCCCCGGAAGCTTTCCAATTTTCTCCTACTCGCCGCGATGGAACAATGCTCCGAACTCGACCACAGATATCCCACTCGTTTTATCTCGTTAGAATCGATTAGAACGGTGTGCAACCGTGTTTCTAATCGATTCGGGGGATAACGGGTGAACGGACACGCGGATGGCGAGATGATGCCACGAACTCGCGAGGATGTTCGTCGATCCCGCAAGCCTCGAGCCCAGAGTTGCGGTCTGGTTCGAGGAATCCTCGAAGAATTATTTATCGATACGGGAGAAGCTTATAAGATAATGGGACGTTTCTTTGGCTGTTCGGCTCGCCACGCGGATCACGGTAGCGTCTGTAGACGTTCTACCGCTCGATCGCACAGCGCGCGACCGTAGTTCCGCGGCTGTTTTCTCCGGGAGAGCGATCCCAGCTACGAAAATTATGGGAAGAACGATTCTCGCTGCTCGTAACCGGCCGCCATATGGCGACACCGTGCCGTCGCATCGCCGCCGGTAAGCATCACTCGAGCTTTGGGGGTGCAAGCTCTCCTGGATCGTCGTTGATCCGTCGCGTCGACGATGGAAATGCTACTCAAACGAGTCCCGTTTCCTCGGGGAATAAATTGTAGAAAACAGAAAATAGCAGAAAGAGGACGAGGGGAAATGCTTGGAGTTCTCGCTCCAAGCTTCCGCTTGCTTCTTCGTGGAAGCGGTCAACCGAAGTTGTGGTTGTCGAGAGAAGAAGGTAGCTATCCTCGGGATATCGTTTGGAATTGTTGAACCGCAAGATTCGTTGCGAGGCGAAGCGGCGTCGGTCTCGCAGGAGGGCCGGACGCGTTTGGTTGACGCGCGTCAAGATGGAAAGCCGTGAAGGGGGTGGGCTGCGAGTCAGGAGTCACGAGCGCAACTCTAACCGAGAGAGCAACGGCAAGAGAAAGAAGGAGAAAGCGAGCGCAAGTGCAGGCGGGAGGCTGCAGCACTCGTTGCAGCCGGCTGTGCCCGTCAGCTGCCGACAGATTTATCGAGTGGCACGTGCCGATCCGGACCGATGTCGTTTTATGCCTTCCTCCGCTCAGCTCTTCTCGCCGAGCGTCGCAACGCCCGAGGGACGGTTCGCCGAAGGCAAAAATTATTGCCGCGCCCCTGTTCCTTCTGGAAACGTTCCGCTCTCCCAACTCCTTTTTTCGACGCGAGCCACTTCCCTAATCTGCGTCTACTGTCTCTTGTCGCCGATGGCGAGCCGAACCGAAAAAACCAAGACGGAAGCTCCGATCGAGGGGTTGCTCCTGTCTACCGATAAACCGTCCGACATCCTGGTTGGCTTTTTCCTCGAACTCATCTGCCACCTCTTTCGTCGCGAAAACGTTCAGACAGTTATCTTCGAAGAACTTGAAAACATGGAAAATCGAAGACGAAGAAATATTCCCTCTGGCTCTACGCGACGTTCCTCGCCGGCTAATGGCGGCCCGAAAGGAAGCGAGTAAGATAAGCGGAAGTTTTGACGGAAGGTCTGGTTTCACCCCGCTCGAGAAAAAATTAATGAACTTCCTCCCTCGGTTTTTCCACGCGAGGGTCGCCGAGAAAACGCGTCGCGTACAAATTGAAAACGTCGATCCTCCTCGGATCGATTTTCCGAGTTCCGTATCGTTGTCGAGTTTCTCGGAATTGTCTCGCGAATCGTCCTCGTCGTCGCCGGGAGAAGGTGGTGTAGTCGTGCTACCCGGTAGAATCCGGTCGAAAAAGGGACGCGAACTTTCGAACTCTGCCAGTTCTTTCCACCAATGAAATTTCCATGGTCGAGAGTGGCATGTTTGTCGGTGACGAGAAGAGAGAAGCAGAGAGAGAGAGAGAGAGAGAGAGAGAGAGAGAGAGAGGGAGAAAGAGAGAGTCAACGATCGGTCCGTCCGGGATGGCATCGAGGATCTGTATTAAGAGTGACTTAAATTAATAACGAACGCTATTTCGGCTGCGCTTCGATGCTCTGTTAACCCGATTAAAGCCGAATACCGAGGCGAAGCGGGAGATGATCATAAAGAATTCAGGGGAACGTTCCTCCGCGAGCGGGCTCGAGCCCGTTTCGAGCCGTAATTATGGAAACCTGGACGGTTACGACATTTTCCTGGTTCGCGATCGGTGATCGGCGTCCCGGGTTCCAACGTGACGTCGAGCGAAATCGGAACATCCGAATCGCATTATGTCACGTCACTCGAAGGCCCGACACATCCGCGATCCGATTTATATCGAGACGCTGCTGAATAAAAGAACATTTTCGCTCCCCTCTGCGTCGCTCGTTTCGCGTTTCCCTCGAAATACCACCGTTTCGAAATTTCTATCAACTGAAAATGAAACTAAAAAGAAAAAGCGTCAGCTCGAGTCGAATCGATCCTCCGCTTCTCTCGAAGGATTAGAGGATCGTTCGAGGTTCACGCGTTACCGAAAAAAAACTCGTCGCAAATACTTGATCAACGATGATTCCGCTCTCAAGACTCTTTTTCTTTTCTTTTGAAGGACCACCGTCGCGTATGCAGCTCCGACCCTCTACATTGGCTCCTACATGCGATAAAAAGGTAAGTTGCTCTCCTCGATCGATGTCTCGTGAATAATATCTGAGAGAATCACCCGGAGATTTCTGTTTTCTCCCGTGTTGCGGGTCGAGATCTCGAGCGATCGATGCAGGACGTCGCGGACACTAAACACGTAGAAAGCCGCGGCAGAGGCGAAATTATCGAAACGGTGCCGAGCGAGAGAATATCGTGGAACACACTGCACATCGTGGCGTTCTTCGCGTTTACCACGCGACCGTCGCAAACTCTCGTGAACACGATGCATCTTCGACGAATCTCTCCTGTCCAAACGAGAAAGAGATCTTGGCGAATAGATCCCAGCAGCACCGTGTCACCAGGTACCGAGACTCTCGCGATCCTCGAGTTCGATCGAGTCGGTTCACGACACTGACCACCACCAGGAATGGAAAGAGAACGAAAACCTTAGCGAAAGCTATTTCGCCGTTTCGCCCGAAAATCCGTAATCCTTCAGCCTTAGCGACAGAGGTAGATTAGGTTTGCCGATGTTCGTCATCGCGCAGATCACTGTTGCGATTTCTCCATCTCGGGAAGGAACTCGAAAACGGTATAAAGGCAGAGAAAGAGAGCGAGAGAGAAAGAGAGAGAGAGAAAGGGGGAGAATAGGGGATCATAAAGCCATATACACGTTCCCGCGTCGCACACCACCGTCACTGTCTCTCGTAGTTCGGCTCTGACTCGAAGAAGGAGAAAGCAATGCGATAAAGAAAGCAGAGAGGAGGATCATAAAGCTCTCTGTGCGCGATCTCGTGTTCCACGGCACGGTCACTATCTCTCCCAGGAAGTCGGTGTGTCTCTTGTTCGTCATGATCGTGGTCGTCGTGTTGTCGTTGGTCCTGGCGTCGTTGTTCTTGGTCTTGGTCTTGGTCGAGGAGGATCGGGCCGTCGGCGTTCGGTCGGTAAGGCTAGGTCCGTCAGCGGCGAGGAGCGTTTTCTTCGGTGCAAGCCGGTTGGACGCTGCTAAGGAAGGTGCTGGTTGGTCGGCGGCGCACAAAGACCATCGCAGAAACGCTGTATCGGCGGTATTTTGGTTTTGGCTCGGCTCGACCCGCGCAGTTCTGGGAGTGGAGTTCTAAAAACAGCAGAGGTAAGTCCTGCTCTCCCGCTGGCTGCTACGCTGGCCGCTCTTCTATCGCGTCGTCGTCTCCTCTATCTCGAGCTATCGCGAGCTATCGGGAGCTATCGCGAGCATTCGCGAGCCGGACCCTCGCGAGTCGGTCCCGAAGCGAATTTCTATACAGAGTCCGAGACTAGGCGCCCCAATCTTGCCCTGTCTTGTCCTGTGCTGTCCTGCCATGCCCTGCCCCGTCTTGCTTTGTCTTTCACACTAGCTTTATCACTGGCCTTCTCGTTGCCTATTCCTCTGTCCGGCTTTCTCACTGCCTGATCACCTCGGCACGTTTCTCGCCTTCCTCTTCCCTCGGTGGTTGGTTTCCTCTTGGTGGCTCGCCGCGGACAAAACTCTTTACACGACTAGCCGATGCGATCGCTTCACCGCTCTTCTTATAACTCGCATACTATGCCGCCGGTTTCGTTCCCAGAACGCACCCGTTCCCTGACGAGAACCTTCTTCTTCTTTTAGGCACCCGCCTCGCCCGGCGCGGATTTATTTCTTCACCGGCCGACATTATTTTTGGGATCTTTTCACGGATCGCGAACACACCGTGAGCGTTCCGACTCGTACATACAGCCTCGGCAGCTTTAGCCGCTTAACCGTTTTGTCACTTAGTCGCCTTTTACGCGTATCGCGTCCACCAGTAGCCGCGCTCACGACTCTTTCGTGTGCACTCGATCGTTCTGTTCACTTCTGGTCTATTCTGTTCCCTTCTGGTCTATTCTGTTCCCTTCTGCTCTCTTCTGGCCTCTTCCGCAGCCTTTCCCGTCGATTAGGAGACCCGGACCTTCGCCGATTTTTCAAAGAATAGCGTCGTCTGCCTGATTTACGGACCGCGATTAAGTCCTCTTAGAGTCTACTTGACGAGTCGCGTACTCTTCGATTGAACTTCCTCTTTGGTGTTCCTCTTTGCGATCTCTATGTCACGCCGATCGATACCGATCAATTCGCCGACCAATTCGTTTCATTTCACCGAAGCTCTTCTACTCCGGGACCCGTTGAACTCGGGCGTCTTCTTCGATCGACGGTTCTACGTTCTTCAACCTCCTCAACCTCTTCAACTTCTTATTCGATAGTTCATTTTCCAACAACTTCGAGATCTTCGGAACAGTGAAAAAGCATTATTGAATGTGCATTGAGTTTAGACGTCTGCGATGAAGCGATTCTACTTGGTAGAATGTAGAACGTGTACTCGGCGAGTCACGATCGAGTATCGACGTTCTCGTCTTCTATCACAAATTTTGTCGAATATTCGCAGCGGGTCGTGGATGGCGCGAGGCGCGGTTAGATCGCGATCCTCCCGGACGATCTACGTTAGAAAAGCGCGGTTAGGTTCGTCAAGGTTCGATCACGTCTTGCCAAGAACACGATCGCGTCACGCGGTTAGTCATACCGATGTGTATGTGTAACCGACTGGTTCGACGCGTCACGTGATGCGATCGACTATGTCGCACGGGTGCTCGATCGATGCGATATTGGTATCGATATCGACGCGTCGGTGCTATCTCGTTGGGTTCGATCACGAGGATCCAGGCGACTAATGTCCGATCTTTCACCTAGCTGTCGGTATCGAAATACTTCCGTGACGCGCTCGGTTTCGCCGAAGAAATTTGCATCGTGGACGATCCACCGGCCGAGTATGTGGATCGTCGAAGATGACCGCGTCGCATACGTTCCTCTGGCTTCTGCCGGTCACCTTGATCACGGTCCAAATTACTGATACGCTACGACACACGCGTACCCGGTCTAAGCTCTCCTACAATGTCCGACGTAAGACGGCTCGCATTTCGTCGATCGTGAAAACGATCTCGTCGGTCCTTTAACGGGGACAGAATAATTTTTCATCGAAAGGAGGAATCGGCATTCTGCTCTCGAGTCCGCTCGGCTCCGCTCGGCTCGGCTCGATTCTAAAGGCCAAGAGTAGTTTACACGTCGGATTAGCTCTCGGCACTTTCACTAGCCTCTTTTACGCGCGTTTCATCCTCGTTTCACCTCGCGTAATCTGCGAGAGAGTTATTTTCAGGGTAACTTTGCGGCGAGCGCGAAGGGTGAACGAGGATCAATTTGCTCCTCCGCAACCAGTCCGCTCGACCACCTTGAAACTGTTATAGTGATCGGTCTCTCGTACCCGTACCCTTTCTCGTACTCCTTTCCTGCCCGTTGCAAAGACGCGCGTGTCCATCACCTCGGCGCCATGTACGTTTCGACGGTTTAATTTGTGATGTATTCTTCATTCCGAGCTATCGATCGCGCGGGGATTAACGTTCTCTCTATTGTCTATATTTAAACACGATTATCCAGATTTCGCTTCGCCAGGGATTCGGATCAAAGGCTGCCCGCGATTAGAGAGAGAAGGAGCGACAAGATCGAACGTCCGCTATTGGCTTTTCGATTAGTCTCGAAAGAGAAACAAAAGCTAAGCCGGTGAAACGGTTCGATCAAGCAATCGTCGACCGCGCGAGGCAAAAGGGATTCGTCGGTTATCGGAAGGGTTTCGCCGGGCCACCGATCGAACCTGTTGCTCCCCGCGGTCCGGGGGGACGCGTCGATCGGTTTCGTTACCGTCCCGCGAAATAACGAGGTTAGCCCGGCCACTCTCGGTCGCGTTTTTCTGTTCTCGCGGTGCGATTCACCTCCGGTGACGTCACCTCCGGACGTTTGGTCTCATTCTAAGGCGCGTTGGTCGGCTGCCAAGTGCGCAGACCGCACGTGCCTCGGTTAAATGGCACCTTGTGCTTGCTCCCGTCGCGGTCGTTTCGTCTCGTCTCGTCTCGTCTCGCCTCGCCTCGCCTCGCCTCGCCTCGCCCCGTCTGGTCCGGTCCGGTCTGGTCTGTTCTGGTCTGGTCTGGTCTCGCTCCGCGATTATTCCGAACCCTTTCGTGATAGAATCGCGAACGAACACACCGGTGCACACCGTGGAGTCGAGATTTCGCTCGTTTCCCCGAGACGGAATTAGACGAGCAACGTTCCCGAGCCATTCGTTCGCCGTTGACATCGTCGGACGCGTTGTTCGAGAGAGCAACGCGCGAAACCGACGACGAAAGCGTCGCTAAAAACGTCGAGGGTTCGTTCGGCGACCCTGCGATTGCCAGACTGCGAATTTCGAGCCGAACTCACGCCGTCGAAAAGAACGTCTGATCCAATCTAGATTAGTCGGGAGAGGATTCCGATAGAGGGGCGGCTTATCGAAAGTCTGGTGCCGCGCGCGCGACACGTGTTCATATTTTCTGAGAGAGGAACGGAGAGAGGCCGCGGCTCGAGATTTTCCAGCGTCGGAACAAGATGTTTCTTGGCCGGAGACGGCGCGGTGCGGTGGCACGACGAGCGGATATCCGGTACAGCAACAGACGCTGCTTGGACCTCGAATGTCGTTGACGGAGGGATAGATAGACAGCCGAGCAGGCAGGCTGCCTGATTGTGCAGGGACCGACTGGCGTTTGTCGAGAAGTTCGCCGGGATCGTGGAGGTTTGGTGGCCACCTGGTATTTTCCTCCGTGCCCTCCTTCCCCGAGGGGGATATAGTTATGCTTCTTCTCCCCCGAATCTTCAAACTATCATCTGAAACCGTGCTCTCCTACAGCCGTGCCCAGGCGTTTTCGAGGAAAGAGTTTTCGATTTGATCGTGCTTCGATTCCACTCGTGTCGAATGCTTCGACAACAATCGCCATCGGAGATCGTTGAGTTCGGGATAGCAGAGAGCTGATCGCGGAGGACGTTACGTAACGCGTGGGCGAGATATCAGGGAAAAATAATCGCGTGAGAACGATGAAAAGACTTCTCGGAATTTTCCTCCGGAAGAGGATCGGCTGGCCGATCGAGCGCGTTCGCGTTCCTAAATCCTTTCGTAATGTTCTCCCGAAATTTTCCGGGCAAATGGCGGGTCCTCGAAGGATCGCGGGAAGGATCGTGGAAAGGATCGTGGAAAGGATCGTGCGAAGAATCGTGCGCAGCTCCGTTCGAGCTGGCTGATTCGAGCGACAATTGCAACCCTTTGCGGCCGTTCTGTTCTACGTACTATAGAATGCGGTGAGCGGTGGTGCTCGCGCTCACGAGCCTGGTCGCTCCGGAGAAAGCGGGAAAAAAGCGAGGAAAAAGGGAACGGTTAACTAGAGGCGCGGATACCTTGGAGCGGAGTAAAAGGGATGTCGGCCCTCGTGGTCTCCTTTTGCTCGATGGTGCGAAGGAAAAACAATGCAGGTAACAAATACCTTTGGAGAGCCGCGATCGATACAAATACACTCTGACACTGTGCCGTTCGCCAGTCTTCCAGACGTACCGATATCTCTTATGTTGGACTTTGCGCTGCTGGCGAACCTGCCATCTTCGCGGTCGACTCTTCTTCAACAATTCTTCTTCAACAATTTCTATCGACGCCTATCCATTTCTATCCATCGGTCTATGTAAGCTTTCTTTGCGGTCCGTTCGAAAGCGTGTATCGATCTCTGTCCCACGGATTTCGAAGAGATGTTCTCCGTTTTCCGCAACGCTTTCATCTACCCACGTGTCTTTTTATAGATAGGCGGCGCTCGTCGCCGATTCGGAACGATGCGCGAGCAATCGATATTCTTCGTCGTGCGCGTCGTCGAGAATAAGGATTTGGAAAGACAGCAAACTGTTCGAGTTTCCCGTAAGAAATGACAGGCCAGTGATTCGGACCGGTTCGGTAGGTGAGGCGTTAATAAATTAGACGGTATCGAACGACGGATGTGGCGCGGCGTTCCCAGCAGCAACCGGTAACCGGCAACTGGTAAACCGGCGAACGGAGCGTCATCAATTCTTCAGGAAAATCCGGGAAAGTCCATCTTCGTTAGAGTTAGGACGATGCGCGGCTTTAACCGCGTGACCCGGTCGATCGAGCAGTCATCTCGCAAATAGCCTCGCGTCCGAGAATGACAGAAACGAGAGAGACGGTCGAGCGAAACGGAAATAGACGTCGGTTCCTGTAAGTTATTCGCGAAATAATCGGCATTGCGATTAACTACGTTTCAACGAGTCGATTAGCCGGGGCCGTCGCCCGACGTTTCATCGATATTTCTTCTCCCGTCGTCCGACGACCAATGAAAACCGACGTTCTTCTTCCTATTTCAGTATTCCACCGAAAATTTTAAATCCCGGAAGATTCGTTGTTTTCGTATAAACGAAAACGCTCGAATCGAACACGCTCTATTTTCCGTATAACTCGACTCCGACCAAGCGATATCGCCTCGCGACCGTATCGGCCGGTAAACCTTTGTCCGATGATTTCTACAATTTTTTTCCTTACGCATTACGCAATGCGTATTCTAAACCTTGCGCTGTACGCTACTGTACGCGAAATGTTTTAGAAATGCTTTCGAGATACAGTAAAGTCGCGTTTACTGTCCGCGATTGGGTACGCGATCACTGTCCAGTGCCTACGCACTCCACTGTCATGCTGTCCTTCTCTACGTTCGGCAATCATAAAAACATAACGTCGGTTTGCGATCACTGTCCGTGCAGAACACAGGCTCTTGGACAGTAAACGCGACTTTACTGTACTCTCCATTAGGGAGAACGCCGTCGCCAGAAACTCTCGATAAAGACGTCCGTGGATCTCGATATCGAGGAACGCGCTTGTTGCCTCGATCCAGTCGATTGTGAGAAATAAATTCCGTTTCCTGCCTTTCACCCCGGATCTCGGGAAGGAAAAGACTTGGAGCCGCGTTAAGGACATTCCTCTCTCCTTCGAACGGACACCGATCGCTGCAACCGGAGAACATTATCTTTCCCGGGAAGATCTCTTTTCGGCTAGGACCCGGAGCGAAGGTTCAGGGCTCGTGACGATCCTCTATCGAAACGGTAGTGGCCGCGAATGTCAGCCGTAGAAGTTATCAATGGCGGACAGCGAAATCCGCATTATCACCTGCTGTCCGGGGAATATTAATTACTTATCTATGTCCCGTTTCTCGCGTCTTTTCGCGCTCGGTCGACGAGATCGATAGGCTAGGATATATTGAACACTTGCCTGCTGGCTCTCTTTCTCTCTCCATCTCTATCCTTCTCTTTCGCTCTCTCGACGGGTTAGGTTATCCGACCTCTGTAGGGGGACAGCTACATTGCAGCTCATGCATAATACATACGATCCGACCTGGAGTAGATTTATATTTACCCGTAGCTGGGATAATTCGTTAAATATCGACAGGCATTGCCGGCTCTTGTCGAGCTTTTTTCGCCTGGACGATGATTCGACAGGACGTTTTTCCTCGGTTTCGTTTCGAGTTCGTTCCTTTTTCTCTCTTCTCCTCTCTCTCTTTCTCTCTTTCTCTCTTTCTCCGTTGCTCGTCTCTCGTTCTTATTCCCTTTGGTGGCGCGTATCGGCTGTCTCTCCTTCAATTTGCCCCTCTCGGCGGATGGAACACGATCAGCGCTCCTTTAATGGATAATATCTCGTTAGTCTTTTCCTACGAGTCGCGCGACTTCGACGTTGATGCCGATGCCGATACTGATGCCGACGCCGACCGTCGTCGTACGAGATTGTATATTTCAATCTTTTGTCGTGTTACTCGGTCACGCACGCTCCTCTATCTCTCTCTCTCTCTCTCTCTCTCTCTCTCTCTCTCTCTCTCTCTCTCTTTCTGTCTCTGTCTCTCTTTCGTTCGCGTTCTAATAATTTTCTAACGAGATCCCTCCCGGGTTCGTCCTCTCTTACTCGACCCTGCTTCGATATCGCGCTCGCTATCCAGACAAAATCCCCTCGAATACTTTTCCGAAGAGGTCTCTGGGCCGTGTTTGCTTACGTTCGCAGTGTCGAAGATGCCTAAATATTTTAAACGCCCTCAACCTGTCCATATGGGACTGGACCTCGGGCAGGATAAACAATTAGTCGGTTCTTACGAATACACAGTGAATCCTGAAAGTATTTCGACATTATTTAAACTGCGATCATTTCGTAAGAACAAATGGGACAAGTTTGGCCTCTGGCTTTGCAGATGAGCGTTCATTTTCGAGATATTTTCACATGATTTAGCACATATGTTCTTAAACTGTAGCCTTTATCGGCGGTCCACGAAACAATTTTGTTTGACATTAACTTTACATCCCTCATTTCAATACTTAATTCATTATTGAGCCAGAAATTAAATCTGAAGAACGACGTGAAATGCCTAGAGTTGGGATGGAGTCCGCGAACAAAATGCCGCGACCTTCTCCCTTTATAATTTTTTCCATAATTTCCAGAGATATTACAAAAATTATTAATTACTTTAGCACTCCTATTAATTCTTTTTCCAATTTCTCGGTTTGAATACCCTTCTTCTTTTAAAACTTTAATATTTCCAATTTCCTCAACAGTCAATGACTTTCCGCGACCCATATTAGCACGATGATAATAATGATACAAAATATAATGGATATAATACTTAATATAGATGTGTACTGTTGAAATGTACAATTGTGTGCCACAACTAACCGTGACTAAACAATGTGAGGCTATTCATGTGGAAGCATCTTATACAGTGAGTGTAAAAAGTATTCGTACACCCTTTAAAATAGAATAACTTTTTTATAATTGTACCAAACGACCTGATATTTTATAATCAATTAGAAGCATTGATTTACGAAATGATATGCAAAAAAGATTTTCCATATATTTATAATTTACAAGGCTACATGCAAAAATAAAAAAAGGCATTTTTTAAAACTTTTTTATTTGGGCCCTTAATGAAAATTTAAAATATATGTTTTGTAGATCTATAGTAGTTACACACATGCTAAAAATTTCATGGAAATCGATTAACATATACACGAGCTACAAGCGATTAAAAATGGTGAAATGGTGATCGTAGTTTTACGCGGCTTTTGATCAGTTTTTGCTTAAAATCCACAGAATCGTACATCTTTCGATGTGTGTCATTTTTTCCTGCGTCAACCGGTTTCGATGAAATTTTCAGTATGTGTGTAACTAACATAGATCTGCAAAACATGTATTTTAAATTTTCATTAAGGGCCCAAATAAAAAAGTTTTAAAAAATGCCGTTTTCATTTCTGCATGTAACCTTGTAAATTAGAATTATTTGGAAAATCTTTTTTGCATATCATTTCGTAAACCAATGCTTCTAATTGATTATAAAAAATCAGATCGTTTGCTACAATTATAAAAAAGTTATTCTATTTTAAAGGGCGTACGAATACTTTTTGCACTCACTGCACTGCACATGTACAAACACAAAGTTTCTTGCAAGTGTACATATCGATGTAAACATATATCACTAACAAATTCATATCATAAACAAATTTAACTAATAAGCAAGAATTTTGCCCACGATTCCTTTGATATAAACTTATATATATTTTCACCCGAGGCTAATCAAGCGAACAGCACTGTATTTTCTAAAATATATTTATTTCGCGGGATGTTTCTGTTTGTTTTTTGGATCATTAATTTTGGTGTTCCGCAAATTTTCCATACAATCAAAAGCGTTCCCCGACTTCAAAAAGGTTAAGAACCATTGATCTAGCAAGCGGGAAGCCGTTGGCATATTTCTCTAGGATCGCTAGTCGACTAGGATCTTTCTCTCGCGGAAAGATCCGGGAGGTTTAGGGAGTTTTCATCCACCCTTCCATCCGCGCCCCATACGTTTCACCCCACGGACACCCGCCATCGTTCGAGATTCGAAATTCTCGCGCGTGTCCCCGTCCGCGATCGGGAACCGAACAATTTTTCCTCCCACCGTCGCGGTTTTCTCGAGCATGGAATTACACGATAGAAATCGACCAGAAAAGATACGAAGAATCGTTCATTGACGCCCTCATTCGAGAGCAGAGATGAACGAGGTAGGGATATATGTATTTAGCAAAAAGAACAACAGGTATTTTTGACGACCCAGATACCGATCGATCCGCCGAGCCCGGCGCGCGTGGTAGTACTTTAGTTTCGGCTATGAAAGGCCCTGAATCGCAGCGAGGTATTATATAACGCCGCGAATAACCGAATTCAAGGCGTCGAGGCGAAGAGCTGAAACGCGGATCCCTCGATTCAATTTCATTTCGCGCAGCAGCTGTCAAGCGGATGCCTCGCGAATAACTAATGGAACGTAACAGCAACGCCCGTGCTCGCTCGCGTCGGCTTGGCCATCGGTTGTCTCGGCTCATCTCCGTTAATCATCCTAGCGAATCATCGAGAAACCGGCGAATATCGTCGGACGACTGCCCCGTCTGAAGTCGTACCGCCAGTCGCGTCAATTTTCCATGCATTCTCCCCTGAACAAATCACGTCAATCATTGTCAAGCTTGGTAAAAGTACTACGATCTACCCAAAACGGGTTAATAATGGGAAAGAGCAGCGCTGAAGTTCCGCAAATAATTCACACGGCGGAAATTATACGAGAATTACACACCGTTATACCGATTCTCCCAGAGAATCCCGAATTCGCGCTCGCGCACACGGCCGAGCGCGTTCGACGCTCGTTTTATTCGACTCGATTTTGGCAATTTCACCTTTGACTTTTCGTGCTGTTCTGCGAGGCGAGGCGACTGCGAGAAGCCGCGGAATATTTCAACGTTTCCTTATCGATTAGAATATTTTTAAGATTTCCGGAGTACCAATTCTCTCCCGGATCCCACGGTTCCTCTGCTCCGCGTTCATCGGGACGAGGATTATTCGATCCTCCCGGTCTTGAGAGTAGGTTACTCCCGACTACTTCTAGGATTGCAAGGGTACGGGATTCGCGTTCTCATTTCTCGATAATACAGAAATGGGGTTTTTCAGTAGTCAAAAACGCTAGATAAAAGATCGATCTAGGGCGCTGTCGCCCTCAAAAGTCCTATTTTTTCGTTTACAATTTGCATTATTCAGTAGCATGTAGCTATGAAAATTAGTCCAGTCAATGAATGTTCAAGGGGGGTGTAGAGGGAAATGGAAGGAACACAATTTTTGTCTTTGGAACTCTGTTTGGACTAGTTAGGTACTAAAGGTCACTAAGGTAGGTACTAAAAGTCCCCACGCCCTTCTTTTCGGTTTTTCGCTTATATCTCGGAAACTATGCGTCCTAGCGATAAGACCATTCGATACAAAATTAAAGCTGACAAAATGTGCCACAAGATTGACTCCATTCAGTTTTTCGCTATCTCGCATAGTTTCCAAGATATCCGCGCTCAAGGTTCAATTGTTAGTGACTTAGGTGAACTATTCATGCATCAATTATCTATTGCATGCGCCCCATGTTTTTCGTTTTAAATCTTACAAGTATTTTCATAGCTATTCGAAATTCACAATCACAAATTTTCAGGACTATCTGTATAGGGTTAGGAAAAATAATTCTGTACTTTTCAGTCCGTCTTAAAAACGTGGTATATTAAAAATTTTTCTTTATTTAAATTTCCTATTATCGAGAAATGAGAAGGCGAATCCCGCACTCTCGCAATAAAAAGGAGTCTACTCTCTTAACCCTTAACTGGGCGCACGGGGTCTATTTGATCGCGAGTGGTATAAAATAGTATATAACTTTTCCAGTTTCAAAAGCACAAATTCCATACTTCATGTAATCCTCGAAAATGATGTTTCCTTCGTGTTTATCATGAAATTTGTCTACTTAGTTTTCAAAATTTTCATTCATTGTTGAAATTATTTGAAAATGGGCAGAAAAGATCCCATAAACATTGGGGTCCCAGGAAACCCCATGCGCCCAGTAACGTAAATTTATAGGTTCGCCCAATTAAGGGTTAAATACTAGGGCTGTTACTTTTCCGAAGCTTCGAAGGATTCGAAGGAACGAAGGGAACGTCAAAGTTTCGAAGTGCCCGAAACTTCGACTCTTCGAAGCTTTGAAGCTTTGGAACTTCGATTCTCATCACCTCCGAAAGTTTCTGAAATCGAAATTTCGAAATTCGAAGCTTCGAAGAGAAGTAACAGCCCTATTAAGCACTCGGAAAATATAACGCGTATATGTCCGTAAATCGTGAGAAAGACTTTGCAAGATCGAGGAAGAAGGGAACGAGATGATTAGCGTATCTCGGTGAAATGATACAATCGGGGTACGATCGATAATTGGAGTTCGGTAAGCGGTATGGACAGTCTATAATGCGATCGTTATTTCCATCCTGCAGCGTACACTTTCGGAGAACGTGGGGACGCACTTCGTGTAAAACGTACGTTAGATTCTTTAACCGCGCGTTATTTCTGGCCGGCGAAATATTAATAAAGTGTAAAGATACCAGCGCCGTTACGCGCGGCTATCTAAACTTTTTACGGATACGATTTACGTCGACCGTCCGACGCCATTTAGTGCACAACGTCGCGGCCGGCCTTTATGAATGACTCGTCCGACGCATTTCGTTCTCGCGTTTCATCGACGATTTGTTTTCCCGCATCCTTTCGTCGCTTTGGCCTGTCGATCGAAAACCAGCTTTGCGTTCGAGCCGTCGAAACAGTATTCAATTTGCTGAGGACGAACGTGCGTGTAAATTGTACAATCTCTATATGAGAATACCAGAAGCCATCGATTACGTACTTTTATTGGAAAGATGGCAGTGGGAGGAATGAGGGTTTTATTGGTTATCAGTAGACTGGATTTGATGCATTTATGACAAGAATAGAAACGCACAATTTAAAACAGTGAACATATTAAAAAGATTTAAGCACATCGGTGTACAGCTTAATGAGATAATTAAAAGAGGAAAGAACTTTTCATTTGGTTCCTTCGGCTTGTAATCGATGCAGACAATTTTTATTTCGCATAAAGATCCGCAGTCTAGTTATCAGATACATATCATTCGACAGTACGCGGATAATATTTTTGTTTCACGTGTGCGGTTAACCCTTGTGTAGCCAAAAGGGTACCCATTTACTGTATTTCTTTCAACAATTTGTTAATGTTCCTCTAAAAAATATTACAAAATTTCTCCGAATGTCCATTCTTTACTCACTAATATATTAATTTATAGTCTCATAATGAGAATTTGTGCGAACATATTAAATACAGAAAGGTTTTAACCCCTCGCCTTACAATATCGTGTCCGACTCGTGATGAATGTTCTGAACAGATTCTGATAAAAGTGTATGTTAATAATTTCGTTTGCCTAGAGCAAACCGTATTTTTTAAATTTTCAATATAGGCCCCCCTAAAAAAATTGTAAAATGCAACTTTTAGTATTTTTTCTACAATTCCGATCCATTGCAATTTTTGAAAAAATTTCTTTTCACATCCTGTTCACGTCCTTTTTAGATCGTCCGAATATCAACTCTGGCCACTGTAACTCGTAGTTGGCGTCCTAGGCAATAACGCAAATTACGAGTTATCTCGTAGTTGGCAGTGAACGTGTTAAATTGGCTCCTTGCA